>OY998176.1:35893143-37093143 GCA_963921935.1 Galeruca laticollis | reverse complement strand
AACATACGCTACATTTTAACAGTATTGCGAGATAGCTTCTTCTTTCCTCAACATTTTCGTAAAAGAGTCATCATGATATTTCTGTTATTAAAGAAGAAAAGTGAAAAGCATAACGTGATTTTATTGAATTGTAAAACGCATTAATGGAATATAAGTAGGTAGTTTGCTATGGAAAAGCAAAAAATTTGTCTGGTGAGTTATGAAAATAATAATTTGAATATAATCACTAATTACAAACAAAACAATGTTTAATGTGAAACGTATTTATTCGTATACTGCTTTTGCAAAACTCGTTCAAATATCGATAAGGTATATATCATATAAAAACATGTAATTAAATAAAAGTAAATATACAGAAATATATATACAGGGAGTATCTTACACTTTCTCCCCCTTCAAAAAATATATACAAGTTAAACTAATAAAAAATAAATAACACTTTCAGTTAAATTAATAAACTAGTCGGTTTGGGCTCCGCCGTCTTAACTGACGCGAACTATCAACGCTAGGTGAAACCGACACTTCCTGATTCGAATTGTTCTCAACTAAATTATCCCTATCACTTGCTACAGAATCATTACATACTAAACTATCATTATGTACACTATTTACATTAAAATCAGATCTTGGAATGATCGTGACCGATTATTCCTCTTTTGAATATTTTGAGTTAACAGTTTCATTACAATTATCAACTTTTAACTGGACAATGTGACGTTTCCAAATCAATCAATGATCTGTTTCTATAATATAGGTTCTTTCTCCAAAAACTTCTTTGACCACACCTTGGCACCAATTTGGAGTATCAGCCCTAAAATCGCGTACTAACACCTCATCATTAATTTTAAAATATGTTTGGTCTTTTCTCTTTAAAATATTGTTTTTGTATGAATTGTTTATTTTCGACAACCGATTTTGTCGATGGCAATAACAAATCAAATCTGGTGCCCATTGTTCTGCCCAACAAAATTTTAGAAGGAGCTTCCCCTGTAGTTGTATGAGGAGTGTTTCTATAATGAAATAGAAAACGATTGATAATTAAATTAAAATCCAAATTTTTATTTTCACTTTTGGCTTTATAAATAGCTTATTTTAGAATCTTAACTACACTTTCACCTAATCCATTTGTAGAAGGGTGATAAGGTGCACCTGTTAGATGTCGTAGTCCGCTCAATTTTAAAAATGTTTGGAATTCATCCGAATTGGAAGTGGACGCATTATCGGTACAAATTTGGAAAGGTGAACCAAATCTTTTAAATGAATCACGAAAATTTTTAATAGTACTCGTAGCCGTTATATCGTGCATTTTAAAACATTCTATCCATTTTGAGGTTGCGTCCTCAATTACCAAGGAGTTTTCATTAAAAATTGGGCCAAAAAAATCGGCATGTAACCTAGTCCATGGTTGACAATAATGATTTGGGTGTTTTGCTCGAGTGAAGTGCACAAGCATTGCAATTTTGAGATTGTTCTTCAATCTGTTTGTCAATTGAAGGCAACCAAACATATGATCGTGCAAGTGCCTTCATTATCACGATACCCATATGAGTACTATGCAATTCTTTTAAAATTGAAGTATGAAATTCCTTTGGAATAATCAACCTGTAACCTCACACTAAACAGTCTTGTTCCATAAAAATTCCATTTTTTTTCATAAAATATGTTTGAATTTCACTTGAAGGACAAGTAGAAGGCCATCCCCTTTTAACAAAATATATAATTTTACGCCGTTTCTTTTTTTTAGAGTGAACATTCAAAGGAAAATCGGAATCTTCAATATAATTCAAATATGAATAATAAAATTCTGAGCTTAAAAATGAAGTACATTCTTCTTTTTGGGATTAACGGGAAATCTGGACAAACAATATGCAACATTATCTTTACTTTTGACGTAAACTATGTCATACGAAAAAGCTGATTAAATATGAGCCATCTTTGTATCCGATTGGCTGCAAAAATTGGTAAACCCTTTTTATTGCCAAAAACTGGTGAAAAGGTTTGAGGTCAGTGCATAAAATAAATCTTTGACCATAGAGATATTGAAAAAATTCCTTCACGCCAAATATAATGGCTAGAGCCTCTTTTTCAATTTGAGAATATTTTATTTCGCTGGATTTCAACAAAGTTGACGCAAAAGCAATTGGCCTTTCCGTTTTATCCTTGTAAACATGAGAGAGAGTGGCTCCCAGAGCAAACTGAGAAGCATAAACCGTTAGTTTTATTTTTTCTTCGGGATTAAAATGTGCTAACACCGAAGAAGATGTCAACATAGCCTTAGCTTCTTCGAAACTTTTCGTACACTCAGGCGTCCAATTCCAAGCTGAGTCTTTTTTTAACAAATATTAAAGGGGTTTCAAAATTTGTGATGCATTCCTAATAAATTTACAATGAAAATTCACCATTCCTAAGAAGGATTTGAGTTCCGTAACTGTTTTCGGAACCTTGGCTTTTTTAATAGCAGTAACTCGCTCGTCTAGCGTATGTAATCCAAATTTGTCAATTACATGACCTAAATATTTTGCCGAATTTTGAAAAAATGTACATTTGTCTTTTTTTACTTTAAGTCCACATTCATGAGGACGTTTAAACACTTTTTCTAAACGCTCCAGATGCTCACGGTCATCTTTACCTGTTACTAGAATATCATCAAGGAAACAGACAACACCCGGAAAAACAAACATTTGTTCCATTATATTTTGAAATATAGCTGGGACACTCGTTATCCTGTAAGGTAAACGTTTATAAGAGTAAAGTCCCTTATATGTAGTTATAGTAACAAGTTCTCTAGAAGCTTCTGTCAACTCCACCTGTTGATAAGCTTCCGAGAGGTCGATTTTTGAAAACTTATGACCACCTTGGAATTGCGAAAAACGATACTATATTCTCGGCAAAGGAAAATGTTGAATTAACAAATTTGGGTTCAACGTAACTTTAAAATCTCCGCATATTCTTATACCTCCATTGTTTTTTAAAACTGGAACGATAGGAGTAGCCCATTTTGAAAACTCTGTTGGTTATAAAACCGAACGGTACTGGTCTAGGCTTGCAAAATTTCTCCACAGCGCCTTTCTTTAGCTTTAATGAAATTTCAAATTTGTTAAATGTTCCCAATCTGTTATCAAATATAGCACCATATTTTTCAATCAAAGAAGTAACCTGGATAGAAGCATCTATATTTTTACAGCTTTCTAATAAATTTGTATCAGATATATCATTCAAACTTTCGGCTTTCTGAATTTTGCAGATACCCAATTTAAGCATATTCAAACCATTTCCACCAATTAGTGGTGGACCCCCGTCTTTAATACATAATTTTTATTGTCAAAAACCAAATTGAAATTAACAAATCCCAAGGGTTTAAAAGTAACACCCACATAATCCTTCAATGATAAATCATTCTTTTCTAATTTTTTATTTGAAAAATGTTTTTGGTATAATATTTCAGACATTGCGGCTTGAGCAAAACCAGAATCCGCCTCAAAACTCATTGGTATATTTTCAACAAGCATATTTACAAAAACAGGTTTAATATTTCCATTCTTATCAACATTGTCGCTTAAATTCCCAAAATTTAACAAAAAAAAAGTTGAGAGGTGTCAAGGGACACCCGGATGGAACGAAGTTCCTTTCGATTAATTAAAGAAGGAATTGTAATAAAATTTTATTTTTTTTAAGTTATAATAATATTTTTTTTATTATTAACAAATATAATGTTATATAAACTTAATCAGTAGGCTCAATTTTCGTAATAATTGGCTTGTGGTAACTGAAGTAGGAAACATATGTTTGGGATTCTATTTTATTTAAATGTCTTGAAAAAACTGCATCAATGGTAGTATTATATTTTGTTGTTGATATTGCTGGATTATTGTTAAAAAGCAAAAAAAGAATTTTTCAGAAAATAAAAATTCCTCCCCGGCGGGGAATCGAACCCCGGTCTCCCGCGTGACAGGCGGGGATACTGACCACTATACTCAATTCCATTCCTGGTAGAACAGAAAAAGCAATAGCCACGAAATTAAGAGAAAAATACCCAAATATTTATTATATGAAGAAAACCTCACTAGAATCGAACAGTAGTAGTAGTGAAGATGAAATAAACGAACAAAATAAAACAAACAATATAATTGCAGTTGAGGAAAATAATACAATCATCACTATTGACAATGATGAAACAGGTAACTTTCAAGAAAATATAGAACAAACACTAACAGAACAACCCATTGAAGAATTTGATGTAATCGAACTAAATAATATAAAAACAAAATTCAAAAATATATACAGATCTACCCCAAAAATAAAGAAAAAGATCAAAAAATTCTATATAAGACGATGCCACCAAAGATATGTCAACCATGTAAACGAGATATTGAGAAGCAACATTACCACCATAGAAAATAGTACATTATCATATATAAACAAAAGAAGAGACATCAAAAAATCAATATATGTAGCCGGTGTTCTTTTAAGAAATTACATTGCTGGAAAAAGTAAACAACTAAATCCAAGCTACATAGAAACAGAAAAGAAAATGAAAACACTAGAAAAAAGAGTGAAAAATGCAGAAACAATAATAAATTGGAATGGAGGTACATTCAGTAAACAACTGAAAGAAGAAGCTGAAGAAATGAAAAGACTGAAAATGAAACCCAAACAGTACATTACATCTACAAATGATAGAATTAAAATTTTAAAAGAAAAAGCAGAACATCAACGAAAACAAGCATAAACTCAGCGGCTGAGATATATTTTCAATAACAGACCATCAATGAGGACACTAGAACAACCGATTAAAAGAAGCCCAGACCCGTCGAAAGTATTAGAATTTTATCAGAAATTGTATTCTCAGTTTGATGACACACATGATACCCCCATATTGAACACCTGGCTAGGAAAACTTCAAAAATACTCAACAGGGAAAAACAACAATCAACAATTAGATGAAACAACTATAAAATCAACTATTGAAGTAGTAATAAAGAAAACATCACCTTGGAAGAGCCCCGGCAGCGATTACATACCAAATTACCTTTATAAAATATTACCTAGTGCCAAAGAATACTTAACAAAATTCATCATTAAAATACTACAAGGCAAAGAAAACCTGACAGAAACAGATGTAAGAGCAAATGTAGTACTAATTTATAAAAAAGGCGATGAAAAAGACCCTGTCAATTATCGCCCCATCGCTCTACTAAACACAGAATATAAAATATTAACAGGAACAATAACTGTAATTCTTAATAATGATCTCCCAGACTGGGCGATTCCGAAAGAACAATTGGCAAGAAAACAAACATGGGGTACAATACATGGAATGCTTCAAGACAAGGCAGTAACACAATTAGCTAGAATGAGAAAAAAAAAACACTACTCAGCTTGGTTTGACTTTAGAAAAGCGTATGATTCCATTTCACATAGACAACTTAAAAGATTAATTGGAAAACTTCCGTTAAATATGAACATCAAAAACGTTTTAAGAGGATCCATGAATTTGTGGTCGATCCAAGTAAGAACAGACAAAAAGAATACAAAACCCATTTACATTAAAAGAGGAGTTTATCAAGGCGATTCAATAAGTCCTTTACTATTCATTCTAATTACTGCGGGAATCATAGAACACATAAAAACCAATCCCAATATCAACAGATGTACTAAAGGCCAACATACCAATTTAGGTTTTATGGATGATATCAAGTGTCACACAAATACGAAACAGAGCATGAAACACTAATAACAAACGAACTAAAAAAAGCTTCCGCTGAAGTTGGATTAAAACTCAATGAAGGTAAATGTGGAGTTTACACTAGGAATGGCATGAAGTTTCAAGAAGAGGAAGATGACACTCCATTTCTTCCAGAAGTGAGAGAAGGCTATACGTACCTTGGTTTAGACCAACTAGAGAGAGATACTGACAAAAATTTAGAAAACATAAAAACAAAAATAACAACAAAAACCACAAAAATATTTGAATCAGAAGTTACTTCAAAACAAAAAATCGAACTATTTAATAGCACGATTATCCCAGCAGTAATTTATATTATGGGTAATATGTTTCCAAATGAGAAAAGAGCAACTACATTGAAACACTGCAGAGACTTAGATACCATGTTTAGAAATCTGTTAGTAGAGTATAACTTGAAAGGAAGAACAACATCAAATGCTCGAATTTATCTAACTTCACAAGAAGGAGGATTAGGTATGAAATCCATAGAATTAGAAACGGAAATTCATTATATCAGAAAAGGTGTTTACTTACAATCCCATGCAGACATGACAAAAACATACGAATCTTACAAAAGTCTGCAAACTGCAGGATGGAGAAACCCCATAAGTGACCATGACTTCATTATCGAAAAATATGGATGCGAAACCACAGTTTACCCATTAGGCGAATACAAGAAGATATGCGAAAACATCATCAAACATATTAGAGCGCAATATAAAAATCAACTGTTACAACAATGGACGGCAAACATGCATTATGGTAAAGTTGTAACGTCTGAAAAGAAAAAGATTACCTTTCCCGCCTATTCATCCCCTTATATAGACGGTTGGAGACTGTCACTACTCCATTCTGCGGCAGAAGAACAACTCCATGGACTTGGCTCAATTCCAAGCCGCAGGAAAAATTGTAGGAGAGGATGTAAAAATGCCGAAACAGCTTATCATGTTTCATCTTCCTGCCCAACAAACATGTACATATCAAGACATGACAACGTTGTACATTGGCTACTCAAAACCATCCTTACAGTTACAGATGCCCCTGAAGATATTAAAAGAGGCCTTCAATTTGGAAAAGCAACCCTAACTGTTGACTACCAACAAAGACAATGAAATATAACCATAAGAGCTGGCACAAAAATATTAACTGAGAAGAAATTATATCATAAGAAACCTGATATTATGATAAAATTTTCAAATCCAGATTGCATCATTCTCATCGAAGTGTCTGTTGCGCATATTCAAAATTACAGACTACAAGAAAAAATCAAACGAACACGTTATGCAATCAACTCCACCACCCAGATTGACAACACAAATGTTGATACGATTCTTCGTGATCTAAATATTGTGAATGAACTTGAAAGAATCCATCGATGCCCCGTTTACCTAGGAATATTCATTGTAGGTTGCTATGGTGAGATGATTGAGACTGATGAACACAAAAATTTCACAAATATCCTACACAAAGACCTAAAAATGGAAGAAAAAGAAATTGAACACTTAATCAACAAATGCTGCTATAGTGTGGCCATATCTACTTCTCAAATTTTGATGAAACACTTAAATATAAGCAATTAATTGTTTGTAAGTTATGACGTCTAACATGTTTGGATATTATGTTTGTATAAGATATGCTTAAGATTTTTATATAATTTAGATTAGTTTTATAAAGAGTGTTATTTAACATAAGTATAAAACAATGTAATCAATAAAAAACTATACTACCGAGAAATATGTTTAGGAGATTTCAAAAGTATTATTCATTATACAGCAAGCAACTGAAGTATATTATTTCAATATTTGTTGTAGAGAATATCAACAATTAATTAACATAATAAAGACAAAAAACTATACTAAGTAATATTAAAATATGATTTGTTTTTGAATTTATTAAAATTATGACGCGTACACTTGCTAAACACACAAAATGTGGAGATTATAAATCGTATGACTTGGTTGGAGAAACATGCGCACGCCGCACAGCTTACAATAGCTTCATAAAGTGTCGTGACAACTTTTCGTAAGCATTTTTTCCGTCTAGTCTCCTTTCACAACGCGCGATAAGGAACTTCGTTCCAATAATTATCAAATTCATCAAAATTCTCCGCAACCGGTTTATTTAAATCCGATAAATTAAAAATTGATTGGTCAGTATCGACTTCATTATCTACTTCCAAATATTTATGTGAAACTTTTTTGCACTGAGTAGCTAAATGGCCTCTCACACCACATTTATGGCAATTACAATTTTTATATGCACAATCATTTACCATGTGATTACTACGACCGCAAACAGTACTTTTTATAGAATATTTACGATTGCTTACTGTAGGATTCCTGACACTATTCTTACCAGCTAAACCGCTGCTGCCTTGGTCTTTTTGATATCGCTGAAACGGCTGGCTAGAAGAATTGCGTGTGATCTGGCCCTTATTTTTCTTTTGACGATGGAAATTCATCGAGTCGGTCGGTTCTCGTTTCACCACCGCACCCAAGCTTTCTCTCAACGCGTGTTCCTCCAAAGAAGATTCCTTGGAAATGGCTAATCTAACTACTGATTTCAGCGTAACATTTGCGCTGGAAGCATCTTCTTCAAAAAGCCGATCCATTATCGTTTCTTCACTAATGCCGATAACAAAAATATCACGCATTATGACACCTAATTTAGTGCCAAAATTACACTTTGAAGCTAAACTTTTTACACGTGCTTCCAAATCGCCAACACTTTCACTAGGTTTCCTCCGTGCAGAGTCCAATTGTAATCTTTCTGCGAAGTACGACTTTACTGGATTTAAATGTTCGTCCAATAATTTAATCAATTCATCGAAAGTTTCTGCATTCGGAAGATCTGGTACACATAAATTCCGCACCAATTTATAACAATTCCCCGAAAAAGTATTTAAAAGTATGGCTTTTTTTCGGTAAACGTCATTTATTTCATTTGCAATAAGAAACTGGAATAGTCTTCCTCTAAATACCGAAAAATCCGATCTATCAGGATCAAAAGTATTCAAGGTTCCTAATAACCCAAAACATTGTTGATTATTTTTATCAGCCGGCATTTTTTTTACCACTAGCACACACATCAGACACACATTGTACTATTATTGACTTTGCTTCATTGTTCATTTTTTAAAAAAATTTCATGCCGTCTTCCGTTAAAACTGATATGTGTGTTCCGTTTCTTATACATTCTTATACTTCATTTTCTGCCATTATGACTTCCATTCGAAAATTCCATGCTAAATAATTCTCTCCTGTTAGGGCCTCAATGTTGTAAGTTTTTCCCTGTGCCATATTATGTATAATCTATATCCCTGTTTTTCATCCGTGAACTGGGGCCATAACCTCTTAATATTTGTTATCTAAGTTGATCACTTCTATCAAAATTACTTAAGAACACTTTAAGACTTTATTATCTTCGATGATTACAAAATCATTTTTACATTACAAGAAGAGCCATAACTCGAATTCTCAACCTAGCTTTACATGACCAAGAGCCAGTTGTCTAGTTCTTCTTCTCTTTTCTTTTGTGCCAAAAGTACAAGAACCAACAGGGCGTTTTTAGCGAACTAACCTAACGAATATAACATTACTGGAGAATGAAATATTAACGTTTCGTTACTTAACATTAAACAGGATACTTGGTTAGATTTTTGGAATGCCTTATTTTCAAAATATTCCTCCAACATTACATTAAAATGAGTTCTTGCCATTTGTTTCAGATTCTTGAATAATATCAAAATCAACTCTCAGAAGAATTTAGGTCCTTTAACTGTAGATGAAATAAAAAATGCACAAGCTTTTATAATAAAAATTCTGCAAATGCAGTACCTTTTTAAAGAAATCTCAGAATTACAGGATAATAGTAGAAGGTTGTTAAGCTAATTCTGATCTGCCTTATGATCAGAAATTTCCAATTTTACTACCTTCAAATAACTTGATTACAACACTTATATTAAGAAACGATCGTTTGAGATTAGGGCATGCTGGTGCGCAAACCACTTTGTCAAATTTTCGTTTAAAATATTGGCCTTTAAATGGGCTTGTAGAAATCAAAAGATTTATCAGAAAACGTATAGTTTGTGCTAGATTCAATTCAAAACCCTATGAACAAATTATGTCAAATTTACCTTCTGATAGATTGAAACCGTGCAGACCTTTTTCTCAAGTTGGAGTGGATTTTGGTAGTCTATTTCTTATTAAACCGTCACATCCCCGTAAGGCTCCTTTATTAAATTTTATGTTGCTGTGTTTGTATGATTTCCAAGGCTGTTTAACTGGAACTGGTTTCTAGTTTATCGACTGATGCTTTTATACTCACATTGAAAAGATTTGTCTCAAGAACAGGTAATCCTTCGATCATATTCAGTGATAATGGAACTAATTTTCTTGGGGCAAGAAATCAGCTAAAAGAATTATATGACTTTTTCAAGGTTAAAGGTATTACCAATTCCATTGTAGAATTTTTGGCTATTAAAGAGATTGTATGGAAATTTATTCCACCCATGATTCCTCGTTGGGGTGGTATTTAGGAGGCTGCAGTAATGAGTACAAAGCATCATTCATACAAAATAGCTGGAAATAGCTATTTCACATTTGAAGAGTTCAGCACTATTTTAGCATAAATAGAAGGAAGCAATCTTGTATTCGAGACCTCTCCAATCTCTTTCAAATAATGCAAATTATTTGTCTTGCTTAACTCCTGGACATTTCTGGATTGTTGATATTCTTACATCCTTTCCTGAATTGATTTTTTAGAGAATTCTTAAAATCACTTAACTCGTTTTGAAAGATGTACTCGTTTTCAACATAATTTTTGGAAACGTTGGACAAACGAATATTTGAACTAATTGCAAAATAGACCAAAATGGCTCATTCCTTATCCAAATTTAAGAGAAAATGATAGTGTAGTGCTCAAGAAAGAAAATTCGCGTCCGTTAGAATGGCCCCTTGCTAGAGTTGTTGAAATTATTCCTAGTTAAAATGATAAAGTACGTTTAGTTAAAATTAAAACGAAAACTGGAACTTAAATTAGAAACATTACAAAACTATGTCCTCCACCAAAAGAAGATTACTCAGAAAAGTAAATTCTGCTTTATTAAATAGTACGTTCTTTTTAGTTAAAGTTTTTTGCTTTACTTTTATCGGAGCTAAGAAGCTTCAATGAGGGGAGTATGTTTGAAATTAGTTCAAACATTCTTCAATATTTTTAACAATTATTCCTTTCAATTTTATTTTTATTAATCAAGCAGTAAAGAAAAAAGTGAAGTTTGTTGAAAGAGATGTCCTTGTCCATTATGTGCGCCAATTAAGAAGATTACTATTCCAATTATTGTAATAATTTGTTATTTGTGGATTGAAAACCCACTGGTCATTCGAAAACGATCTTAGAATACAGTTGTCTTAAGAATTCACATTTGATTTTATTTTACGACCCATGGAAATTATGTCTGTGGTATAAATAAGCAAATATACCTCTCTGACTGTTGAGTATCAATCACTTAGCACTCATGAGTATGTCTTTTTTCACTTGGACAGTTGTCGCACTTGCTTCGCTCTTGCAGCTAAGTTCTGGATGTGTGAGAAAAATATATTTTTTGCTCTATACATATTTTCAATTAAATTGAAAATTACCGATTCACATATAAATTTTCATGTTCACACTGTGTAGTAATTTCAGTGATCTTAACCCATTATATCGACGTGTATATCTAGCATTTTTATGTTAACCATTCATTTTCGAAATTGGCTTTTCGATTGTAATGCTCGTTATCATATTTCATAACGAAATGAACCACGTCGAATTATTCAAATCAGAGTGGATTCAGGCAAATAATCGAATCAAATTTACCTCATCATACACCCCTTAGTGTTTTCAATCAGCTTTGTGTGTTTCTAACGACATTATAGAACATCCATTAGATGTTTATGTACTTAATAACAGTATCTAATAGGTGATGAACACGAAATCACTTACAGAGATCTATAATTCATTGAAAATGATAACTCATAACAAATTGTATTGTATTTCTCATAATAAGTAATTTTTGATGATTTTGTTATTATGAATAATATTTGAATGTAACTGGATGTGTTGATACGTATTCAAATTTTAAATTACTCGAGCAAAATATTTTCATGACTTTAAAAGTAGTATGGAGATTGACGAGGAGGTTATGTTGATATTTGAAGCATGGCAACGTTGCAAACGTGACCTGATACTCGTTTAATGACGTGCAGTGTAAGACGTGTACAAGAGATTCAACGCATGCAACGGTTTGACGATATAGGCAAAGTACATAAATAAATGAATAGTAAGTTCACTCGACGTCGGCTCTTTGATGTAACGCTGTTGAAGGCTGTCCGAAAAACGATCCTTAAACCGCACGTGTCTCGAGTATACAGGGGTCGCGTGAATTACTACCGTCATAGCTTGTTGATTTATAAATTGAGTGTTTGGTACGGGGGCTAATAAAAATGTACATTGTTAGAAAACTATTTCAAAAAACTATAGGTATTGTTTTGTTATGCAGGGTACGTTTTAGTATTTAATAGGGAATATAAAATTACTCATAAGAAATAAACTAGAATCATCGATTAAAATAGCTTTTATTACATTATATAAATAAAATAATTCATCAAAAATGTACAAATATATACGATAGAACCTCGATAAGATAAAGACCAAGGGAGGCGTTAAATAATTTGAGTTATCGAGGTTTCTATTTACTAAGGGTTTAAGTTAAGGAATTTTTATTGGCTTATATTTTCACTTACGGAGGTCCGTTTATGAGCTCTGTTCAGGAATTATAGAGATAGACCGCTGCAAGCTAATGATACAAATAAGTTACTGTACTGAGCCATTTGGTAAACACATGTTAATTCATTTCAAATGGCAACTCATTGATGGATGATTCAAGTTACAAAGGTCGTCGTCGTTTTAATTTTGAGTAACTGACTTGCGATGCCCAAATTATTCGTTTAAGTTATAGAGGGTTCGTATTTTAAGTAAAGGAGGTTTTGGACTAAAAATAGTTAAAATTTATACTAGATTCTATAACATTCTTTAGAATTTGTTTTGCATATAAGAACAATATTGAATGATAACATATAGTTAAGAATGTAATCCTGAACCAAACTTATGAAGCAAAGCAAAAAGGAATAATTACAAATTTTATAGTATTTGTAATTTTGTATTGGGTTTATAAGATTTTCTAAGTTTTATTTCACGATTTGCAAATTTAATTGTGTAATATAAACGCACTCTTGTATAAAGAGAAAAGAAATAACTTAAAGGAAAATTTTTACAAATATGCGTAAATGATACATTTTTAAAAAGATCTTTTAACGTCGCTCCGATAGAATTTTTACATGCTAATTTATTGAAGTTAACTACAAATATATCTTCAAGCTGGGTAACATATCCAACAAAATTCTGGCTAGGTACATTGAGCCCACCAAATGGAAAATGTGTATTGCTGACATAGGCTTTTGTCTGAGAAAAAATGGTTGTTTCTTCTCTTAAGGTATTTCTTTCAGTAAAAGCAATACATATGTCGCAGGAATGTGGCTGTATAATTTTTTTTAACTGATTTTATTGTAAGCCTCCACCCAAATATAAATTTCATTTTATTTGATAAATTTTTTCCTTCACTGTAACCACACGGACATTTTTCAGTAAAGTTTCAAATTCTTCCATTAGCTGAAACTTTTGTTGGGTATCCATGAATGCATTGAAATTATTTAAATTGCACGAATTCAATAAATCGAAAACATCATTCATTGTTTTAATGAATTTAGCAGTTACTTTGGCATCTGCAGGCAAAACTTTCGAATCAATGTACGTATTAAGAGCAATTACAACAGAATGACTAAAAATCTGAGAAGCATATTTTACTTTCATTTTCTGAAAATTATTTGGGAACATATGCTCGTCAGTTAATTTTGGACAGAGTCTAAATTCCTTTTTTTTCATAATTATAAAATGTATCCAAATACATTTTATTGGTAGTTCCTTCTGGTAACTCAATCCAGTAAGAAAAAAATTGTTCCTAGTAGATTCAAGTAAGTATGGTACGTCAAAAAAGTAAACAAGCTTGATATTATCTACGTAAAAAAAACATTGTCTGTGCTCAATTTAAGGTAGCTTTTACCTGATGTTTGGAAGTTATAACCCTGATCAGACACCACACCTCCTAGCACATTTAGACCGATATCACGTAACTTTTAAACTGTTTCGAACAAAATGTCTTTCATTTCATTTGAAAGCGCCGTTAATTTATAAAAAAAGTAGGCTAGCGGTTGTTTTCAGCTGCTTGATACACCCCGTGCCATAACAACTAATGCACTAGTTGCTGGTTCGGATTCGTTTTCTGCTGAAAGTGATTCTTGGAAGCCTACTATTGTATTCTTTGATAAATCATAAAATAAATGAGTTTTCAATGACATCTCATCAAGGCATACGATGCAATATTTTTCTTTATCACTCAATAGTCGAGATCTGAGATCAATAAGGCGAAAAATAAAGTCGTTATAAAGCCTGGGTCTACTGCCCAACGGCGGATAAACCGGTTGAGCGTGCTTTTGGAAGGTAACCGATACAAAGTAGAAAATTTCTTGTATGATTTAGGTCCTAAAAAGTAAACGCTCAAAGCAAATATTTTAAAATCGTCAGTGTACCTACAACCTTCAGGTGATTTATTTAATAAACTTATCTGAGACGTTAGAAGTTTGCAGGCATCTTCTGAGTAGTTAGTTTCCAAATATTTGGAAATATCTTCAAACGATATTTCGGTTTCCAACTCTCTTGAACATTGAGCAGGCACAGTTGATTTTTTCAAATACTTTATCTACTCTCTCAACACTTTTTTTCGAGGAGTATTGGCCGTAAGCGTCATTGAGGTCTGTGAATGTTGATCTAAAACAAATCTAAAGTTCTATAAAGGATTAAAATTTCGCCACCACTTTTAAATAAGTATTACTTATTAACCACGAAATCATAATAGACGTAAAAATGAAAAATGTTTAATTCGAAACATTCATAGCGTAGCTTTTAGAAATGTATCTAGCTATAAAAAAACATTAAATACCTCGGGGAACCACAGAAGCTAGAGTGGAAACATCGTTACCACTTTCAACATTTTCTGAAAATAATTCGCCTTCTGTTTGAACATAAACATCTTGATATTTCATATCGTCTGAAAAATAAAATTGCTATAAAATACTTAACTTACATATATTTATTTTATCCAAAACACGCCATCAATAAGTATAATAACATACCTTCACTGTGCAGCATTTTCTTAAAATCAGTTTGAACTGCGACTTCCTTTAAAGCTGTACCGCCATCTAAAAATTTTGAAAATTATTTGAAATACCTAAAAAAAATATACAAGACAAAATCCTATTGTCAGAAGTTTTGTTTAGGTACTAAAAATTTCGGGAACTTACTATTTTTTTGCAAATTCAAGGACGGAACTGCATTATATTGCAGATTTGTTCTGCTATTACTGCACATTTAATTTTCTTGGGAAAAGTGTCTATCGCACACTTTTAATGTTTTGTTGCATTGTTCTGCGTCCAAATTGGCATACCTGTGACAATCAACAAAGCCTAAGGCCTGTTTCCAACGTTGACATCTGAAAAGATATATTGGTGATATTTTATTTTGAAACACAATAACATCTACTACAATGCTTCTTATAACAAAATTACCAATATCCTTTGCTAAATAATATTGTAAAATTTACCTTGTGTCATCCTTGGGGAATCTGGAGGAAGATGTTTTTGCCCAATCTCTACTTCTACAACCGTCCACACAACACATTCGTGGCATTTTCTTTTTAATAAATATCCCGTAATAATAATCAAATAATTCACTGAAAAAACAGTCCACGCGGTATATTATCAACTCCGCTCGTACGTTCAACTACAAAAAACACACGGTAACTGTATATCGATCGATTCGGAGTTTCAGGATACCCGAAAAGAGTAGCATCGGAGACCGAGTGAGATAGACATCGCGCTAGGAGGAGCTTAGAGTGAACCTACTATTCATTTGTTTATGTACAGTGATATAGTATCAATGACGTAGAAAAAGATATCAATTTATTAATATTAACTACTGAAGCTAATATTGCAAAATCAATAACGAAATGAGCTGCCCACCACCATGTGCTCTATTTCTAATTATATTACAAACTGAAAGAAAAATATCATGGCAAATTGAAGTGATACATGTAAAGTTACATTCATTTGCAAAAAAAAAGTCATATTACACATGTTGGAAGATGACATTAGAGGGCCTACAGCAAACATATTTTCTTGAAATGTATGTTGTTGATGTACGCGTTTTCAAGAATAAAAGTATTCTGTTCTACATGACAACGCTGTAGGACCGCATTAATTCATAACCGTCATTTCATCACAACAGATCATCGCGTAGCTGCCATTATAGTAGATCGATGATTTGTTAGTTCACAAGTATTTATTCGGGTATTTAAGCAGTTATTGTACTATTGAAGACTCCGTAAGCGTATTATATTTGAAAAACATGGTTCGCCAGTGTTATATTTGCAAAAAATTGGATCGTTGAATCAAAATCTCTTTTCGCCGGTAAGTTGACATTTGCATTTGCCCTCTATTTTCAAGAACCAGTGTCGCCAACATAGATGCAAGTTACAACAACTTTATTACTTGATAGTTATAAACATAATGAATTATCAATGTAAGAGAAATAGAAAGTACTGCTTTCTTGCTTCTGTCTTTTTGTTTTCGTTTTCGGCCAGGTCCAATGTTGTTTGTATTTCCTTTCAACTATCTCCTTCGAAATCTGTAATTCTCTTGTTAGTTTTGATATTTTCATTTGTTTGTCTTCTTTCTATCCGTTGCAGATCTTCTTTGAATATCTTTTCTTGTTACTTGGCTTTATCTCTTAAGCTCTTGGTCTCCTGTTCTAAGCTTTTCTCCATACCATATATTCCAGTTTCTTGTTCCCCCATTTTACCTCCTATCTTATCGATTCTTACCTGATGAAACTCAAATCTTCTAACAAAATTTTCTAAAATTGCTTGTATATCAAATTGTAACTCAACTTCCACATTTTTCATATCTCCTTTCACTTCTTGGATTTCACTTGTCACCCCTTGGATTTGACTTGTTACCCCATGGATTTCACTTGTTATCACTTGTCATCATTTGCAAAAAGCCTTTTAATTGTATACTATCAATATTTTCTTGAGGATTATCATGTTTTGGTCTTACTTGAATAACTCGAGTATCCTGTTCCTCTTCTTTTTGAGTACTCATGTCTTCATTGTTACTCTCCTCCACATCATTCCCCAATGTTTTATCATGTTCTTCCAAAATTGTCAAAGTTTCTTGTCTCCCCTGTATATCTCCTTTTTCACATTCACAAAATTCCATTCCAGTTGCGTCAATAAGCCACTTTTGTAGCTCTGCTTATTAACCACTATAGTTTATTTACGAGAAAAATACGATGATGTCATTTTTAGTTACTTTCCTGCTTATCAGAATAAATACTAATTCACCAACCGTGAATACAATTTATCCTCAACAGCCAGGGCAATTTACGGCTAACGGGTTGGCAAAATTTCAAGACGTTGTTAAATCAACTGGTAAAATTCCTCAGTTTGTTTTGATGTTTATTAACATTCGATCATCGTCTAATATTGACAATTTTTTTTGGTGGCTTTAAAATCATCGCTTCTTTAAGATGAAAAAAACGGTTATTTTAATTACTAATTATTTAGGCAAATTTGAAGTGTGTGGTCAATAAAACGCCGAAGCAGCTGAACAGAAAATGGCAAGAGATGTTAACATCTTTGTTGAGCTATTTTGAACGAGAATGCCGAAATGGAGGTCCGCTTCTCCCTCTACTGCTGTGAGAGACGTAGGTAATAGTATTCGCTATTTGTGTTCATCATTATTAATATTATTGTTACATATTTAAATGTAAATGATTAAATGTTTTCAATATTAGGTTAGGTTAATTAAACTTGATAATATATTATTCTTTCATAAATTGAAGTAATTATATTGTAGAGAGTTGCAGAAGCTTTACAACTTAGCGTTACCACTGTTAACCGTATTGCCGCCAAGCATAATAGAGATGAACAGCCTAAAAGCCCACCTAAAAAGTGACAACGCATAAAACCTACTGTTGAATTGATAACTTTGATCAAAATGCTTTACGAAATGTTATATACGAAATGTATGTAAACAGTGAGTATATTGAATTTACTATTTTATTTTATTCACAATTGACTAACACAATATTTTTTCAGAGGAACACATAACCTTGAAAACTTTAAGAGCCAAACTCCAGGAGCACTCTGGAAGATAATAAAAAATATTGGATTAAAATACCAAAAATATAATCCTCGTCTTGGTTTAATGTGGCAACTCCCACATATTGTATTAAAACAGGAAGGTTTGTATCAATTTGTGTTTTTGGATGAGACCTGGATATTCAAAGACGGTACTGTTGGACGTTCTTGGCAAAATTCTAATCATGGAAGCGTGAAAAAAACCAAAATTGGTGGTCCAAGGTAATTGAATAATAAGATTTAGCAATTAATTCATGATGTACTAACATTCCTGCCATTTTGAGACCTTTCCAAATATTTACTAGTCACACTATTTTATATGAATCGATATAATCATTAATAGTTCTTTTGAGCTATGCAGTCTATCTAGGAAACCTAGTAGTAATTTATCATTTCCTTATTGTAGGTATATAGTATTGCATGCTAGTTCCTCTTCTGGATTTATTCCTGGTGCAGGGCTGGTTTTTTTTCCAAAAAATTAGATGGTGATTACCACGGTGAAATGAACCCAGAAAATTTTTTGGATTGGTTTGTATACCAGCTTCTAGTGAACTGGGAAGAATCTGCCACAATTGTAATGGATAATGCAAGTTATCACAGTACAGTAATCAATAAAGTACCAACAACAGCTACCAAAAAGGCTGATATATAGAACTGGTTGATACAAAATGATATTTCTTTTGAAAATACTTTCCTCTAAACCGAATTATTGAATTTAGTACAACGGTAAGTTGATATAGACATTCTAAAATATATTATAGTAATACTTAGATAACTTAATTTGTTTAAATATATACATTTTTGTAGCAATAAACCAACAACAGTATATGGAGCTGACATATTATCTGAAAAATATGGTCACAAAGTGTTTCAACTTCACCCTTTTCACTGTATGTTCAACCCAATTGAACATATTTGGGGCATAGTTAAAATTTTTTATAGAGATCATGTGGGAACTGATGGTTCTTCAACAAAACAAGCAATATGTGAATGGAAAAAGTCTTTAGAAAAAGGGATTCCTGATATTTGGTCAAAGACAGTAGAGCACACTGAAAAAATTATACAAGATGGGTGGGATATAGAAGTAGTATTTGATAGACTGGATGTGCCTCCACTTATTATTAATTGTGACAGTGACGATGAAGATAGTGATGATTTTGTAGTGAAGTAGTGGAAATCTTGTGTTTCATTTTTTGTATATTTTTATCCAATTTGCTTTATTTCCATCTTTTCAAAATCACTAATAACTATTATTAAATTAATTAGGTACAGTTATTTTATAATAAGCAAAATTGAAACAACGACCACAGTATCTCAACATATATAATACTAATAAAATGGGAGATTTTTTATTTTTATATCTTGTAACAAAATTTTATTTTGTGCATCTATATTTTTCTTTTCTATTCTATTTTTATTATAATAAATATAATAGATATTGTATAAAGAAACAATATTCAAATTTGCATGAAGACGATTACGGATTGTATTGATTCCTTTTAGCGTAAACGCTTGCAGTGTTTTTGAAGATGGTTCTATAGAGCATAGAATAAAGTATGAGGACCTACAGTTCGTCATTTAACCCTTTTCTTTGTAAAATAATTAAATGTTAATTCGAATATAGAATGATTGGTTACTGTTCCTTGTATCTTATCCACACTTTTTCATGAATAAATATTTATATTAAGTTAATGAAGCCTATCATAAAACCCTTTTATTTTCAAATAAATATTTTTGACTTCGCCCTACGAGGCACGGAACAATGAAAAAGAAAAATTGTCAATCTAACATCAGATTGACCTTTCTAGTTTTCGTTAAGTGAAGGAACTACAGCTTGGCAACATCACAATATTTTGTTTGGCAACGTCATCGTCTTTTTATCGTAAATAAACTATATCACTTAAATTTCTTTCCACCAAAAGTTCTTTTTATCGTGCTATCGTGTATTCTTTTATTTCTAATGCCTGCTTATCAGACATGTCGTTTTATTGTGTATATTATAAATTTACTCTACAACTATAATGATACGGAACAGCAGAAAGACGCCTGAAACGTACCAATCAAGTAAATGGCAAATGTTTAACAGAATATGATAATTATTCTAATTTTAATTGTATACATAAATTGCTTTAGAAGGACTACCTGAAATTATTAGTTCATCTGACGTAGATATTGTTGTTCCTATAAAAAGGATAACCTTACGTCTGGAAAATTATTTAGCACTGTTTTTGAAAAAAAATTACGCACCACGTTTGGCCGACAAAAATTGTGGCATGTTTTTATTATAAAATGAATTTGAAAAGTTAAAATGAAATTTTGGTGAATGCCAATGTCAAATTATGAATTGTCACGTTTGCCTTTAACAAACAGTTTATTTTATTAAATTTGAACTTCTTTATGAATTCATGGGCTCCGGGTATATGATAATTTTTACTATAGATTTAAATTTCAGTTTTATGTAACTTTCTCTATCTTATTTGAGAACTCTTTGCTTCCTTTATCTGAGCGTACGGGTTCAATATCTCTACTTTCCAGACCTATGGTCTCCAATTGTGTCAGACATTCAATATATTAATACACAACAAACCACTCTAGAAAAACAAACCAATTAATTCCAAAATACGTTTATTAATTTGTTGTTTGAAATTAAAAAAAAATAATTACCAAATTTAGGTCAACAATAAATATATATGAGAAATTAAATATATGTCAATGTTGTTCTGAATGCGCGTGTGTGATAGACGCCATTTTTCAATATCTGTTTTACGTCAATGACATTCTTTGTTGTTAAACAAAAATATGCTTTTTATTTGTTTATTTACTTTGATTTTGAACAATACCGTTTAGTAAAAGTAACTAGTTGTACTCTTAGTGAGAAATTATTGTATTTATGATGGGAAGAAGAAGCTGTGAAGTTCGTGGATGTCAGGAGAAAAGAAAACTATATTTGGTTATCCTAAAGACCCTGTGAGGTAAGAGAAATTGGTTCTATATGCAATGTATTGTAGGTATATATTCATTTTTCAATATTTTACATTTTATTTTACATGTTCCTATGAATTGTAAGTCGTGTAAATCTATGTTTTTGTTTGTTAACGTTGATCTGTCCCTCTACCTTTAATAACATGTGATGATAATATTATGTACTATAATAAGCTTTCTGCTGACGAGCCCTGCTCTGCAAAAAACATGTTGAATGAAAATACATAATATTCAATATAAATTATTAGTTGATTTCTTATATAAACATGTGATAATAGAAAAATATACCTACCTTTATTTACTTCTTAGGGTACAGTTATGGTTGGAAGCTTGTAACCGTGTAGATTTGTTTGGAAAGACTACAGATGCTTTACAAAAGAATTAATAGGTTGTGTGAACTTATAGTGTCGGATGAATAAAACAACACATTGTCTATAATAAAACCTACTCATACACTTCTGTGTCCATTAATATAGTCTTCCTGTATTTTTCTTTTCAGATAATCAACCTTTTAAAATGGACGTTAGGGGAAGTACTGAGTTACCACCTGTACCTTTACAATCTCCTTCGACTTCAACACAAAGCATGACTTTTGGCACACTACGAAAGCAAACGTCTCTGAACAAAATCCTCTCTATGAGCTGCTTTCAACCACATTTTAACTCTAAAAAGTAACAGTACATTTAATATGGGTTTGACAAGTATACAGTTTGGTTTGGTTTACCTATACATCATCCTTGTTCAGTTTTGGAGAAACCTCTACATCTACAACATAAGCAAACAAGTCCTCGTTTAGAAGCCATCACAAAAAATTAATCTAGTGCCGCAAGAAATATTGTACAATTATCAATGAAGAAATAGATGACTATTTTACTTATCTACCTGTCCTATACAGTTGTAAATGTCAGGTATTATTATTATTATTTGAAATATATTGATCATTTCTACACATTATGTTGCAGACATTAATATATTTTCTCTAGGTGTAAAATATTGAATTATGAATCTGGAAGAATGTAACTGTTATATTATATCCTGGAAATTTTACAAATTGTACATTTAAGCACCAACATTATTGTAATTTTATACCATCATGTATATTGAATTTTTTCCTTCTGTAACCTGGTATTCTAAATATATAATCTATATGACTGGATTGGTCTTAATATCTACCCTATCCTACACATACTGCTACTTAAATACATATTTACACATAATGAATTCCAATATCAATATTAGAGAATGAAAATCATTTGATTAAACAATAGCATGTTATTTTTATTAATAAACTGTTCTTCAAAACCAGAAACTTAAACTATGTATGAAGAAATTCTAAAGCATATTTTTCACAATATTTGTTAAACCCAAGCGTCTCGTTAAAATAACTTTATTAACTGACAAATTGAGTTTCATTCATTCGATAAATAACTGTTTTAACGATAAAAACTTTTCCACATCTGTTAGACACTCTGAACAATATCCTATTATAAAATTTGTCACTTATATACACTTCGGAGGCTGTATCGTACTAACAAACCGAAATTTCTCCAAAAATATAGTATATATGGATTTATAGGACCCGTTGTACTCGTTTTTGTGAGCTGGAAATCAATATGGTTCATCTGTGATACAGACTGAAAAATATCCAATTATAATATTGGTCAATTGTATTCACTCCGGAGGCTGTGTCGTACTTCAAGTATCATATCACCCGTTGTACTGGCTCTGGTGAGCTGAAAATCAATAGGGTTCTTCTGTAAGATGTCTTGAACAATATTCAATTACAAAATTCGTAACTTGTGGCACTCCAAAAGCTGTATCGGGCTAACAAGACCATGTTACAGGTTTTTGATGCTTACATTTTTCATTGACAATTAATACTTTCTCGGAATAATGTTTTGACAATACATTAGTAAACAATTATTTTTTGTTGTTTGTTTGATTTACATTTTTTTCTGCCTGTAAAACTTATACCTTCACAATTTTTCAACCCTTTTCTCAGTGTAAAGATTTATTAGCTTTCTGTCAACTTCAGTTTTACAAGGTCACGAAATTTTGCCCCCAGAACATCAAACGATATATGCCGGCTTTCGCTTCTTGTTGTTGGTGTATTCTTTGTTAATACTACAACAAAAACGAAGTTATGTCAAATGTAGTCTTTGTACTGTTTCTAATTATTGTAAAATTGAATACAAAACATATAGTTTCAATAGTAAGTAAATCGTTTACGATATTTATATAAATTACTACAGTATGTGCCAAATTTATCTCATATTTTAAAAATCATGATTATTATGTTATTTGGTACATTATTCTATCTATAATTTCCTAAGACAATTTATTTGTCTAAGTATATATCTTCTATTAACTAGTGTATTATAAGTAAAAAGTAAAATAAATTTCCAACCGGGAAATATTTTAACTATCTTAAAATTAAGAAGGTGTCACAGGAAAACTCGGTACTTACTGTTTGCCCCTGGATGGTGTAGGTTGTCGTCTAAGTTGGAACTCACGTTTGATCTTTTCACAGAACCGGTCTCTATGCCGTGACTTCTCGAAAATACCGAAATACGACTATATCCTACTGATGGCGCCAAGATACTTAGTTCAACAAATATGTTTTTAAAAAGTTTAATTTTAATTTTAAAATACAACTGTATTACTTCGGAGTTACAAACAGAATGAATTTGATATGTGAGATAAATACAAAGCGATATAGTAAGGTGAAATATTAATAACAGAAAAATAAACAAATAGAATTGTTGTAAATAAATGCCCATTTACAGTTAAAAAGAATTATAATGCTCATAGCTACGTGATATTTAAATTCATGATAAAAAAAATATTTGATAAACGAAACTATTAACATATAGTTATGTGTTGTACACACGTGAGTCAATTATAAAAATATATTATTCATTCAAACATAAATTTTAAAAAAACAAACTTCTATAATTGTATTTTCCCGATTGCTATAACTTTTGGCGAACCCTGTATATGATAAAGTATCTTTTAGACGACTATTGGAAAAGCAAAGTGGCATGAATTGTACTATATACAAGCTGACAGCTTTATCAATATTTAGATTAAGTGTAAATAAAGTGACATTAATGTAATCGCGGAGGTATTTTCGAACGGAGTGAATAATTGAAAAAGAACAATACAATAAATAGATTTTTTTTAAAAACAACGACTGCAAATTAACAAAAGAGGATAAAACAAAACATAAAAAGGTTGTTGATTGTTGAGCGTGGAGAGAGGCGTTGTTAGTTTGAAAAAGGTGGTATGGAAAAGTGTAAGAACGAGGATGAAATGATACAATTAAAATGAAAAATCATCAAATGACTAAATTTTGATTAAATATTGTGACAAACATCATTGGTAGTAATTAGAATGATCCAGTTCCCAATAACTAAACATCAATGAGAAATTTACGATAATCGACTACTAGAACTTGGTAAGAGAATTTAATTTACCTTATTTGTTCTTGGTTATGGTTACATTTTCTTCGGAGCAGAAATTACTTTATTGAAAGTAATCCGAATACGATAAACTTTCAACTCCACGTCGAATAGAAAAGCTGATACATCATCACAAGTTTCCATTGAACTGAAATGAGTGGAAACACAAGCCATTTGTTATCTTCAAGCTCATGAATTTCTGTATGTATTCTCAAACATTTGATTTAGAGTTTTGAATTATTAGGTTAGGTATAATATAATGAGCTGATCATTTGAATTTACGTAGTTATTTAGGAATAATCAATTTCCACTATCCTACTAATTCTATTTAATCTCAAACAACAACGAAATTACTTACTGATTTTATTATCAAAGACCAAATATATCAATAACCTTAAAAAATATCACTTCTAAAACGTTCCATTCACGATTCCCAAGCCATTCACACCGCCAGCATTATACTCGGTTAAAATGTTAGAGGTGGGAATTGATGGTGAGTTAACGATGATATCATGGTTACGCAGTAGTTAGTAGTTATTTTCTTATTTATCATAATAATTTTACTTGAATCATCTAGCTATGAGAAGTATATATATATATATATATATATATATAGATGTTTGTAAATAATTATGCAATTTGTTCAGGCTTTATCGTCAGTAAGTATTGAGAAGGAGAAATGTTGAGAAATATATAGAATTTTTTGATTAATCAAACTAAATTACATTCAAACCTCCTTGTTTTCCTTCAAGTGTTACTGTTGAACGCTAGTGCCGAACACACTCCTGAGATCTGAAGAAAAAGGAATAAAGCTTTTGATATTAATATTTGAACTTCCATTAGGTACGAAATCGCTTTGTTTATAATAAGTAGACCATGCGAGCTCGGGCCCCCATAATAAAAAAGGAAATATATTGATTAACACATTCAACATTCATAATAAACAATAGAAAATTGCATAACAATATTGCAACTTGAGAATAACATAATAATTAGAAATAACCATCATCGCAATTTTTTTAAACCCAACCTGTAACTCAAATTAAAATACATCACAATATTTGGCTCAACCAACGTGAAGCGATCGAATTAGTGACAGGAACAGGTCATATTTGAGACATCGGAGGAATTTAGGTAAAATTTTACATTGGCAGATAAAAAAATGGACATTGACAATTTAACTGTAGAAGAACTAAAAGAACCACTAAAATCAAGAAACATGGATACAAAGGGGAACAAACAAACATTAAAGGAAAGATTAACAGCGGTTATTCAAGAAGAAAAAGCAACAGAAGAAGAAAAAGGAGATAGTTTAATAGAAGAAGTACACCATAATACTAAACAAAAACCTAACGAAAATGAAGAATTGATGAACATGATAAGGACAATAATGTCTAATATAAAAAGCACAAGATATGAAAAGTACAAAAGAGGAGATAAAAAGTGCAAATGAAGAAATCAATAGAAAATTGGATAAACAAGAAGAAAAATTTACAGAACACATAATGGAAATGAGAAGACAATTTGAAGAACACAAGATAGAACAAGAAGAAAAAACGAATAAATTACAAGAAAGTCTAATTCAAGAAAGCATAAATAGAAAACAAGATATAGAAGATATGGGAAACAAGATACGGGGAGAAGGAAGAGAACAGATGGAAAAGGTACAATGGAACGTTAGGAAAACCAATGAAAGAATAGAAGATGTAGAGCAAGGTATACAATTGAATTTATCTATAGTAGAAGAAATGAATCTGTAAACGCAGAGGGAATTACTAAGGGAAATGGATACAAAGTTACAAAAAATTAAAGAAAATGGGAACACACATGACTTTGAAACTTTAGAGAAGGGAATAAAGTAAGATTTTAAAAAGAAAATGATGGAGTTTGAAAGAGAAATGGAATGCGTGAAAAATAAAATACAACCAAATAATAATATACAAGGGGTAAATTATATATACACTCATGGTGAAAGTAATCTAAAATTCGATGGGGACATACGTAAGTTGCACCCAAGGATTTTCCTAAGGTGTCTCAAAAATAAACTGAAATGTATGATGAATATTGAGGACTTGAAGGAGACAATAAGGTCTCATTCAAATAATCAAGCATTGTTTTGGTTTACGTGCAACGACACAAATATTAACTACTTTAATGATGTTCATAATAAGCAGACCATGCGAGTTCTGGCGCCCATAATAAAAAAGGAAATATGATGATTAACACATTTAACATTCGTAATAAACAATTAAAAAAATTCCATAACAATATTGCAACTTAACATAATAACAAATACATAATTATCATTATTAAATATTACTAATAATTAAAAATAAACATCATGACAATTTTTTTAAACCCAACCTGTAACTAAAAATAAAATACATCACAATAGTTATATGATATTATTATATAATAAGCAAATTGACTCCATATAACTTGCGTCTACTTATAGAATGACTTTCATAGTTGGAAATTATGCATTTTAACAATATGAAATACCTGATTATTGAAATTATTTTTGTTTTAAATTGATGACAAGCAGTAGTATTCTAAAATGTAGTGCTTCATTTGTTAATAGGAAACAGTATAGGCAAATTGTATGTAGTTCAATATGGTTTATAAAAATTCATTGCTGTTCGATGTTTTAATTAGTTTATTTTCTATTGTTAATTTGTTATTATTCTGAAATTGAATGAAATTTTTTCGGAAGTTAAACTATCTCTCAATATCCTTACTCACTTTCTTCATATATTGGTTCAATTAATTAAATTGAAATTTTCTTTTCTATCGTGTGTTTTTCCTGAATTCGATTATTTTTTTCAAGAGAATTTAATGACATTCCATTTCATAAATAATCCGATATTATGAATGAGATGCTAGGTGTTCATGATTAGAAAATCTTGAATTATATTGTTTAGGATGCTTTTAAAAATATGTAAGATATTTGTATGTTACTTCTTTTCGTCATTGTATACATTTAAAGCGTAAATTCATTTCAGTTGCTACCGCTGTAAAAAGGTGTTAAAGAATTGATAGATCTTTTGTATTGTTATGAATTCAAAGGGTATTTACACTTTATTCGCAGCTTTTGTTAAATACCTGTAAAATATCATATTTTGCAATAATAATTGAAGACACGAGTGGATAAAGGTGGCATGTAACATTTTTCCAAAAAACGGTTTTTTTATTAAACATATTATTATATATTATATTTTTATTCTGTGGTACTTTTTTTTCGAAAGTTCTGTAAATAGCACAGATTTTTCATGGATAAAAGTGATAAAAGTCTTTATCCACTAAAATTTATCTGGAGATCGGTGGAGCCAGAGTGTATATGACACATTATTTTGAGGTTATGCCAAATCAATATTTCATGACAAAGTGTGTGCAAGTGAACGTGAGCTCAAAAGTTTCTTTGAATATCTTCTAAAGAGTTGAGTGAAAAAGTGATGTCTCGAGGAAAACATATATTGTCTTTGCTCGAGAAGCCACAGAAACAAAATCATTCAACAAAGGGTAAGAAATTACTAGATTTTTTGCTATCTAATATATTGTAATGTATTTCAATTATGGTTTAGACACCCATACGGATTTTTTCCATAACCTATATAATACGAGAACACCTTTCGGAAATGCAATTGTTGAAACAGAAATCTGTGGACATATCGAGAATCTATAAAAAAAGTGATAGTTGAGCCTGAATGAAGAAGACAAAATTCACATAATACCTGCAAAGTAGTAGTCGCGACGGAAAATGATGAACTTACCCCGAGATATACTCCTAGCCTACCTAGTACCAGCAAAGAAGTAGTTGCAGCTGAAACCTTAATGTCTGCTAATACGATCGTCACATCAGGTAAAATGCTTCAAATTAAACTGTTTTGAAACATACTTAATAGTTTTTGGTATGCAATTTTAGGTCTTAATAGTTCCACATTGACAAAAACTGATTACAGTGAAGGATATGATCCATCTGGTAGTGAATACATGCCTGAGGACGAATCCAGCGATGATTCAGATAATGAACTATTATCCAACATTCGTAATAAAGCGTTTCAAATGAATAAGAACTCTTTGGAAAAAGGTTTGGGTACTCCAGAAAATTATTTTTGTTGTCATGTTACAGGCGATGATAAAACAAGGATATATTTAAATGAAAACCAAATTTATGAAGAAAAAAGAGAGAAAGTAAAGAAGGAGATAGTTCAACTTAAGGAAAAAACTGCAAAGGTTCGTATCAGAAATCCAGATACTTGGAAGAAAAATAAATCTGCCATTGCTAGACAAAAAGGCGAAGAATATATTTCTCAGAGAGACAAACTCATGCCGGAAAAGAAAATAAAGGCAGGATTGCTTTGTACAGAAAAGTGTAGGTTAAAATGCTCTGAAAAGTTTAACGAACAAAACAGAGAAGCGATTTCGAAAAAATATTATACGCTAGACGTAAACCAAAAAAATTCTTTGTGGTTTAGAAGTATTAACATTCATCCTGTTAGAAGACATAGAGCTGGTGCAAAAAAAGAGAAAAGCTTTACATTTTCTTATTCAGTTGTCGAAAAAAAATCGAAGTAATACAAAATAAGTTAAAAAAGAGACTGAACGCGCCATCGCCAGATATGAGGGGCCGACACGGAAATCGGCCTCATTAGATTAATGAAGAAGTAGTGACTTATATCACTAACCACATCAAAAATATCCTGCGGAAGAATCACACTATTCACGCAACAAAAATTGCCATAAAAAGTATTTGTTTCCCATTCTTAATATGAGTGTGATGCACAAGATGTATCTTCAAGAATGTGAAGAAAATAATCTTGATGACTCCTTTAAAGTTAAACTTTCATCGCATGTCTGCCTATATATTTTCAAATGCATTTAATTTATCATTTGGCCAGCCACGAATAAGCGATACATGCAGCACCTGTGATTCTGGTCGGAACACAGAAATTCAAGAAGTTCAAAGAATTACGCAAAAAAAGGGGTGGACTCACATCTGAAAAACTGTCGAACTTGCGTGAACAACTGGTGTTTATTAGAGAAGAATATAAATGGTTTTATGAACGTATCTTGGAAGAAAACAAAAAAAAACCTAAGAAAAAGAGAAAAACCAAATAACATTGAAATAAGAATATTTTTGTAATTTTTTTGTAGTTGTTTAACTTAATAAAATACATTTTTTTGTACATGACGCCTTTTTTCTTTTTAATAGATAATAATTTTGTCATGTGCATTCAAACTTCATTTTTTTCATTCAGATGAGTTTTCACCAAAAATTTAAATATAATTCAAAGTTTTATATTATAATCCTTAACGACATATTGAAACTAACATTTTCAATTCAATCACATAAAATAGTTCCAATAAAAAATGTTTAAAGTTAATTATCTCAAAAAAATGAATTTGCGACAGGACACCTTTATCCACTTGTGTCTTCAAGTGTAAACAGTTTTGTTTGAGCATTGAAAGAACACATTTTGAAAGTCGATATATTGTCATATTGTGTTTGATATCCTATAGTTAAAAATTTAGGAAAATAGCACGTTTCGCACTATTATCTATTGTATTGTAAAAACCCTAAACTTATTGTCACTTTGTGCGTGAATTTTCATGGTCGACGGTCGGAAGAATTGTAAGAAACGTTTGAATAACCTTTCTGAGTAAAAAGGTTACAATTGCTATTGGAGTATTCAATAGAAATTGAAATATCTGCTGGAGGCGTCCATTGTTGATTCTTGTCGATGAACCCGATGAGTCAAATGATACTGGCCAATAGGAAATGTTTATTTCCGTTTGGTCAACCCAATCCACGTGTAAACACGCCCCTTGCAGATTTCTATTTAAACGTCTTACAAAGTGAAGAAATCAGTTTTACACTCATCGAAGCAAGTTCAATACTCAATAACAAAGTTAGTTTTTCAATACTCATCGGAGCGAGCTTACAACTCGAAAACGAAATCAGTTCAATACTCAAGTTAGTTCATAACTCAGTTCAACACTCAATCGAGTTCATCGAGTCGTCGTTACATATCGAAGTAACGCCACTCAAAGTCAAACAATCAAAGATACTAAGTCTGACACATCGTTACTCAGTTTCTATACGAGCCAAGTGAATATTCATCAAATCGAAATATCAAGTGTCTTCCGACCCGAAGCCACCGAAGTTCAACATGCAAAACTTTGTACCATTCTTATAAATTTGTACATAATAAATCATTAATTTCGACATTAATTTTGTCAAATTAAGATTATTTATCTAGTTGTATGTCTACACCAGTCGACGAAGTTCAGGTAGAAATAGAATCAAAAACACTAGGTCTTTCCTTTTTCTACGTCCTTGTCTAGAATTCTACAAGTTTTAGATTATATGCTGTATAATCCTCTACTGAATTTAAATTATAATGTTAAAAACCGATTGAAATGTTTACAAGACATTAACGTATATAATGAAATATATGAATAAAGATAGTATTTCGCTCATTAAAACTCTGCTGAGTTATTAGGTTAGGTTTCACGGCTACAAACTCCAAAAAGATAATTAAATTTAAATGAACTCTTTCACATGTGGGCATCATACAAATATTAAAAAACAATTAACTATCTAAAATTGCTGGTTCTCAAATTGCAGAGATTGAAAACAAGACACCACTCTCAGATCTGAAGCAGTATAGAATTGTTATTACTTAGACTGGAACAATTCAACAACGAAAACTCTCTGGTGTGAAAAGATCAGTGAATAAATGGAATGAACGTCGACATCGAGTGATTTCAACTACATTAAGAGTTGGGTGTACATTCGCTACTCACTCACACATTAGTGGTAAATACATTATGTCTTCACAAATTTCTCAAAAACATATCAAATTAATGTTATCTTGATAAATAGCGAAATAAACCATAAATTCCATATTGTAATTCTAAACAGTTCATTTTGTGAGAAAATGTTTCAATTCTAGATGATTATCAGTTTTAATTTAACTAGTGCAATGAAAATTATCGAAATATGCTCGAATGCAAGTTAAGTTGAAAAAGGGCACGAGTGCGCGGAGCAGTTTAACTTGCATGAGAGCAGATTTGTCAAAACTTATCGATTCATTTCATTGCAAGAGTAAAATTTTATAAGTTAATTTTATGAATCAATCAAATCGTATTCTGTCACTGTCAGTTGCTGTCACATTGCCGTCACATGTGTCAACAATAATATTTACTTTTTACTCATCGCAGGCACGTAGGAGCTGTCTGAAACAATCGTTGCTACGGGCAACGAAACATTTGTTAGTAAACGGTGTGTTATAAAAAACCCATTGTAACATTTCCTAATTGCAACGTCGCGATATGGAAACGGTTCTGCTGCAGATATTGATAAGAATATAGACACCATTAGGCCAACAAATACAAAAACGTTAAAAACGTCAGTATGGAGCCAATTTCGAGAGTTTTGTGCCGAAATAAATCACTTATTAGAACGAGGAACTTCGATGGAAAGAATTGCCTCAATTTTAAAGGACTGTGCAAGCAACATGCGCAAGAAGGATGGATTCGTTTACAAAGAAAATGTGGTGAAACAATGTGGAACGTGACAGCAAAACTTGTTCAGGAAAAATATTACGAATATTTCTGCATTGCAATAGATCCATTCAATGATATAAGATTTGAATCAGTTTTCATGTTACATTAATAAATAATAATCGTTTATAATCACGTCTGAATTTATTTTAAAGGACTTGATAATTTTCCACTAGTGCAAATTATCGATAATTCGCACCAGTGCAAAATTATCGCCTAATTGTATGCTCATTGGCTAAAACAACAATCAAAAAACAGTCGGAACATTGTTGAAATGACAAATTTGACAGATGACAAAAATGTTTATATAAATTTTAAATTTCGAAAGAATAATCTATTATTGCATATATAAAGTTTCTCTAACGACCCTTAACGATAATTTAATGATCAAGGAATTTTGGGAAAGAGGAGAAACGTCAGTCTTATTTATGCGTCAAAAGAGGGAAGATATATTATCCTTTGTATCCACACTAAAAACGATGAAAAACGTTAATATTTGATAAACAAAGAAGTCTATCCCAATTTTATAATAATAAGATGAAGAAGGAATACTAATATAATTAATTGAATCTGGTACATACTAAAATTCGTTCAAAATTTTAATCGAGTTGAGAGATAAACACCTGGATAGTTGATAGATTTCCGAATTCTTGTGGACGTTTTGACTGATAAAAGTTTGTTTTAGACTTCATAACCTCATTTCCTGTGTGATATCAGGTATGCACATTTATTAATCTATGAGCTCATAAATTAGACCTGTGCTTTATCAGTGTAATTTTGTTTTACATTTTATCAAATTTTATTATTATTGGCGGTTCCTAGAATAAGAACTGGTTCGTTCACTACTGTTGTTATTACCAGAAATTTCAACCCAATAGATTTCTATGAGGACATCGAAATAACAGCTGAGATAAACAAAAACAATAAATGCCTTAACACACAAGTCATTTTGAATAAAAAATGTACTCCTTTGCATGAACTCCTACAACGCCTGCAATAATGACATCAGGTTCACATAAGTTTTATACAATTATTTCAACAAATCGCAATTGTTAGAGTTTAGTGCCCTCATCGATGAGCTATCAAAGCTGTTTCCAAATTTGTTATTTTTGATAGACGGCTGATGGCTCTACGGTTAGGGCGACGACCTCTTATGATATCAACTTTCGCATAATTTATGCAGTAACTTAGATTTTCCTTACATTTCACATTTCAGAATACAACGGGGTGTGCTAGACCCGTATTTGAACGTGTAAAAAATCCTTCGCATTGAAAGTTTTTAACATCTGTAAACTCCTTAGCTTGTTGTTTCCACAATATTTCGACTAAATAAGTTATTATAGCCTTTTCCTTTGCTCACCTTTCATCTGAATTTACTATATCTCTGTAAATTATCACGTTTCAGTATCACCTTAACTATTCCATCTCTATATCTTTCGCATCTCGCCGAAAGCTACTACATCAGCAACCATATCGTAAGTGTCCATTTCTTATTATCTTCCACATGAGTTCTTCTTTCATCAGAGTAAACCTCACACTTTACTTGATAATATATTTTTTATTTCCCAGCGTAACATCCATTATATAGGTATAACTGATTGGGTAATGCCTTATACCGCCAATTCTTTTACCACTTAACCTCTTAACCTTACAATCCAATCTTCTCTTTTATAAGAACGAGGGAAGCATTACATATAAGGATCAGTCACTAAAATCTGATCACAACACCCTCTCTTAATGCTTACCGTATTACCTTATTCTTAGGTCCGTCAAGCTGTGCCCCCCCGGCTAGATTTTTTTCACCAAAATGCTAGCACACATAAAGGGAACCTAGCACAACAATTTTTATAGCTAGCACACCAACAGCTCACAATAAAAATGCTTTTGAATTCGGGTGGTGCCAGGTTAACGTTAGCCCCCCCCCCCGGTTGGAATTTTTGCATCAAAATGCTAGCACAGATAAATGACGCCTAGAAAAACCTAGCACACCACTTTTTATAGCTAGCACACCAACAGCTTACAATAGAAATACTTTTGAATTCGGGTGGGGCCAGGTTAACCCCAACCCCCTCTCCCCGGCTGGATTTTTCTCGCCAAAATGCTAGCACAGATAAAGGACACCTTGCACAACCTAGCACACCATTTTTATAGCTAGCACACCAACAGCTTACAATAAAAATGCTTTGGAATTCTGGTGGGGCCAGGTTAACGCTAGCCCCCTGCAGTTGGAATTTTTTCGCCAAAATGCTAGCACAAATAAGACACCTAGCACAACCTAGCAAAAAATTTTTATAGCTAGTACATCAACAACGCTTTTGAATTTAGGGGGTAGAGGGTGTCTGCAAAATAACGCTATGCTTACATGAATGAATGAAAATGTTGGATGTATTTGTCCCTAAACATCATTATCCTATAAAAAATGGCCCCTAAACAGCATTATTATTGTCAGCTGTTGCCGGATTGTGTGTGATATCTATATTTTCCCAACTAGGAGGGTATTTGATTAATTGATAATTAACTACTATTTAATTAATAATTATGTATTTATTTTCAATTAATGCTAAAAAACGAAAGAATAGATGAAACCTCCACTTTTAAAAATAATTTAGTCGAAATCATAGTAATTTTAATAAAACAAATTAATTAAATTGAACCATTTAGTCACGGAATCAGAAACAATCGGTGAACAAATAAGTTGCAAATTACATCACACTATAAAAAAGGCAACGACAAACGTTTGCGTACAGACATTGGATAAATAAATGTACAAAAAAGCGAAGCCGTTGGATATGTTCTTTGGACAAAGTTGTGCAATCTGGGAAGGTGCGGCTAAAAACGTTCCAATATAGTGAGAATACATGTTTTAGACTGATCGTGGTTCACTGTAGTCCTTATTTAAAAGAAACACTCAAACTTTATATTTAAATTTGCCAGAATATTTATTGCCGAAGTTGATGGATAATTAACCATTGTACTAGTTCTGTTCCAACCAACACAAAAACCGTACAATTACGATATAAACCCAGTTGACCTGCTGATTAGTGAATATAATAAGTCGGTGTAATTTACATCAAATTTGCTGCGTTACTGAGATTGTACGGTAATAAAACGGTATCTACTTCGGTTGGAACAAACCTAATGATAACATAAATATTGCATTCCACTATCAGATTTTTTTTAAATTCCCAAGTTTACTTATAACGTGTATCTTTTAATTCTTAGAGCCGGTTAATTAGAGCTTCAAATATTTCTTTGGCATATCATAAGATACCAACACTACCATGTATTTTTCAAAGTTTTTAGTATGTAACTGGCAATGTATGTTTGTTCGGTTGCAATCTTGCAACTCAGTTTTGAAGCAGATATCTTCAACCGGTTGAGCTGAAATTCTGTACATACGTCTAGTGTGCATGCCAATCCATGATTATGTATGTGACGTCATTCTAAATTCAACATGGCGGATCACCAAAGTTGGCGGACTAAAGAAAGTGGACTAATTTTTTTATGCTTTCTTATAATATGGGTAATGGAAGGACTTGCTAAGAATACGAATGTGAGTTATAGTCCGTTGCTCCAATCCGTCTACAATTTTGGTGTACTTGAGTTTTTTGAGTCCTTTATTATGACATTGAGGTCGAATTGTTCGACTGTGTTACATCGATTGGTTCACTTTGACTTGTGTTATTTGCCGATATCGGCGGATTGTTAGACTGGGTCTTAAAGAAATGAAAGGACAGAATAAAATTCTTGTACTTTCAATTTGACCCATGGACATTGGATATTTTTGACTACCTCAGAACTATTCTGAATGAATAAATTGTGAAAAAGGCAGATGTTTAGGTAATAACGGCAGGTCTAGAGGGCTGAGCAGTATAAAAAACGTACTTCTTCTTCCATATTACAAGCAAAATGTACTGTAAGCAAAATTGATGACATAGGTACTTTTATTTTTCTAAAAACTAGGTATAATCCAATTAACTGTCTCGACCCTTACTTTGTGGAATCGACTCATATTAGTGTTTTAAATGAAACTCAATGTTTCTAGTTAATTCCACAATATAATGAAAAATTGACAATTGTTTCGATAACTGAATATCATCCTCAGAATGACAGAAGTTACATTAAATTTAGAATTTTCAATCATTTTTCATTATATTGTGGAGTTAACTAGAAACATTGAGTTTCATTTAAAACACTAATAGGTATAATCCATCTGAAGTTCTCATCGGACTTTTTGAAAGGGTCGCTGAACCAAGTCTATCGTTAAAATTAGAATCATTTTTATAATGCCGTTTTTATGGGTCTTAAGAGTAAATAAAATTATTCTTGTAGGTACATCCAAACTGGCCGATTCAGATGTTTGGGTTAAGAAAGGATTTCCCCGAAGGGCTGATGATTGTAATAATATGCATTCTTCCTAATTATATTACAAGCAACATGGACTATATTAGTAAAACTAATGATCTAACTATTTTCACAAGTGTAATTCGATAGAATAGTTCTTGATTATAATGTATTAATGCGAAATTTATATTATTCAAACAACATTACATGATATTTAGTTACTTTTTTTAGTTCATTTTCAATCACTTACTTTTGGATTAAACTTGAAGAACCGTTTTCAAACCGTGACATTTTTATGATATTTTAAATTGAAATTATGATAATAACAACAATTGTTACTTAGACGTTACTTAGATACGGACTTAAAATGGAAATTATCGGCCCTGTCGGAGAGTTATCTCCGAAAAGATCCTGCTTCATTTGGAATTTTTATAATATGAGGGGAATGTTCTGAAAATTTTTTGACACTACAGTAAGAAACAATTAAACCAGCCGTTTTACATATATATTCAACCTATTCATTTATCCATTCATTTATTCATCGAGTAAGTATAGCGTTATTTCATTACCCTCCGTCCAACTCCCAGAATCAAAAATGTAGTTGGTGTGCTAATTATGAAAAATGATATCCTAGATTGTGCTAGATGTCCTTCATTTGTGCTAGCATTTTGGCGAAAAAGTTCCAACAGGGGGGGGTGGAGGGTTAGCGTTAACCGGGCCCCACCCGAATTAAAAAGCATTTTTATTGTAAGCTGTTGGTGTGCTAGCTATAAAAAAGGGTGTGCTAGGTTGTGCTGGGTGTCCTTTATCAGTGCTAGCATTTGGGCGAAAAAATTCCAACCGGGGGGGGGCTAGCGCTAACCTGGTCCCACCCGAATTCAAAAGCATTTTTATTGTGAGCTGTTGGTGTGCTAGCTATAAAAATTGTTGTGCTAGGTTGTGCTAGGTGTCCTTTATGTGTGCTAGCATTTTGGTAAAAAAAATCTAACCGGGAGGGGCCAGCTTGAGGGACCTCTTTTTCTTATACATTTATAAATATTCAGATATACAGAAAACATGAATATTGACTAGTTGGAAATTGGTAAACTATTAAAAATGAAAAGAAAAACCAAATAAATACCCTCTCTTTTCTAAAAGATTATGCAAATAGAACTAAAATTAATTTTTATATATATATATATTGCTGATTGCCTGAATAAGGTCAACTTTCACATACCCTTTTTGAAAAAATATGTAGATGATATCATCACCGCGGTACCTAACAACCAAGTTGGAACAATTTTAAATATTTTCAATAGCTACCACCATAATATACAGTTTACAGTGGAAGAAGAACGTGATAGATTTGTACCTTTTTTAGACACGAAAGTGATCAGAACTAACTCAAATACCCTGATCTTAGATTGGTACAAAAAACCAACTTTTTCAGGAAGGTATATGAATTACATGTCTTATCATCCACATAAAATGAAAATGAACTTGGTTTTAGGACTTAAAAATAGAATAAAAAAGATCTCACACCCATCATGTTTACAAAAAAATTATAGAGAATTGTTTGACATTTTATTACATATTTTAAAAAAGTTGATTTTTAACACGCAAAGTGATCGAACTGTCCCTGGGGGGATGAGCAGAGATAGGAATCACACAGAAGGTGAAAACCAACCTAATGTTGTTTTCGGATCAATACCATATCTTGGTGAAATCTCTGATAAAATTATTAAACATTTCAAAGATATTTCCACAGTAAAAATTGCACAAAAATCGGCGCAGCCTTTAAACCAATTGTTCACTAAACTTAAACACAAAGATGAGACCCTCCAACGTACAAATGTGGTCTATCAAATACCATGTATGAATTGTGAGAAGAACTATATAGGTGAAACCTCACAAAATTTAAAAAATCGTTTGGTACAACATAAAAGTGATAGTAGGTTAGGGAAAAGAAAATGTGCTCTTGCAGAACACATAATAGATGAGACACATCACGTAGATTTTGGAAATTGTGAGATTTTGGAAATTGAAAGAAATAGAAATAAACGTAAATTCTTAGAAATGTACCACATCCAAGTTAATGACCTAACTATGAATAAAAAATCTGACATCGATGATATAAGTAAGATTTATACATATTTGTTACATTTTACAAATGTCAACCCAGCTAGCAGTGACGATTCTTCCCTTAGTTAGTTGCTGTGGGATGTCTGTGTGGAAATTGTGGCGTTTCTTTCACGGCCGTTGCACTTTCAGCTAACTCCGCAATAAACATTTTTTCACACTATAACATAATTCACAAAAAAGTAATAGTATAGCATGTTGAATCAAATAACACCAGGCATTGAGAGTACTTACTTAAACCAACAGCATTTCGGGGAGGTTGTGGTGAGTTCCTACCTCTGTCGGGACTGACATACTTGACAGGGTGTGGGGCTTGCCATTTCCCTCTTTGAAGTTGTTGTATAATTAAATTGAAAAATTTAAATATAAAAAAACTCTTGCTACTCAGAGGGTGACAGCCTCTGAAGTTGGCAATTTCAGAATCTTTAATTCCAGGGTGAGAGACTGGACTTTGATTAATTTTTTCTTTTCTGTAAGGGAACCTCTTGTGATAATAAAACTTACCACCTATCGTGTTGTCCTCTTTTAGCCTGTGCTTTTTTACACGCGATAACTGCCTGGATGTGTTCACAGCCGCGGGACGGATGAAGTGAGAGTTCATGCTGTTTGGTGGCTTTGAGCATATTCAACTCCTTGTTATAAATAACCTACCAAATGATAACAGCAGGCAACTGTTATATGAAAGAAAAAGAATTTTTTTGCAAGAAGAAAAATTTTTTAACAGTAATTGGACATCAAGATCCAAAATTTTAAATATTAATCTCATTGCTAGTTTTGGTGCAACATTTGGTATCCCACTTTGCAATTTTCTAACTACCCTGGTATGTTTGACATATAATAAAACAAACTCGTTTGAAGAGAATACGACTGAAAGCAGGTATGGTGAAGTAAAAAACATTACTGTCTATCCAAAAACTAGATACACTTGAAACAACCGAATCAGTTTTAAATATTCTCTGTCAAAATGTAGTAGTGGTGAAGTTAAAAAAACCAAAATGTGTTTCCTTCAGGAGGGATTTTAGCTAAGTATTAATTTTATGTTGTTAATTTAAACTCAATTTTGCAATTTTTCAATGTTTCAATTTTTTCAATTTTTTACTTGTTCACTTTATCAATTTTTTGGTTTCCTATTGCATTTTAATTCAATGTTGAGGCATTTATTTCAGCTCTAACTTAAGTCGGATGTGATTACTATGTATCCTGTTTTCTTTGATTTCTTATAATTCTAACATTGCAACCTTGAAAAAGAAAGAAATAGTCTTTCGAAAGCGCTCGGTTTCGTATAACAAGAATATAAATATTATTTAGGCTGCAATCCCCGTGATATTTTCAATTTTGTTTGTTATATATATATATATATATATATATATATATATATATACCCAACGCTTACCAACAAAATGATTATCCTAAACCTATAACTTTGCAACTCCTATCCTAATTCATTCAAACCTAATCCTAATCCATTCAAACAAAATTGGTCCTTGTTTTGAGCTTTTGTTAGAATATCTGCCAATTGGTCTTTGGAATTAGTATACTTCAATGTCATATGCTCTTTATTAACAAGATCACATACAAACTTGTATTCGAGATCTATATGTTCAAATCTTTTGTTGTTCTCAGGATTTTTTATCAATGCTATACAACCCAAATTTTCCTCATATATCTTGAAATTGTCAGTAACTACATTAAAATCTATCAATAGACTTTTAAAATACAAGCAGTCGCGAACTGCGTCACACAAAGCAATTAATTCTGCCTCGGAGCTGGAATGTGAAAAGTAGTTTTGTTTTCTAGTTACCCATCCAACTACATTCCCGAATATTTCAATAACAAACCCTGTAATCGACTTCCTATCCAAAATATCTCCTCCCCAATCTGAATCAACAAAACAGACTAATGGTGTTTCACCACATTTTTGCTCATATTTTAGAAAAACACTCGCAGTACCCTTTAGATATCTCAACAACCTGCTTTGACCATTTTCCAGGTTTCATTTTTATTTATTGAGTCTAGTTCTCTCTGCATTGCGTCTATCCACATTTGTTTGTCATGTCTTCCATTTATTTCCTCAACACTCTGTGGAACATTTTCTATGTACGATATAGCATCAAATGCCATGAATATTTCAAAGTCTGAATACTTCTCTGACAATTTTATATTTCTTTTTTCCCTTTCATTACTATTATTTCCATCTACATCCAGATCTAGTTCTGCTTCTTCATTTTTCTTCATTTTATATTCCTCACCGAAGTCTTCAACATCTTGTCTATTTTCTTCATAATCCATACATATACTTATATGTTTGGTTTTAAAGTAGAATTCATTTTCATTAAACTTTACATTTCTTGATACAATAATTTTCTCTTTTTCTATATTCCATAAACGATATCCTGTGTTGGTATATCCCATCATTATACACTTTTCTGCTTTGCCATCAAATTTACCTCTAAACTGTTCCGGGATATGGGAGAATGCTATGCATCCAAATACTCTCATATTTTTAATGTTCGGTTTTATACGATTCCAAATCTCAGCTGGGGTTTTATTGTTTAAATTACTGTATGGACTCCGATTTAATACATGGGGTGCCACTCTAACTGCCTCATTCCAAAAACGTTTTGATAAACTAGCTTCTTCTAATAAAGCTCTAGCTTTTTCTACTACACTTCTATTATATCTTTCACTTTTTCCGTTCTGTTGGGAAGAATACGGTGTAGAATAATCTATCATTGTTCCATTTTCACGACAAAAATCATTAAATTCACCTGAAATATACTCACGACCATTATCGCATCTGAATACTGATAATTTTGAGTTAAACTTAGCCTATGCAGCATTCACAAATTCCTTAAAACATTTAAAAACTCCATGTTTACCTTTAATCATAAGAACTTGAACGAAATTACAATAGTCATCTATAAATGTCACAAAATACTTCTCACCCTCATGACTAATGGGTGTTATTGGACCTACTACATTTGAGTGTACTATGCCCAATATTCTAGTTGCTTTATTTCTGGAGTTATAAGTTAACCTTGTCATTTTACCCTGTATACAAGATTCACAAAAATCAACTACAAATATGTGCTAATCTCTTGTGCCATAGTTTTAATTCATTATTTTCTATTTCAGTGTTTAAGCATTCATTAAAGTTCCTCAAAACTAAATTCATATAACTTGTTCCGTTTTCCCATCCCTACTAATTTTTCATTACTATATAAGAATACCTTACCACTTTCAAAAACTACCTTAATGTTACCACGTTCCAACTGTTTCACAGACATCAAATTTTGTCGAAGATTTGGTACATAGAATACATTTTTAATGGTACATTCGATCCTTTTATCATGTACATTACTAAATACTTCAATTTTACCTACACCTATTGCTTCAATAAATTTATTACTTTTGGCAACAGCTATCTTAATAGGGTTATTTAACAGCATGTAATCAGAAAAATAGTCTTTACTTTTCACTAAGTGATTTGTGCAACCACTATCTATATAAAACAAAAGGTTTCGCTTACTTACAGATTTGTCTCCTACAGTATCATTTTGGGGCATAAAACAAATACCCGTGTCTGTGTGTTCTTCATGTTCAGCTAAATTACCTCTAGACTCTTATATTGCTATGTCCTGTTCTGTTACCGCTAGCACATCTTCTTGATCCAACTCCATAATTGTTAAAATTTCCTCTATTTCCTCATTGGCTATTATATCTACCTCTACACTATCCTCTTTTATTGATTGAAAATCCTCTGTAACTGCTTCTTCCTCTGTATGCATTACTTCCATTGTTATTTCTTCTACAGTCTCTTTTATAGTGTCCTTTATCGCCACAGGTGTACCATACTCCTATGTTTGCTGTAAATGCTGCTGGCTTCACATAGTCTCTTCCATTTTTATTCATTTCTCCATCAACACTTGCTTTTTTCTTTCTACATCAGCACGTAATTTTGTTTTTACTAAATCTAATGTTGTCTTCAGATAGCATATTTTCCAAAATGGTGATTACTGTTTCAAATGTATGGGGCATTGCCATTAATATGGTACAAACTAAATTTTGTTCCTTCAAGTATACTCCTGTAATTTTCAGCTGACGTACTGTTTAATCAAATTCTGTTAGAAATATTTCTAGATTCTTCGCTTTTGGTAATTTGATACTTATAAGCTTCTTTCTAAATACCATTTGGCCTGGTATACCTCTTTTCTCATATCTCTTCTCTAAAGTGGCCCACATCTTATAAGCGGTATTCTGTTCTCGGATCAATTCAATTTTAGTATCGTTCATGCATTGTACAATATAAGACTTACATCTATTGTCTCGTTTTCTGGCTTCTTCATTTTGTTGAACATCTGTGTAATTATTAGGGTTATATTCTGTAATTATACATTCTAAAACTTCTTTTTCCATAATGTCTGCATCCTAAATTTCCATGTGTGAAAATTATTACTATTCAACGGTTCAATATTAAAACTATTTTTGAATGTTTCATTATCTGTCATTTTGTTATTTTTTTACCCTTTCCTTTTTGCAAAATCTATTATGAGTAACTAACGGGATGCCTGGGCCCATAACCTTTTGTTTTTACAGTAAAACTCACACTTTACTTGATAATATGTTTTATATTTCCCAGCGTAACATCCATTATATAGGTATACATAGTATATGTTTTATATCAACTGATTGGGTAATGCCTTATACCGCCAATTCTTCTACAACTTAACCTCTTAACCTTACAATCCAATTTTCTCTTTTATAAGAACAAGGGATATGATGCATATGAGGATCAATCACTAAAATCTGATCAGAACAAGTTCTTACTTTTTCGTTTGTTTAATTCTTACCATTCTTCATCCTTCCATTCATAAGCTTCATGTATCATTCATTCGAATTATTATCAATTCTATTTCCTCCTAGGGCCCTGTCTTTTTGGCCTTCAATTTATTTTCATTTCATTCGCGTGTCTGGCGCATCCCAATGTTTTCATAGATTTTGCCGCCCTCGCCAGGTGGACATCAAGTCTGTCTCCAAATTTATTATTTTTGGTAGATGGTAGTTGCCTGTCTGTTGAGGGTTACGAAATCTCTTCACTTAACAATACCACCACGATGTTTGTCTATGCTCCGACGATTCGGAACCCATTTGGTGGAATGGAATACCAATTAAGGTTCTTGTAGTTTCTTCTGAATAAGTTTTCCTAATGACAACTTGGCAAAATGGTCGATCATTAAGATGTATAGTACAGATTTTAGTGATTCTATTGGAATTGAATCTTTAAAACATATTTTTAACACTGTTCTAAAACACACAATGTGAACCACTGAACAAATAAATATACAGACGTACGAATTTGGAGTCCCCTCTCTTGGGATTTTGACAAGTACGTATGAATTTTATCAAATTCTACGAATTGTATTTTACATATTTATAGTGACCGCACTGATAATGGCATAATGCCGAAAGTGTTGTGCCAAATTTTAATGAAAGAAAATTGCACAACAGTACTTTGTTTCTTTTGAAGAAATCTTGGGATATTCATATCTTGTGCACACAACTGTAATTCAATTTAAAATTATTTTTGTTTTCATTTGATGAGTTGTAGGCTAATCAACTAAATTTTTGTACATTTCAATTTTTTTCCTTATGTAAAGAACAAGATGTTCGACAGTATGGAGTTCAAATAGAGATATTTGATGACGTTTTAATACCTCATGTCAGTATTTTCAATGAATAATTACAATTATTGATAATGTTCTTCAGAATGTCTCTTTATGGCGAACGGTTTCCTTGGCATGTACACCGATACAAAAATCTACATATGTCCTAAATTTTATCGATGTAAACAAGGGGTATTTTTTTGTTGAAAGTCGAATGAAAAATTCATTTTTGCTACCTTTAGATTGGACAGGTTGTCCCTGTAAAAGTTACGGATTGATAACCATTTGGCTGGAGCCGCCCAGATAGTAGTGTGGAATTATTTATTCCATTAAACACACTCAATGGACATACCTAATCATCCATTGAAAATTCATAATTTTCCAATGTATAATTAAGAAAATATACCTAATACATGTTCTGATTTCGCAACTTTAAAGGCCTATAACTCAGAAACGGGGGGGTCGTATGAAAAATGTTTTCCCATATCACAGATTATTTTCACGTCATCTTCTCACTTCCGAATTTTTGGCATCAAGCCCGGAACACCCTGTATATGGTACACTTTATGATTATTATATTCCCGTTATCTAATTAGGTTGTACAACTTGTAGAACACCGTGAAATAAAATGAAATAGAAATTAAACAACTAAATACATAATGCTCAGACCATTCTCCATATCTATGTACTAAATAATGAACATACATGCAAAACACGTAAGAAGCAATCTGTCTAGAGCGAGAATATTTACACTCTATTGGAAACATTGATTTCGTAACTATTAAATCCACTGATGGTAGTGAAGAAAAACATTTTCTTGTTGATTCAAACCCGCTAGTTAATAGAAACTTACCAAAATTGGTCTTAGAGAACAGTGTAGCATTCTTCTTCTTCTTCTTTTCTAAATCCTTTTGCCCTTTCAGGCGTCGGATGTGGATTCCGTGTCCTGTACCCATTTCTTCCATGCCTTTCTGTCTCTTGCTAGATTTTTCATTTCTGCTATGGTCTTTCCTCTTTCTAAACCTATCTCTTGTATTTGGTCTAACCATTCCCTTCTAGGCCTACCCCTTTGTTTTTTGATCGGCTTTCCAATCTCCATTATTTTCCTAGTTAATCTATTTTGTTCCATTCTTACCATATGACCATACCAGCTAAGTTGTCTCTTTTTTATTTTACCAATTATCGCTTCCTGCTTAGTTGTCTCTCTAATAACGTCATTTCTAATCCTATCCCATTTAGTTTTCCCTGAAATTCTTCTTAGATGCTTCATTTCTATGGCATTTATTTTAGTTTCGTCCTTTTTTCGCACAGTCCAATTTTCACTTGCGTATATTATTGTAGGAACTGTTATCATATTATGAATTTTCATTTTTACTTCTAAATCTATATCTTTATGTCCAAGAATTGTTTTATTTAGAGAGTAGTATATTTTTGTTGATTTATTTGCTCTGTTTGTTATTTCTGCATCTATTTTTCCATCTGCTGTTACTATACTTCCTAAATATTCAAATGTTGTTACTCTTTCTAGAGTCTGGTTTTTGCATTTAATATCTCTATTATTTTGATCACCTGGTTGTTTTTCATTTATTATCATCACTTTTGTTTTATTTATGTTCACCTCCATATTCATGTTCTCTACTTCTTTAGTCCAAATATTCACTAGTCTTTGCATTTTGTTCTTTGTATTCGCCACTAAAACCACATCATCTGCATATAGTAGACTACTCAGTTTCATTGGTTCTAAATTTCTGTGTCCAATTATAGTATTCAGCTGCTCATACTTTTCTTTGATTCGTTTCACAATCTTATCCATGATTATTATAAACAGTAGTGGGCTTAAACTGTCTCCTTGTTTTATTCCCTTACACATTTTGAATTCTTCAGACCTTTGGCCTGCAATCTGTACCTTGGCTCTAACTGTCTCGTATACACTTTTAATTATATTTATTAAGGTGGGTGGTACTTCCATTTCCTCCAGGGTTCTCCATACTTCTCTTCTATCTACTGTATCAAAGGCTGCTTTTAGATCTATAAATGTAAGGTACATTTCTTCTCCCTCTTCTATTTTTCTTTCGATTATATTCCTTAGTATATAGATATTGTCATTTGTTTGTCTTTCAGGTCTAAAAGCTCCCTGTTCTTCTCCTAATTTTGGTTCTACATATTCTCTTAATCTTTTTTCTATTATTTTTGTGTACACTTTATAGCTAGTTTGGGCCAAACATATTGCTCTGTAATTTTCACATTGTGTCTGTTCTCCCTTTTTATAGATGGGTACTATTAAGTTATTTTCCCATTCCCTTGGAATTTTTTGTTGTACCCAGGCTTCTGTGCATACATTCCATATCCATTCTTTTCCTCTTTCTCCTAATGACTTAATCATCTCTGGCGCTATCTCATCTTCTCCGTTAGCCTTGCCTATTTTGATTTTTTGTATTACTTGATCTATTTCTTCTTTATGGATTCCTTGTAGTTGGTCAATTTCCTCTTCTGCGGTTGTTATACTCTCTTCCGGTGTTAATGTATGGAATTGTTCTGTATAGTATTCCTTCCATGTTTTCAATACTTCTTCCATTTCCGTTTGTACTTGTCCTTGTCGATTTCTTATTGCTCTAATATCTTCATATTTATTTCCTCTCAATCTTTTTATTCTTGTCCAAAATTTCTTGTTATCCATCTCATGTATATCTGTTATTTCTTCTCAGAATTTCTTCCATGACTCACGTTTCGATTTTTTGACGGCTCTTTTTACAATAGTTTTCTTCCTGTCATATTCTTCTTTGTCCACATGTGATTTTGATGTGATATATTTTTTCCATGCCGTTTTCTTTTCTTTGACCGCTATTTTAATTTCGTTATTCCATCAGTTAGTCCTTTTTATATTCTTATTATATTTAATTTTTCCACATATCTTCTCTGTTGCTGTTAATAGCGTTTCTTTAAAGGCGACCCATCGTTCTTCAAGTGTCCAGTCTGTTTTTTCTTTTTCTAGTTTATAGAATTCTTTATTCGTCTCATTTTGGTATTTTTTCTCGATATCTTTATTTTTGAGTTTATGTGTTGCTAGTTTACTGTAGTCTGTAGTAAATTCTTTCCTGACTAATTTTACTAGACAAGTTGTCACTACTAATCTGTGGTTAGATCCAATTTCTGCTTCTTTCTTTGTTTCAATTTTTTGCATTACTTCTGTTAGGTTTTGTGTATATGTTATGTAGTCTATCAGGCTTTTAGCGTTTCTTCCTTCTGCCACAAACGTATATATATCATTTAGTTGTTGTTCCCACATCGTATTTCCTATTATTAGATCATTCCTTCTGCAAAAATCTATCATTTTTAGTCCATTTCTATTGATTATGTCTTCTCCATGTTTTCCCATACAACCCATTCCTCTATTGTAAAGTGTAGCATTCAAAACTTCAAAACGAATATCTTGAAACCATTAATAGGTTTCATAAAATGTAAGTAATAACTAAAAATCTGAATCACCTTTAGGTTGATGCCACTTTAAACATAATAAACTCAGCTTGGTATCATAACGTTCTCTCATTTTTCAAAATACCATATTTCGTATTTCTTCATTATACCGTTCTCATGAATTTAAAATTAAAAAAATGACGTGATTTAACGGTGTTGCTTCGATTCAAAAGCTGACAACGGTTTTTTAATTTAACTGAGTCTGTCATCCAATGGCCGACGTCTTTAAATCATCAGAAATGCTGAATTGCTGCACTACCAGGACCTCTGTGAGCTTTTCAGTCGGATTAACATCGCAAAGAGGATATATGGGGATGATTTCAAGTCGAGTTTAAAAGAAGATAAATGTTACGTTTTATCTAGGTGAATTTATGGCAAAAACCGGGAATAATTGTCTGGATGTTTATACGCTTGGATGGAAGTAATGAATTTTTAACAGTTAAGGCGTTCGTTCTACTTGCCATCTCGAGAATGGCTAATTAAAAATAAGCGACTTTCGCAATCCTCTTCAGATTTGAATAAAAGTTAGTCGAGTATGTTCCATTTCCAAATTTTATATTTCATAGTCAAGTTCCATTGTTTTTTTGTTTTTTATTCCTATCATTATTAAACTGAGATACAAGGTATATGATGAAGCTCAATATACAGTGATATTTAAAAGTTTCGTCCCCTCCTCGTATCTTGATACGGTTATTTGTGGAATAGCGGTATACAGTGTATGATGGTTGTAAATTTGCCTACTACTGATGACAGGTAACGTGAAAGTCACAGATGACGTTACAGGAACATCATAAAATACTATAAACTCAGATTAACAAATAAAATAGATATGTTTGTTTTGATCTTTTCTTGCCCCAAACATTGAGTCACATTCTAAGTTCACTTGCGAAAACTTCCACTGCTTTGCCATATTTACAAAGTCTCTTTAATTGAAGGAAAAATGAAATTAGATGTTTAATTGAAAATGTGTTATGTGTGTTATGCAATTAAAAAAAAGTCATACTAATCCATGTATTTGAGTTGCTATTAAGCTATTGAATTAGCTTCTAACGCGGGCCTTGAGCGTGGAGACCGAATCGAGAAATTCCGTAACGAAAATAACCTGACACGATACGAGGACTGTCCAGTAAATTTTAATACCTATATGCTTATACGAGGACTGTCCAATAAATTTTGATTTTTGATGATGATACGAGGACTGTCCAATAAATTTTAATTTTTTTATACTTATACGAGGACTGCCCAATAAATGTTGATACTTTTATGACTATACAAGGACTGTCCAATAAATTTTGATTATTTTATGATGATACGAGGATTGTCCAATACATTTTAATTGTTTTATACTTATACGAGGACTGTCCAATAAATTTTAATTCTTTTATACTTATACGAGGACTGCCCAATAAATGTTGATACTTTTATGACTATACGAAGAATGTCCAATTAGTCTTGATTATTTTATGATGATACGAGGACTGTCCAATGAATTTTCATTTTTTATACTTATACAAGGACTGCCCAATAAATCTTAATACTTTTATGATTATTTTATGCTGATACGAGGACTGCTCAATAAATTTTAATACTGATATGATTATACAAGGACTGTCCAATAGAATTTGATTCTTTTATACCTATACGAGGAGTGTCCAATAAATTTCGATTATTTCATACTTATACGAGGACTGCACAATAAATGTTGATACTTTTATGATTATACGAGGGCTGTCCAATAAGTTTTGATTATTTTATGCTGATACGAGGACTGTCCAATAAATTTTGATTTTTTATACAAGGACTGCCCAATGAGTTTTGATTATTTTATGCTGATACCAAAACTGTCCAATAAATTTTGATACTTGTATGGGTATACGAGGACTGTCCAATAAGTTTTGATTATTTTATTCTGATACGAGGACTGTGGAAGTGAAACTTCTAATGCTAAAAAAAAGCTGAAAATAAAAAGAAATTGTGAACGTCAAAGAGTAAAACTCTATGCAATAGTTTTACCGCGGCAGTCTCCGAGTGCTACACGTCTTTTTTTTTTTTAACCACTTGATAATACTTGAATTTTATTTGATAAAGGGATATTCTTTTTAAACAAGTATTTCTTGTATCCCTAGATACCTATATGGTTATAACTAAAAGTGGCAAGATTGCTCAAAATTTCAGTACCTGTTTAATGTGTCACTAGTAATCTATTTGGTAGTTTTTTCCTTGTTCAGTTACTATATAAAGAGAGATGCAAATATCGTCGGACGGTGATCGACGATCATTTCGAATAGGTCGTTATATTGTAGTAAATAATGTCAGACGTGGTATGTTCATACGAGCGCCATTGCGACTAGAGAGTAAACATTTCGTTCTTTCGTTTTGATGTGTTTTTCAAATTTTTTAGTGACAAAATAAACTTTTAAGTTAATTAGTTCAATGTTCTTGGATTATCATGGTTCGTCGGGGCCAAGTTTGTCAGAAAAACAGCCGAAATTACCAACGCCATGTCGCTACAATACCATCCCCATTTTTTGTAATTCGTTCATTATTTCACTACTGGCGTTCAGAATTGTTGGCCACAAAAATAAACTGCGAGGGAGGGAGATTGTCCTCTCTTATCAAAACCATCGTCCCTACTTCGACGGGCCATTTACTGTGTTGGTACAAAGTATGCAAATATTGCGACGATATAGGGTTATATTCCAACGCTAGGATTTTTGGGTTGGGTGCCTACCCGTCTACCAACATCAACGATGTAGCTACTGAATCCACTATCTGGGTCTGGGGGGTCAATTAAGAAACCACTCATTAAAACTTAACAAATATATTGACGGGATTTCCGATAACAAATCGACATGCACTCAAAGGTTAACAAAATATATACAGAACAAATATAAGACAAATATTTCCAGCCTTCACCGGCATATATTCAATGACCCTCAGGAGACAATACAATATTCTCCCAAAATGACAACGCTTACGGAAAAGTACGACTGGCCGTACTGAGCATAAGTTTATGTCTCCCGACAGTAATATAATGTACACTCTGAAATTAACAATATTATGCAAAAGGAATACAATAAACTATTCACTTACATTAAAATTATCCACGGACACGACTTCTCCTCTAGAAGGGGCACTTTGTCTTCAGTCACGGTATACACTTCCCAGGTAGTCCTTTTTCGATTCACTATTCGCTTCGCTGGTCCGAAGACCAACTCTCCGAAAAAGTATATATTTTTCGAACCCAGAAAGTGTTCTCTCCAAAAATGCTTAGTTTGTTGTTTTTTATATTAGAAAATATTATGCTCTACTTTGAAGTAATTAGCAAAACATATTTTAAAACATTGACCTACTTTTGATTGGCCTACCATATACTGGGTGTTATTTCAAAACGTGACAATATTACTTGCTGCACCGTTCCCAAAAATGTTTATGAAATTTGTTGAGTAGCTTTCATCTTATGAGATGAGAGGCAGTAATAGAATTCCCTTGCAATGGCTCAAAGACAGCCGAAAGCGGCTCAAGGTTTAAAAAATGGCCCGCAGTTAAAACAGACCAATCATTATGGTCTGAACTCAAAGGAGTCAGTGGTCTAGAATTAGATCAGAATTATAAGGGTATTTAGTTCCTCATATGGTAAAATCTGTTCACCTATCACCCATTTTATAAATTTTAATCTTCCAATTTCACACTTCTCTCCTCTACTTTATGATTATCATCGTGTGTTGCCCAGGGAAATGGAATGGTTTTTTTGGATCAGGTAAGGTTGGAGACTTCTGCTATGTTTCCTTTAATTTTAACAATAATAATTTGTAGCCTGAAGATGGCCCGTATGTAGGCCGAAACTAGTAGCTGAACTATTTTCTACTATTAAAAATACTGTGACATTGACTTTGAGATTCATTCAGAAAAAAAAATTATAAATAGATTCCAAAAGACATAAACTTTCAACTTTACTATAAATGAATGTCTTTTATGTAGTCCCTTCATAGTACTCGCCATTGAGGTTTATTTGTATATAAATTGGAAGTCAAGTAGATTCGGTAGATGGAGCGTACAATATGATAAGGCTTGTTAAACGACTTTCTAAATTTAACAATGGCCAACAATCTGATACATAAAATTTGAAAAACAAATTGGGGAGATCGCCTTTAGAGATGGTCTGATAAGTATACTAATAATATAAATAAAATATCAAAGTATAGCATGTACGTCTCGGGAGTTTAGGGTTGCAGAGTAAGAAAATATGTTAAGTTAAATAGGAAATATTATTGTGAAAACACAGAAGTATCGAAACTTAGTTTTTAATGTTACGATGGCAGTTATCAGACTCACTCCCCTTCTGCGCAGGTCGCCGTCGTAGGGGGTGTCGCTTGCGACCTCTTGCTGGTGTACATGTAAGTAGTATCACCAGGGGCGGCCGTAGTGTATATTTGTTACAATCGCCCCCCCTGGTCCTGAACTCGTCTCGAGGAAGGGCCAGTAAACTTCCTTGGTCTTCCTCTTCTTCTTAGCGGGACTACAGAAGTCTCTTCGTTTTCTGTATTAGCTATAGTTAAGGCTGACATATGATATGTTCCTAGCCATGTTCGTGTGTCACTGGGATCTGAGACTTGGTAGCTTACTGGTGAAATTATTTTGGAAATTAGGGTCCATCTCTTTTAGGATGAAACTTGGTTGTGATGCCTTTTGTCGCATTACTATGGGTGTGAGTATCAACCCATACTAGGTCACCTACCTTGAAGGATGGGGCATTGCGCCTGTTTTTGTCCGCATATGTCTTGTTCCAGTCTTGAAGTAATACAGCGCCCAGTGCGTAGCTGCTGGCGTCTGTGCGGATTATAAATGGTTTAGTCTCATCACATTGACGTAGAATCGGAGCATATGTGAGAAGATTTTTCAACGTATCAAATGATTTCTGGTGCTCAGTAGTCCATTGCCATGCGACAGATTTCTTGGTTAGGTCACTAAGTGGTTTGGACACAGCTGCGAAGTTATTTACAAATCGACGATACCAACTGGCTGTTTGTAAGAATGATTGTACTTCTTTTACGTTCCGAGGTGCTGACCTGGTAACTATAGCCGCTGTTTTCTCGGGATCTACGGATATTCCGCTTCGCGTAATTATATGACCGAGATGTTTAACTTTTTCGCGGGCGAAAACTGATTTCTCGCGGTTAACACGCAATTTTAATTGTTGAAGTCTGTCAAAAACAGTATTTAAGTCTTTTAAATGCTCATCGAACCAGCTAGACAACACGATCAGGTCATCTAAGTATCTAAGCACCAGAATGTCTTTGAGACCGCGGCGGAACCGGTCCATTAAGCGTTGGAAAGTTCCTAGAGCACCTTTCAACCCGAAAGGCATTCGCAAATAACGATAAGTACAGAAAGATGTCACGAAAGTAGTGTGATTACCCATACGCAAGTCTATAATGGACATACAAAATGTTGTTTTCGCGGCATTAAATATATCATCCATTCGCGGCAAAGGATATGACGGACTTGTTGTAATAGTATTCAAACGTTTATAGTCAACACAAAGTCTAGTACTTCCGTCCTTTTTGGGAACTAAAACCACCGGAGCCCGCCATGCACTTTCGCATTCTTCAATGAATTCTTTTCCTGAAAGTTTGTCTAGCTCGTTTTTCAACACTTGCTTTCTAGCGGGTGATAACCGATACGGTGGTAACGCTATAGGTTGATGATCACTTGTGTCTATATGAAGCTCTGCATAGGGAGTTGCTTCTCCCCCCAACTGGAAGATATTTTCCCTTTCTTCAAGAAATTGATCAAGGCGACATATTTCATCAGGTGCCAACATAACACCTTTCTCTGTCCGTAAGTATTCACTTCAGGAAATTTCAATTGATTGGTGCAGATCGGATTCAATTGACAAATCAAACCTAGTATGTGGATTATTTGAGAAAAACCATTGCCTTTTGGGAATGTCTAAGGCTATATAAGCATTTTGTAAAAAATCGATACCTAACAATGTTTTGTTTTGAGACCCAGGAAAGGTAATGAATTTAGTAGGGATGGCCCTGCCATTCAACATAACATCCAAGTAGTGAGAACATTTTCATTTTTTGCTTTACCATCTGCGAATTTGACTGAAATTAATTCGGATGTGGAAGTTTGACCCTCAGTTCTCAATATTTGATACAAGGTATGGCTAGCAACACTTTGTTTTGCGGCAGTATCGATAAGGCCTCTACCATTATGATCCAAGATATGAATGTTTAAAATAGGTCTGGGTTGTGGATAGACTAATGTATCTCATAAATTCTACTGAAGCCGTATCTGAAATATTGCATTTAGGACATTTAGACCGAACAAACCCGGGATTACCACAACCATAACACGAGATAGGTGGGTTTGTCGAAGAAACGGCTTTAGAATTATTTTGTAAATTAGTTTCAACTTTCTTGGAATTTGCGCTTAGTCGCTTGCCCCGTTTATGTGACCGGGGTTTCTGCAATAACTACAGAAACGATTTCGTGATTTATTGTTTTTGAAAACACTACTATGTACAATAATATCAATATTCTTTTCGAACATCTCCTCTATATGTCGCGCCTGCGAAAGCAATCCTTGAAAAGTCTCAATTTTTTCACGCAGTATCTTTTCCCGTATATTTTTATTTAAGAGACCGTAAACCATGTCTAGTTGAATGTCCTCCGATAATATGTTAGCCGGTAATTGAGCGATTATAGCACGCATTTTACACACAAAAATGTCCACAGGTGTTTTAAAATCTTGTTCGTTTGCAAATAACTCGCGGTAAACTCGATACGGTGGTTTTTCGGGACCGAATGTGTTTCTTAATAGATTTATTGCATTTTGCCACGTATTTGTCGTATTTTTAATGCCTTGAAACCATGTCGCTGCGAAACCATCAAGTAACATAGGAAGTCTTTTTAGCGCGTTGTCATCGGTTATTTGTAAACAATCTTTATAAATGACTATCGCGTCAATAAATGCGTTGACATCTGCGTCCCTCGCGCCATTAAATCGCGACGAGCATTTAGAAAAATTAGCACTTTGAGACGGAGACGGAATGTTAAAATTAGGACTATCACGTACCGATAAACTGGCCAACAGCTGTTGGAATTGTTCATTTGATTATTTGCGTTTTCTGATTGTTTCGACATGACTGAGGATAAAGTTTCAAATTCTTGATTTCGTGCAGAACGCAAATTGTAGGAATGTTTACGTTTATCAGCAATTTTGAATTAAACGATTCAGGAACATGCAAAATAAAGAACGTACTTACATTCAGAAGGCTTCAGTATCTTATTTTAGGTCTTACTTGATACACTCTGTATATGTTGAGACAGGTACCACCACTAAGCACTGAACTATAAAACCAGTCCAAGATCGACGTTAGCCGGGATCAGATTTCACAGTTTTTTAAAATAACAGGAAGAAAATGTCTCAAAAATGACTCGATATTACGAAATTATATGAAGTAAATCGAAATATTTGAACCGGGAGTGTTAATTCGGTCCTAAATCACTTGAAGTGGGAGCGGAATTATAGAACACTCAGTGTATTATTTGGAAACAGATACTTTTCACTTTTCTTGTCCATAGATCGGAAAAAACGTGATCAAGAACTGGGATCAGTCACGTTTTTCGAACACAACCTCACTTTTCACAACCGCGTTTTTCGCGTTTTCTTAGATTTAACAAAAAAAAAATTAACTCTGCCCTAAGTTGGGTGCCAGTGTAGCATGTACGTCTCGGGATTTTGGGGTTGCAGAGTAAGAAAATATGTTAAGTTATATAGAAAATTATATTAATGTGAAAACGCAGAAGTATCGAAACTTAGTTTTTAATGTTACGATGGCGGTTATCAGACTCACTCCCCTTCTGCGCAGGTCGCCGCCGTAGGGGGTGTCGCTTGCGACCTCTTGCTGGTGTACATGTAAGTAGTATTACCAGGGCCGGCCGTAGTGTATATTTGTTACAAAAGCTTTTTTGTGGTAGATATTTCAACTTTCATATGTAAATTTTTGGGTTTTTTGAAAATATTTACTATGACATTAGAACATCCCTTCACACTTTTTTAGAGAATTAGGACTGGCGAACAAAAAAATCTTGGTATGTACGAAAAACCATTTAAAAAATTTACTATCGAGTATAAATTTGTTAAATAATTACTTTGGTTTAAAAATGTTATTGCAATAATCAAGACTTACCTTTGTTAATGTAATTGTCGACTTGCCATTGTTTGCTTCTTCGGTCATGAAATTCAAAACCTTTTTAATTATTTCACGACACCGCTCACTCAACGTTTTATGAACAACTTTACTTTCTGGAGTCGCCATAACAAGTTAGTATTGCACAACCCTGGTAACCACACTTTTCTGTGAACTATACTGTCGAAACGAAGCTTACGAATTCTGCCAGCGAAGTGAGCTCTTGCAATCCTCATACGTCTTTGCTACGGCGCATCGGAAGTTGCCAAACTTCCGAGTGCCAAAATTAATTTGCCAACCTGTATTTTATTGTTTGTGAAAATTTTTGTGAAACGCTTCTTGCATGCCTTCAGTAATAAGACTCACTTGAATCTTTTGGATTGAGTAAACAAGAAGAACTTGCCTGTATATATACTAAAAAGAACTTGATAATGTCGTGTATTGACAATAACGGACGCTGTTTAGCTGATATCTTATTAAAAACATGTTGTAGTTAACATTGCTTGCAGAATCAAATGTACATTTCTTTTTCTATCATTAAGTTTTAGAAGTATTCTGACCCATCCTGTATAATTATATCAAACTACTGATACACTGTTAAAGATGTAGTAAATGATGGCTTCTCCAGCAGACGCCATTATTATTTTCGTGTACGTATATCTTAACAAATGATGCAAATAATATTCTCTTATCAAAGGATTGATCAAAATCATTCTGATTTAAAATAAATTCTCCACGCTTGATTTGATGTATTTATTGTATTTAATCTAATTTCGGTTACCGGGACATAAAACTAGGTATTTTACACAAATAATTACTAATTATAAATAAACCCGAATTTGTTGGTTTTAACCAACAATATTTATCTGTACCGTCTTTAAATTTAACTTTATTTAGCTATATAAATTGATTTATTTGACAAGAATTGAATAAATGTGAGATTGATTGCATTTGCAACAACATTAGTAAAAACTAATATTTATGTTATTTTTGAAACTCCACAGTTTATTTTTCGGATTATTTATTAAATGCTAAAACTCTTTTATCTCGCCCATAAAACTCATTTCGACGTTGTCAGTAGCTGGTACGAATACCCAGTGGCATACGTGAGGGGTTAATTGTCGTAACAATACATTCTCTGGTATGGAATTAGAAAAGGTGTTAATTATTCCAAATTTGATATTAAATTATCATCTTCCGATGGGAGGAGTGATGCAAAAGAGGTGAAATGAGTTGAGTGAACGATATGAAAGTAACAACTGTTTGCCTTCGTGAAATATATGGTTTACTATGTTTAATGTTAACGCTAAGACATAAAAAAGCGAAGTGGTCAGGTATATTTTCTAAAATGGCTAAACTCACTATACAATTTAGAATTTTGACTGTGAAATGTGTCAAATCTATTTTTAAATAAATTATTAATTTTTCGTGCACCAGATAGATTTTATTTCGAAATTTAACTTAAACTAGAACTTTCATTGCAAAAGGGCCTAAATCTTGTATACTTCCTCTATTAACCCTACAGCGGGCGCTTCATGTCTGAGAGACCGACGAAATTTTTAATTTATTGATTTTTGTTTACGCGTGGTCTTATCGCCTACACCACCCATCTACCTTCCTAGATCATCAATCCACACACTAGTGTTAAACGTTCAGCCATACCGGTCAGTCATAGGTGAAATATTGTAAAATTCGGTCTATGAGACGGACGCGCATGCTGTGTACGAGTTTGTTAGTTATTATTTTTCTGTAGTGAGGCAAGGTAAATTGCACATATTTTTTTATGTTATGTTATTTTTGATGTATTTTTATTGAGATATGCAAAAGTAAATAGTAAATTAGAAACAAAACTCTATTTTTGTGACTAAAAATATAGGAACAATAATAATTTTTAACCGTGTTTTTGCTTCCATATAAAAAGTAAGAAGAATCTGAATGAAATTCAGATGATGTATGTTTGGATTCACTAAAACTTGCACAATTGTATCATAAATCCCAAAAAAAAACAAAAATCTTTCATTAATTTAATCATTGCATCATGATGACAACATAGATAAAAATTCTGGAAAACCACAGAAATTATTCATGATTATAACAGCACCAGGGGGGTGTAGACTTTATGTTATTCGAAATACGAGACGATGGCCAATGGAATTATATTATTCCATTCTAAATGTTGCTGGCATAAGCTCACTTGTGGTGTATAGTTCAAATAATCCAAAATCCTCTAAAACGAGATGGTCATTTATGGGAACTTTTTAGCTTCAGAGTCGATTCGGCCACATTTATCGGCTCGCGTAAACCATCAGAACATTCCAAGAACTTCGAGAGACAGACTTCGCGAAATTCTGGAAACCACGACACTACACAACAACAAGATGCTCCACCGGATGGACAGACAGTACGAGGCGCTTTATGCAGCATAAAGAAAAGCCGAAAGACACGTTATTTTGTATGTTTTGTTTTTATGTCTAGAACACGTGGCCATAATTTGTAATGATTGTTAGGAGAATAGTTAAAAAATTTACAATTTTTTTAAGTAGCCATTTTTAATTTGAAGTCTTTCTTTAAACATGTTTTTTCATGTTGAAAATAAAACGAATAATTTTTTAACAAAATGTGATTTTATTTAATAGTCCCGAATAAAGATAAATATAAAAATGTCAAAAACAACAATATTATGTTATAAAATCGGTCTGTGAGACGGACGCGCCTGCTATTTTCCAAATATTTCACGCGCCCTCTCTACGGTTAAATGTTTCATATTATAGCAATGAGTTCCGAATCGATTAAACAACTAAGGGCAAATCGTACCAAATCCAAGAAGCCAAGAGCACTGTTGCAGTTACGTGACTTGTTTTAATGGCACTCAACCTAAAATGATTTGTGTATTACTCGGCAAGTTTTTATGGTTATTATACCGGAAATTTCGAAGTTTAGTCGTACTGCGAATGCCACTGCATTATTTATTGAAGAGTTTGTAGAAGAGGTGGAACCTGCAATTCTTCCACAGAAAAAGAAATTGAACAGAGAAAGCTGCAAGAAAACTGTTAATAGAAATAAAAAATGTACAGATAAAGTGTAAAATGATTAGAATAAATCGTAAATAAGTATCAAAAGAGCTATTGCCATGCCTTTAAGTTGAGTTTATAAGAAATTAAAAACTTTATATTTTATGCAATACTTTTAATAACAGTCGATGGGGCTTCTGCAAATGAAAACGGATGATTTAAATGATACTATATCGAGGACAGGCCAATAAGACGAACGAAATTTACTGTTTCGACTCTTACTTTGTGCATAATCTACTGATATCACTGTTATAAATGGAACTAACTGTTTCTAGATAATTCCACAATATATTGATAAAATATTAAAAATTCTGGGAAATTGACAATTGTTTCGATATTAAATATCATCGTCAGAATGATAGAAGTTACATTTCATTTGATACCTACCGGATGTTTAATAATTATTTTTTTCTTCTTCTTCTTCTTTGTGTGCCATGCTTGTTATCACACGTTGGCTATCATCAAGCGTTCAGGCGTTGGTTATCAAAGAGTTGACAATGTGTTGGAAAGCTTCTCGATCGGTAGCTACATGAAACAAATCTTCGACTGTTCGACCTGTCCAATGTCTAATATTACGAAGCCAAGGAAGCTGTTTTCTGCAAAACCATCGCTTTCCTTATATTTTACCCTGGATCATTAATCGGAGCATGTGATATTCATGCCACCTCATTATATGTCCCAAGTATTCGACTTTTCTTATTTTAATGGTGTTTGTCAATTCTCGCTCTTCATCTAGGGATTCTAACACATGTTCATTAGTTACTTGTGTTGTCCAGGGAATTTTTAGCATACGGCGATAGCACCATAACTCAAACGCTTCCAATTTATTTAGGTGCTTGACTTTCCGTGTCCAGGTTTCATATCCATGAAGCAAAACAGACCAAACGAATGACTTCTATTACATAGTACACAACGCCAACTAGTGTTCGACATTTCTTCATCGCTCTATACTCTACAGTCCATCCAGCTACCCAAATACCTAAAGTGTTGTACCCTGTCCAGAATTTTATCACCTAATTTCAATTTTGGATACTCGACATTAATTTTACCGACAACCATCCACTTGGTTTTCTCTGTGTTGACACTTGAACCCCTTTTCTTGCATGCATTGTTTACTGCATTTAGTAGTATTTGGAGGTCTTCGAGGCTTTCTGCGATTATAGCAGTATCATCAGCGTACCTAATGTTGTTAGTGACTTCTCCACCAATTTCAACACCTTCTTTTTTGTCTAGACCAAGACAATTTCTTTTAAAACAGAAAGTAATGTAACCACAATATTATTAAATGTGAAAAGAAAAATATCCCCATTGAAGAAGTCTTGTATTTATGTTCTTGAAGGTTTGTGAAGGACCAGGGATATTGTTTCCCAAACTGGCATTAATTTTATGGACTATGCGGAGAGATCGTAAATAAACGTCTGATCAGTACAAAGGTTATATTTAAAAGAGAAAGAATACAATACAAGTAAAGCGCTCATGCCCTCAAGCGGACAGAATTTGAACTACAATAATATGGCGCCGTTATTCAAAACTGGACAAGTCTGGTATATATAAACTTAAATGTCCAGATTGCAAAGCTGTATGTTTGGGTCAACCCTTAGAAATTTTGAAATCAGATACAGTGAAGACTTACGAGCATACATATTAATACATATAGATAAATCCCACTACGCAAAACACCTATTTGATAACAAACATTCATTGACACCCAACATAGGACTAGAAGTACTACATATTTGTGATAAGAAACAAGAACTGGATTTGTTTGAAGAATTGGAAATTAGAAGACACTTAAAAAAACCACAATATGCAGTCGTCAATGAATAGGTAATCTAGGAAGTTCTCCTTTTTCAAACTATTTTCTTAAGTGGTAATTGTGAAGATCAGAAGATATATTTCTCATGGTTTTCTATATAATTGCATAGTTATGATATTTGTAGGCAAGAAGATATCCAGAATATCCCCATTGAGCTAATAATATCTGAGCAGTAATATTTGTTATATCACATCTTCTTTTCTCAATTCATATACATTAACCCTTAATTTCATATGATAGCCACTTGGCAACGAACATATTGACCAGCATTAAAATTATAAATACACTTGATTCAATTGTCTATTTATTGTCGCATGTTCGATACGGTACGCCCCACATGATAGCTATGAAAATGCCTTCAAATGTTTTCCATTCCCGGCTTGATGTTGGTTGATGTATAACCCCAAAATTGTTGTCTGTCACTTATTTTCTACGCCGGTTGTTTTAGTACTCGAAAAAGTGGAAATTGTTGTGTTTTTAGTGGAAATTTTTAAAACTCGGCTGAAATAGCTAGATTCCATTGTTTTACAATGTATTTTGCCCATAAAAAGTTTGCTATGGCCCCACCAAAATGTTTGTAGTACATTTGCTACATTATGAAACTCTCAGTTGAGGCGGTATGTACAACTGCGTATTGGCGCCACAATTTTCACTTTTTTATATAATTTTGAATATTTTATAAAATAACTGAATATTTGTTTTTCCAGTTGGCCATGTCTTATAAGAGGAGAGGACATGAGGAAGCACTTTCAGATGCTGCGTTGGCAGAAATTATAGATAACTTGGACAATAGCGAAGATGATTTTGAAGATTTTTCAGAAGATAATTTTGCGGATCCGGATTTTGATGCTGAAAGGAGAAATTCCCCATATCATCAAGAGGTCATTGATAAAGAATACGCGGAGGGTGAACAAACAACTACTTCTACTGCAAATTGCTCAACAACTGCCAAAGTCGGTGAAAAGGCAACTCCAATGTCATGGCATAAAATACATTTGCAATTTGGTGAATATGCCCTAAGAATCAAAGGCAATATTGAATTTCCAACAAATCTGGAGACTCCATATGACTTTTCCAAGTTCTTTTTTTCTGTTAACCTAATAGACAATATCACCAGTGAATCAAACTTATACACCGTTCAGAAAAATACAAATAAACCGGCAATATTTCTTCAGTATATATTCGAGAACTCTTAGGTGTATGTGTGTATATGTCTGTATCAAAACTACCAAGATCGCGGTGCTACTGGCGACCAGATTTAGGAATACCCAGTGTTCGCCGTGCTTTGAGCATAAATGAGTTTGAATGTTTGAAAGCCATACTTCATTGCAACGACAACGCATTTGTGCTTCCAAGAGATGATCCTCAATATGACAATCTTCCCAAAATCAGACCACTGATAAGAGAACTCAATAATCAGTTTGCTGCTATACCAATGGAAAGTAAGCTTCCTATAGGTGCGCAAATATGTGCTACAAAAACAAGGCATCATCAGTATAACCCAATGAAGCCTCACAAATGGGGTTTCAAATTGTTCATGCTTTGTGATACATTAGGATATTCCTATGGATTTGAAATTTACAATGGAGCATCCAACTGGTTCACTAAACTCGCTTCTAATGAAAGTGATTTGGGTACAAGTTCCAGTATTGTTACTAGACTTGCGAGAAAAATACCTAGAAATATGAATTATCAACTTGATTGTGAAAACTATTATTCTCCTGTTCCGTTATTTACATCACTAACAAAACGAGGAATCTACAAGTTAGGAACAATCGGTCGAAACAGAATTCCCAATAACCCCTTACCACCAGACAACATTTTCAAGAAAAAACCACAAAGCAGTGCAGAATAATATGTAGCCAAAATTGATGGGGTTGATTTGAGCATAACGACTTGGAAAGAGAACGTTACGCTAATTTCAACTTGTTTCGATGAATTACCTCATCATGGTGTGAATCGGTTTGACCGAAACGCAAAGGAGAAAATAACAATACAGTCTCCTCGTGTGGTACAAGAATATAACAAGCATATGGGAGAAGTTGACCTGCCAGATAGTCACATAAGACGTTACAAAATAAACGGTTTTGAAGATTAAAGCTAACTTTTCCGCATATGTGACCCTGAACAATTTCTATCATAAAATTGTTACTTGTATACACTTCGGGGGATGTATTGTACTAACAAACCGAAATTTCTCCAAAAATAACCAAGAATTTAGTATATCTGGATTTATAGGACTCGCTGTACTCGCTCCAGTCAACTGAAAATCAATAGGATACATCTGTGATACACTTTGAACAATATTCAATCATAAAATTGATCAATCGTATACTCTCTGGAGGCTGTATTGTGCTAACAAACTTAAAATTCTCCAAAAATGAAAAAAATCTGGTACTTCAAGTACCATAGCACCCGTTGTATTGGCTTTAGTGAGCTGAATATCAATAGTGTTGATCTTTGAAACGCTCTGAATAATATTCAATCATAAAACTGATCACTTGTATATACTCCGGAGGCAGTATCGTGCTAACAAACTGAAACTTCTCCAAAAATGACAAAAATATCATACATAAAGTACTGTAGCACCTGTTGTATTGGCTCTGGTGAGCTGAAAATCAATAGGGTTCATCAGTGAGATGTCCTTAACAATATTCAATCATACAATTGGTGACTTGTTGAACTCCGGAGGCTGTATCGTGCTAACCAACTGAAATTTCGCAAAAAATTACAAAATGCCGTACTTCAAGTACCATAGCACCCATTGTACTGGCTCTGGTGAACTGAAAATCAATAGAGTTCATCTGTGACATCTCCTTAACAATATTCAATCATAAAATTGCTGACTTATGGCACTCCGGAGGCTGTATCGTGCTAACAAGAATTGTAAGGAAAATTGGCCGAAGAAGACGACCACATACACACAGGATTTTTTTTTCTAAAAACCGTTTTTTTGTGTTGTTGTTGATGGAAAACGTGAAAATAACTCAAAAAAAAATTTCAAAATAACAACTTTTTTTGGGGTGAACCAATACTTTTCTCGCATATTGAAAGGTTGGGCGGAAAAGTAATACCTCTCAGATCCAAGAAATGGTATTTGAGACTTTTTACTTTTCCGCCCAACCTTTCTATATGCGAGAAAAGTATTGGTTTTTTTCCAAAAAAAGTTGAAATTTTGAAATTTTTTTTGAGTTATTTTTACGTTTTCCATCAACAACAACACGAAAAAACGGTTTTCAGAAAAAAAATCCTGTGTGTATGTCGTCGTCGTCGTCGTTGTCGTCGGCCACTTTTCCTTACATGTCTTGTTAGCACGATACAGTCTACGGAGTGCGATAAGTCAGCAATTTTATGATTGAATATTGTTAAGGACATGTCACAGATGATCCCTATTGATTTTCAGTTCACCAGAGTCAGTACAACGGTTGTTATGGTACTTGGAGTACGACATTTTGTAATTTTTTGAGAAATTTCAGTTTGTTAGCACGATACAGCCTGCGCAGTTGAACAAGTCACCAATTTTATGATTGAGTATTTTTCAGGTTTTCTCACTGATGAATCCTGTTGATTTTCAGCTCACCGAAGCCAATACAACTAGTGATACAGTACTTTAAGTACGATATTTTTGTCATTTTTGAAGAAGTTCCAGTTTGTTAGCACGATACAGCCTCCGGAGTATATACAAGTGACTAATTTATTGATTGGATATTATTCAAAGCGTCTCAAAGATGAACCCTATTGATATTCAACTCAGTAAAGCCAGTACAACGGGTGATATGGTACTTGAAGTACCAAATTTTCGTCATTTTTGTAGAATTTTCAGTTTGTTAGCACGATACAGCCTCCAGAGAGTATACGATTGATCAATTTTAGGATTGAATATTGTTCAAGGTATCTCACAGATGTACCTTATTGATTTTTAGTTGACTAGAGCGAGTACAGCGGGTCCTCTAAAACCAGATATACAAAATTTTTGGTTATTTTTGGAGAAATTTCGGTTCGTTAGCACGATACATCCCTCGATGTGTATAAAAGTAACAATTTTATGATAGAACATTGTTCAGGGCCACATATGCGGAAAAGTTAGTTTTAATCCGTAAAACCGTTTATTTTCCATCTATTTGATATAACGATAATAAACGCGTTGTGGTTATATGAAAGGGCAAAAAGGGCGAGCAAAATTCCCAATGAAATGAACCTTTGGCAATTTAGGATCGAAATTGCAGAAACTCTTTGTCTGTTTGGAACAACTACAACAAAAAACTTTGGAAGGCCTTTCACGGATCCAGTAGGAGATAATTTAGACGCAAAAAGACATAGAGGCCCTATAACACATATTCCTTCCAAAAATGTACGGTTGGACGAAACTGCTCACTGGATAAAATATGCTCATACACGTCAAAGATATGAATTGCCCCACTGGAAAGGTTTCACCCACTTCAAATATGACAAATGTGGTGTACATTTATGTCTTACGAAGGACAAAAACTGTTTTCCAACTTTTCATTTGAATTAAACTTTCTGTTTCTCATTTAGATTTTTTCCATGGAGTTGCAAATTTGCTACAAAGTGTTTTTTGTGAAAATATGTATCAAAAAGTCTCGCCGAGCCATTGAATAAAAATGTTTCCGAATCCAAATCGTCACTGTCCAGTGCCAGAGTCTTTCTATTAATTCACTTTTCTTATCATATGTTGCCAGCTCGCGATTTTCCAATTCTGCCTTTAGTTCTGTCACTTTCAGGTTACATAGTCTCTTGGCCATTTTTGCGTAGCTATTTATTTATAATATCCCACTTCTGACACCAATGTAATGTTTTTCTCATTTATTTAAAGGTTTTCATACGAAAGGTGGGATAAATTCATACGCACGGTATGTCGACTCACTCAATTTATTTATTCACTAATCTATTCACTAATTTATATTATTTACACAGTATATGCACTTAAACTAATTTATATCTACACTTCACTACTGTTTATTTTCTTAGACTATTTACTTGCTCACTTGTTTATCTCACGAGTTCATTTTATAAAGGCTTTCTAGAATTTTGTAGATAACACTAGTAACAAAAACAATGTCTAGATAAGATAGTCACAAAAAATCGTTAACAGTTCTAAGAATTCCCAGCGCATCCGCCATATTTTTAAGTTCCATATATGGCTTGGACGGAGCCATATTCAGGGACTGCACCAGTGTGCTGTTTCGTAGCAATATTATCTCACCATTATATCAGGTAGGTCAACTATCACCAATTTATTCTCCAAAACGCAATTTATTGCAGATACGTTGGATGAAAGAAGTCATGTATATGTAATTTATACTGACTTCACCAAGGCGTTTGATAGAATCAATCACAATATATTTTAGTTAAACTGGACACACTGAGATTTCACCCAACACTAATAAATCTCCTCAAGTCATATCTATCGGATCAACCGCAATTTGTAAAATGTCTTGGTCAAAATTCGTTGGTTTTTCATCAAACCTCTGGAGTACCTCAGGGCTCTGTCTTGGGGCCATTTGTTTTTATTTTATATATAATAATGACATTCTGCCTAAAATTACCGTATGCTATGTTATATGCTGACTATCTCAAGTTAATTAACAGAATCGACTCTATCCATGATTGCATTAAACTTGAAAATAATATAGAACTACTAAATGAATGGTGTGTGAAAAATGAGTTGTATCTAAATGTCAGTAAGTGCAGTGTCATGTCTTTTCATAGGAAGGAGTTAGGCATTGTGTTTCAATATAATTTCGATAACACAGTATTGGTACAACCTGATCTAATTAAGGATCCTCGTGTTTATTACGACTTTAAATGCGCATATTGATAAAATCCCTGCAAGCGCATATCACATTCTTCGACTCGTAATTAGAAACGCGAGACTGTTTAAAGATTTCACTACAATGAATCAACTGTTTTATGCATTTGTACGGACCAAACTGAAGTGGATTTGTCAGCCGGCGTACTTCACCGCATCATGTTGGAAGTTTAAAAATTGAATAGATGAGGCTTTTACTTGATGAAGATCCATACTGAACGATGAAATAAAACAATATAGTTTGTAAGGAATGTTTGTAGTGAATGAATTTCCAGGTAATTTATTTCAATACCATTGTTAACCTCAGTAAATAGATTTAGCACTGTATATATTAAGACATTTTTATATTTTACCTTCATTCGTTTTGACAAAGTTACTGTGTTAGTGAAACGCGTCAACAAGTTCAAATTGAACATTAGTTCAAATAAATGAAGATTTAAACAAACTATATTGTTTTATTTCATCGTTGGAAGTTTAATTTTTGATCTTTATTAATCACTTATAGGGATGGCTTTCATGAAAGCAAATTTTAACTATATTTTAACACGTTCAACTGTTCATCTTTGTATGGATATTCTTATGGATTCATATTAGTATTGCCTGACGACTGAACACGGATGATGACTTAACAATCGAAAGCGCTTTGCTACGATTAATAAAATTTTACCAAATTTCACAAAAAAGTTTTATTCAAATTATATTGAGACGTGTACAAAGCTTGAAGTTTTTATTTATTAAAACTGGATTTTGCCAGTGTTAAAAGTATTCCTATTATTAATATTGTAACCTTTGTTACGTTAAAAATTAGCACTAGAATCAAACTACCCCTACCTGAGCCATCAGAACACAATACTTTACGTAAAAACATTTATTCAGTTGAAACTCAACAACATCAAGTAATTAGAAAAAGGTTATTTCAGTGATGTATCCTGGCAATGATGATTAGTCTTCCACTTCTTGGCAAACCATACCGGAAAGACACATAACATATGTTAGCTCCTGCACTAAACAATGTGATGAATACGTACCACACTTCAATCGGCCCGTCGCTGTGAGATGTCAGACTCCCACCTATCTTGGAATCAGCCTTGCTGTTGTCTTCTCAACTCTGCCACCTCCTAGATTTTTTTTTCAATTCACTATCGCTTGGGTACTGCCAAAATATCTCGTAAATTTTCATTCTCATCCTTCAGAAGGCCCGCTTGCATATTTATCGAGTCTAATCACCTGAAAAGAAATAATATTAAGCTCCAGATGTCTACGAAATTATGTATATTTTTAGTTAAGTATTTCGCATTGGAACACTGATTGAGTATTCTGACCCAAAAAGAAAAATACATGACGACTTACATCATTTCTATGTGCATTCCCAGTCATCGTCGATAAACATTCTAAACTATATGACAATTAAAAAATTTGCAAACAGTATAAACTTTCCATAACCAATAAAGTAGTCAGCTGTTATTTGACATGCACCGGTTCTACCATAGAGTAGTTCCGATTCCGATACCGAACCGTGCACGATCTGCCATAGAGTGCTTACGACTTGCACGTGCACTGGAACTGTTCGTGAAGTCACAGAACCGTTCCTGAATTTGTAAATATTTGTTAAACTATGATATTGTTGTACCATTGTATCGTAACTTTTTATAGATTGTGTTAGTTAAGTTATTTTAAGTTCTCTTTCTGTTATGGGATTGATGGATATGATAATACTGTAGCGCCCTCCGGTGTTAGAGGATTAATTTCCCAGGTGTCATATTCGGACATCTCTATCTTGGAATTTTCGTTTTGACCTTCGTTGAACTCGGGTCACAGCTGATTTTCATAAAGACCACTTGTGGATTTGTAGAATCTTTGATTATTCTGATCATCCTTAATTGGGAACGCTTCTACAAATACGAATTATATAGTGACAGATTGATTATTCATTTTGAAGTGTATATTTGTAATCTGGAACTAAAAACTCGCTAGAGGATTTTTGGTGGTTATGAAATTGATTGTGCTGTCAGGATATCCGAATACCAGGTATGTTTCAATGCACTATTGAAATCATCTCATGTATTTTCTTAGTCTTGGTATTATCTCCGTCAATCCTACAACCTATTTTATTATTGCTAGATCTGTAAGAGATAAGAGAGGCCCATAGTCACTCGTCAAGTCCCAGTGAGACGCTGAACACCGTCACTGCGTACGAATTAAGAACAAAAAAACTCCTTGGCCAGGGTAAGATTTCACTTATATTCTATATATTTATATAAAATATTACCATAGAATTTTCACCTGCATTAGCATTTTGAATTAGGTAAATAAAAGTCTGCTCATTGTGGCAGCTGATAAGAATTATCATTTGCATGAATATATCTTTGTATTTTGTTGTACCGGATGTCCCACGATAGGTACATCCATCTCAAAGTGGCCTAATTTTTGGGAGACTGGGTTTTATCGATAATTTCAACTTGATACTTATTGAAAGGGGGTTTTCCAAATTCACTACCTAATTTTTCTTGTCATTTAACGGGTTATCTTAAAATTTGTTTATATTACTTAATTAATAATTTGCTCTATAGTTAAAGTGTGATAATTATTGTATTCGAATTTCATAATTATTATTGTATATGGTTATACCGGGGTATAAATATTTGGGTACACTTTGTTCTCATATACTGGGGGTACCCGAACATATTTTGCTCTATTATTATTTTTTTTGTACTATTCTTAGGTTAAATATACCGGGGTACTGAAGCATATTTTCTCTATTATTTTTTTTGTACTTCTCTTGGGTTACATATGCAGGGGTACCAAAATTAGTCAATTTATATCAGTTGGGTTGGGGGTGAATATCTTTCAGTTTATTTGATTCTGATGAAGTATTTCCTCCCTAGAGTTTTTTTTGTAACGGAATCCAATCTCAACGACGGGATAATTGCATAGGATGTACCATGCAAAGAAGTTATAGTTTCTTGCACGGAAAATCATTCCATCTCCGGAATAATTGTACAGGATGTCCCATGTGACGAAGTTATAGTAAGGAGTACATGCATCGCCGTTGGAATCACGCAAGTTTTTGATGCTTATTGTATATTATTGCTACTATTATCGCTTGTTTATGCTTTTGCTTTCCCAAAAATTGCTAATGCTTGAATCTAATGATAATCTTCTCAATTTGTTTGTATTTTGGTTGTAAAGCAGAAATTAAATAGCACTTCATTTAATCGTATGCGCATGCGCCAGAGCTCTCGCGACGCTTATCTTGCCACCTTTACTGCTGCTCTAATTTCTGTGGGTTGGTTAGATTAGCGTACTGACTGTTTCACGATTACCTATAGATGGTGATGTAATTCATATATGTTTATGGCGTAAGTATCCAGTAACTTTTCTACGACTACACTATAGCCGATACCTGTTCAGTTCGCTTAGTATTTGCTTCGCATCACGTCCAGCATTTTATCCTATGGGTTATTTGTAAATATGGTTTGGAAGTATTCAATATTTTGATATTAATATTACCAGTTGGTATTTATTAATTAGTTAGTGCTTATTGTTTTGCAACTGATTCCGTAACGGTGATTTTTTATTTCTTTTTGCTAACGGCTCACGTAATTTTAGGCTTGCATGATGCTTACGCTCAAATAATGTTTATGCTCACATAATGTTTATGCTTACATAATGTTCATACTTACACAATATTCACGCTCACATTATGCTCATGTTTATCTAATGCTTATGCTTTCTCATTTATTTTATCCTTGTTAAATGCTCAATGATGCTGAATTGTTTATGGCTTTCAATTGCTTGAGCAAGATTCAATTAACCAATTGTCATAGGATCTAGGAAGACCTTGCTGCTGTTACAATTATTTTTTTTATATTTCTTTCATTGTTCACTCAAGACTATTGAATAAATAATTTTGGGTACTTTATCTTTCATTTCAACATTAGTTGGTAAGTTGGTAATGTTGCTGGCGACTTAGGGTGTTTGCAGGATAAGACTTACCTGGCGCCCATTAAGAACTATGAAATTTGCTAATTTGGTTAACCCACCCCATCTCCACTGTTTAGCTTAGTCGCGCAAATGCACATCTGTCTTTGTTTTTAGTCGACGGATGATTTAGTGCCCTCGTGTGGTTTCGGAGGTCCCACCTTACCTTGCTGTTTTCACTACAAGAGGTGAGGTTACATTGCCAAAGTTTCGCATTTCGCCGGGGAGCATAAGGCCCTGAGTTAGTGAGGAATATTTGAAAGCTGGTCCTGTATTAGTTTTTTAAGGCGCCACGTGATTAGTAGGATATTCAAGAAACTCTTACTGAATATTCAAGGAACCAATAGTGAATAAATTAGCTATTGTAACGTTTCAAATATGTTATTTATATTGTTCTGCTTTTACGTTTGTGAATAAAATAAAACACATTTTATTGCCAATGAAACAGTTTAATTAAACGTAATGGTACCTTGAACAGATGATGTAATAACCTGTCTCAATAAATATGAGGTAACCGACTCTAATTATGCATTGATAATCAGTTACCAATAGTTGTTTAATTTAAAACGTTTAACAATTTCTAATGTTATCAACTATCTGAGATTATTATGTACAATACACTAAATCTTTAGTAACACGTAAATGGTATACCACACCTTAAAAACAACTATAATAAATAACAAGATGTCACCAAATAGATCAAAAGTGTCTCTTATGTAGTAAGATTAAGCTGAAATATAACTTCAGGGAGATATGCTATAATAAAGTTAATATTTCAACTCTACAAAGTTGAAAGAATGTAATAATAAAATTGTGAAGTTACTAAATGTTGAAATATAAAAGTTAATGTGTCATTACACGTTAAAACATGAAATTACAAAATGAATAAGTTTTTTACAGTTCAGATGAGAACGAATAAAATTTTAAATGTTACTTGCGGTTAGTGTCCAAACTATTAAACGTCAATTGACTTAATTGACAAGCCACATCTGACTTGTGGAACAAGATTCAGCCATGCGGTTAAAAATCGTTGTCCATAATGGAATCATTCCGCAGTTGTCACCAACAAACATAAGTCCAGCTTCGTCCTTTGAACTGGAAACACCGTTACAAGCTCTTGTCGCTCTGTAGCGGTAACGCAATCCGAGATACGACACGTCTCTACAACCATGAACGGAGAACAATAGTCTGTCAGCTATCTCTACGAAAATATTGAAAATATATCCCATACAGGAAACATCCGAAAATTGAGGCTTCTTGAAATCTTGACATGATCATCCTTTCATCGATTACCATCACTTATCAAAATTGTTAAACCATATCCATTTGGCAAAGAAAGTATTGTAAAAAATTGTATGTAAAAAATATGCTGTACAGAAATAATCCTAGAAGGAAATTGGGGCTATAGCCGTAAAAATATATGTACAAGACGAAAGCTTACCTTGTTACCAAAGGCTTTTCACCACACTAGTCCCAAAAATAGATGGCATAAACCATGTGCAACCGGCCATTTTTTATACTCATGACTTGTCATACTCGACATTCGACTTAACAACTAGAAAAGTATCAGACAAGTAATTCCAATAATTTTAACTTCCCTTTACTATTGACATCTGCAATCCCATTGTTCCAGGATATGCTTCAATAATTTCAAAACCTATAGTTGATTCCCTTATGCATCCAATTATACAGAAGTGTGTATAAAGTTGCATACTCAGTGGGTGGCTTTACTGAATTACTCCACCTCCGTGAGTTATAATACAATACAAAGCATTGTATTTTTATCTACAATGGATCGTATCCAGAGACGCTTCTTTAAGTCAGCATATTTCATTCTGGATGGTTTGTATCCAGCACGTAATATACCACAACAGTACTTTTATGATCGATTTGGTACACACAGTCTGCTGAGAAGACGGTCAATGTACTCTGTATTATTTTAACATAACATTGTACACCTGAAATAAGATTGTAATGAACTAGTGCGCATGTTAGATTATCATGTTCCTAGGTTCATTTCCCGCCATAATCAACTGTTTCATCAACGAACTTACCGAACTAATATATACAAATCTTCACCTTTACAATTTCTAATTAAAAATTATTCTGATATCGAAAAATCTATTGATATTTTAAACTGTAGCCTATCGTCAATTGGACATTTTTTTTAAAACCTAAATCAATGTACTTCACATGCAAAATAGTTTTCATAATTTTTTTGTTTCAATCTATTTTCTGATTTTAACTGGTGCTAGTTCAATTTATGATATATATCTAGTTTAAGTGTATACGATTGTAATGTTTTCTTATACATTGTTTTATGTTACTAACTACTACTAACCTTAACATGTAAATTGGGTATATCCCGTAGGATATTGTAAATGAATAAATAAATAAATTTTTAGGAAGCTGTTTTGCGTGCCTACCCATTCTTTGCCATTTTCCTCGCCTACCCGTGCAAATACTTCCTTTCCCCTCCGGATACAGCTACGAAAATTGGGTTTTCGAGTAGTGTGGAAGAAAAAAAAATTTTATAATTTTTGAATTTATAAAAGATATAGGGTAAACGATACATTAATTGGACAGTTAAGGAAAAAAATATTTCGCATGGTGTAAAAAGTATGCTTTTTAACCCTGGAGTGCACACGTGGGCCTGAGAGGCCCAAGTGAAAATTTAAGTGAAGATAAAACAGAAAACTCTTCATCGGATTACATGAAATCCTGTGTAGCTTCCTGTAATAATAAAACTAATTCACTCACCCACAAAAAAACGTTTATAAGTTGAATAACCCGAGAGTAGATGGCGTAATGGGCCTAATAGGCCCCACGTGTTAAGTGAGGTTATAATTTCATGTCAGTTTGAGAAATGTGTTTGTGCGTTTATTTCTTGGGTTTTGTTAGTATTATTACGCTACAATAATTTATTATCAACTTAAAGTATACAAAAAAGTCGAAAAAAGGTGAGATATTTTTATATGATGTATTCAGCATGCGAAGTTTATATTAGTTATTTACAGAAGGAATTTGAGATGGGCGAATATGAAAAAGAAGTTGCTAGACTTCAAAAACTATTTGAAGACGTCTCATCAGTTGACGATAACTTTGACGAAGATGCTGATGACTCAACGGCTGATTCAGACCTTGTTTTATCAAGAGATCATAACTCTGATTCAGAACAAGAACTTCAGGAAGTTGAGAGATTTTCAGATCATGATGAAATGGTTTCAGATAACCATGAGGATGAACAAGGAGTTTCTCGTCGACGAAAAACACATTTTATAGCAAGGGATGGTACCAAATGGAGCAAACGATGTCAACCAAGAAATGTGCGTACTAGACAACACAATTTGTACACACATTTACCTGGTGTCAAACAGTACGCTAAAGGTGTTCAATCGCCTATAGAAAGGTGGTCTAAGTTGGTAGATGACCGAATGTTGAATGATATAGTGGCCAACACTAATTTTTTCATCAGAAAATCAACTCCTGATGCAGATTTTGATTATAGAAAGAAAGAGATAACTTAAAAAGTAGTAAAAGCTCTAATTGGTTTACTATATATAGCTGGTGTGAAACATGGAAACAGAATAAATCTCAGCCAATTTTGGGCAACAGATGGTTTGGAAAATCCTATTTTTCCAGCTACAATGGGACTTAATAAATTTCGCTTTTTACTCAAGTGTATAAGGTTTGATGATGTCACATCAAGAGAAGAAAGGCGTCAATTGGACAATATTGCACCTGTAAGAGGTTTATATGAAAGTTTTGTTAGAAACTGTCAGTCATCATACTGTATTGGTGAATATGCAACGCTAGATGAAATGCTCTGGGCTTTTGGGGGGAGATGCCGGTTTCGAATGTACATTCTCAAGAAGCCAGCGAGATACGGTTTGAAAATATTCGCGTTGACGAATTCCAGAACAGCATATGTAGCCAATCTAGAGATTTGTGCTGGTACTCAGCCAGATGGGCCCTACAAAATCAGCAACAAAAAGTCTGATGTAGTAGAAAGAATATACGAGCCAATTCACAACAGTGAAAGGAATCTTACAATAGACAATTGGTTCAGTAGCATAGAAGTAATGAGAAGAATGCTCATGCAGTATCGCCTTACTATTGTCGGTACTTTCAGAAGACATGCAAAAGGAATTCCTTCAGAATTTACTGCGAAAAATCGAGAAATATATTCCAGTCTTTTTGGCTTCAACGAAGACATGACAATAGTTTCGTATGTTCCAAAAAAAAGCAAATGTGTGATTCTGGGATCCACAATGCATCATGAGGATGCTATTAATGAATGTACAAACGAGAAAAAAAAATGAAATAATTTCCTTTTATAATATCACTAAAGGTGTGGACACGGCAGATCAGATGTGTGGTGCATACAATGTAGCAAGAAGCACTAGAAGATGGACAATGGTAATATTCTATGGAATACTGAATATTTCTGAAATGAATGCAGACATAATATACTATTCGCAAAAAGATAAAATTGAAACTAGGAGATCATTTCTGAAAAATTTAGGAATGGAACTAGTGAAAGATCATTTGGAGGACCGGGCCAAGAATAACCATTTGCCAATAAAAAGAAGGTTGGATGCAAGAAAGTTCGCTGGATTACCTGCTGAACACGTCATGCCTACTGAAAAGGGGGTCACAAGAAGAGATTGTAATTTTTGCAGCAAAAGAACGGAAAGTCGATATTTTTGTGAAAAATGCAGTGAGTGTGTTTGCTTAGAGCACGCACACAGTTTTCGTCCACAGTGCGCCAGCAATATGATGGAAGATTAACAAGAAAGTGAATGAGACTTTAGTTGCTAGTCATAACATTTTACCTTACAATAATTGTTATTTGTTTGGTGTAATATTTTTTTTTCTATTTCCATTTTCAATAAAAGTTCAGTATCAATACTTTCCAGTCTTTAAATTTGAATTTCAATGAGCTCCTGACATATTTTCAGGAATTTCTGATACTTGGGCCTATTAGGCCCGACGTGTGCATTGGTGAAATTTTTTTCACGTGTGCACTGCAGGGTTAAAATACGGGCCATCTTAAACTTTCAGATCAAGTCATAAAATGTGTATTATATTTCTAACAATTACAGACACAAATATTAACTGGTAGAAAATTTATGATGATTTATGTTTGAATTTTGGACACATTTTCACAATAATGGGACATAAAAATTATAGTTATTGGAAACAATTTTATTAATTATCTTTGAGGTAAGACTTTAACCAATTTTCATGTTTATTCAATAGAAAACATTGAAGAATAGTATTTAAAGTTCACATTTTTTTCTTTCTGCTTGATATAATGAGTACAACTCATCTATGTCGCTTTCAGTATTGTTTCCGTTTTCACTTATGCTATTATCCCATTCATTATGGTCAGAGTCTTCTTTATATAACAAATATGGCAGAAACAATCATCCACATAATCCGTTATATTATCTCTATGTGTTAAAGGAACACAAGAACGATGGAAATGTTTATTGCAACCGGTACAAAATTTTTCCGTACTAATTTTGAGTGGTAAATCCACATACAGTTTTCAAGTTTTCTCTTTGCTCATCTTTCTTTATTTTTTCGGCTTTTTTTTCTAATTGTTCCTACTTTTTCTCTTCTTCTTCTCTTCCTCTTTTTCTTTTCCAAATTTTATGGCACGTTTACTCTACACATTTCCAAATAGCTCCCTGAAGTTTCAGCATAGTGTCCTCTCAATCTGCCGTTTATTTTTTCGTTTCGGGGAGTTTCGACAAAATAAAAATGGTGACAATGTAGTTATTTCTGAACTTTCATCTTGTGGATATGAAGGGCTGCTATGGTAAATATCATCTTGCGTACTGCAGCAGGGAATAGGCTCCTCAGGATGGTTGTAGTTCAAACCAATTTCAGTTGCTAAAGGCACACTTCCGGATGGAGAAACTGATATAATATTACTGGAAATTTCATTGATATCTGGTACCTCAAATGTTGCCTGTTGAATGATATCAATATTGTTTTCTGATTCTTTAACAGTTACAGAACTATTATGCTCTAATGTAAAATCAGTTGATGTGTTATTGTCTGGGCAGTGAAAATGTTTCCACATTGAGTATATTTCACTTGAGTTTTCATTCTCCCCGTTGGTAAAATATGTCTTACTAAATTTGTCTCAGGGGTTTTCCTCAAATTTTCGCAAATTTCTTAAAAAACCAATTTTCATTAGGTTCTAGATTTTGAGCATTAATATTTTGTACAGAATATTTATTTACAGTAGTTGATCCCAGGCACTTTGTATAATCGACAGCATCAGGATTAAAATGGTATAATCCACATCGTCTAAATCCATTTTTAAGAGTTTCCGCTTTAACACTGTAGACTGCGTTTTTTAAAAGGGAAGCGATGTTCGCTTTATTTACCGTTTCTCCAGAATTTTCCAAATAGAACTGTCTCACAGTTTTACGCCAATTTGCTTTGATTGGACAGAATGCTGCAACATCTGTGGGTTGCAAGATGCGAGTAGCGTTTGGATATAAAGCAATAAGCTCTATTTGTGATTTGTAGCACAACAAGCTCAAATCATATGAAATGTGGGATTTGTGCCCATCCACAAATAGAATTACGGGCAAAGTTATTTTATTTTTAACTGAATATGGATGGAACAGGTTGGCCACATACTCATAGAAAACCTCAGCAGTCATCCAGCCATTATAACTTCTTGCAATACCCCATTCCGGCGGTACACATTGAGCAATCTTCTCTGGAGTCCTTCTATAGGGATATACTATCGTAAGGGAGCAAGTTGTTTCATCGGCCGCAAAAGCGAACATTACTGTAACATATCCTTTCGATGATCCTTTTTCAACTGTATATACATTTTTCGTTCCCGACCTGTAGATGGACAAAGATGGAAACCTGTCTCATCACCATCAAAATCTAGAGATGGGTCTTGCAAAACGTCAATTAAATTTTTATTCTCAAAATAATCTTCAATATCACCGAACCATTTACGTATATCGGCTTCAGTTACGCACGCGCTTGCTAAAGATACTGCTTCACATTGTCTGTGTGCACTCGGGGATTTCGTCGAAGAAAAGCTTTTATCCAACCATTTCAGGGATGGTTATTTTTGAATGAATTTTTTCTCTGATCGGCCTGAAAAATTTTTTTTACACTTGAAACAAAATCCTCTATTTTTCTAGGAAAACCTTTTTTGCCCAATTTAGAAATCCATTGAATTAGTTTATCTTCCTCGTTCTTAGTTAAAACTGGCGCAGGCCCAAAAGTTTCCCTAACATCACGATGTTTTAATTTAAAATGAATAGTAGACTTTGGAATACCATACTTCATAGCTATCTTCCTATCAGATACTTTTTTTTCTTACAGTTTCTGGAGAGCTTTATCAATTTGGGCAAAATCGTAATTGGGCTGCTTCGGAATTGTCAATTAAATAGATAAATATCAAGTAAACACTTACTTATTCCAATATAAACGTTAGGACAATAACTGCCTGAAGCCTAAAATTTGAAAAATCAGTAATTGAACATGTTGTCCCATAATTGTAAATCTCACCTTTAATGTATACATTTATTGGACATCAAATATCTTCCATCTACAGGTAAAATTTGAGATTAATCACGTGTAAATGTGCCTATTTACGGTTAAGACTAGCCAACAAAGCAATATTAAAGACCCAATATACACGATACTTCACGTAATTGATCAAATAAATTTCTGATTTCTTAAAATAAACGAAAAGTAGACACCAACAAACCATACATCCGTACAATATGAGTACTTTTACTGACCAATGCTATAAATTAGGCGGGAATGTCAGCATCACTTAACCGAAATGTGTTATGTCTAGCCATCTGTACCCGAGATGTTGTATTACTCTATCATGTTTCCTTATCACTTGTATCTAAAATGAAAGTGTCCAATAACTGTGGATGTCCAATTACTGTACTATGCACGCCACTGAGCAGAGTTTTACCTTAATAGGATTTAAAGATACTCTCTTCCTACTGAAATTGAAAAACTATATTTGAACAACAAGTTATATCTTTATCATATTCCTTTTCAGTGTTTTTAAATAAAACTCAAGGTCTCTAGTTAATTCCACAATATAATACAAGTTATTGAAAATTCTAAAAAATTGACAATTGTTTCGATAAATCAATATCATCGTCAGAATGACAGAAGTTACATTTCATTTTATGCCTACCTGATGTTTAGTAGTTATATTTTTGGCTAGACCAAGAAGTAACCTAACTTGTGATTGGCTTAATATATGTTTATAGAAATAGAAGAAGATGTGATATTACAAATATTGAAGCTTAGATATTATTAGCCCTATGGTGATATCCTGGATATCATTTTTCCAATTAAGATCAGTATAACTGTGCAATGATATGGAAAACCAGGAAAACTATATCTGCTGATCTTCACAATTATCACTTAAGAAGACAGTTTATTAGTGGAGAATTCCCTAGATTTAACTGTTCATTGACAACTTCATATTGTGGGTTTCTTAAATGTCTTCTAATTTCCAGTTCTTCAAGGAAATCCAGTTCTTGTTTCTTTTCACAAATATGCAGCACTTCTAGTTCTGTGTAAGGTGTCAATGAATGATTGGTGTCAAGTAGATGTTTTGCGTAGTGGGATTTATCTGGTTGTTTTAATCTGTAAGCTCGTAAGTGCTCACTGTATCGTATTTCAAAATTCCTAAGGGTCTGACCCAAATAGACAGCATTACATTCTGGACATTTGAGTTTATATATACCTGACTTCTTTGATAGTGGTATTCTTGTTTTTACATTCAACAATTTTTTACTAACGTTACTTTCTGTTTTAAAAGAAGTTGTTGCATTCGTTGCTGGAGATATTATCTTTGAAATATTATTAGAAATATTTCCTGCATATGTGATGGTTTTATAAGTTTTAATTTCATCAGCTTGTTTAGGATATATTAGTTGTAATGCCACTTTTTTCTCTTTTTTACTAATTAGTTTATTTATCATATCTAATGGATAACCGTTAGATGTTGCTATTTGTCTAATTGTATTAATCTCTCTATCAAAATTACATTTGTTCATAGGAACTGAAAAAGCTCTATGTATCATTGAATTATATGCTGCTAGTTAAATGTAAAAACAAAAATACCACTATTAAAGAAGTCAGTTATATATAAACTCAAATGTCCAGAATGTGATGCTGTCTATTTGGGTCAGACCCTTAGGAATTTTGAAATACGATACAGTGAGCACTTACGAGCTTACAGATTAAAACAACCAGATAAATCCCACTACGCAAAACATCTACTTGACACCAATCATTCATTGACACCTAACACAGAACTAGAAGTGCTGCATATTTGTGAAAAGAAACAAGAACTGGATTTCCTTGAAGAACTGGAAATTAGAAGACATTTAAGAAACCCACAATATGAAGTTGTCAATGAACAGTTAAATCTAGGGAATTCTCCACTAATAAACTGTCTTCTTAAGTGATAATTGTAAAGATCAGCAGATATAGTTTTCCTGGTTTTCTATATCATTGCACAGTTATACTGATCTTAATTGGAAAAATGATATCCAGGATATCACCATAGGGCTAATAATATCTAAGCTTCAATATTTGTAATATCACATCTTCTTTTTTTCTATAAACATATATTAAGCCAATCACAAGTTAGGTTACTTCTTGGTCTAGCCAAAAATATAACTAATAATCATCAGGTAGGCATAAAATGAAATGTAACTTCTGTCATTCTGACGATGATATTGATTTATCGAAACAATTGTCAATTTTTTAGAATTTTCAATAACTTGTATTATATTGTGGAATTAACTAGAGACCTTGAGTTTCATTTAAAAACACTAATATGAGCATATTCCACGAAGTAAGGGTCGAGACAGTCAATTTCATATTCCTTTTCATTGATTTGATATAATTTTTTTTTATTTAAATTAACGTGCATGCGACAGCTATGGCCATTAGCACGAGGTACAATACAAACAGAGTTACATTACATAATGTAAATCAAAACTAATAGCTTAAAACTAACATGAATATGGGATCACATGATATGTTCTTCAAATGGAATTTTTTTTGATTAAATTCTGTTAATAATTTGTTCTTCCTCTAAGAACTTGATCACTTTTCGCACTTGATTATCACTATTCAGGATCTCCGTGTAGTTTGTATGTATTCCTAATTGTAGGCGTCTTGTGGCGGAGTATGGACATTCAACGAGGATATGCTTGATGAAGAGCTTCACGTGGCAATACTGACAGTTCGGCTGAGGTGACGATGTCATTAGGTAACCATGCGTAAGTCTAGTATGACCTATACGTAATCTTCGAATGACAGCCATATTTTTCCCTACATAGATCGGGACAGGTAAACTGATTCAATATTGGATGAATTTCACGCAGTTCGCACATAGTTTGACTCCAGTGAATTAGCCAGTTGTAACGAATGCTTTTTTTCAGGCTAGCTTTTAAGTCATTACAAAGCTGAATATTCACCGTGGCAGAAGCAGTTGAGGCAGCTTCTTTGGCAAGGCAATCGGCTTTTTTGTTCCCAATAATCCCAACATGGAAAGGGACCCATGTTATTGTAACTGTTGTATTTCCTTTTTAGTTGTTGATATATGTCGTGTATATCTTGGACAATGGGGTGGTTAGTAAATGTATTCTTAATGGAATGTATGGAGGATAATGAATCTGTGCATATGGCTATGTGTGTATTTGCAAGTAGTTGGACATGTTTGAAGGCTTGTAGGATAGCGTATAGCTCACCCGTGTGGACGCTACAAATATAGGGTATTTTGTAGGTTCCGATCGATTCATGTACTGTGGTTATGGAACTCCCAACTCCTACTTTTGTCTTGGATGCGTCCGTATATATTACCATGTTATATCCTTTGAAATTTAGCAACTCGAGGAAAGCTGATCGAATAACTCCTCTATTGGTTTCATCTTTGTTAAATTTGCAGAGAGAGAGATCGTATTGTGGGAGAAATTTGGTCCATGGAGAGTGGGCGGGTTCGAGTATGTGAAAGATTTACGTCTTGAATTAGAGGTTGTATAAGTTGAGGAATAGAACGTATAATAAAGGTATATGGAGGGTTGTCATGAAGTTGGTATGATGTTAATATAGGATATACTGGATTGGAGGAAATCGCGGCAATATAGTTGAGAAGGAGGTGTTGTCGTCTGAGCCAGAGAAGGGGTTCATTTGCTTCACAATAGAGACTTTCAGCTGGGCTTGACCGAAACGCTCCCAGGCATAAGCGGATGGCGGTATTATGTACTGTGTTGAGGGAACGTGAAGTAGTTTTTGTTGGGGACATGTAAATGAAACTTCCATAATCTATTTTGGAACGAATGAGGGTTCTATATAGTTTTAGCAAGGTAGATTCATCTGCGCCCCAATGATAATGTGAGAGTATTTTAATAATATTTAGTCGGTTAAGACATATTCCTTTAATTTCCTGTATATGTTGTCTCCAGGATAATTTAGAGTCGAATAACATTCCCAGGATTTTACACTCATCTACAACAGGTAATTGAAAGTTGTTGACTGTGATACTAGAGATATAAGTTGGCGCTCTCCTACTAAATTTAGTAACTTTCGATTTGGTATGTGAGAGGGTAAGTCCTAGAGTGGCAATTCTGGTTTGTTGGGCATTTACTGCTAGCTGAAGTATTTTGGAAGTAGAGGCATTGAATTTGCCATGGCAGTACATTATTAGGTCAGCTGCATATAGAGAGTATTTAACAGGGGAAGGAAGATTGTCGCATAACTTGTTAATGGCGAGGATGAACAAGGATGTACTTAAAACTGATCATTGGGGAACTCCATCATGATGGGTATATGAAGAGGAAATGGAGTTATTAACAGAAACCGTAAATGTTCTAGAGGTTAAAAACTTTTTATTAATGCATTTATATTACCAGTGAGATTGTAGTGTGTGATTTTTTCGAGAATTGCATTTCTAGAGATGTTATCAAATGCTCAATCAATGTCGGAGATAGTGGCTCTTACATCTTGTCTGTTATTAATTGCGCTAGAAATGTGGGCTTGTAGTAGTACAAGATTATCTCTGGTTGGGCGCTGACGTTGGAAGCTAGATTGTTCTTTTGGGAAGATACTATGTTTTTCAAAAAACCATAAAATACGCCTATTGATCATCTTATCCATTAATTTTTACATAGTGTATGTAATTGAAATCGGTCTGTAAGATTGCGGAAAGATAGGTGACTGATTTGGTTCAAGTACCGAAATAACTATCGACTTGCGCCATTGAGAAGGGAATTTTGTGACATCCATATGAAATTGTATACATTCAGAAGCTTTGTGAGGCTATACATGGATAAGTATTTTAGGAAACTATAGGGAATATCATCAGGACCATCAGCAGAGTTTTTGCATTTGGCTAAGGCAGTTGTTAGTAAGCTTATGGTGAAAGGAGAATTAATGTGCTTGACATCTTCGGATAGTAGAATGTTACTAGAAGGAGTCTCTTGAGAAGGTGAAGTATTGACATTTGTGTGATTCCTAGGTTTCGCATCGAAATGACTTGCAAGAATATTTGAAATATGTTCATGTGATCGAAAACCTGAGCCGTTTGAAATCAGACGGGTAATTTTATTATGTGTTTTGTGACCTTGAATTTGTCGGATTTTCTTCCATAGTTGACTGGGGTTGGAATTTTCGTTTATGGTTGATACATAATTCTTCTCAGATGATTTCTTACTGTTTTACTACGTATTTAGCTTTAGCCTGGAGTCTTTTGTAGCTAATAAGATTGTCTGAACTTTTGTTTTTGAAATATTGGTTCAGAGCTCTTTTGGATTAGCGTATTGCGTCATCACAAGAGGAGTTCCACCAAGGAACTGCCCTATGATTGGGCAAAAAAGACATTTTTCCAATGTAGACAGGGGAAATCTGGGCGGTAAATTGAGGTTAGATGCTGAATTTGTTCAAGGCGCGGATAATATCCGTCGCAGTTTCATTGTGAAATATTGAATTTTCAAATTTAGAACATTGAAAATGTGTTGGATAAAAGATATATTAAAACAATATTTATGCGTCAGTCGAAAACTAACAGCGTCAGAAGTGAAACTTTTTATGTTTTATGACGCAATAACCGCCAATGAGTGTACAAAGAGAATTCATAAATATCAACAACATAAAAAACTATAATTTAAAAAAATTAAAACAAAAATTATTTCCAAAATAAAAACAATAATTTTTCGGATAGACTATAAAAAACTATTTACAATAAAAGACAAACAAAAGTAAATATTCTTTTTAAGAAATTTGAATGCATATTACGTATCCTTCCTTTTTAATACCTAAGAAAAGTTCTGGCCGCCCATGGGGGTATCGAACCCGCGTTTTTCGTTTGATTTTAAATCGAGTCGAGTGATGACAGAAGGGGAGAACAGCGCTGCGTTTATCTCACTAAGTTTAAGTACAAATGATAATTAGAGCTTCACAAAACTTGTTAGCCTTTACGAGATTACCTCGTAACCAAAACCTCTGTAGTGTCCCATAAAAAGTTTCACTTCAAAAATATTTCCATAAATAAAGCAACACTAGTTACAACGACTTTCTCTGATGAACTGAGACTTACTTGCTCTTCTACGTTCAGGTTAGCAAATATAGCTGAAAGTTTGAAAGTGGACACGCCCACGATGCGCGTTGGTCTCAATGCGGAAAGTAGGAGATAACACAGTTTATGCTTAAACTTTAATGAGTACAGAACTTATCTGTACGGACAAGTATACCTGTTTATTTCCTTTTTCAATATATTTCAATACTCTTGTTACGTTTTATTACATATTTTTTTCAAAATAATACAAATAAATACACAATGCAAAGAAATTTCCTAGTTTTTATCGCCTTAATTTTAAAGGTAAACAATTTCTATATTAATTTCGCACTGGATTATACCAATATCGGCAGAAATTATTAAGCGCTTTTTGTATCCTTTTCCCCCCGAATGCGTTCTCACTTTATCGTTCGCGCAGCGAAGTGGGGATTGATAAACGGAATAACATGATCGCCATCAATAAACAATGCCCTGCGACTATTCTCGGCGTCTCGTCTTTGTGCGGATCTTCGTTAATTTTTTCCGCCTCTCTCACAAGGAGTTTAACAGTTTTGTTAGCTCGACGAGTTAACTCTCATGACAAAACGCTAGTGTCCCATAAAAAGTTTCACTTCAATAAATCGGAATCTTCCTGATTGGAGTCGTTTGAATTGATGGACGATAGGCTTGCAAGTTCGACAGCATCATTGGGGTTTATTGCACGTTTTTATTTTTTCTGCAATCTAGTAATTCGATTTTTAAGAGATCTATCAGATAGAATTTGGTTTATTTGTAAAAGGTCTTCAATGAGTGATTTAATATTAGTGGTAAAGCTATAGGCTTCTTTTAAAGTACCACTACCGCCAGAAGAATTGTCCAGGAAAGCTATTAACTGTATGGACGATAGAGAGAATTAGGATCGGTACCAATTAATTTTTCTATTTTGGCTTGATTACAGGGACTTATCTTCCAAACGTCTTTGTTTTCAGTTTTGGATTTTTTCTTAAGAGCTGAAATTGGTGTTATAAAAACAGCAGTTGAGGGGGATGGAGTATTTTTAAGTTCGAGAATTCGAGGAATAGAAGTAAATTGTATAGGAGGTGATTCGAGGCTGGTGTCAGTGGAGTGTGTCCTCTTAATGCCAAAGTTGGGTGTTTAAGCATTTGAAATTTGGGGTTGTTCTGTAGTTTTTTTTTGAAATGGAAGAAGTATTATCGGCAGGATGCTCTTCGGATAAGGAGTGTTGAGGAGGTGATATGCCAGAAGATATGTCTTGACTTTCGTGTCTAAAGGTAGAAGGTGTAGGGGGGTTGCAGAATATATCTTGCGGATTTGGGCAGGAATCTGTGGTGTGTCCAGACTGCTTACAGAGGAAGCATTCAAGTTTGTCTGAAGTAATGAAGATTCTATAGTTGATATTTTCATGTAGGATTACAATTAAAGTTTGTATTTCAAAATATAGATAGATCGTCAGAAACTGAAAATGTGTGCATATTCATCTTCTGGGGAGCCACATCGAATGAAGGAAATTGGAGAGGCGAGCTGCAGCCCAAGATCATTTTTAAGTGCCTGTCCGATAAGAGAGTTAGGGATAGAGGGAAAAACATTGGAGAGTAGTAATCTTTCAGCCGGAGTGATAAGTCTACGAATTGGTATGATTTGTTGTTTGATAGTAACAGAAGGATGATTTGTTATAAGAGTATCTATAACAGATACAGAAGATAGATATATACATATACGATGATTGGAAATGCGTGATGCAAAGGTAATATCTTTCGGTGTTACAATTTCGCCGATTGCCTGAATGTAGTCAGAAAGGACGACGTCTGGGAGAGCGTTCATGACAATAGCTTGATTTCTGCTTGGGAATCCAGCTAATTGTGGTTGGTTTATTGTGGTTGACATTTTTGGTTTTAATATTTTGGATACCAAAATATTAAGTGAAAATTGACCAGATGGACTGGCCTATTATTTAGTTGTTACTATACGGTAGATATAAAGCGACTTACCACTTGGAAAAACAATACACATAAAACTAACGCGTTTTTAATGATATTTACCAAAAAAATGCAGAAAACGAGACTATATGGGTTTACTCGTTGAAAGCTTAATTCAGAATGGATTTGTCATAATTGAAATTCTTCTTTTAAGGGAAAAATATTTGTGTTTTTAGAATAACTTTTATTCGATATTTTTATGTATATATATGTCGCTCAACTCCATAATAAAAATATCACTAAGTTAAAGTTTGAGCCAATATTTCTTGAATGGAACGTTCGATAGTCATTTTTATGAAGTAAAAAATATCTTTTAAATCAGCAGGTGGTATTGAAGACCCGTCAGCGTTTTTCATGTTTGAAATATATAAACTGATTTTTCGCATTTCACTTTTGCGAATACGGGGAACAACTCAGTAAAAGTACTTATCATTTTTGATGTAGGGAAGGTTTCGATAAAAAATATGTATTTTGAATATAAATACGTTTTCAACGTTTGATTTGTCGCTTTTTATACAAATCCAATATTTACGCTTTTTGCATCTTTGAAGCAGTGCGACGAGTTTTTTTCATTTGAAGATCGACTATAAGGAAAAATTTCCTTACATATTATTCAGATACTTTCGAGGAAAATCGTTTACATAAATAATAAATAGTATATTATTCAACGAAAATTTGCGTAATGATACAAGCGAGTAATAGTCATTACCCGCCAATAGGGTACCATACTCTTTCTATGACTACTCAATAGTAAAAAACTACGTATGCAATGATTTATTTTGTTCATTCGATACAAAATTAAGAACATTTCTCAAAATCAATAGATACATTTGAATCCAAACCAATAAAAGTAGTTATATTTGAACTAGTCTACTCGTTTGTGTTCAAATTTTGTTTACCGGAATTCACGATCTTCTGTCTGCAGCTATCTTATTTTATCAATAATTTATATCTGTTCTTAGATTTAAGATATAAGGCAAGAAGGGTAATTGTGTATTTGGGTTAAGTGTGTAGAGGCGATAGGGGAGAGTTGGGAAAAACGGGATAGCTAACGTTTTTTGACCCGACACTATATAACCAAGGATATCTACGGTTTTCTGACTAGTATGGTTATTTCCAAATATCTCGTCGATACTATAGAAAACGTCATATTTTTTGAAAAAGGTAAAGTATCCCGTTTTGCCCACCTGGTCGGGTGAAATGCGATGGATTTAAATATGAATAGAAAATATATTAATGTCAAATATATTTGATTTGATTTTAGATCTTCTTCATAAGGTGTTGAAGTTAGCACAGCTGTCAATCCATCGCCTGAGGAAGGCGATACAGCACGAATAGGTCACTGATTCAAACCGATTCACCGCGACTTCGCCGACACCGTGGACGCCTCCATCAAGAACCCCCGCAAAACCACATGCTCTGCCGAACTTTCCTGTTCGACAGTTCATCCAAATACACTTGGAAGTTTAAACCCAATTATTTCTCTAGAAGCAAATTCTATTTATGAAAATAAAAAATTCGTATTATTCTTGTTTTATTTTAGATCCAATAAGCAAGCCACACTAACCTGAAGAAAGAAGGACACTTAGCATCCAGTTAAATATAAAACTCCAGAAAGCTATAAGCCAGGAAACCTTTCACTAGGGAAGCAACTCCCTCCGGCAGTGTGTCCGCTATCGGTATTAGCTCTGCCCCCCCCCATCCTAAACTACATTCCAACCAACAATGTCCTCCAGACGTACACACAGCAGTAAAACTGTCAAACCCGCCCCAACTCCTACTTCTACATTATCTTCAGCAGAAATGCAAGCATGGCACGATTCAATCAATCCCTCTCACCCCAATTTCAACCTCGTAGTCTATAAAGGCCACCTAGAGATCTGTAATTCCCCTGAAGGTCAAAAAATTTTTGTAGAACTTCATAAAGATCATCCCTCTGTAATTGCAGCCAAAAACAAAACATAAACACCCAACAAAACCAATTCTCACTCAAGACCATCTTCAACTCCACTTCTTTCCGAGAAAGAATTTCCACTTCTCACACCTACAAAACACAATACACCTTCTTCACACACTTACAAACAAACCAACTCTCACTCATCGCCACCTTTCACCTCTTCTAAACAAACACCCATCCAACAAACACCCGCACACAGTCACACTTCCTACACATCACCCACCAGGTCTTACGCTTCATCCGTAAGATCCCAATCCCCTACACCCTCAACCATCCGACAACCCCACGTTCCCGACGAGGATGGATTCCCCCGACCTACATCACCTAGCCCTACCAACAATCACACAGCAACCAACAACACCACACAAACTCTCAACCTCCGGAACCTCCCAACCCAATATTCCACACAAAAATTCCTTTTCACACCTCTACATACCTTAGAATACCTAAATGGCCACATCGTTTATTTGAAAGTAAATTTCAATCGCACCGCTCTTCTTAAAACGTCCTCTCCAAAGTCAGTCTCAACTATTCTGAGACAAATCCACAATTCCACTGGTGGTTCTTACATCACCATCAACTTCCTCAACTCCACCCCGTCCAGCAAACAAAACCCTCATTCCCACCTACCCATTCGTCTGCAGAAATGTGGAGCCTCGAAGAATTTGAACAAATTCTTCAAAATCACCACATTCCGTACCTCAAAACTTGGTGAATCACCGCCAAGACCACCAACAATCCCACATCGATGTTTCGCATCGTTACCACCTCCGAAACCCATTATCACCAGGCCCTCACCTCCGGCCTCTCATTTCATGGTCTCCCACATCAGTGCGAGCCATCCAACACCAATCCGCTGCCCAGTTCCCAAATATTGCAGCCGATGCATGCAAACCGGACATTCCGCTGATTCTTGTCAGTCTAAACCGATATGCCCTTCTTGCGGCCAAACAGGCCACCGATCCGAAAATTGTCCGGCACCCCTACATGCACACATTGCGGTGGTTCTCACCTCGCCTTCCATCCTCGCTGCCCCCACAGGCTATCGCCACCCAAAACCTCTCAAGAGACCGCTTCAGTCACTTTTGAAAAGCCACCAGCTCCTTACGATCTCTCAACCGATACCAAAATATTATTTAAAATGCTCACCGTCACACTAATGAATGCCATCTCTAACTCAAGGGACGTCATAGCCGAAACACTTCGTCATCTAATTCCTTCCATTTATCGACACAACTGTTCTATAACAAATATAGGCAGGCGTGCTCACTTTGTTTTCACTACCATCAGGAGCGAAAGCGAGTCAACTTGATCCGCGAGCCTCATCCACCCCGTCGATGCTGCAGGTTTTTCACGTTTTTTCCTGTAGCGTAATGAATTTATTCGCTAGCCAAATGGGCCGACGTACGACGAGTTTTTTGGATTTAAGATTATTATTATGCCAGCCGTCCATTCAATTCAATATTTCAACCAGTCATTCAAAAACCTTTATATTTCAACATTTTAACAAGTAATTAACAAAACTTTCAAATTTCAACAAATCAACAATAATTAACAAAAATAATATTCAACATTCAAACCACCTACAACAGAAATCTTTCAATGTCTCCTAGTCAATTTTCAAATAAATTCGAAATAAAACTCAAAAATCAATCCTAACTCTTCTTATTAACTCTCATGACATTGGAGACACCAAATCCCAAAAACATTTTCAAATTTCCAACAATTTCTAACACCCACCTCATCTTCTTCTAACTATCCGCATCGCAACGTGGTTCATCTTATTCATATTCGATCTTTACTAGTCACTTCTAAATCCATCATCCTATACACTTCTAAAACCACGTTCTCACAAAAATCACCGAAGTTCGCTGCTGGTTGTTTCTGCCTCTCTCTCCAGTTGATTTCTAGCAAATAAACTACCATTCACCCACAAAACCAAACAAAACTTCGAATTTTCTATACACATTTCCAAAACTGAATTTTCAGTCCTACCCTAAATTCAAGTCAACTCAATACGCGCACACAAACCACCCACAAACATACCCCCAACCAGCCCTGCAGAGGAAATATATCCTATATCAGGGCCAAATTCCAACACTAACTACACCAAAATAAAACATTACAAACCCCAATTTATAAAAATCTTCTAACTTCTCTCTCTCTCTCCCTCTCTATCTCTCTCTTCCTCTCTATGCACAGCCGTTTTCCCCTTCTTTTATCATCAGCATTAATTTTTCTCTCTGAGGGAGGAAGTGGCACAACTTGTTGAGGTGTTACCTCAAATTTCGTGGTAGTGTATGAACAGGAGGGGGGTTACATTTGCATGGAACTTGCTGCAAGATACAGGAGGTGGAGTATTACATAAATTCTCCTTATTTTTAATCAGCTGATGTGATTCTTCTAGTGTGGATGGATCTGGAGGCAATGACGGTGTTCTGGGAAAGTCATTAAACTTTTATGCATCGTTTTATACTTTACCTGCAACTTGGGTTTTAGATGATCGTTGTATAAGAAGCCATTGTGGTATTGGTGATGGTGTACGTGGTGGAGGGTGTCCATTATTTTCTTCAACCGAACCAATTGCAGAAATATTTATCGGCTTGTCCGTGGTTTCAGCTGGACCAAACATGGAATCTTCGACGATTTCCGAATTGAGAGTTTCTAAATCCATTCACAGCTGTTTGGATTCTAGCAGCTTTCATATATGCGTTTCCGAAAAGCTTACCTATCTAGGATATTGTAACTGGTCGCCCTGGACGTTCTTGCATTTATTTTTGATCCTCTGATGTATAATATGTGCTAAGTGGTGACATAAAACTGACGTCGAGCGGTTGCAAGCGATACGTCGTTTTTTGTATGGGTGGTATGTCCGTCAAAAAGTAAGAGGACAGGGTTTTTTTGTAGGGTTTGGAAAACTCAATAAATTGATTAAACTAATTCGAAAATATTTCTTTTTGCATCCATACTGATGAACGATAAAAAGCTTTTCTTCCAGGAGGAGCATCATCTAGCAGTTCGGCTTTGCTCTGGATCTGGAAAAAATGAACGTGGGCGGCATAAACACGCCAGTAGCGCTCATGCAAATTTCCACAGTGACAAGAATGCCGCGTTCTGCTGAGGACATACACCCAACTTGTCTTTTACCACGCAGTGATAAACATTTAGGTTATTTCTTTGGTACTGTCATTATGCCCGTCTCATCGACGTTTTAAATCCGTTCGGGTGGAATTTTATATTTTTCGGACACGTCGGAGAGTAACGAGAAAATTTTTTGTACAGCAGGCCTATTAAAACCCATGGCTCTAGCAAGCAACGTTTGATTGTCTCCTTAGAAAACTGTATATTATTCTATTTTATTTATTTGGGGTACAAACAGTACCAACCCATAAAAGTATCCACTAATAGTAACACATAATTTTACAAATTAGGTAAAAAAGAAAATATGAATATAATCATATAACTACATTAAATGAAAGTAAATACAAGTATACAAAAAAAGAGAAAGAAAAGAGAACAAGAGTAAAGGTAATAAAACATATATGAATTGACCACCGCACAAAATTAAATTTGCAAAAAATAGACTTTCAGTAGTTTTTCAATCAAATTTGCACTGTGGTAAAAAATAACCATCTCAACAATACTGGACAATTTATTGTATTTGTTATTCTGTGAGCAGGAGAATTTAGGGAATAATTGGTGAATGCCTGATGTGTGGTAAGGGTATAATTGTTTCTAGTTGAGTGGCTGGGAATACGAAGTGTTATGAAGTTTGTAAGTTCAAGGAAATATATATATATATATATATACATATGTCCAAAAGTTTGGAATATTGGAATATTTCATCTTTTTTTGATTTCTATATAAAAAAAATTGTGAATAATTAAACATCATTTTGCTACAACTCCCACCAATACTAAATACATCTGAAAGCCAGATAAATAATATGCAAAAAAATTATTTATTCTTTTGGAGTGAAAAATTTACAATGTACCAGTTGCATTTAAAATTAAATTAGTATAGAAAAAAATATTTTTCTGTAAAATTAATAATCAGTATTTCCTCAATTGGCCTGTATGTATGACTGTAGGAGGTTTGGCAAGCTGTCGATTAAATGGTCGAGCTGGGCTTGCGGAATTCTCTCACATTCTTCACGAGCAGCATCTTTCAGTTCTCGCAGTGTAATAGGGTGATTGTTTCGCTTCTTAATGCGTGTTTTGAGAATGTCCCAGGCATGTTCAATGACGTTCATGTCTGGGGAATTCGAGGGCCACCATATTGTGGATATTCCTTCTTCTTCCAGAAAATTTTGTACTGCTGCGGTTCGATTCGGAGGTGCGTTGTCATGCATAAACACAAATCTATCATCTACTGCCCCTCGGAATAGACGCACGACAGGATTTAAAACCTACTCAAGGTATACAGCACCTGTGACTCTTCTCTCCAGAACCAGTAGAGGCGTCCGTGTGCCAGTCATAATACCACCCCAAACCGTAATACTCCCACCTTCAAATGGGACACGCGGTTGGGCTGTTTTTAGTCGATGTTGTTGTCCTGAGGCCCTCCAAACTAGTGTTCTTCGCGAATCAGAAAACAAGCCAATTTTTGATTCATCAGAGAACATCACGATATTCCAATTAGGACCATGAGGTACCATTTCTCGAGCCCATTGCAACCTTACAATTTTGTGTTGATAGGTTAGTTTGGGAACACGTAAGGGTATTCTACGATAACAATTTACTGCATTTAGTCTGCGTGTTATTGTTTGCCGTAAAATATTCAGTCCTTCAAGCCTAAACATTTCTCTGGATATACCACTTGTAGATTCCAGACGATTTCTTCGAGCTATCAATGTTATCTGCCGGTCTTGTGCTGCTGTTGTACATCGATTTGTGCCACTTCTGGGGCGATCCTTCACGTCATTTGTGTCTTGGATTTTTCTTTTGAATTTTCGATACAGCACTCTGAGTGACGCCAAATAATATTGGCGATATCACTTTGAATAAACCCCTGTTGTAACAATGCAATTACTCTAGATCTGTCAAAATGAGATATCATGTTTCTAGACATTTTTAAACGGCTCGAATGAAATTTAAACAAGAACTGAAATACTGAAATAATGTGTAAATACCAAAATCAGTATAATGTGACCAAATTGCTACCAAAACATATAAAAATTTTGATAATTTTCATATAAAAAGGCTCTAGAACAAATATCAACAACAGTTTTTAAACCACCATAGGCGTAGATGTATTATTTGTACGTATTCCAAACTTTTGGACATATATATATATATATATATATATATATATATATATATATATATATATATATATATATATATCGTTATTGAGGATTTTGTGAATAAACAGTTCATCCGCAATTTGCCTACCATGCTCTAGTGAAATTATCTTTAAACTAGAGCGAATACATTGCTTATCCACATCGGGACAAAATTCTCTTCTACAATATGAAATGAACTTGTTCTGGACTGTTTCTAATTTTGAAATATAGACCGAATAACGAGGGTTCCAATTAGTAGAACCAAACGTTAATATACTATTTACGTATGCCATATATAATGATCTAACGGTAAGAGGATTTTGAAGTTCGAAACATGATCTGTATATGAAGCCCAACTGCTGATTAGCTTTTCTAGTTATATTAGAAATATGCCGATCGAAAAGTAATTTAGAGTCTAAAAGAATACCAAGATCCCTTCGTATCTACAGTGTGTAATACGCTATTATAAATTTCATGTGTTGTAGTTCAAGTCTGAATTACAACGAAAAAATTGTATATAATTATATTTTGAGAGATTTAAAAACGAATTATTTCTCACACAGTCGTCGGATAAATTGTCTAAGCCTTCTTGCAATAGAACTCTGTCGTAAGCACATAAAATTTTGTGATATATTTTCAAATCATCGGCATACATAACAAACTTATCAAATTGAAAGCAACTAGATATGTTATTTATATATAAATTTAAAAGTAAAGGACCTAATGGGACCCCTGAGGTACTCCTGAAGTAGTTACCACAGTCTTAGATTTAAGAGCACCTAAAATTTCTTGTTGTGACCTATTTCTGACATATGAGTCGAACCCTCTTAATAAATTACCATGTATACCGACTTCAGAAAGTTTTGAGACAAGGACGAAAAGATCGATTTTCTCGAAGGCCTTACTGAAATCAGTATAGACAGAATCAACGTCATGCCCATTATTTAGACTTTGAAGTATGTATTCAACGTATAGAAATAAATTTGAATCCACCGACCTTTTTTCATTTGTCATGATATAGAAAATCAAAAATGATACTTTCAAACACCTTACTAAAGATGTTTAATTTAGAAATAGGTCTATAATGTTCAACTTTATTCTTGTTTCCAGATTTATGAATTGGTGTAATAAAGGCTGTTTTCCATGTATTTTGAAATTGAACTGAACTGAGATATTTATTAAATAGCAAAAACAATGGCTCTATCAGCGATTCCTCACAAATTTTTAATAAAATCAGTGGGTATTTCATCTGGCCCAGGACCTTTATTGGGTAAATTTCCAATTTTTTCATCAATAGTTTCACGAGTGATTGTGTAGTTAGAAATATTCAGTGCTTTTTCAGTATACATATTATCAAAATTACTAGCATCACTACTTACAAAAACAGAAGAGAAATAATCTGAAAATATACCACAAATTTTCTGTAAGTCGGTAGTGGGGCCCTGAGCAGTGAACAAGTTATTAGGGAAATTATTTGCTTTTCTTTTGCTTTTTACAAATTGCTAAAAATATTTAGAATTATGAATAATATTCGTTTCTACAGTAATCAAGTATTTTTTATAATCTTCATTTATTAAAAATTTTGATCTGCCTCGTAAAATTTTGTTAAATAATCTAAATTATTATGGTATTTCTTCTATCAACAGTGAAATTTTATTTTCTCTTTAATCACTTTTATTGTAGAAGAAGAGAACCAATGAGGCTATTTTTTATAATTGCTGGGATATTGAGGTACATGTAAGTGAACGATCTGGTCAATAATATTGTAAAACAGATTAATTACTTTATTAGTGTTTTAAATGAAACTCACGGTCGAGACAGTTAATTTCATTAATTGCTTTGTTCATGTCAATTGAATGAAGTTTAGCTGCCCAGTTAACACTACATAAGAGTCGGTTAATTTTGTGATAATTCCAACGATATTGATTAACAACTCTAGTACAAATATTGAAAGGTATACCCATATCTAATTCCAAGGTACAGTGGGTACTAATGGATTAGATGAAAGACGTACATTTTTTTTATTGGAAAACTACTGCTAAATATGAGGTCTAGACTGTTGCCAGATAGATTCACATTTGTGTTATACTGAACCATATCAACCAGAGACATAGTGTGGACTAATAAGCTAGATCTAGGATTAATATAATTATCTGGCTTACAATAATCTCCCTCGTTCAATAACCATTTAATATCAGGAATATTGAAATCCCCACATATGATAAAAGTATCGTTAATATTATTTAAGTAAATATCAATAAGCTTAGTAGAGAAAAAATTTAATGAAGCCATGTCTCTGGGAGGTATGTGAACACACCCTATATGCACCTTTCGAAGTCCACTACGAGGGACGATGATGACACATAGATCATCTGCTTCGGACTGTCAATAATCTTCAGAATAACTAGTTAACTCTTCGGAGACATCTATGAGGACACCACCTCCTGTATGTTTTGTGGAAGAACTCGTTTCCCTATCTCCTCGATACACTTTGTATGATGAGAACATTTCTTCACTTAATATGGATGCATTTAGCCACGTTTCCGTGAGACAGATGACATTTTGCGCACCATTTAGTATATTTTGAAATATAGTGGTAATTTTTGAATTTAGTCCACGAAAATTTTGATATAAGAAAGACAGTGTAGAATCACCCGCCATATCAGTGATCAAAAATATCTAAATTAGGTTGTGAGTAGAAAGTTAAATGACATTTGAGCGAATTGATCAATATCGTCATCACAATATATTTTTATTATTCGAGATCTGTCATCTTTGCGCACAAATATGACTCCATTTTTTGTCCAAATATATTTAAATTGTTTAGATTTAGCAACTATTCTGGTTCCTCGAAGTAGTTTTTTTTATTTTTTGAGCTGAAGTGTTCATTGATATATACTTTTTCAGTGATATTTGCTACTTTCAATCCTGCAACGCTTTCATAATGACGACGCTCAGCTTTTGCTGTAGCCAAAAATGCATCTGCTTTCATTTTCTTAGAGAATTTCAGAATAATTGGAATGGGAAGATCTGTTTTAGGAGTAGAGGAACGGTGAAATAATCAATACCAACGTCAGAGATTGGAAGATCGATTGCTGAGCCTATCGTGGAAACGATATCTGAGATGAAATTGATTTATCGAAACAATTGTCAATTTTTTAGAATTTTCAATAACTTGTATTATATTGTAGAATTAACTAGAGACCTTGAGTTTCATTTGAAAACACTGATATCTAAGATATTATCATCATCTTTAAAAAGGACTCCACATATCTCAACCTCATTAGCTCTTAGCTGTTGCTCCAATGTATCCACTCGAGAATTTAAAAATTTTACGTCGTTCTTTAAGTAAGATTTCCTCTTTCCAATCTCGCGACTTCTTTAACCTTTGTAGTGAGAGCCGATACAGTATTTTCAAAAGTTGTGATAGTATCACTACAAAAGTTGACAGACTGCAACAAATTTCCATATTTCGTATTCATTGATGCCATATCTTTCTGGATATCTTTTAAAATATTCAACGTTTGTGACGAAGAGGTTTCTTTTGATTGAAAGTCATCAGAATCCTCCTCAGTGACGATGACTGAACGCCTTTTAAAAAAATCAGTCGAATTTCTGCAATAGAACAGGTCCAGGATAAACCCGGTGCCTGATATCGTGACACGTCCGCCTTAGTTAACCCTACACATTTAGCGTGATAGAATGTCTGACAGCTACCACAACATTTCAGACCGGGCGATTTACCGGTAATTCCTTGGGTGCAAAATTCACAGACTGACATCGTTTGACCAAAACAAATTATAATTCCATTATCTATTCAACAAAAACTGTAAGAACTGTTTATAGTAATTAATGTGTCAATGTACCCAGAACTTTGACTAAGAATGTTTATAAAACTACTTACTCCAAGTCCCAGTCCAATTGAGAATGGAAACAAACTACAGAAGACAACCGACAACCACATTATAGCATAGTCAAATATTAAACAATATCACACACGAAATGAAATCGAGAGCGAAAATAAACACGTCCATACCTTAATGTAACTTCAACGAACGTATAACCAAGCGTTACCTGCCATTTTTTTGTCCCTGTTGAATTAATTAGCTAAGCCATTGCGTTGAGCTAACTGAAAAGCCAAACTGCGAAAGTCATTCAAGGTAAAACCAAATAATCGCGATTCTATGGACAAAATGTGTTACACCAATTATTTTTCTTGCTCAGCAGACAAAACTGGTCTGTGACGCCCTAGACCCTTTTTTGCTGCATCTACTCGTTCAAGAGATCTGTTTTTTATCTTATTACTGGGGCTTTAATAGTTGTCCGAGGTACACCAAATTGTTTCGAAGCCTCAAGGTAAACCATTCTTCCGTCGAGAACCTCTTCCACCGCCTGGCGCATACTTTCCTCATTCCAAGACTGCCGATCGGTTGTTCTTTTATACTTTCCCATCTTGTAACAGGCCTGTAAAAAAATAAAATTCAAAATCCTCTATAAAATCTATACCGTTTTTGGTTGGACAAAACGGGATAGTATCCAATGAAAAACACAATGTCAGTATGTCACAAAGTTTGTAATGTTCGAAGTTTTACTAAAATACCTCCATGAGCAACTAGTTTCGGCCTACAATGGCCATTTTCAGGCTACAAATAATGTTTGGGTTTAAGGAAGAAAACATTTAATAATACACATATCCTACCTAAGTGAAAACAATTAATGGGGTGACAAACGTCCAAGTAACAGTGCTGATAAAGGAAAGGATGTGAGAAAAGTAGCAAATTTTAAGGATAAAATTAAGGTGTACTAAGAAAAACTTTGAGTCAGAATTTGAGTCGAATCATCATTGTGACATATAGAAAAATTTGGAAACGAATTAGTAGAAAATTAAAATGTTTAAGGAAACAGATTATATTTGTAGGTGGAGGAGGAAAAATTGAACTATAGTACCAACTTAATAAGGGTCATGATATAAAGGGATGGAACATCTTTTTGTTTAATTAATAAATACCAACTCTTATTAAAAGACTGGAGTCTGTAGGTGTTAGGAATAGAGGAAAGGTTGGCAAATGTGATCTCAAACTCCGTAAATGAGAAGGAAGAAACAACCGAACGAGGAGGGTCATTCATCAGACAAGAGAACCGTTTGTGGGAATAAGTGAACAGGAATGTAACAAAAGGTGAAAAGGTTGACTTAAGGAAAAAGGACGGCTTTTTAGTCTGTTCACTGGAACTTAAATGCAATAAGAGCCAGCTAAACATGGCTAAAGATGTTATGCAATGTTGAACCATTATGATGCAGCCAATATAAGTGCATAACACAAAGAAAAATGGAATAAAATCACATTCAACGGAATCACTTGTGACAGACGCACCAACAATGATATGAACCACAGACAATATGGAATATATAGCCGGTAAAACATAATCAGAGGAAGTATGTCAAATTTAAATGTTGACCCCTGAGAGGGAGAATCAAAAATCTTACAATTCTCTTCACATATGGAGCCAAATAAAATCGTAGAAAAGTAACAAGGTAGATTGAGTTTATTGGAAAGCGCAATAACTATAACCGTATGCTACCCCTAAAATTTAAGAAACTAATAAAATTATGGTAGAAATTATCGTAAATCACTCTGTAAAGAAGACTTATTAATAAACTAAATGTAGTAGTTTAGTCAAAAGATAGTTTAGTAGTGTAGTAGTTTAGTAAAAGTAGTATATAACCTTTAAAAAAAATGAATAAAATTGTAAACAAAATTGTTTCTACAGTGAATTACATAAAGTTGGTGAAATATTATTAACGGTGATTTTAACAATAACTAAATTGACAATATTAAGACGAATTTTAAACAAAGGAATACAATTAACAATCAAAAAGGGAGACTGAGTAAGATATATAGATCTCTTGTTCTTAGTTGTTCATTAAGACAAATAACATTGTTTTCAGAATTAATCTGGCGATTCTCAGAAATCTCGAGTAAATTCATCCTAGGACCTTTAAAGCACTAATGTAATCTACATGCATCCGATAAAGAAAAGAGTTGTTGTTCTCAGATTTAATGGGATTTGCAAACGCAGATGGTGAAGCAGGTGAATCAGTGTTATGAAATCTTTTAATAAAACTAAGATGTTCTTCAATTCTAGTGTCTAACAAACGACCAGACTGACCAATATAGACGGCATTACAGTCACGTCAGCTTAACTTATGTATACCAGGATAATGTAGAGCAGGAACAGAATCTTTGGTGATAACCAAAAGTGATCATAGATTCTTATTAGTCTCAAAGCCAAATTTAATATTATACTTCTTGAAAATGTTGCCAAACTAATAAGATACTGGGACAAGGAAGTGTAAAGAACTAAAATTCATCTTTGTTTGAAATGTTATCGTGCAATGTAATAGTGGGAAAAGTCAGTTTAAATTTATTAAAATGTCTAATTTGGATTTTGTTGAATAAATAAATTGGAAAGTTGTCATTAATTGCAATTTGTTTAATAGAATTGATTTCCCTATTGAAGGCTTACTGTGACAAAGGTAATGGAAACGCCCTATATAAGAAACTATTGAAAGATGCAATTTTATGTGATTGGGGGTGGTTAGACTGAAAATCAATAACTGAGTCCGTTGTGGTTGGTTTACGATAAATCTGAAAATCCAACCTTCCAGAACTATCATCCCTAGTGATCAACAAATCCGAAAAGAGAATACTAATCTCAAACTCAAACTCCATTATAAATTTAATTCTAGGATGATGTTAATAAAATCCTCTTGGGGGGTACCGTTAAAAAGAACTATGCAATCGTCAACATAGCTATAGTAAAAGAATATATATATATATATATATATATATATATATATATATATATATATAACAACAACAAAGAGATTCATGGGTAATTCACGCAAAATAAGGGCTACTGAAATATAGTGGTAACCGTGGACATGCATGTTTCTGGCTCATTTTGCCTCTTCAGCTCGGCATAACCAAATAAGGATGTGAAATTTGGGAGCAAAGATGTTAATCGAAACATGGGAAAACACAAAATAACGGATTTCAGCAGGGAAACCAAACGCTCATTTGTGTCTTCAATTGGAAGATCCCGAGTTTTCAGGACAACAACCAACATCGACACGGAGGCGCATATAGCCCCCCCCCCCGCCATGAACCTTCCAACCCATAGTAAACAACAAAGAAGATGTATATATGTATATATATATATATATATATATATATATATATATATATATATATTCTTGAACATTTCCGCAAGTAAAGGACTCAAATTAGAACCCATAGCCAAGCCCGTAGTCTGTTATTAAATTGCAAAAATTCTGTTGTAAAGCTAATTGGAGCATGTTCACCATATCAGTAGTGATATTCGGGCATAAATTATTCAATGGAGTTTCGACTAAATCTATACATTCTGAAGGGGGTATACTAGGAAAAAGATTACAAACATCCAGAGAGAGCAAGAAAGAATAAGATTTAGGAAGATTAATGTTAGGAATTTTGTTACATAAGTCTAATGAATTTTTTATAGAAAAATTATTATTGAAATTACTTATGTTTCTAAGTAAACTGTTGAGGGAGAGAGAAAGTTTGGAAGTTGGTGACTTTAAGAAAGAAACGTCTGGCCTAATGGGTATATTTTCTTTATGGGTCTTCGGCAATCCATAGAGCAAGGGCGTGATTGGTGCCATTTGTATTAATTGGTAATATTTAGTATTATACAATTCGAAGGTATCGGTGTATGTTTAAAATTTATTCTTGAGGTCATTATGAAATTTTATTCTAGGATCACCGCATAGAGAAAAGAAAGAGCTATCAGAGTTAATAAAAGATTGTACATTTTCAATATAAGAGCTCCTATCCAATATCACCACACAATACCCTTATCTGGTTACAACCAAATCCTCTGTAGTGATCTTATGTATGAGATTTTTGAGTTCGGTAAAGGTAAAATTATTATAAATGCCTGTGGATATGGTGTACACACTATATGCAAATTGAGTGAATGAAAACGACGAATACTCAGTGTGTATTAATTTATTACTTTTAGGCTAAGCGCTTTCGGCTGTTAAGCCATTATCAAAGCCGTCCTATGAAAAAATACAAAGCTTGTGAAATTTTGAAAAAAAAAAAAAACAATTTAAAAAAGTTGAACTTACGTCATTTAAAAAGTAATTGTCAAAGACATCAAGCTGATCAAAAACAATACTCAATACTCAAGATCTATCCAACCATCGTTATGATTGAGTCATTCGAATAAAAACTTTAAATACCCTATTATAAGGGTGTAAAATTATATTCACAAGATGTAAATACACTCAAAATTAAAAAACTGAATTAAAACAGATGACAAGCTTGACATTAGAATTACGGTGGCTAATAAGCCAGCGCGCCGTAAAAACAAGTGCATGACAATACAACATATTTACACGACGAACACTGAATCAAAAGCATGATTGTAAAGATGAAAAAAAATTTTTCATAGTGAACTGAAAATTGTAGGGAACCCCTAATATTACATTTATTTTTAAATTTGAAAATGAAGTTAAAGATGTGAATAAAGCAAAAAAATTGAAAAACTCTATTCAAATTCAATTCCCAACATTCATCCAATTTAGATGAATAGTAAAATCCACCTCATCCCTCAGCTGAATACTGAAACCGAATTAAGAGGTTGGATCCATTCCCCAGCCAGTCAGGAACAAGCGTAGTAACCTAAACGTGCGAAATGCTAGATAACATAAATCAAATATTTAGTTGTAAATGCATCCATGGAGGAGCTTATATAATCTATTGACTAAGGTGGAAGAAATACGCTGGCAAGGTGAACCCAACAACCGACGGTCTCACATATGAATTAGATGTAATGGCATAGTGATTGTGACATAATGGACCAAACTATGTCCCATACATAGCCCGACGTCAAGAACACAATGTGATTATGAATTTAAGTCAGTTGTTACAAACCTAGACCCATACTAGGCATGTACAAGAAGAGAAGAAATCATAGGAGTATGATAAGAGTGGAAAGGGTAGGACAGAATGTGATAAGAGCTGCAAGATAAAGAAGTTGATGAACCCAACTATGACCCATACATAGCTAGGTTAAACGGGAACAATGAGGTTAAGAAATTTTGGTTAGTATGACAAACCTAGATCCATACTAGGCATGTACAGGAAGAAACGGGGTGGGGTGTAAGGAGAAGAAAGAGAAGGCGTGTAGTTATAACAAACCTAGATCCATACTAGGCATGCATAGAAGAGAAGAAACAAAGTTTATAAAGAGAAGAAAGGATAGCAGCCATGCCATGGCTGTGGCAAACCTAGATCCATACTAAGACCGTCAAGAACCAGGCATGCTCAAAATAATAAGAAAATAAGGGAAAGTGAAAAGGAGGATGATTTGCTCAAGTTATTACGTAGCTTATATGCTCAACCAAACTATGACCCATACATAGCCTGGTGTCTAAAAATGTGAGAAGTGAATAAGGTTGAGCAAACTTAAAATAGAAGAAAGAAGAAATAGAGGTAAAGAATTAATAGAAGATAGAAAAGACTCTTTCATTCGCCTTTTACGAATCAGTAGAGTGCTGGGCGATATATTCTTGGACCGGATCGCCACGGTGAGAATGTAAGTCGAACGCCGTAGAGGACCACAAGGTCTTGAACAGAGGTTGAAATTTACAATTAAGATGTACCTGTGTGTTGAGGCAGTTTTCTGAGTTAACATTCATTTCTCTGAGTATTTCTAGATCCTCAAGCAAGTCCATCTTTCTAAAGTTGTTCCTAGGAATGTTATGTAAGATTTTTGAGTTACGTGATGGAGAAAAGTTATGGTTATTGAACTTAATGTGGAAGCCGAAATTCGATGAAGTGGGTTTATTGAGGTGTTCCTTAATTCTAGTACCTAAAGAACGAGTAGTCCTACCCACATAAGTAGATGGACAGGAATCACAAGTTAATTTGTAGATACCACTTCTATTGAGTTTATCAATAGGATCTTTGTTCTTAGAGAAAATTGTGGAAATGGAACATTTAGATTTAAAGGAGATTTTAACATCTTCAAGATTGTTGGTAATAATCTTTGAAATTTCATCTGAAACTACACCACAATAAGTCAACGCACGATATTGAGTTTGAACGTTGTTGTGAACCTCAGGATAGGCCAAATTTCTTCTCAACCTCCTTGTTGTCTTAGAGACCATACTATCAACAATTAGAGGAGAATAACCATTGTTAAATGCCAACTGTTTCAAGATATTAAGTTCTACGTTGAAATTATGTTGAGAAAGAGGAACCCTAAGTAACCTATATACATAACAAGATATGGCGGACATTCTATGTTGAATGGGGTGGTTAGAGTGTATTGGAATAAGATGATCAGTCTGTGTGGGTTTTCTGTATATGGAAAATTCAATTTCAAAATCTTTCCTTGATAAGGTCAAATCCAAAAAATTTATTGATCCATTGTTTTCAATTTCCAAAGTAAACTGTATGGAAGGGTGTATATCGTTAAGTTTACTGAGGATACTATATGCATCCTCCACATCCCCATTAATAAAAGCTAAAACGTCATCAACATATCTGAACCATTTAATAACTTTACTAAAATGTGAATTATTATTGAAGATAACCGTTGACTCCAGGTGATCAAGGAACAAATCCGCTAACAATGGTGAGAGTGGATTACCCATGGCTAATCCATCTGGTTGTCTGTATACTCTATCATTAAAGGAAAAAAAGTCCTGTGATAGACAAAATTTAAGTAGAGCTATAACATGAGATGTTGTAACTGGGTCAATGTTCTTAGATTGGAGTAAGTTGTTAACGATAGGGATCGTCTCCAATTTGGGAACGTTGGTAAAGAGATTAGATACATCAAAAGAAACCATTAAAAAATTAGACTGGAAGTTACAATCTTTAATTCTATCAGATAAGTCCAAGGTGTTCTTAACAGTGTACACTGGTTTATAATTTAGAGTTGTAGAAAGGAAGTTATTGACAAATTTAGATAGAAGTTCCAAAGGTGTGTTGGAAAAGCTAACCACTGGTCTCATTGGAGAGTTCTCTTTATGTATCTTAGGAAGTCCATAAAGTCTAGGTATGTAAGGGTTAGTAGGAGTGAGATGTCTAGTATTGATGCCATGTGCGGAGAAGAAAGTCTTATGTTCATTCAATATGTCTTTTAACTCAATTGTTAATCTTTTAGTGGGATTATTATTCATGATTAAGAAGTTATTATTTTGTAGAAAATCTTCAGTTCTATTTATGTAATCACATCTGTACATTATGATTAAACAATTACCCTTATCAGCTTTTGTAAAAATTAAACTATTAGCTTTCACCTTGCCAGCAATACCCCTTACCAACCTTTGTTGTTTAAAGAATTTTGACTTCAACTTAGCCTTGTTGTTATGAAATTTAGTGAAGTTTCTTTGTAAAGATAAATAGCAGCTACTCTTTATGTTATTTTTAATATTATCATCTAGATTCAAACTTTCCAGTAACACATCTACATCGATAGCGAGCTCTTCTAAAACTCTTGAATTTAAATTATTTAAAGTAGAAAATTTGAGGCCATTATTCAAAAACTCAATCTCCTCATTATTGAATGTAGTATTGGTAAGGTTAATAATGCGGTCATGAAATTTGAAGTCAGAAAACTTACCTGAGTTCGAAGACGTCTGCCCATGACTAGCTGGAGACAAGACCCTATCCCTAATAAGCTGTTGAAGCTTTTTATTAACCCTATTAAATTTATTGGTACTGTTAACCCCAATTCCTCCTCATGTTCACCAAATCTCTGCTGAAAAACCCCGTAAGGAACCAGTTCAACTATGTTGTCATGAAGTATCTTTGATTCAATGTTCAATCTATCTAACTTAGCATAATGTAAACAAATTTCTTTTCTTAAAAGTCGCTTTTCCATCAATCGTAGAAATCCGAGGGGTACGTTCTTGGAAGCTTTAATTCTTGCAAAAATAGGATTGACATCATGTTTTAAACAATTCTGGATGAACCAAATATCAATATTAATCAACTGTCGCCTTGTAGACAACCTGAAGTATCTATCCATTTCTACTGTACAGTAGTTAATTAGAAATGCCTGTGGATATGGTTACTATATACAAATTGAGTGAATGAAAACGACAACCTACCATATCCTACCATATCCACAGGCATTTCTAATTAACCACTGTACAGTAGAAATGGATAGATACTTCAGGTTGTCTACAAGGCGACAGTTGATTAATATTGATATTTGGTTCATCCAGAATTGTTTAAAACATGATGTCATTCCTATTTTTGCAAGAATTAAAGCTTCCAAGAACGTACCCCTCGGATTTCTACGATTGATGGAAAAGCGACTTTTAAGAAAAGAAATTTGTTTACATTATGCTAAGTTAGATAGATTGAACATTGAATCAAAGATACTTTATGACAACATAGTTGAACTGGTTCCTTACGGGGTTTTTCAGCTGAGATTTGGTGAACATGAGGAGGAATTGGGGTTAATACGTACCAATAAATTTAATAGGGTTAATAAAAAGCTTCAACAGCTTATTAGGGATAGGGTCTTGTCTCCAGCTAGTCATGGGCAGACGTCTTCGAACTCAAACTGACTTCAAATTTCATGACCGCATTATTAACCTTACAAATACTACATTCAATAATGAGGAGATTGAGTTTTTGAATAATGGCCTCAAATTTTCTACTTTAAATAATTTAAATTCAAGAGTTTTAGAAGAGCTCGCTATCGATGTAGATGTGTTACTGGAAAGTTTGAATCTAGATGATAATATTAAAATAACATAAAGAGTAGCTGCTATTTATCTTTACAAAGAAACTTCACTAAATTTCATAACAACAAGGCTAAGTTGAAGTCAAAATTCTTTAAACAACAAAGGTTGGTAAGGGGTATTGCTGGCAAGGTGAAAGCTAATAGTTTAATTTTTACAAAAGCTGATAAGGGTAATTGTTTAATCATAATGTACAGATGTGATTACATAAATAAAACTGAAGATTTTCTACAAAATAATAACTTCTTAATCATGAATAATAATCCCACTAAAAGATTAACAATTGAGTTAAAAGACATATTGAATGAACATAAGACTTTCTTCTCCGCACATGGCATCAAAACTAGACATCTCACTCCTACTAACCCTTACATACCTAGACTTTATGGACTTCCTAAGATACATAAAGAGAACTCTCCAATGAGACCAGTGGTTAGCTTTTCCAACACACCTTTGGAACTTCTATCTAAATTTGTCAATAACTTCCTTTCTACAACTCTAAATTATAAACCAGTGTACACTGTTAAGAACACCTTGGACTTATCTGATAGAATTAAAGATTGTAACTTCCAGTCTAATTTTTTAATGGTTTCTTTTGATGTATCTAATCTCTTTACCAACGTTCCCAAATTGGAGACGATCCCTATCGTTAACAACTTACTCCAATCTAAGAACATTGACCCAGTTACAACATCTCATGTTATAGCTCTACTTAAATTTTGTCTATCACAGGACTTTTTTTTCCTTTAATGATAGAGTATACAGACAACCAGATGGATTAGCCATGGGTAATCCACTCTCACCATTGTTAGCGGATTTGTTCCTTGATCACCTGGAGTCAACGGTTATCTTCAATAATAATTCACATTTTAGTAAAGTTATTAAATGGTTCAGATATGTTGATGACGTTTTAGCTTTTATTAATGGGGATGTGGAGGATGCATATAGTATCCTCAGTAAACTTAACGATATACACCCTTCCATACAGTTTACTTTGGAAATTGAAAACAATGGATCAATAAATTTTTTGGATTTGACCTTATCAAGGAAAGATTTTGAAATTGAATTTTCCATATACAGAAAACCCACACAGACTGATCATCTTATTCCAATACACTCTAACCACCCCATTCAACATAGAATGTCCGCCATATCTTGTTATGTATATAGGTTACTTAGGGTTCCTCTTTCTCAACATAATTTCAACGTAGAACTTAATATCTTGAAACAGTTGGCATTTAACAATGGTTATTCTCCTCTAATTGTTGATAGTATGGTCTCTAAGACAACAAGGAGGTTGAGAAGAAATTTGGCCTATCCTGAGGTTCACAACAACGTTCAAACTCAATATCGTGCGTTGACTTATTGTGGTGTAGTTTCAGATGAAATTTCAAAGATTATTACCAACAATCTTGAAGATGTTAAAATCTCCTTTAAATCTAAATGTTCCATTTCCACAATTTTCTCTAAGAACAAAGATCCTATTGATAAACTCAATAGAAGTGGTATCTACAAATTAACTTGTGATTCCTGTCCATCTACTTATGTGGGTAGGACTACTCGTTCTTTAGGTACTAGAATTGAGGAACACCTCAATAAACCCACTTCATCGAATTTCGGCTTCCACATTAAGTTCAATAACCATAACTTTTCTCCATCACGTAACTCAAAAATCTTACATAACATTCCTAGGAACAACTTTAGAAAGATGGACTTGCTTGAGGATCTAGAAATACTCAGAGAAATGAATGTTAACTCAGAAAACTGCCTCAACACACAGGTACATCTTAATTGTAAATTTCAACCTCTGTTCAAGACCTTGTGGTCCTCTACGGCGTTCGACTTACATTCTCACCGTGGCGATCCGGTCCAAGAATATATCGCCCAGCACTCTACTGATTCGTAAAAGGCGAATGAAAGAGTCTTTCCTATCTTCTATTAATTCTTTACCTCTATTTCTTCTTTCTTCTATTTTAAGTTTGCTCAACCTTATTCACTTCTCACATTTTTAGACACCAGGCTATGTATGGGTCATAGTTTGGTTGAGCATATAAGCTACGTAATAACTTGAGCAAATCATCCTCCTTTTCACTTTCCCTTATTTTCTTATTATTTTGAGCATGCCTGGTTCTTGACGGTCTTAGTATGGATCTAGGTTTGCCACAGCCATGGCATGGCTGCTATCCTTTCTTCTCTTTATAAACTTTGTTTCTTCTCTTCTATGCATGCCTAGTATGGATCTAGGTTTGTTATAACTACACGCCTTCTCTTTCTTCTCCTTACACCCCACCCCGTTTCTTCCTGTACATGCCTAGTATGGATCTAGGTTTGTCATACTTACCAAAATTTCTTAACCTCATTGTTCCCGTTTAACCTAGCTATGTATGGGTCATAGTTGGGTTCATCAACTTCTTTATCTTGCAGCTCTTATCACATTCTGTCCTACCCTTTCCACTCTTAACATACTCCTATGATTTCTTCTCTTCTTGTACATGCCTAGTATGGGTCTAGGTTTGTAACAACTGACTTAAATTCATAATCACATTGTGTTCTTGACGTCGGGCTATGTATGGGACATAGTTTGGTCCATTAGGTCACAATCACTATGCCATTACATCTAATTCATATGTGAGACCGTCGGTTGTTGGGTTCACCTTGCCAGCGTATTTCTTCCACCTTAGTCAATAGATTATATAAGCTCCTCCATGGATGCATTTACAACTAAATATTTGATTTATGTTATCTAGCATTTCGCACGTTTAGGTTACTACGCTTGTTCCTGACTGGCTGGGGAATGGATCCAACCTCTTAATTCGGTTTCAGTATTCAGCTGAGGGATGAGGTGGATTTTACTATTCATCTAAATTGGATGAATGTTGGGAATTGAATTTGAATAGAGTTTTTCAATTTTTTTGCTTTATTCACATCTTTAACTTCATTTTCAAATTTAAAAATAAATGTAATATTAGGGGTTCCCTACAATTTTCAGTTCACTATGAAAAATTTTTTTTCATCTTTACAATCATGCTTTTGATTCAGTGTTCGTCGTGTAAATATGTTGTATTGTCATGCACTTGTTTTTACGGCGCGCTGGCTTATTAGCCACCGTAATTCTAATGTCAAGCTTGTCATCTGTTTTAATTCAGTTTTTTAATTTTGAGTGTATTTACATCTTGTGAATATAATTTTACACCCTTATGATAGGGTATTTAAAGTTTTTATTCGAATGACTCAATCATAACGATGGTTGGATAGATCTTGAGTATTGAGTATTGTTTTTGATCAGCTTGATGTCTTTGACAATTACTTTTTAAATGACGTAAGTTCAACTTTTTTAAATTGGTTTTTTTTTTCTTTCAAAATTTCACAAGCTTTGTATTTTTTCATAGGACGGCTTTGATAATGACTTAACAGCCGAAAGCGCTTAGCCTAAAAGTATTAAATTAATACACACTGAGTATTCGTCGTTTTCATTCACTCAATTTAAAATTATTATGCCTGGGGCCAGGAAAAATAGTTGAATCATGTTGTTAACTTTTGTTCTTATTCAAAATTCTCTAAATCAAAGAAGAAATATCAGCTCTTATTAACCAGCCCTTGTTAACCAAATCAGAACTACCTAAAATAACCTCTGAATTTATGGCTGAAGTTTGTGAATTATGTTTAGTATTTAAAGTAGAAAAATTGTATTTCATCCCCATATTAAGTATGTTAAGCTGTTTGTTATCAAAATCTGAATGACTAAGGTTCAAAACTCTAGGTTGAAACTTAAATGAAGAAAAACTGGTATCAACTATATCACGAGTAACCGAACTATGTTTTTCATTCTTCAACAAATCAAGTTTTCTTGACAGTCTAATAAATAATTTTTTTACATTCTCCTGGTATTTATAAATTGAACTGTCGTGACTAAAATGCTGTCTATATTGGTCAGTCTGGTTGTTGGTTAGACACTAGAATTAAAGAATTTAAATATTTCATAACACTGACCCATATGCTTCACCATCTGCGTTTGCAAATCACATTATAACTGAGAACCACAACTTTTCTTTTTCGGATGCGTGTAGATTATATAACTGCTTTAAAGTCCCTATGATGAATTTACTCGAGATTTTTGAGATTAACCAGAATAATTCTGATAACAATGTTATTTGTCTTAATGAACAACTAAGACCAAGATAGATACATCTTCCTCAGTCTCCCATTTTGATTGTTAAATGTATTCCTTTTTTTATAATCAGTTTTAATATTGTCAATTTTGTTATTGTAAAAATCGCTGTTAATATTATTTCACCAACTTTATGTAATTTACTGTAGAAACAATTTTGTTTACAATTTTACTCATTCTTTTTCAAGGTTATATACTACTGTCATAACCTTCTTTTTATCTTTTAACTGAACTACTACATTTAGTTTATTTATGAGTCTTCTTCTCTATTTCACAGAGTAAATTCTGTTTACGATATTTCTACCATAATTTCAGTAGTTTCTGTAATTTTAGGGGTAGCATACTTTTATAGTTGTTGCGCTTTCCATTAACCTCAATCTACCTCGTTACTAAACTTTTCTACGGTTTTATTGGGTCCATATGTAAAGAGAAATATATTTTTTTTGATTTTCTCTCTCAGGGGTCAACATTGAAATTTGACATACTTCCTCTAATTATGTTCTTACCGGATATATATTCCTTACTGTCTGTGGTTCATATCATTGTTGGTGCGTCTGTCAAAAGTGATTCCGTTGAATGATTCTATATTTTCGTGATTTAATTTCATTTTTCTTTGTGTTATGGACTTATATTGGCTACATCATAATGGTTCAACTTTGCATAACATTTTAAGCCATGTTTCACTGGCTCTTATTTTATTTTAGTTTAAGTGAACAGACTAAAAAGCCGTGCTTTCACCTTAAGTTAACCTTTTCACCGTTTGTTGCATTCCTGTCTACTTACTCCCACAACCGGATCTCCTGTCTGGTGAATGACCCTCCTCTTTCGGTTGTTCCTTCCTTCTTATTTAGGGAGTTTAAGATCATATTTGCCAACCCTTCCTCCTTTCCTAACACCTAGAGACTTCATTCTTTTAATAAGAGTTGGTATATATTAATTAAACAAAAATATGTTCCTTCTCTTTATATCATGACCCTAATTGAATTGGTACTATAGTTCATTGTTCACCTCCACCTACAAATATATTCTGTTTCCTTAGATATTTTTATTTTCTACTATTTTACTTCCAAATTTTCCTATTGTCACAATAATACACAAATTTTAAGTCATAAAGTTTGTATTAGTACACCTTAATTTTATCCATTCAATTTGCTACTTTTCTCACATATTTCCCTTTATCAGCGCTGTTACTTGGATGTCTGGTACCTCATTAAATATTTTAACTCAAGTAAGATATGTGTATTATTAAATGTTTTCTTTCTTAAAGCCAAAGATTATTTGTAGCCTGAAGATGGCCATTGTAGGCCGAAACTAATTGCTCATGGAGGCATTTTAGTAAAACTTCAAATATTAAAAACTTTGTGACATGTTGACCTACAGTTTTTCATTGATTTAATATGTTCTCACCATTTTCATTGAGCAAACTATTTACTATTTTTGTGTCGCTGTTTCATTTATTGTAATCCTTATCAGTGAATTATTCATAGCATATTAAAATCGACAGAACTTTATTAATAAAATACGTAGTTTGATATATAAACAAAACTTGTTATTTTTAGGGTTAGGACTTTACTGTTGAAATTTTATCTTTCTTCAAAATTCCTAAGAATGATTGGTTTGTTAAGATACATTCCAACTTAGAGTAATATAGAATTACTTCTTGAAGTTCAATTATATCCAAAAATATTTAAGTAAGACAATATCATGTGCTAAATAAATACATAAATTTGATTTAAATTTGGTGACTAACAATTTAAGTTTGGCGCCACATAGGTCCCACCGAACGCGCTCTGATTGGCTGTGTACCAGTTACTTATAACGTATCCTCAGTTTTCATATCTACTACAGTGAGAATGCATACTAAAATGTCTAGCCTTTATACTGTCTCTAATAATTATGACATATTCGAAATAAATAACTTTCTCGTTCATGATACGTAACCTGTAATTGGGGTTCTCTTTTTGTAACGTTTCAGCACACATTAATCCAAAAAGTTATACTCAGTTTATTTTGACACGGAATCCTAAAATTATGCCACATTGAAAACGTGTCATAATTGATTCCTTCAACTGATGCTCCCTTTTCGAATCCAATCTAGCATGTAATTAATTCCGAGTTGGGAAAACCGAAACCAAGGTTTCAGCATTAATTTTGCATAATTCTTCATCCGATTTCGCAAACTTTCCTCATATGCCGCCATCTTTTCCTCGCCGTTCACGTTAGTATAAATTTATCTACTTCAAGCTAACAATCAAAGTGTCGTCTGCGATATACACGTTATTTATCTAACATAAAATTGGTGATTACGAGTAGATCTTTGATAAATGATGATTCGGAAATAACAGTAGCAGCACCAAAGCGAAAAGATAAAGCAGGAGCAGACAACTTTGATTAATGTTGAGAAACACGCGAATCATATTAACATATTTAATATTCCATGAATTGAATTAACGATAGTGAAACAAAAACAAATAGAATTAAACAATTTTGAGTAATGTGTGTGTCTAATGTTGATTACTTACGTATGACTAATGAATTGAAACGAGGAAGATTCAATTTTTGAGGAGATTTGTGATTTTTTTATTATAATTATATATGGGAAGGAAAACAACTCCAATCTTCAAATGTCTATCAATTTCATTCACAAAAGATAATTAGGATAAGTCCCGAAATATAAAAAATAAAACAGAAAGAAGCGGTCAAACTGAATATTACTTTCCCGCCAAACCTATCTAATATGCGAGAAAAGTATTGGTTTGAGGGAGAGTTGGTTAATATGACGCAGTCGAAAAGATGACGCATTGCTATATCCACTTACCTATACGGTTTTAATTTAAGATTTAAATTTTGGCGCGGAGAATTCGTTTCCAAGAACGCCACTATAAGCGGAAACGCGCCCACTAGACTTTTAGTGATTCAGTAGCCCTCAAAGTGATAGTCACGTGTAGTGTTATAAGAAGTAGTTCTCGCAAAAATACGTGGTAATTCCATTTTTTAATATAATATATTATTGTGCTTATGTCGTATAATCCTCAATTGCATTCTTATTGGATGAACGAAGTTTTTGATCTCCAATATCTATATTTTTTGTTTTTTCAATATTTATTATATGATGGCGCTATTTGGGCAAAGATGACGCATATTTGATCGGCTAAGATGACGCACTTTTCTACTTTGCGTCATCTTTGCATTTTAAACATATAACGACTATTAGCCATGTAATAAATTATTATTTTTTCAGATGAGTAAATATAAAAGAAAAACTGAAAGAAGACCCCATACCAAAGAGAAACTGATTTCTGCCCTTGATTCTATTGGAAAAGGGAGTGAAATTCGTGCAGCGGCAAGAGAGTTTGATATACATGAAGCCACTTTAAGGAGACATCTCAAAATAAAAAGAAACATTAATCACAGTAATAAAGCGTGGATTCCGTGTAGGTTTGAATGATACACATTGATAGTATTTTTTATAGGTAAATCAGAGTCACTAGGAAGAGCACCAATATTCTCCAGGGCCCAAGATCGAGAACTAGCTGAACACGTAAAAAAATGGCTAAGCTTTTCTTCGGTATAACAGCAACTGAATTGCGACAAGTAGCTTATAAATATGCAGAAGCAAATTATATAAAAAATAATTTTAACAAGGACCAAGGCATGGCAGGGACCGATTGGTTTAGAAATTTTTTAAAAAGAAATCCCGATCTTTCTTTAAGAAAGCCTGAATCAACCAGTGTCAACCGAATATATGCATTCAAGTTAGTAAATTTTTCTCAAACTTGGAAGAAGTGCTGACGAAATATAAATTTGGTCCGGATCGAATATACAATGTTGATGAGACAGGCTGCTCAACAACCCCAAAAGAAATCAGCAAAAGATTAGCCCCAACCGGCGTAAAACAGTTTGGTACCATTGCTTCGTGGGAACGCGGAAATAATATTACTGTTATTTGTGCTATGAGTGCCACGGGGTGTTTTGTGCCCCTACTGTTTATTTTCCCCTGGTTACGTATGAGTCCTCAACTAGAAAAGAATGGTCCATCTGGGTCAGTCTATACTTGCAGTAAAAATGGCTGGAGCAATGATACAATTTTTATGATGTGGCTTGAACATTTTCAGTCAAAAGTTTGTTCTTCTGTTGAAAATCCCATTTTGCTGATTTTGGATAATCACTGTAGCCACATTTCGTTACCAATATATGAGTTTTGCAAAAATCACGGAATCGTTATGGTCAGCATCCCCCCTCACACGTCTCATAAATTGCAACCGTTGGATTTAACATTCTTTGGTCCCCTTAAAAATGCATACAGCAAGCAATGCAATCTTTTTCTCAGAAGAAAAACTATGGATGGCGAAAAAGAAAACAAACTAACGCAATATGACATAGCAGAAGTTTTTAAACTGGCTTATGAACAGGTTGCAAATGTGGAAAAGGCGGATTCTTGGCAGCTGGTATTTGTCCCCTTAATTCCGAGAAATTTGACGAAAATGACTTTGCACTAGCAGAAAACCTAATTGATCATGCTATGCTAGAAATAAGCTCACCTTCCACACCCACAAAATATGAAGAGAAAACTCCTGCTCAAGTGCACCCGCCTTCACCCCGACCATCTACAAGCCGCCAGTCAATTCTGGACGAACAAAATCAGGACTTGTATTTTACGCCGAATTCACAGCAACTGAAAGCCTCTGAAAAGGAAACATCTGTTATTAAACTTTCACCAATTCCAAAATCTAAAGGTGTCCTGCCACGTAAGAACGTGCGCGAAAAGCAGCGTTCGGAAATATTGACCAGCACGCCGTTTAAAGACGAGTTAGAAGAAAAGCACAGAAAAAGAAATGAAAAGGCAGTGGCTTCAGTAAAGACACAAGTTGCAAAAAAGAATTCAGAAGAAAAAACAAAGAAAGCTAGAGTGGTGAATAAAAGAGTATTTAAAGGAAAAGCGAATAATATTAACAGTGAATCAAACAGTGATCTTGATGAAAAAAACTTGTGTGATGACGACGAGTTGGACGACATGTGTGATTTGTCGGAATATGATAAATGTCTTTGTTGTGCTGATCCTGGCAAAAATAGAGAACTGTGGTACAGGTGCACCGTTTGTGGTTTTTGGAAAGGATTTGTGTGTGACTTTTGCTCTTAAAAGAAAAAAAATATTTTTTATGTATTTATCATAATAATAAGAGTTAGAACTCAGCTTTTGCTGTGCTGTTTTCGTTCTTGAACTCTTTTTCATATTTTTCAGGAAACTATTTTTCGTTTTTTTCACGGAAAACTCTATAATTTATTCGCTTTTGATAAATTTACGTTTTTCATTTTTCAATTTCAATTTTTAGCTGTTTAATTGCAGTATTTACCAAAACCTTAAAGTGCATCATCTCATCCTTTCACCTATGCAAAGATGACGCATCGACACTTTAAGAAAATAAAATCATAATTCTTTTGCCTTGATATTTAAAAATAAGTGTGCATTAAAAAGTCATCTATAACCCTTCCAATAATGTCGTGAAGAAGTTCAAACTCATTAATTCAAAAAATATAGAAACTCTGGGCTTTTTCCCTTATGTGCGTCATCTTCACCCACTCTCCCCTACCCCAAAAAAATTGGAATTTTGAAAAAAAAATTTGAGTTATTTTTATGTTTACCATCAAGAACAACACGAAAAAGCAGTTTTTAGAAAGAAAATCCTGTGTGTATGTCGTCGTCGTCGTTGTCGTCGGCCACTTTTCGTTACATGTTTTGTTACCACGATACAGCCTCCGGAGTGCAAAAAGTCAACAATTTTATGATTGAATATTGTTCAGGATATTTCTCGAATGGACCCTATCGATTTTCAGCTCAGAAGAGCCAGCACAACTGGTGCTATAGTACTTGAAGTACGACATTTTTGTAATTTTGTGAGAAATATCAGTTTCTTAGTCTGATACAGCCTCCGGAGTGCAACAAGTCATCAATTTTATATAATAATAATAATTTATTCAATTATTTTCAAAAATACATACACTATGATAACAATATATCAATCACAAAATATGAGAGAATCGTATAACATATAGCGCAGTATATAAATGTACAGCTAATCATGAATAAATTAACCCGAAGGGTTCCGAGAGGTGTAATAATAACACCTGTTTCGGCATGTTACTATGATGTTATTATGATTGATCATTATTCAGGACATCACACAAATGAACCCTATTGATTTTCGGCTTACCAGAGCCTGTACAACAGGTGCTATAGTACTTTAAGTACGACATTTTTGTCATTTTTGGAGAAATATCAGTTTTTTAGCACCATACAGCCTCCGGAGTATATACAAGTGAACCATTTTATTGTTGGATATTATTCAGGACGTCTCAGCTCTCAAAAGCCAGTACAACGAGTGCTATGGTACTTGAAGTACCAACTTTCTGTCATTTTTGGAGAATTTTCAGTTCGTTAGCACGATACAGTCTCTGAAGTGTGTACTTGTTATCAATTTTATGATTGGATATTATTCAGGGCATCATACCTGAAGTGCCACAGTTTTGGTCCTTTTTGGAGAAATAGCGGATTGTTAGCACGATACAGCCTCAGGAATATATACAAGTAACAAGTTTTATAATTGTGTGTTGCCTAGGGGAACTCATAGATGTACCCTATTGGTTTTCAGCTGACTAGAGTGCGTAAAGCGAGTTTTATAAATGCAGATATTAAACATTTTTGGTTATTTTGGGAAAAATTTAGTTTGTTATCACGATACATCCCCTGAAGTGTATACAAGTGACAATTTTATGATAGAATATTATTCATGGCAACTCACAGATGCGGAAAAGTTAGTTTTTGACTTTAAAACCGTTTATTTTTTATATATGATTTGTGAGTATGTCATTTCTCATAGTAGTGATCACTAAAGCTCGGAAAAAATGCAACCGAATAAGCCAAACATATGCTCATTCAAATGCATCACAAATTGAAAAAAAATGCAAGGATTTTAGAAAAAAATGCAAGGAATTTAGGAAAAAATGCAAGAAATTATGTATATTATAATGTTGAATAATACTATTATTTTACTATGGTAGGGAGTGAGGGCGGGGTTTAATAATTAGGTATACAACGGAAATTTATATTAAGTATCAGATTTTATTAATAATAATAATAATAATAATAATACATAGGTACAATTGAAATTATTATGGTAGCAATAAAACAAAATAACAATATTTAAGCAGACATAAGTCACGTCTTACAATTATTTTAAAAACTATTAATAATTATGAGTTTTTCAAAGTTCTCTAGTAGGAAACTTTGTCTCTTGTCAGACAACATGTGTTTAAAAATTGAAAAACTTCGTTCAACATCAACTGATGTAATAAGAGCATATTTATATTTACAAATGGTGTTTAATTCTAAATTTGGTATATATACATCGTTTCCGCCCATAAAAATTTTGGACATATTTTTCAAAATTTGAAAGCCTGTATTATATTGAACCACAGAATTGAATTTATTTAGAACGACGGTCCCAATTCGGCCACCGACTTTCTTACAAAATTTGACTCAAACTGGCTAATTATAGCTACTGATTCCGTTAATGGAATACAAGATTTTGTAAATTTTCAATAGTTGTAGATACAAACATATAATTGGTTTTTATAAATATTAAATTATTCTTTATTAATGAATTTTCAAAAAGATTTTTTGAGTTTAAAAGAGATGTAGATGAAGAGTCACTAAGATCGTCAATCACATGTTTAATGGCGTAGTAATTGTCTTGTAAGGCAAGATTTGGAAATTTTCCTTTGTAAAATTGAACGCGTGTCGGAGCTTTTAAAAATACTTTTTTTACATTGCTAATTAGGTCATTGACCAAAGGAAACTGCTCTCTTATACATTCTGCCACTCACTCTATTAATTCCATGAGCTAGACAGGTTACATGTTGCAGATTCGAAAAAAATATTTTCAAATTTTGTCCAGCTTTAATCGTATAAGGTGCTGCATCAGATAATAATAAAATACATTTTTCTGTGGGAACAATTTGGGGCAAGATAAAATTGTTCAATGAATCTTGGACAAATCGTACAATTGTTGAATTATTAGCTTTTTCAAGTTTTTTTGAAGCAAAAAGATAAGATCTGCTTGGATTTGTTTCCCATGAAACACCTATCATTGCATGTGCGATATTTCTACCGCACGAATCGGTGATTTCGTCTACTACAATATAGAAATATTTTGAATTGACTTCGTTTTTGATACAAGTTAATGTTTGTTTATAAATTGAGTCGACACATGCTTTACGTAAGGTCGACTCGTCAGGAATATTTAGTTTACAATATTTTCCTAAAAATTCCTTCAGGTTGGGATTATTTAACTTACTCAACGGTATGTTACTGGCAATCATTGCCTGGCAAAAATCCTCATTAAACTCTTTTTAGTCGTGTTTTTTGGCTTCTGTTGTTGAAGGCAACCTCTTAAGGTTTGTTGCGATGATAATTTCTGCATATTGGAAATATAGTTTGCAGATTTCACGTGTTGATCCACAATGAATTTTTTCTCGGCGTGGATCTATAATGGGAACAGAAAACTACTCATCATTTTTACAAGACAAATATACGCAAAAAAAACAAATATCTAACTGCAAAATAATTCGACAACCTGTATGTTTTCAGAAGGACAATTTTTTTACTTGTTAGGCACAAAGAACGTGTCAATCACGTCCGACCATATCATTCACTATTTTGTTTTATAATTATCTCTTAAAATAGGTTTACCAGTTTTATGATTTTATGATCTTGTGAAGTATCATTAAACGCCTTTATTATAAACGAGAAGTTTACAAAATCGATGAAAACACTCAAAACTCATTAAATAAACAACAAAATAGTAACATCCGCAGACAGCACACAATATCCACTAGATATCCAGTGGATAGCCCAATATCCACTGAATATCCAGTCCATGTAGGATATCTAATGGGTATCCACTGAATATATTTCATGGATATGAAAAAAAAATTATTTTCTATTTTACTTATAATATATTGAATAATCACATAAAAAATGATTGAGAAGGAAGCTCTAATACATAATACCTTCAATGCATAAATGTATTAATCTCCTAATATTATATCCATTGTATATCCATGGATATCTATTATTATTTTCTGTCGCATTTTTTGTCTTTGCTCAACGTATTTTTAATTTTATTCAAGACGTGAAATTGAAAAATGATAAATATACCTAAATTGAGTGATCAGTTATGAGTTTAATTAACAATACGAATACGGCATAAAACGTGTTCTTAACACACAACAAATATCTCATGACATTGTTTCATGATAAACGGTGCTGGGGGCTCGACTGATTTGATTTAAAGATCTTTTGAGCTCAATAATAAAATAATAATGGTGTTCAGATGATAAGAGATGTTCTTATTACAGGTATGTGCTCGAATACAAGACGCGGGCCAATGTTCAAAACGTTATTTTACAAAAAAGGTGCATCTTATATTCGGGCGTACCTATACGGTATATAGCTGACCTTGAAAATCTATAATCTTTCTTTTGTCGTTCTTACAGAAAGAACCTTGCAGAGTAGATGAGCTAGGTGTTGAAGAAGGAGAATTATTGATGTATATGCAAATATGTATATTATATAAAATAAAGTATTTTCTATCATTCTATTCCATAGTGTATAATTTCATCGATTGTCAAATAATACTATTATTATGAAGAATGTAATTCCATTTGTACCTTCTTACTCACAGATGAATATCTGACTAGTACCTGCTAGTGGAAGTACAAGATTGCCAACAAAAACAATTCTTAACAGAAGTTGTATATTTCCACATATCTGGAATAAGATTAACTGGAAATAATAGTTCTGGTCAATCAGTACAAAATATAACAGGTATACGTGATGAGTATGTAAATTTTTTTCACTGGGCCACAATATTCTACAGTCGTTCGCCTCAATACTAGACTATCCGCCCTATGTATCTATAATATTTTGTACTGGTTGACTGGCTGAACTATTTTGTGTTGATTTATTTCTAGGTCTGTAGACATAAGAGAATTTTGGTTTGTATTGTTTTCGTTGGACCACCTTGTATTTCCACCAGCAGGTACTAGTCATATATTCTCAGATTTTCATATTTGAGGAGGAAGGATATACCAAATGTGAATATAAAATATCCTATGAATATCCATGGGATATACCAAATATGAACATAGGATATCCATGGGATATTAACGAGATATTCAGTAGATATCTCCAAAGACATCCATGAGATAACATATATATCCTAGATATAGGCGGACATATGGATATCCATTGTATGTCTATAGGCTATACATCTATATCCAGTGGATATACAGGATATCTATAAAGGATATCTTGTGGATGTCAAATGGATATTGTGTGCTGTCTGTGATCCGGTTACAATTTGTTAAAAAATAAGCTGCAAATAAGTAAAAAGAAAAAAAGAAAGAAAATAATATGTTACCTATATCTTGAATACATGAATACTTATACTTTTAGTTAAAACGTACTTTAAAACCAAAGCCAATAGCAATATGTAACATACACTCACAATTTTTGAACACACTGTACAAAAAAGGTGGTCTCCATCCCAAGTGTTCTCGGTGACACTTTATCCACGTATCATTAAATGTCTTTTTAGGCATTTCGACTCAAACACTTGTATGTTGTATCCTGATTAAAAGAAAGTACAATAGGTTCACTGTTCACTAATCGTAATGCTTTCGTTAGAAGATACTGCTCAATTAAAGGTTTACCTAATATTTACCGGTGGAGGCCGCTCCGGCTGCGATGTTTTGGGAATTCCCCGGTTACAGTTACTTGTTTATCATATTTGGTATTTCCCATTTTAAGAATGAGGTAATAGAATAAACAATATAGTAAGACCCTTTCAATAAAGTAGGAACCTACTCTTTCAAGTTCTTTCAATTTTGGGGTAGCAGGAAGTTCCAAACCCAAACAGATTTCAAAATTCCATAACGAAAACATTCTGTTCAATAGGATTTCAAAATAATTGGCAATAAATGCAAAAAATGCTCAAATCTTTACAAAAATGCATTTTTTTGGGAAAAAGTATAAAAAAATGCACGTTGCATTTTTTCCGAGCTCTAGTAATCCATATATCATGCTCTCATTATATTGTCCTTGATAACCTTAGTAAATGAACTTAATGCATTTCGTAACATTTTATATCCAATGAAACTCTGTATCACTCCTTCAAGGGAAAACTAGACTTTTTTGTGGATGTTCAATAACTGTCCGTATGCGAATTGTTCACTTCAACTTCTGATAATTTAGAGAAAGAGCTCTTTGAATATTGAAAATCTTAAGAATATTGTAGTAGAGCCTTCGCAAATTACTTCATGAGACCTAATTTCTATACAACGGAGGTATCAGTGTGGATGATCTCTGTCCGCAGAACTCAATTTAGACATTTACCAACAAGATGCATTGACCGCATTTTACAAGATTTATCTGAAGGGATCTATATGACACCTACAGAAGGTTTTGTCGATAAAAACAAAGTTTGTAAGCTGAGAAAATCGATTTGTGGAATGAAACAATCAAGTTGAGTTTGGAATCAAAAAATCGACTAGTTTATGAAAGATATTGGCTTAACACGTTGATCCCGGACTACCAATATACTGGTAGTTCGAGTTTTCTATGTGATACGAACTACCACTTTACTGGTACACAATTCCATATATTTTATTGCATGATATTTCATCGCCGAGCTGGAGCTAAGGTATGATGTTTGCTCGTCGTATATATAAATGTTCTGAAATATCAAATATTTCACTAGTATATTGGTAGTTCTGAGAGACATAGTGGCACTTGTTTTGAACACCTCTAAACTTTACGCTTATGTGTTTATATTTCGAAACAAGAGAACTTCTGTGTCGTCAACTTATTGAAATATGGATAATGAAAATATCCTAGGGTAAGTAAGCAGTGTAATATCGATATAGTAACTTATAAAAATGGAATATAAATAAAACTATTGATTTCTCAGTATAGGTTTTGTTATAATTGTTATCATTTTTCGATAGATATATCATGAAATTCCGTTGATTTCGGCCTACGTTCAAGGAGATCCAACAAATTGAGGAATTTTAGTTTTGAGAATTTTTTTATACCTGGTGGCTCAAAATTTTGGAGATTTTTTATTTTTATTTTTTTTTTCATTCCAAGTGGTATAAATACACATAAACGTCCAAAGTATGTTACAAATCGTCCGTTGACGGAAAGTGAAATGCAGGATGTAATAAACTTAGTAGAGCGAGTGAGTCTCACCAGAACTTTCTGATGATGACTCTGTTATAGACGCGACCTTTGTTGCCGAAGGTAATAGCAGTTATGAAGATACCAAGTCCGAAGATAGTGCATCAGAGGATGAATATCTTGACCTAGAAGATAAAAAACAGATTGGCCCTGATGCAAGTTCAATTCCGAACATAAAATCGAAAAACTACATTTCTGATGAATATTACGGTTGGAATGAAGTAGAAAGAGAGGCAGAAGAGTATGGCTCCACTGGATTACCTAGTATCAATGTAAATCTTCCTTTCGATGCGAAACCCTTAGATTATCTGAATAGGTTTTTCGACCAAGACAGCATTGACATAATTGTATGTGAAACTAACAGAAGGGCAAATGAATCAATGCCCAATCCACCTCTACCAAAAAGAAGTGTATGGAAATAAGTTTCCAATGAAGAGATTCGGAAGTTCCTAGGATTGTGTGATTTAGGAGGCATCGTGAAATCGCCTTCCCTTGCCAAAAAGTGGAGTAGGGCACGTATTTATTACCACCCCGTTTTTGGAAAGACTATGCCCCGTGATAGATTTCTAGGAATTTTAAAAATGCTGAGATTTATAAATCATACTAGTGTTAATACTGAGGACCGTCTCTATAAAATTAGAAATATTTTGGACTCAGTTCTAAACATTATAAAAACTTGTCTTTATCTTGGTCTGGCGCTTTCAATTGATGAGGCTATGATCTTGTGGAGTGGTCGTCTGTTATTTCGACAATATATATATATATATATATATATATATATATATATATCCTCAAAACGCCACAAGTATGGAGTAAAATTATTCGAGGTTACCACTCACGATGGATATATTTTAGACCTTTTTTTATAATTTAATTAATTTGCAGAGGCCTTTGATATTTGATTTCACCCCATTCTAGTATTAGCAATGGTAGTTTAACTGTAAAACCTTACAGTGGCGCCCCAGTTAATTGTATTTTTTGCTGATTACTGAGATGGTGTGAAAAATCTATATTAAAAGTTTATTTAGTTTCAATTATCAACTTAATGTTTTTGATTACTTTAACTTAAATTTTTATTCCAGTTATATTCTACATTTTTATAGACGCAGTGTTATGATAAAATTTGCTCCAAAATTTCAAGTTCATATAGTTTCCTTATTTGTTATTTTCGTCAGGAAGATATTACAAGTTTTATGATGGTCAGTTTTTTTTGTGTTTCGAAAAGGTAATTAAGTATATTTGCAATAATAGTTGACATTAGGGAATTTGTCTACTTATTGTTTCACTGTTTTGAAAAAAGTTGTCGTAGTGTACAACTTTGATAATGTTCCATATGTTTTGAAATTATTTTGTTCTGGTATCAAAAAAATTTCTCGTGTTAATTGATTTTTAAAATTATTGCAAATCAGTCGTTCCTTTTTGAAATAATTAGTATACCGATTTACTTAAAAGTAAATATAATTAATGGCGTGTAATATTTTTGATATATTCAGTATACAGGGGCACTCATAAGTAACATTGTTAAATTTCATATCTTTTTTTTACAGTTATTACTTTAATTACTTTGCAGTTACCTTTAAATTTGTTTACATAGGTCTTCCTGATGATGTGTTCTGATCAACATCCTGGTGATCCAAATTTATCTGGCCATAATTACGATTTGCGAATCAGATCTACTTGTGATTTTGATTAGTTTGGTTTTTTTTTGTTTTTTGGATTAATATTTCTTGACGTGACTATTTTCTTATCTTAATTTTGATTTATTATCAAAATATATCTTGAGTATTTTTTATTGTCAACAATTGTGTTTGGTCACAAATACGTTTTGTGTCTTTTTATAGTAGAATTTACTTTTCTATTTTCGTATATGTCACGGTACCTCTATACATTATCTTTTGGTATAGTTACCGATGTGCAAAACCACATATATTTTTCTCTTATGCCTTTGATTTATCCCTTGATGTATATTGAGTACATTATCTTATATCTTTCTCTTATGTTGTGCATAATACAATTGTGTTTATCGTATCGGTTTTGTTTGTGGGTTTTTGAGACGCCAAAAATTCTGTTCTGTAGAGATCAAACTTCCGTGAATGTTTCAAATTTTCTGAGATTTTCTTGCTTTATGCACCTTTAGAAATCAGTTTAGTTGGGAACGACTTTTATACTCAAATATTTTCTAAAATTTCTTGCTTTAGGCAAATTCTGAATTCACTTAATTTTGTAGAAGTTCCTTATTTTTTTTGTTGTGTATGTACTGAGAAATTCTGTTTTGTTTGGTAGCGTTTTTGTTCTCAGTATAGGCTTTATTTTTATAGTCCCTCTATTGCTCAAATATTTTCTGGACTTCCTTGCTTCAGGCATATTTTGGATTCAGATTATTTTGTAGCAGTGCCTTTATTTGTTGTGTGTGTACTGAGAAATTATCTTTTTGCTTGATAGCGTTTTTGTTCTCAGTATACGCTTTAGTTATTTTATCTTCCCTGTATTTTGATACGAGAATAACACGTTCTTTTTATTGCACGATAATTTATTTATTATTTTGGTGTACTGATACATACTGATAGTATTTTATTAAGGCATATATTGGTTTCCTTTTTGAGTTGTTGACAGAACTATTTTTTTTTGGGATGACTTTCTATGTGGTTTGGAATACTACAGTTTATATTTTCGTTACTTTCATAGCGAAAGAGTTTCCGATTTATAATGTTTTTTCTATATATATTTCAATTTTGGTTTTGAGTATTTTGTGTGTGTTATCGCTAAATTCTTAGCACTTGGTTCTGTCTTGATGAGTTACTTCTCTCCAAATTTTCCGATGGTAGGAAAGGGGAGAAATGCCGAGGGTTGTTACTTTTTTTCCCTTTTGATTTTTCCTTTACAGTTACGTAATGTATTTTAAAAACACACACACATTTTTAGTCACGTTAGAAAATTTTCTTAGTAGATTTCTAACCCTTACCTTGTATTTTTTCTATATCTCGCGAGGTTTTTCCTACATGGTTGATGCTCTCATCAGTCTATGAGTCTGAGTTAACCATACTCTTCTGATATTTTTCCTTATTTTCTTTAGTTCATTTAAATTTTTTCTTTAGAGTTTAGTGTACCTGAGATCTTAAGCACCCTATATCACAATTAGTAATAATTTTTTTGTAGATGAGAAATGTAGTTGTTTTCTTATCTTATCGTTGAAATGTTAGCATTTCATATTTTGGTAGAGGTTACCCCTCTGATTTTGTTTAATTTTTGAAAATTTTGTTGCGAATCGGAATGAACTCCTATTATAATTGCTTACTGCATTTTTTTATTATAATTGCATATCATTTGCAATGGTTTATTATCGCTTATAGGTATACGCTCCTATTATATACATTTTCAGTTCACTGCATTTTTTTTAATGTCATAGCTTCGACCTAGAAAAGGTTAACGATTCTGTACATCAATTAAATTTGTTTTCTCTTTTCTTTTCCTGTTTTCTTATCTTCTCATTGCCCTTACCTTTCCATTTCTCGTTTGTTTTCATTATTTTTTTTGAACATGTAAGCACATCTTCTTATTTTGCTAATCACCAACAATATTGATGTTTTGGCTACTTTTCTTCGAAGACTGTTTATGTTTAAAAAAAGTTATTCATCGAATTCCATCTTTTTTCTCCGAGGAGAGGGGGTGTAACAAGCCGATCGGCTGTTACGATTTCTATCGGACTATGGTATTTTAATTTCGTCGTACTAATGTTTCGAAATTAAAAAACTTGTTTCTCTTCCCAATTTCGGGTATTTAAACGATATCGTACACTGGAAAAGTCTCTTCCTATCAGTAAAACTTATAAGTTAGTACCTTACATCGTTGTGGTTTCACATATTTGCTGCTCTGTAGCCCTTGGGTAGGCCCTATGAAAATACCACCCATAGAACAAGACAAAATCGGCCGGGATGGATTCAGGACCTCATCTCCATCGACTAGGACCTAGCTGAGAGCTGAATAATTCCAGAACCTTACCAAGATAAGTCCTTTGTCTTATATTCAATTCATGGACATCTAGAATTGGATATTTTTATTGTATAACGGTGTTCGTATTCGTCTTGTATTTTAGATATGCAGTTAATGTGAATTATCTATTGAGTTATTAATAAATATAATTTGCTGAACATTTGATAATTGATTTGCAACAATTTATATCAACTTGGACCATCGCGTTAAAATATTTTTAGTATTTCGTTTTGTTAAGTTAAAATAAATATAAGGTTTTCCAGCTTTTAACCTTTTTAGTTTTTTTGTTTAATTTAAGTATAGCTTAAAAAGCTGGTGGCGTCCAATTTAATATCGATTGTTCACCCCATCCCAGTGATTGCTATAAAAATACATTAACTGGAGTCGAATACCACAACCTGAGGAAAAGTCCCAAGCCAGGGGAGAACATATGTTACAAGTGTATACCGGAAAATAATCCTTAAGTACGGGAGATGTTGTTAAACATTTAATGAAGGATTATTTGGGCAAAGGCCATGTTGTATACATTGACAATTTTTATAATAGCGTAGATTCAGCTGGAACTCTATTCAAGGAAAAGACACATGTTGTTGGAATCCTACGCGAAGATAGAGTAGTAAACCCTAAAGATATATTGAGAAAGAAATTAAAGAAAGGGAAAGCTATATGGAAACGTAAAGGTCCAGTGTTGGTTACAAAATGGAAGGATGAACGTGATGTCAGTTTGATTAGCACTAAACATAAGCATGTCATGACCGAATCTGTTGGTAAACGAGGTGCTGTAGAAGTGAAGCAAGTTTGTGTGCTAGATTACACTAAGCATATGTCTGGGATCGATCGAGCGGACCAGATGCTGTCATATAATTCACCAACACGGAAGACACTTCGGTGGTATAGGAAAGTGTTTTTTTCATCTGTTAGATATCTGCATCTGGAATAGTTTTTAAATCTACAAGAAAGTAATAAATAAAACAATGACCGTTTTGCAATTTCGTGAGAGCATAGTAAAAGACCTTATCAAAGCTGACACTGCCGGTGCTTCAAGTAAATCCAAGTTCAAATATTTTATATGACCCAGAAAGGGTTCCAATAACAGAAAAAATAAAAAAGGTATGTTGCGGTGTCGCTATTGTACGAAGCAAAATATAAGAAGGGCACGATATTTCTGTCCTATTTGTCGTGACTTACCAGGAATTTGCATATCCCCATGCTACAAATTGTGGCATGCAGAAAACCGACAATAAACCCCTTTTTCTATTTGACAGTTCAAATCTTTCGTTATGTTACTTTCTCTTGCAATGAAATAATTTATAAAATCCATTTGACTCATTTTTCTTCCTAGTTATAAAAGGATATCGCAATTTCAAATAATTACATCTAACTTAGCTTACCATTATAGTGGTACTCAGTATAGCTATGAATATATATACTGACTATCAGTATACTGACAGGTGAAACTAAAAATATAAATCCTACCCCATAATATATATTACCAATAGTGTAAAGGTTTCATATCCCACAATACATTTCTCGTCAAAATACATATGCCCGTTTTTGAGGTGGGGCTGGTATGGCTGTGCCGGGTTCAACGTGTTAAAACGGCGTCAGTTAGATTCTTCTATTTACTACAAATTTTATAACAAGGTTACTATAATTACTGATATTTACGTTAATGATATTACGATAATCCCTATCAAATAGGCAGCTATTAAAAATTTCAAGATTAAAGATATTAGAAATATCAAATGGATCCTTGGAATGAATATAACTGGAGACAACACCAATAATAAAATATGGATTAATCAATCACCCGACATAGAAGAAACTCTTAAGAGATTTCAGATGTAACATGGAAAATGCAAATCCAGTGGCAACCACATTAGCTGCAGCTGAGAAGCTAATAAAAGCTCAGTCACCAGAGAATTAGAAAGAAGCAGAAACAATTGGAAACAAACCATATCAAGAGGCAGTAGGAAGTTTGCTGTTTGGTTCACAAATCTTGAGACCTGATATCTGTTTTACGGTCAGTTGTGTCAGTCGCTTCAATCACAACCCAGTACGTTCTCACTAGGTAGCAGTCAAGCCAATTAATCGTTACTTGAAAGGCAGAGCGCACTATATACTAGAATTCGAAGGATATGAAATGAAGACCTATGATATTTATGGATACTGTGATGCTGATTGGACTAATGATCCAACTGACCTTCTGTCATCTGAATATCAGAAGAATTTTAACGGAAACTTTTACCATCTTCGATAAGGATGGTGATAGCAATATCTACAGTGAAGGGACATTAAATAAAAATGATGGTATCTTAGTATTTATTAAATGTGATATAAGTTAGAATTATAATATTGTTCGGGTTGATCAGGGTGCCATTAAATTTCATTTTATTGTTAACAATTAGTCTTAACAGATATTCACAGATAACCCAGTTGGAGTGAAAATAACTTCATTACAGATATTTATGATTATCGTCAGTTAAGGAAACAAAATAAAGTCCCTATTGTCATTGGAGATATGAAAATCGATCTACTGGAAAACAATAATGATACTGATGATTATAAAAATGTGTTTAACTCATTTAATTCCAGTGTTTTAAATGAAACTCACGGTTTCTCGTTAATTCCACAATATAATAAAAGTTATTGAAAATTCTAGAAAATTGACAATTGTTTCGATGAATCAATATCATCGTCAGAATGACAGAAGTTACATTTTATTTGATGCCTACCTGATGTTTAGTATTTATTTTTGGTTAGACGATGATATTGATTTATCGGATCTATTGTCAATTTTCTAGAATTTTCAATAACTTTATTGTTTCCAGATACCATGCAGTATACATTTCATTTTATGTAATAATTAAAAAGCCTCTCTTTCAAGATTTACCTATGAATATTTATTTTTATATAAATGTACTACTTTTGATACATCCGGTATATTCTTTTGTCGAGTTCACTTAAACCAGTCTGCTAATGTGCGCGCATTTTTAAAAATTTTAAGAAGGGGATCTCGTAAGTGGGGTCGGTGAAATTAATAAAAGGAGGTAGCATGCAGGTAAAAGGGGCTTTTCTTTAATCTAGTTTTTGTTCTCTCTTTTCGGTTCAAACTTCTTTTTTTTATTCTCTTGACTATATTCATTTTGTTTACAATGAATATTGTGACTGGTTTTTGTGGATCAGGTAAGTGGATATAAAATTCTTCTGTGAATAACTATTATCGTCCAACACTTCCGACGCTTTTATTTTTGAACGTTTGAATTCAGAGTATTTGTGTACAATTCCGAAGTAAAATATTTTAGAGTCTATTTTATCTGAGTATTTCATCCCGCCTAATCGGCCGTTGTACTGTTAAGAAAATTTAGTTCTTCTGCATTTGCTTAGAAAAATATCGTCTGGATTCGCTGCTGAGCAGGGATCAATTCGAGAGGCCTCTAAGGCAGATTTGATTTAAGGGATACGAAATAATCTCAAAAGTATTGGCTGCTGAGCAGGAGTACGAATGAGAGGTTTTCGGATTCTACTGTTAATCTATTTTATTGGGAAATTTGATTTCGTACAATAGGCTGTTGTTTTGTTAGTAACACCTTAGAACATTTAGAGTTTATTATATCTGAGAATTTAATCCCGCCCAATAGGCCGTTGTACTGTTAAGAAAATTTAGTTCTTTTGCATTTGATTAGAAAAATCTCGTCTGGATTCGCTGCTGAGCAGGGATCAATTCGAGAGGCCTCTAAAGCAGATTTGCTTTAAGGGATACGAAATAATCTCAAAAGTATTCGCTGCTGAGCAGAAGTACGAATGAGAGGTTTTCGGATTCTACTATTAATCTATTTTATCGGAAAATTTGATTCCGTACAACAGGCTGTTGTTTTGTCAGTAAAACCTTAGAACATTTCGAGTCTATTTTATCTGGGAATATGATCCCGCCCAATAGGCCATTGTACTGTTAAGAAAATTTAGTTCTTTTGCATTTGCTTAGAAAAATCTCGTCTGCATTCGCTGCTGAGCAGGGATCAATTCGAGAGGCATCTTAAGCAGATTTGATTTAAGGGATACGAAATAATCTCAAAAGTATTCGCTGCTGAGCAGGAGTACGAAGGAGAAGTTTTCGGATTCTACTGTTAATCTATTTTATCTAAAAATTTCATTTCGTTCAATAGGCCGTTATTTTGTCAGTGAAACCTCAGAACATTTAGAGTCTACTTTTTCTGAGTATTTAATCCCGCCGAATAGGCCGTTGTACTGTTAAAAAAATTTAGTTCATTTGCAGTTGCTTAGAAAAATCTCGTCTGGATTCGCTGCTGAGCAGGGATCAATTCGAGAGGCCTCTAAGGCAGATTTGATTTAAGGGATACGAAATAATCTCAAAAGTATTCGCTGCCAAACAGGGATACCCAGGAAAATTTTTCGCATTCAGCTGGTAGTTTTCTTTATCTGGAATATTTGATTAGTAAAAGCTAATTTAGTTGAATCTAGTGAAATCGCTAAGAAATTCCGGTGGCTATTGAGATTAAACCGGCAGCCGGGACTAGTTAATTGATTATTTTTCTCTGCTTAACAAGTACAAAAATACTAGGAACCGATTTATTACGCTCTGTTAGTGCAACCATAACGCTTTCTCTGTGCATTTTGACATATTAGCACTAGGAACTTTGTATTGTTTTCACCTGCTACGTACTAGTAGAATTCTGAACGTTATTTTCCGCCTCAGTTGTAAAATAGCTAGAATATTTATTGCTTGGTGTCAGGCCGCTTTTGGTTTTATTAATAACGTAGATCTTTAGTAGTAGATTCTGATATTTTTGTAAAACACTAAAATTTGTGTAATTTCTCATTTATGTAAAATTCATTTTTTTTGTGGAATTATAATTTGTAATTTCTCCATTAGCGAGTAGTTTCATTTTCTGATAGTGGTAAGCAATTGAAGCCTGTTTTCACACTACGTATCCGGAAAGGTAAATAACATCAGACCCCTGGAATTACTGAACCTCCATCTGTGGCTACCTTGGTAACTCTCTACGCCGTATTTTCGAAAGTTCGGTGGAGTAAACCACTCCAAAAATCTGGCGCCCGAGGAAATCTAGGAAGTACCGAAGCCGTGGGTGTCATAGTGACGTCCGTAATTCTTTTGAGGAAAGAAAACACGTCGCACCTTATCAGATGGATGTCAATTCTATCTCCATATTTATCATTTTTGGTAGGATGTTCAGCCGATCAGTGCAACGAACTCACACCTTTTGCCAAATGAATTCACTCATACAATTGAATCATATTCAGTTACCAAATTTTATTCGTCAATCGTGTCTCATATTTCAATAGTAGAGGTGGCCACCCTCTCTGGATGGATATCTTGTCTGTCTCCAGAATTAGTATTTTTGGTAGATAGCGGACGTCCAACCGGTTAGATTGACGAACTCACAATGCGATTCATGGAATTACAGATGTTTGTCACAGACCACATACCCTTAGACGGTTCGCCAATGTTATCCAACGGAGACAAAATCAAGCGCTATCTGAAGATTAGTCTAAGAACTACTATGTACCGGGAAATTTAAATAGTAGATTTACTGTGTGGAATGTACTCATATAAACGAAACTGTGTTTAAAAAATCCACAACATGAAAAATTAATGAAATCCACAATTGTTTCGATACTCAATAATATTGAAAGAATTCTCAATTTTTTGGAATCTACATCATTTTCTTAATATACTGTGGAATTTTTTAGGAACCATTTCATTTATAATGTTAATTTAAGTATTGAAAGTGACCGGAAAATTTGATTATTTTTGAAATATTTTATTGTCTACATCATTTAATACAATCTGCACTATAAGGCAGTTTGTATAAGTTTGGATCCACAACAAATTCCAGGAAATTTGAAATTACCCTACAGTTTCTTTATAACAGTTTTTAGGAGTGTAGTGGTCCTAAATATAGAGTTGGGAAGGGAAATAAAAGCTTGTTTAATCAGTAACATTTAATTATAAGAATTTAATAGTCCTAGATCGCGTTTACGATACAAAAGTTGCATACCCGGCTCGGGGCGACAATATACACACCGACATCATAAATGTTAAGCTTAAAAGATCATACCACAGTATAGAGACGTTCTCTATATTGTGATCAAACAATATGATATTTTATGAGTATTCCATCACAGGTGACATCAGAGATCGATATACACGTCATAAGTTACGGATATAGTTTAAAACAATTATAATAGAGGCACGATCATATTAAGGTTAACATAAGTTGATAATAGTTATTAATGATACTAGTTCGATATGAACACCATAATAAATCACGTATGAAGGTAAACCACGAGACGTTAGCCAAGTTATTTACACATGTTTCATTCACAGAGTTCATATCGAACGTGTATCATACAAAATTCAATCTAGGGCATTTCAAGTATATTTTCTTTGTAGATTCGATTTATTCAAAATATCAAAAACGTTTTAGTAAATAAAAATTCGAATTATTAAGTGCCTATATTAGTCGATGTTATAGTAACAGCGCTTGTTAATTGCTTCAATTTTAATTTTGATAATGTCATTAGTTGCGTTCAATTTCGTGCTTTACATTCAATTTTATAAAAAGGGTAATATCAGTGCCCCTTTGGATATAAAAAGGCGTTGCGCAAGAGGTCGTCAATTCCCATCTTCCCGAAAAATCAAGACAGATGTATTAGCAAAACTTTAAGATTGGTGTATAGGTATAAAGAATAGCAGCAATGAAAAGGTTTTAGCATATTTGGAACATCTATTAGAACATAGCAATACTCCGTCTCTTTGGATATATTATTCTATGCTACATTAAATAATATCAATGAAAAAAATATAGATATTAGTAAGTACGTTCATTCAATAGCATTACTAAAAAGAAAACCGGAAGGATTTCCACAAAAAATATTGACAATAGAAGGTATAGCCAAATTTTTGGTGGAAGTTGACAATAGAACTTTTTTTATTCTGAAAGTTTGGTTTTAGTGGTTAAGATACTTTTGTTTAGCATTGTCAGTTTAATCATTAGCTTTGTAGCTAGTATTATAATTTTAAGTATATTTTGAGAATAAAGTTTTTCAAAAATAGTTTTTCGTGATAAAAATATATAATTCAATGTTACTTTTTATTGTTTTCATTTCCAGATACCATGCAGTATTCATTTCATTTTATGTAATAATTAAAAAGACTCTCTTTCAAGATTTACCTATGAATATTCTTTTTTATATAAATGTACTACTTTTGAGACATCCGGTATATTCTTTTGTCGAGTTTACTCAAACCAGTCTGCTAATGTGCGCGCATTCTTCAGAATTTTAAGAAGGGGATCTCGTAAGTGGGGTCGGTGAAATTAATAAAAGGACGTAGCATGCAGGTAAAAGGGGCTTTTCTTTAATCTAGTTTTTGTTTTATCTTTTCGGTTCAAACTTCTTTTTTTCATTCTCTTGACTATATTCATTTTGTTCACAACGAATATTGTGACTGGTTTTTGTGTATCAGGTTGGTGGATATAAAATTCTTCTGTGAATAAATATTATCATCCAACACTTCCAACGCTTTTATTTTTTATCGTCTGAATTCAGAGTATTTGTGTACAATTCCGAAGTAAAATATTCTAGAGTCTATTTTATCTGAGTATTTAATCCCGCCTAATCGGCCGTTGTAGTGTTAAGAAAATTTAGTTCTTCTGCATTTGCTTAGAAAAATATCGTCTGGATTCGCTGCTGAGTAGGGATCAATTCGAGAGGCCTCTAAGGCAGATTTGATTTAAGGGATACGAAATAATCTCAAAAGTATTCGCTGCTGAGCAGGAGTACGAATGAGAGGTTTTCGGATTCTACTGTTAATTTATTTTATTGGAAAATTTGATTTCGTACAATAGGCTGTTGTTTTGTTAGTAACACCTTAGAACATTTAGAGTTTATTTCATCTGAGAATTTAATCCCGCCCAATAGGCCGTTGTACTGTTGAGAGAATTTAGTTCTTTTGCATTTGCTTAGAAAAATCTCGTCTGGATTCGCTGCTGAGCAGGGATCGATTCGAGAGGCCTCTAAAGCAGATTTGATTTAAGGGATACGAAATAATCTCGAAAGTATTCGCTGCTGAGCAGGAATACGAATAAGAGGTTTTCGGATTCTACTGTTAATTTATTTTATCGGGAAATTGGATTTCGTACAATAGGCTGTTGTTTTGTCAGTAAAACCTTAGAACATTCCGAGTCTATTTTATCTGGGAATTTAATCCCGCCCAATAGACCGTTGTACTGTTAAGTAAATTTAGTTCTTTTGCATTTGCTTAGAAAAATCTCGTCTGGATTCGCTGCTGAGCAGGGATCAATTCAAGAGGCCTCTAAAGCAGATTTGATTTAAGGGATACGAAATAATCTCAAATGTATTCGCTGCTGAGCAGGAGTACGAAGGAGAAGTTTTCGGATTGTACTGTTAATGTATTTTATCTAAAAATTTGATTTCGTACAATAGGCCGTTATTTTGTTAGTAAAACCTCAGAACATTTAGAGTCTACTTTATCTGAGTATTTAATCCCGCCCAATAGGCCGTTGTACTGTTAGAAAAAATTAATCAGTAACATTCAATTATTAGCATTTAATAGTCCTAGATCGCGTTTACGATACAAAAGTTGCAAACCCGTCTCGGGGCGACAATATACACACCGACATCATAAATGTTAAGCTCAAAAGATCATACCACAGTATAGAGACGTTCTCTATACTGTGATCAAACAATATGATATTTTATGAGTATTCCATTACAGGTGACATCAGAGATCGATATACACGTCATAAGTTACGGATATAGTTTCAAACAATTATAATAGAGGCACGATCATATTAAGGTTAACACGATCATATTAAGGTTAACATAAGTTAATAATAGTTATTAATGATACTAGTTGGATATGAACACCATAATAAATCACGTATGAAGGTAAACCACGAGACGTTAGCCAAGTTATTTACACATGTTTCATTCACAGAGTTCATATCGAACGTGTATCATACAAAATTTAATCTAGGGCATTTCAAGTATATTTTCTTTGTAGATTCGATTTATTCAAAATATCAAAAACGTTTTAGTAAATAAAAATTCGAATTATTAAGTGCCTATATTAGTCGATGTTGTAGTAACAGCGGTTGTTGATTGCTGCAATTTTAATTTTGATAATGTCATTAGTTGCGTTCAATTTCGTGCTTTACATTCAATTTAATAAAAAGGGTAATATCAGTGCCCCTTTGGATATCGAAGGCGTTGCGCAAGAGGTCCTCAATTCCCATCTTCCCGAAAAATCAAGACAGATGTATTAGCAAAACTTTAAGATTCGTGTATAGGTATAAAGAATAGCAGCAATGAAAAGGTTTTAGCATATTTCGAACATCTATTAAAACATAGCAATTCTTCGTTTCTTCGGATATATTATTCTATGCTACATTAAATAATATCAATGAAAAAAAATATAGATATTAGTAAGTACGTTCATTCAATAGCATTACTAAAAAGAAAACTGGAAGGATTTCCACAAAAAAATTGACAATAGAAGGTATAGCCAAATTTTTGGTGGAAGTTGACAGTAGAACTTTTTTTATTGTGAAAGTTTCATTGTTAATGTTATGAAAACAAGGATGCCAAGAGATATTTTTGTTACAAACGAGAATGTTGATAGAATTAGTGTTGTGGAAATGATTCGATGATATTTGGTGATGCGGCCAAGCAACATTGCTCATACTGGATTATTTGTGGGGCACAGAAATAGAAAATGCACTAAGCAGCCAGTTGGCATTAATACTTTTGGGAAAATGCTATATACTATATCATCGTTTCTGAGTCTTCCAAATCCTCAACAATATACTGGACATTGTCTCTATAGATAATTTGCGTCATTGCTTACAGATTCAGGAGCAGATTTATTAACTTTTAAGAGGCATGGTCGGTGGCGCTCTAACACAGTGGCAGAAAACTATATAGAAAGTGTCGTCTAACATTTTGTGTGGGGTTTCATGCACTAATGGCCCTTCAACAAATTCAAGCACTCAGGAAAAAAACTTTCCAGAAATTCAACCCATTGGTCTTCAGTTGGACTGCATTTGATTCTACATACTTTATAATTATTGTTTATAATAAATAAATGTTAGTAGAGATTTCATAATGAATAATAATAAATAAAAGTAGTTGTTTGTTTGTTCTAACAGTTGCATAAAATTTGTGTGTTAAAATGAGTCCATAATGGCACTGAGTGCTATTATAAAGGTCATATTGACAGTGATATAGTTTAAGATTATTATCATACAGAAAACTATAACAGCAATCTCGCATTCTTTTATAAATAATGCATATTTAGTGTTTCTAAATGAAACTTACGGTCTCTAGTTAATTCCACAATATAATACAAGTTATTGAAAATTCTAAAAAATTGACAATTGTTTCGATAAATCAATATCATCGTCAGAATGACAGAAGTTACATTTCATTTTATGCCTACCTGATGCTTAGTAGTTATTTTTGGCTAGACCAAGAAGTAACCTAACTTGTGATTGGCTCAATATATGTTTATAGAAACAAGAAGAAGATGTAATATTACAAATATTGAAGCTTAGATATTATTAGCCCTATGGTGATATCCTGGATATCAATTTCAATGCATATTTAGATAGGATACTTTTTACAAATCTTTTAAACTTGGCCGGATACAAAGATGTAACTTTGTATGGGAGATGATTTAGTCAGAATTCGTTACTAAATGCCTTCTGTAATTATATACTCATGTCTTTTAGCATTCTCTCTATTTAACCAATCTAAACGAATTTTATTGGCTTTTAATTTAATCATGTTGCAGCCAGTATATTAATTTTGTTTACACTCTTACACCACTTGTGAATCATCGTTCTAATAGAAAAGTTGAAAATTAATTTCATAATACTTTCTTTATGTCCATATTTACTAAATGTTAAGAACTCAAAATTGACAGAACTATTTACAATGTTCCTAATTTGGTGTACCGATGCTTCACAATGAGGTTATTTGAAACTTCTCAGCTTCAAACAGCCTACGCTTGAAAGATTTTTTCCAGCTCTTCTCCATGTTTTATCTTTGGTTAATTGATGGAAGGCTGCATACATTTTCATTTTTATGGGAGTTAGAGTGTGTTTTGGAACCCGCTCTGTTTTAGCACTTGGTACAGTGATAATAGATGAATATTATCTAAAAAAAATGAGTATCTTCTAATGTAATTGACGATTAAACATACATGTTAATGTAACTATAATTATTATAGTTAAAAAGTTGATATTCTTGTATGAATTCAATTTGAATAACAGAACAAAACGACTGCAGGTACAAATTTCTTACCTTCAACAATTTTAGATGTACTACATTCTGAAATTTTATGTACTGTTGTTAATACTGATGACATATTGCATACTAATTCTTCAGAAACGGGTGAACAAGTATCTAAAAAAAAGTGAAGATTATTTCAATTCTTTTTGAGAAGTGCTTATACTTACCGGGTAGGTCAAGTGTTGGAATAGCAGTTGCAAACAACTTGTGAGACCAACTAGAGAAATATTCTGGCTCAAAATGTCGATGGCACACTCTTTTAGTATTAAAAACCACCCATGACTCCATTTCAACGAGTACGGAGTTTTTACAAGCAGTTATCCAATTTTTAAATCGGTTTATATTCTTGTTGGGGTTGGGAAATGTATGTATTATTAAATATGGATTTTCACAACATAGAATGCAACTTTTTTATTGAAAAGCCATGTTGGATACACACAGTCGAAAAAATGTTTATGCACACAATAATACCAAAATTATCTCCATAACTTCTCTTAAAAAAAGAAAATACACATATGAGTCGAATAATCAAAAACAAATTTGATAGAACAATCCCTTAACCTATAATTTCTGCTTCAATAAGAGAAGAAGAGACCTACAGAGCCGCCTGAAGGTTAGTCTAGATACTAAAAATTTGATTCAAGGTCATGTAACCTGCGAGAAATGTCTAAGGGTATGTGGTCTGTGATGTTTGTCTATGTTCCGATAATTCAGAACCCACTTGACGGTACGCAAGCCCTGCGATCTTTTATAGCCACTGCTAAACTGCGTTTTTAACGCCATCTAATCGCTTGGAAGGTTACTAACGAACTTTATTTTACTGATTGCTGTAATACCGTCATCCGTGAATTTACCCAAACCAAGCTGTTTGGCTGTCAATTTTAAAAAATAAAGTAATTTTTGACAAATGGGTAAATTTATGTGGAAACAGAAGGTTGAAGGAGAAAATGACATTTGAGAATATTTACAACAATTGTAGAGTGTGTGCCTTACACTTTTTACATAAAGATATTGGTCCAAATAAAGTTCTGAAAAGAGGAGTTTTCCCATCAGTCAATTTACCAGGTAAGTCTATAATAATTAAAGAAAAAAAAACTAACAACTAACTAGGATACATTTATTCAATAATTGTTTTATTTTCTAGAATCTTTAGGAATAGTAACTGATGATGTTCCTTCCTCAATAATTGAAGCTGAACCAACAACCTCTTTAGCTGTACCACAAATTGGCACTGCAACTGTAACTGGGAGTCCTAGTACTTTAAAGTTACAGGAAGCTTTAAATGCCCAGTTTGTAAAACTGAAAGCTAAGAAGGCACAAGAAACAATCAACACATGCTGTTCAAGATTTTACTGCTGTCACACCAGCAGACTTGAATGCCACGGTTACTCCAAAAAAAAGTGATTGAAGAATTAATTGATTTATTAATATATAGGTGTTTAACAAAGAAATTTTCACAAAAATAGTAGATATTAGGTATAGATCAATATTTTGGTTTATTAAAAAACATGTAAAATTATTAGGTACTTAGAAATGCATTTATAATTTCATATTATTTAGTTACATCAAGTTTTGACTGTATACTTCTATTAGAATATTGTCCAAAACAGTATTCAAACTTTAACATTTCAACAAAAATGCAACGTATATTGCATATTAATATTATTTTTTATTGCTAATGATATTATTTTTTAATTTAGAAAGATCTGATTTACTTGCTGAAGTGAATGTCTCTAGGGTTAAGGACCTATCACCAAAAGCCAGACGTCTCTATCAAATAGCCACTCAATTTAAAAGAAGAGCTACCCAGTTTAGAAGAAGTCAGTTGCCGTTAAAAAGGTATGCTGCTGAAACCTTTAAAAAATCTGAAGATTTTGAAAAATGTGTATCCATTATATTGTATCATATGTGTTATATTTGTTAGCGCATGCTATAATCAATAAATTATTCTTATCTTAAGTTATAGAAGAAAATAAAGGAAATCACCTGTACTATTTTATAAACAAAATTTTATATTACATTTTTGGAACTATCTGTCGACATTCGTCTTTTATTGAACTATCCTGGTTAATAAAAACGGATAAAAGCTTTAAACAGCTTTTTGAAACAATCTATCCTACTTTTAAGCCAAAATTAAATAACAGGTTGTTTCAAAAAGTGTTTAAACTCTATGTGACTGTTTTTATTTGTTTATTTAAGAAAAAACAATATAGGCATAATATAAAAGACCTTCAGTATTTGCTAGGCTTGTTATCTAGTAGTAGCTAGTAAACTGTGACTAATCATGCAGGTCTCTTCCTTTATTCTTTCCCTGTTGGTGAAAAGTAGCCTTCCACCACAATAGATAGCGCAGCACTCGGCAAAACTTTGTGGTTTCGGACTTAGTACAGGAGAATCCATTCTTCCCCGTATTGAAAGTATTTATCTATGACGGTACGTCACGTCAATCAAAAATATGATTAGGTTTTTTCGGAATTTTTTTTGTAAATGACTTGGCACAATGGATAAATGAGCACTTTATTACTAATAATTTTTCAAACTGGGTACAATGTTTGGACATCCTAGTCTTGTGAATTGACATTGATAAGTACGTATAACTTTAATACATAACCATTAGTTTTTATTAAGTAAGGGTCGATACAGTTAATTCCATAAATTTTTATATTTAAAATCGTTGTAGTGACCACACTGAAGATGGAAATAGGTCGATAGCACTTTGAAAATTTTATTTTAATAAACCTTGCACAATAGTACAGAAAAATTTTTCATTAAAGGGTATTCTGAAATAATAAATAAAGGTCAGAGTTCATTTTCTTCTTCATTAAAGAGGTTTCAACCCATGCTGATTCCGAATCCAATGAAACCCAAGCTGTAGCACTCACCGTTCATCCGCTGAAAATTGAAATGGATGAACAAACGGATGGAAAGCAAAAGCCAGAATATGAGATTTTTTCGTCCACTCGTGTTTAGAAGTCTGAAATGCAATCAATAGTAACTGTCAAAATGAAAGTTCAAAATAAAGACATCCATATGAATAATTTTTGTTGCAGCTCACTTTCTCCTTCGCAGTGAAATATTCGTTTGAATGAAAGAAGGAACTAATTTATTTTTTAATAGAAAGACGCCCAGCTGCTTTTTCCAATCAATATTCCTGGAATTTGAGGAACTGTCCAACTTAATGATTTAATTGAATTCTTTCCGATTGCCTCTCCCGTATCACTGACCCGATTTATCTTTACAATACCGAGGGCTGATACTGTATTAATCTACTCTGGTGTCTTGTCACCATAGTGCGGAAATTAAAAATCGGGAACCGGAAACCATCGAGCTTCAAAACGGTAATTCGATCCAGGACTGACTAATGGCGGAGCTGGTATAATGACTCTAGGTGATTGCTATCAGCATTGTCAGTCTTTAAGATTTAAAAAGGGTCCTTTATTTGATTTATTGAGGCCATTACTCAACTGTCTCATTTGCAATTGCCAGAGAATGTTGCTAAATTATACTTAGAAATTTCATATAATATCCTTTCAGCTTGTTGTGGGATGTATTGTGAGTTTAGAAGATAATTGAATCAACGGGAAATTTTTTAAATTGCAGACAAATGTATATTTTTATCTTGATTTACGATGTATTGAAGCATTGTCGTGGGGCTGCCTTGCATTATATTAATTTATAGCATTCGAGAAAAAAAGAAAATCGAGCAATGCTTTAATAGTGTCCACAAATACCAAATTTCTACTTATCAAAAAGAGTTTTAAGCATAAAACAAGAAAATGATTAATTTAACCCTTAACTGGCGCGGTCGGAAATTTTAATGCGCTGCGGAGTCTCTGGAACTCCAAAATAAGAAATTTTGTTTTTGTTTTTGACTAGCAAAAAATGTTTCGATCGCAGTGTAACGGATCCTGGATGTTGTGTTAAGAAACCAAAGCAAAAAAGTTTGAAACTAGAAATAATAATTTTTCAAACAAAAATAAATATGGTGTTACTATTACCTATTCATATTTTTCAAATAATATTCCATAATACAAATTTTGTAGTGGAAACATATTTTCTAAGGTACATAATTTGAAAATTTACAATGGTCTAAAGCAGGACTCGCACTGAATTCACTCGACTCGCATCGCCACGGCACAGCATTGCCGAATGTTTTGCATTGTAATAATAATAATAATAAGATCGGTTTCAAAACGTCCGGCGACGTTGTTCGATACCTAACTTCCACTCGTTTCTATTATTCCATTAGCCCTCTCTTAGGTCTCTAGCACTCATAGTTTCAGTTACTTCTTCTTTCCATGATTTCCTAGGTCTTCATCTCTTCCTACGGTTTGGTGTCACCCACTGCATTGCCAGCAGTCTGTTTTCGTTCATTCGCTGTACATGTCCATACCATATAAGTTGCTTTTTCTCAATATCTGTTGTTAATGAGCCGTCCACTTACATACGTTGTCTCACGTGTCATCGTTTCGTATTCTGTCTCTTCTGGATATTCTAAGAGATCGTCTAAACACATCCACTTCGGTCTCCTCAAGTTGTCTGTAATTCTCGATGTCTCTGCGCCATAGGCTAGAAAACTTTTGACAAAGGTTTCGTAGATATTGTATTTTTGTTGTTTTCCAATATCAGAACTCCATCATAACCCATTTAAGCAGCCTATTGTTCGTCTGGCTTGTGCTATTCGTTTTTTGATCTGTCTCTGTCGTCTTTTCCTGTTGTATCAAATTCAACTCTTAAGTATGTGTATTCGGTACATGGTCCTATTTCTTCCGTTTCTAGTTTAATATTTCCTGGTTCAGCTCCTATTGGAAGGTATTTTGTTTTCTGAGTATTCATTTCCAGACCCCATTTTCTATACTCTCCATTTAGTTTTTTCGTCATATATTCAAGATCTTCTTTTTCATTCGCTATGATGACCTGGTCATCGGCAAACTGTAGAGTGTATAAACACTTTTCTCCAAAATCGATACCCATTCCGCTGCATTTATTCTTCCATTGATTTAACGCTCTTGCTATATAGATTTAAAAAAGTGTAATAAATACGGATATTCAGAAGAATAATTTTATTGTAGGAAGTTTCAGAACACACGGTAAAACATATTTTATTTTGAATCATAATATTAAATGGAAACACGACCCACATTATGTTCAATAAAACAAATACGAAGCCAAAACAGAAGAGAGAAATACTGGGTCAAAGCAAAATGATTGTTTTAAAAACAAGGATTTCAATAACATAAACTAGCACGATTCAAAAAAACAAAAGTTGTTTTTTGCAAGTCGACAAAAACCCCAAAATCAATGTCGGGGGAAAACAAAAAAGAGTGTACACAGATCAAGAGCGGCAGTGGGTACCGGGGGCCGAACGCGCGAAGGGAAAGGTTTTCCCTTGCTACGGTAACTAGTGTTTTAGTGTTAGCTGTACGAGATGTAGAAATTCTCACCGTTGTGTTAGGAGGTGATACTGTCTCCTACTTCGACACACAAACGGTAGATTTACCCTCTAAGCTAATTGCCTTTCAACCTAAAACGATTTCGTTTATCGGGTACGATACGTAGCGACCAAACAGATAGAGAAAATCAAGAAATTTCCTAACGTGACGGAGGAAGATTGTCAAACAGTAAGTTTTTGAATTAGATTTCGATTGGGATAAATTTCTTTTATTAGTGATATATATTTATTTACTCGTTATTGGTCGAGCTGGAGTCTGAACTTGGGAGCATAAGAAAATTTCTATATACCAGGTGTAGCGATAGCAGATATTATTTATTTGATTTGTTTTATTGTTGATTTTCAAAGAGACTGGACACATCTGTTCACTCTCAGATTGAGTTTTTCGTCCTAACGAACAGTTAATTTACCGTATGTACTGAAATAATTTCGATTTCCAGAGTTTCGCCAACCTGACACGAGTTGGGTTTCATTTTGTTAAGTAGGAGATTATCATATGTTGAGTTACGTATTTTCTCTTCCACCTCGAAAGTAGGAAATAGATAGAAAGTTAGGCAAGGTTAATTTTGTAGGCAGTAGAAAAAAAAAAGAAACAAAAAGGCCGGAGCGGATGCTTGCCATATTTGCGTGGGTGTCAGCGAACTCGTGCTGAAAAGTAAATTGATTGTAGAGAACCCCTGTTATCAGTCTTTCGTTCAGCCGTAATTATAAAGCTAAAAGAAAACGGACTGGATTGCCTTGCACGCTCAGCCGCTCTTTGGAGGCAGAAATTGGCAACAATCTAGGATCGGGATCAATAGAGAGCGGCCAAAAGATAGATAGGAAATATTTCTCTTTTTTTTTTCTGACCCATATTTTTAGTACATCTAGAGCAGCGGATTTTTTTTTCGGGAGGATAGATTATTACACTGATTATTAAGTTTTGTTGTCTAAGATTATTACATCTGGTGACAGCGGTTTGCGAACCATTCTCAAATTTAAACAAAACCACCCAGGATTAGGGTGATACTAAAAGTAAGGTCTACTTTATTACAAAAGTGTGGGCGAGGTACAACATCCTTGGCGCAGACCTTCATTTACCGAAAATTTCTTTGATATATTATTACCAATTTTGATTCATGATGTTGATCCACCATAAAGATTCTTAAGTGCTTTTATAAAGGTGTGACTATTGTTGTTTTCTTGTATGGTCTTCCAAAGCATTTTTACGGGAACTGTATCATGAGCCTTCCGCAGATCCATGAACAAAAGGTGAATTTCCATATTAGTATCGATACTTCCTAATGAACTCAGTGATGTGGAAAGATTGAATAATCATTTTATAACATCCATTCCTACTATTTCAGTATTTGGTGAACTGGTAGAGTATTATAATAATAATAATAAATTTACTGATAATTCATTTAAATTTAAAACCATTTCAGAATTAGACATTTTAAATATTATCACAAAATTGAAATATAAGGCTACCGGCTTAGATGGCATTAATATATTAAGTTTGCAATTATGTATTCCTTATATACTTCCATTTATTACTCATTTAATTAATTTTTCTTTGAAAAATTCTGTATACCCTGGTGCCTGGAAAAAATCGAAAGTTATTCCTTTTATGGAGGTTGCCACTGCAACAACATTTGATGAGATTCGTCTGGTAAGTATCCTTCCAACCATGTCTAAAATACTTGGAAAGGTAATTGGAATGCAGCTTTTAAGTTTTACTTCTAAACATCATGTTATTCTAGAAACTCAATCGGGTTTTAAAAAACAGCACAGCTGCTGCACAACGCTTTTAAAACCCACAGATGACATTGTGAAAGCAAGTGATGAAGGAAAACTCACCCTTTTGGTTTTATTAGACGACAGTAAATCTTTCGATTCCATTAACTATAAATTATTGGAATCACTATTTAAATATATTAATCTTTCAAATGATGCTTTATTACTATTAAAAGACTACTTAAGTTACAGGCTACAAGCCGTTAGTTACAATAACAAATTATCTACGTTTCTGTATAATACAAGAGGCGTTCCACAGGGTTCAATACTTGGGTCGCTATTCTTTAATATATACATTTCTAGATTCCCACACTTATTTACATCTTGTAGACAGCATTATTATGCTGATGACATCCAAATGTATGTATCGTTATATGCAGACGAAATTAAGCAAGCTATTACGGCGGTGAATTATGATTTGATTACATTATATACACAATCTCTTCAAATGTGTTTAACTCTTAACCCAACTAAATCTAACTTTGTGCTGTTTGGTAGAAAATCCGGTCGCTTTAAAATTTTCGACATTTTGTGTAGCAACGGAATAGTTGTTAATAACCAAGTTATTGAGCGTCGACAGGTTGTTAAGAACTTGGGAGTGTTTATGGATGAAGATTTACGTTTTACTAAGCATGTATCTTTTTGTTTGCAAAGATCTTATACAAAATTAAGGTTTCTTCACCTGAATCGTCATCTACTCACAAGAAAAACTAAAATTATTTTATGTGAAGCATTGATACTTTCTAACTTAAACTATTGTGATGTTGCTTATGGTAATTTCCTAAGTAGATCCGATGAGACAAGGCTTCAAAAGTTGCAAAATGCTTGTATACGATATATATTTGGTGTTAGAAAATATAGTCATTTATAAGCTTTGATGTTTGTTGAAAAATGTATTAAATACTGTGATGGAGATAAGGAGGACGTTAATTTGTTGATATTACAGACTAAGTTTTTCCATTTATTTTTAACAAAATGACAGATAACTTCTTAGTTTTAGGCATCATAATGTTTATTTTTGAATAGAGATAGGGTATATGTGATTCAAGAAACCAAAAAATTCTTTAAGAAGAAGTGTATTTTAAGAAAAACGTGTGACTATCGTCAACAAACAAGAATGACATATGGAAAAATAATTAGTGATTTGCTACGTAAGTTTAAAAAGTAGTTTAAAAAGGTTTAAAAGTAAGTAAAAGTGTGTTTTTTCATGACATTTGTTTTAGATGTGAAGAAATACAAAATGTTTTCGTCTTGTATAATGAAACGAAGAGAGACAGATAGAAAACGAAGAAACTTTTGAAAATATTTTTATTCGGACGGCATTAAAACGTTCATTTATAACAATGTGTAATATTGTATTCTTAATAAAGATTATTATTATAAGATTGTTGTTGTTGTTTTTTTTATTGACGAAGACGTTAACAGATGGCACATATTTGACAATGTAGGTTGACGACGACAGATGGCGTAGACTGACAACAAAATGACAGACATGACGCTGAATACAAGACACCCTTCACAGACCATGACGACATAAGGCACATTTGACAGACGACACATACGATAGAAAACAAGAGACATACCAGCTACACAGCTGAGGCATACCAGAGACATACCACAGACATACCAGAGACACGTCAGAGACATACCAGAGACACATTTGACGGACGGCACATTTGACGGACGGCACATACGACAGATGACACATTTGACAGACGACGTAGACCATACGACGCAGACCATACGACATAAGACACATTTGACAGACGACTTAGACCATACAACAGATAACAAGAAACACATGACCGACGACGTAGACCATATAACAGAAAACAAGAAACACATGGCAGACGACGCAGACCATACGACATAAGATACATTTGACATACGACATATATGACGACCCATACGACAGAAAACACACATGACAGACGACGCAGACTTGATATACGTCACACAGAAGATAGATGACACAAGGTTAACTGCATTACCGATATGTAATGTACCATGTAGGTTGAGAGTATTGATGACAGAGCCGAGTAGGTAACTGTATTATCGACACTTAGTGGACAATGTAGGTTGAGAGTATTGGCGATAAATCGACTTTAATCCAGCCAATAATAGCAGAGTGTCCTTTTGACATCGTCAACATCCTGTATATCAACGCTGTTTGTTCTATGTCAACCAATAACGAAGCGGCCTTATGACATCGTTAACGTCTTGTATACCGATCATCGTAGTAACATATTTATGACAACACCCTGTATATCAAACGTCGTCGTCGTAGTGGTTTACCTCTTCTTCACAATGCCGCGTTCGTTCCACTTCAATCCGGCCAATCAGAGAGATGCTAGTGTCCTTATGGCGTCTTTGTACATCGTGTATGCGATAATAATCTAACAATCATAGGGCCGTTTATTCGACTTCAATCTGACCAATCAGAGAGATGCTAGTGCCCTTATGGCGTCTTTGTACATCGTGTATGCGATAATAATCTAACAATCATAGGATCGTTTATTCGACTTCAATCTGACCAATAATAGCAGAGATATGCGTTATAGTGCCCTAATGGCAACGTTGCTTACGTCACACTATATACATGTTACCATAGAAAAATCATAAGGATGGAGTTCATCACAGAACAGATGGGGCATACGGCACATTTGACAGATGACACATACGACGGAAGGCCCATACGGTACATTTGACGGTTGACACATTTGACGGACGGCCGCCCCCCACCCCCGACTGCACATAAGGCACATACGGTGCGTGAAATCCAAGATGGTAGTGCCCTTATGGCATATTTATGACTACATCCTGTATATCGAACGTGTCCCAGCAAATGGTGGATGCGCACGTGATACAAAATTGCTGTCGGCCGCTTCATGGTTGACGCATGCGCAGATCGAATTGCGTCAAAAATTACCAAGATGGACCTTGGCGATTTCCCATGTTAATTTACATAAGGAATGGTCCCGAACCGGTGTTGCTCCTTTACTTTTCACCGTATATACCTGCAACATTTCTAATTAGTCTTTGGGACAATCCCTAGTAGGACCCTATTGTAATGTTTCTTGGAAATGTGATTATCAACATTTCGAAAATCAGAAAGTAATTATCTGGAGAATAAATTGATGAATGGTTTGTTAGTATGAGTAACAAGATTATTTCAAAAATAATTTATTGTTTCAACTGTATGTACTCTACAAATGTATGAAGGTCAGTTAGTTGTTTTAAGTAACCGAATTTACATTTGTATTACCTTTATATATCAGATCGGGTATAAAATTGAATTTTAAATAAATTCCTTAGTTGAACTGTGACACTTAACAGGTATGTCAGTAACTATTACTACAAACAGATAGGAAAAATTGTTAGCCATTGTTAAATTTAGAAAGTCGTTTAACAATCCTTTTCATATTGTACGCTTTATTTACAAAATCTACCTGACTTCCAATTTATATACAAATAAACCTCAATGACGAATATTATAAAGGGTCCACTTAAAAGACATTAGTTTGAAGTAAATGTGAAAGTTCATGTCTCTTGAAATCTATTTACTATTTATATCACATAAAATAATAAATGGTAATTATAGAATTCCCCGTATGGTTTTTGAAGCAATAAATAATTATGTCTCTACAAAAATATCCAATTATCCTAGAAAAATCTAATGGTTTCTATTTCCTTATTCATTTGATCAATAATAAAGAACACATTAATGTTATTTTGTTTTGTAAACTCGATTTTATATATCATTATACATGTGCCACAATTTATTATTTTTAAATCCATATTCAAAATATTTTGTTACCCTCGTATGTATTAGCTGTCTCACAACCTTTAAAACTTTGGTTGCGGAATGTACGTTGTATGGCTTTCTCGCGCATCCTCAACTGCCAAAATTAATTTGTCAACCTGTACTCAATACTATACTGCACAGTGATTTTACAATAAATCATTCAATTCGAATAATGATTATCGAAAACACCGTTCATCGCATCTTCAAGAGGTGAATCAATGGTAGCGCCAGGACAAAGAATTTTTGACTTCAAATATAAAAATAAATTACTAGTGGAAGTATTTGAAACATTAGGATAAATATTCCGATAAAATCGGATAATAAACTTCAACCTAACCTCCCACAAACTATTTGAAACATCTTAATTTAAATTATGATGAAGGCGCAGAAAGTTCAAATTTTGGCGAATTCGCATTTAAACTTTTTTTTCGAGTGTGTATATTATTACTATTCAAAGTATTTTGTTCATTTTACGAACTTTTAAGTATATTTTAGGCGGGATTTCCTGATAAATTTGTTACTAGTTCTCTTACTGCTGAAAACATTTTGATCCATAGTTATTTATTTTTAACATTATTTTACAGTAATTTCTTTTAATATTTTGTCGAAGCTACAAAATTATTCATCAGTAAATCAATACACTCATACATTTTGCATCAAGCCGCTTCAGTTTGGATACGTTCTCAACTGTACTGTAATGTTTCTAGTCATTTAGGTGTCACAAGCGGTATAATATGGTAATAACGTCTTGATTAATGGCAAGAGATCGTGGTGTCTGGCATACCCGAACTTCGCCTATTTGTTAATAGTGTCAGTTTGCCGGAGTGGCACGGGGACGATTATAAAAACTTCCAAGGGTCAACTACTGCTGATAAATAAGTGTCATTAGCTGTGGATGATCGTCTTCTTTTGTCTTATCGCACTTGTCTCTTTATATGAAGGTTTTTTGTAAAATGGTTCAAGAAGGGAGTGAAATTGAATATATTTTTAAGAGCTAAAGAATACACATAATATTTATAAATAAGGTTTATTAATTCTGGAAGTTTTCAAGCGTTTGGATAAACAAGTTATCGTCTTCAGAGAACTTTAGCGTCAGACAATGTAATTGTGAGTGCTAGTGTAGAGGTGATAAATAGTGAATTCATCCATATCATAAATCAGATTCTTGATATTGTTTATCATACAGAGACATATCCATATAAGAATTGGTTGAATTTCTTGATTAAAAAAGGGAAATGCAACAAATCATGATATAAAGTAAGAAGTTGAAAGTACACCAAAGTGATGAAATCCCAATGGAAAAGAGGAGACAGCATAATTGCAATAAATCGAAAGAACAAACAAAGGAGTTTTTGAATCGACAACAAGCAACAACAAGGAGAAGAACTTGTAATATTTACTGATAAAGACATAAAATAAAATTTAAACAAAATGAAGAACGGCAAATTACTGATTCCGGGAAAATTTCCGGCGGAATTGTTAAGAATTGGTGATACAATGCTTTTCTGAAAGTTTACTGATTTAAAAAATCATAATTGTCGTCAAAATAAAATGTAAGGAGAATTATATCGTCTCAATAATCAAAAAAGGTGATCTTAAGGACCTTACTTGTCACAGGGGATTTTGTATTAATGGTTCCATGAGTAACCTCTTCAGTAAAATTCTTCCGTGAAATTTAGAAATTACATTGGAAATATAATTATCGAAAACCTCTTTAACCTCCTACAAATGCTGGAAAAACTTTGTCAATTACGAAATGCATATAGCTTACATAGACTTGGTAAGGTATGCGACATGGCTCCCTAGATGTAAACTATTGGAGGTCCATTATTTAGTAGATGCTAACAAAGTACTAATAATAATAATAATAAAAATAATAATAATAATAATAATAATAATAATAATAATACTCCCACACATGGCTACACAATGGAAACCTGTTCCCCGAAACAGAAGGATTCATGTTAGCGATCCAAGACGGTATAATCAACACACGCGCATACAGTAAATTCATCATTAAGGACCCGACAGTAACGGACGATAAATGCCGACGATGTCACAATGCACGGGAAACAATTGAACATATAACTAATAGCTGTAGCACACTAGCACCCACCAAGTACCTAGATAGACACAACGCTGCCGCAAAAATTATACACCAAAGCATTGCTATTGAACATTCATTATTAAACAAACATACGCCCTACTACACATACACACCATCTGACATACTTGAAAACGCAGACTATAAACTATATTGGGATAAAACTCTCCAATCTTACAAACCCCTATCATGCAATAGACTTGATATTACGTTCACGGACAAGAAGGAGAAGCACACATACCTAATAGACATATCTATACCAAACGACCACAACGTACCAGCTAAATATTCGGAAAAAATCCAAAAGTACATCCCGCTTGCCATAGAACTTGAAAGAATATGGAAACAAAAAACGGTCACTGTCATACCAATCATCATTTCATCAACAGGTCTCACTCACACATCCTTCATCGGACACCTATCAGAACTCAATCTACCCGCAACCATACACAACCAAACACAGAAAGCCGTAATACTGCAAACATGCAATATTGTTAGATCATCTTCCGACATCAATAGAGTCCTCCTATACTTGGCCTCCACCCGTATAGGCGAAACACACCAGGACAAACCTGTGCCTCAGTTCCAATATTAATAATAATAATAATAATAATAAGGGGTTAAAATGGTAGTGAAGCGTCTCTTATAGCCTCTCCTGCCAATTCCTGCTCGCACCTCCACGTTGGTAGCCCCGGTAACTATCTCTGGAGATTCAGGATTGGGTAACCATCCCCGGTGGCGGATCTGCAGCAGATGGGCTAACGCGAGAGGGAGAACCACCACCACGCGGGGTAGCATCCCGTATGGTGTGAAAAAAAGTGCTTTCAACACACGAAGAAATCGTTACTCGGGCGGGGAAGGATTAGATGCTGGTCCTTCCAATCTGATCCGTCAGGATGTCCAGCATGTAGATGAGAATGGTGGGGGCACCGCTCATCGAAACGTACCCCATCAACCGCTTGAACCTACGGCGCCACGGAGACGTGTTGTGCGACAGCCTGTCGCACCCACTGAACCAAATCAGGCACAATCAGAAAGACGACGTATGAAATGGGACAATGAAACCAACAAACAAGTAATACGTTCGTTTTTCACAGTTACGGCACTAGAGACTGATATGACGATGTACCGCATGCGACTGCATAATCACTTCATTGAGAAAATGCCACACCTAAATCACCACTCAGAACAACGAATAGCAGATCAACGTAGAGCTATCATGAGAAATAACCTAATACCTCTACCTGCAATCGAACAAATAAGGGCAGAGGTGGAGAGGGAGATTAATCAACAGCCTATAAATGAAACCCCAGAGACTCAGGAACAAGAAAGTAGAGGACCTGAAGCTGATCTTCCACTATTAAGTCTTCGACCCTCAGTAATCATCCGTCAAACATTATGGGAAGAAAACTACCAACAACATCTTACTGAATTCAGAGGATCCGACCATGCCAGCAGGCCGGCGCTACCAAAACTCATTTATACTCCAAACACGCACTCTCTCTTAGGAATTGCTAATCAAATTCTGGAAAGTCAATTGGATGCAGATATGAACCTCGAGGAAATACATCTTCACGTGTATTGCGCAGCTTTAGCAACAATCAAAGCCAACAAACAAAAAATACTAAAAGCACTTAAGACACGTACGGCTCAAAAACCGAGATGGGAACAAAGACTTAGTACCAAAATCGAGAATTTGAGAAGGGAAATTGGTAGAATTCAACAAATAGCAAATGGGCAAAAATCCAAAAAGCTGCTAAATAAAATCCCGGTCCAGATTAAACAACAGCTGGAAGGAAAAACAACAAATGAAATAAAAACAATTATTGATGATACCTGGAAACAAAAACTTGCAGTTGCTTCTAAAAGATTAAAAAGATATCAGGAGAGCTACCAACACAAAATCCAAAACAACTTCTTTTCAAAAAATCAGAAGGGCTTCTATAGATCGTTTAACGAACAACCTGGTTCTAAAGGACAACCGCCAAAGAAGGAGGATTTACAGACATTTTGGGACGGAATGTGGTCGAAGGAAATCGAACACCAGGAAAATACACCTTGGATCAAAACAGAAATTCAGAGCAACAACCATCTACATATGGAAGAAATAATATTTACATTACAAGATCTAAAAAAGGTAATAAAAAACTTGGCCAACTGGAAAGCACCAGGGAACGACGGTATCCAAAATTTCTGGTACAAAAAACTTACGGCTACCCATCATCACCTGACCAACCAATTTAATATCGCTCTAAGAAACCCTGACCAACTACCAGACTTCCTTACAAATGGTGTAACTTATCTTCTTCCAAAATCTGATCAAACCCAAGATCCTTCTCAATATAGACCCATCACGTGCCTTCCTACAATGTACAAAATCTTCACTGCAGCACTATGTGATAAACTGTACGCATACCTAGAAACTAATGATATTCTAACTGAGGAGCAGAAAGGGTGGAAAAGAAAATATATGGGCTGCAAGGAACAAATAACAATCGATAATGTGATATTGGAACAAATCAGAGAGAAGAACAGAAATCTATACATGGCTCATATAGACTATCGGAAAGCTTTCGACTCAGTGCCCCACAGTTGGTTAATAAAAACTTTGGAAATTTACAATATACACCCTGTGGTGGTTAGGTTTCTAAAAAGTACTATGAATAATTGGAAAACAAAACTCAAAATTAACCTAAATCACACAGAACTAGAAACTGAATCTATCAGTATTAAAAGAGGAATCTTTCAAGGAGATACACTTTCCGCTCTATGGTTCTGCTTGTGTTTAAACCCATTATCACGTGGCCTAAACCACACAGGATATGGAGCAACTATTAGAACGGATCGAAACTCAACAACCATAAGTCATCTATTCCTTATGGATGATCTGAAACTATATGCCGCGTGCAAAAAACACCTAGAATCCAACTTAAAACTCATGCACCAGTGGAGCACAGATGTCGGAATGTCGTTTGGTATGGAAAAATGCCAAACTGTATCGGTTGAAAAGGGAAAGCTGAAAGAAGGAGAACCTATAGAACTAGAGCCAGGCAAATATATTGAAGCCATGACAGACAAACCCTACAAGTACTTAGGAATCCTTCAGACACACAAGATAGAACATAGAGAAATAAAAGCCATATTTACCACCGAATTCGAAAAACGCATTTACAACCTCTTAAATAGTAAGCTAAATTCAAGAAACCTTACCACGGCCATAAATAGCTACGCCATATCCGCTCTTTACTACTCCTTCGGAATAATTGAATGGACTCAAACGGACCTGGAAGCAGTAAGCAGAAAGATTAGAACCGAGCTAACAAAACATAGAAAACACCATCCAAAAGCGTCCGTCGAAAGGGTAAATTTACCTAGAGAAAAAGGAAGTAGAGGAATAAAAGATGTTGTGGAAGCTTGCACTCAGCAAATTGCAGGCTTGAGGAGTTGTTTCCGCCACCAAAATAGTCAACTTCATAAAGCCATAGTGAAAACAGATACGGGTTATACACCTTTAAACCTAAGCATGGAAAACTTTACGCCCTTTAATACACGAAATGAGGAAGATAAAATTAGAAATTGGCGTTCAAAAGAATTGCACGGAAGATTCATTAATGATTTACAGAAAGACACGATAGATCAAGCTAAATCGGTTGAATGGCTTAAAACTGGAACGCTGTTCCCAGAAACTGGAGGTTTTATGGTTGGTATACAAGATCAGGTTATGAAAACGAGGAATTACCAAAAGTATATCTTGAAGGAAGAAATACCAACAGATAGGTGCAGAAAGTGCAACAGAAGTCAAGAAACGATTGAACACATTCTTTCTAGTTGCCAAAGCATAGCTGAAACTAAATATCTAGAACGACACAACAAAGTTGCCACAGTAGTATACCTAGAAGTACTGAAAAAACTTAACCTTGATCCACAAAACAACGAGCCATATTACAAATATAAGCCCCCTCCAGTTATCGAAAATCAGTATGTTAAGGTCTACTGGGATAAAACTATCATGACGGACGTAACAGTACGACACAACAGGCCGGACATCACAGTCATTAATAAACAATCCAAGCAAGCTCTGCTTATTGACATATCGATCCCAAATAATTCTAACACAGAAAGCAAATACAATGAAAAACTAAGCAAATACGCCGAGCTAAGGACCGAAATAAAAGAATTGTGGAATCTTAAAGAAGTCAAGATCATTCCAGTTGTTTTATCCTGTATGGGGCTAATTCCTAAGAAACTAAGTACTTCCCTCAAAGACATTGATATTCCTGAGTCAACCTACCGATTAATGCAAAAATCTGTAATCCTGGATGCGACAAACATTGTTAGGTCATTTTTAGAATAGTGACACCCAACGAAAGTCTTGCTGTTGAGGCCGACTGTCGTTGAAACACGCCGGGTGTAAATCCGGTGACACAAAAAGGAAAATAATAATAATAATAATAATAATGATAATAATAATAATAACAAAATTTAGAGCCCATGATTCAAAAGCAGTTACTGAAAGACTGATACTTCCCCGTAAAAATGGAGGCCGAGGTCTTGTGGATATAATTCGGTTGCAACAGAAACAAATCAATAGTCTCCTGCGTTATTTTCTTTAAAAACGAACATCTTTGCATGAGGCTATCTCGCAGGTTGACAACTACTACACCCCGTTGGATCTTCTGCATGCAAGAGACACTCGACTTCTTACTGATGCCGCCTATGAACAGAAAGTGACTATAGACTGGTCCAGTAAGGTAGACACCCGAACGATCTCAGCCAACCTTATGTAGACAAAGAAGCGTCGAACAAATGGCTGACACAAGCGGATATATTTGTCGAAACCGAGGGCTTCATGATATCAATCCAGGATCAAGTTATTTTAACCAGGAACTATCGGAAATATATTTTAAAGAAGTCGGATGTCATCGATCGATGCAGAAGATGTAAAGAAAATGGAGAGACAATACAACACATCTTCGCCGGTTGTAAAGTACTCGCTCCGACTAGCTATCTTCAAAGGCACGACCAAGTTGGGAAGACAGTACATCAAAAATTGGCACTACTGTACCAATTCCAAGAGGATGCATCACCTTACTACAAATACCAACCCGAAAACGTCATTGAAAATGCGCACTATCGCCTCTATTGGAATCGTAGCATACTAACCGATAAGACCCTTCCATGTAATAGACCAGACTGCAGCTATAACTTGTCTTATAGATGTCGGTATCCCAAATTCTCACAATCTGCAATCCACGTGGAATGAAAAATTGGTGAAATATACTCCTCTTGCTGAGGAAGTAAAGACAATTTGGAAACAAAGTGAGGTTAACGTGGTTCCTCTTATCATTTCCACAAAATCCCAAAAAGCCTCCACACCAGCCTACAAATACTTAACCTACCACCGCTCATATACATACAGCTTCAGAAAGCTGTTATTCTGGAAACATCAGCAATAGTAAGAAGACACCTCAACTTAAAATAGTTATAAAGGAAGTTGTACTCGTACCGTTCCTCTCTGAAACACCGTTATAAGACGAGCATATACAACATAATAATAATAATAATAATAATAATAATAATAATAATAATAATAATAATAATAATAATAATAATAATAATGATAATAATAATAATAATAATAATAATAATAATAATAATAATAATAATAATAATAATAATAATAATAATAATAATAATAATAATAATAGATAGATATACGTTTATTGACAACAATAGATAGATAGATAGATAGATAGATAGATGGTTTATTGACCCCATTCACATACATAGTACATTAGAAGTCAGTGAAAGTAGTACATATGAATACATTTTACCAACTAAAAATATTAAAGATTGTATAGTGCTGTATATGACAAATTTAAAATATAATAAAAATAATAGAAAGTAAAAATTAAATTAAACATATAATAATAGATAGATAGACGGTTTATTGACCCCATTCACATACATAGTACATTAGAAGTCAGTGAAAGTAGTACATATGAATACATTTTACCAACTAAAAATATTAAAGATTGTATAGTGCTGTATATGACAAATTTAAAATATAATAAAAATAATAGAAAGTAAAAATTAAATTAAACATATAATAATAGATAGATAGACGGTTTATTGACCCCATTCACATACATAGTACATTAGAAGTCAGTGAAAGTAGTACATATGAATACATTTTACCAACTAAAAATATTAAAGATTGTATAGTGCTGTATATGACAAATTTAAAATATAATAAAAATAATAGAAAGTAAAAATTAAATTAAACATATAATAATAGATAGATAGACGGTTTATTGACCCCATTCACATACATAGTACATTAGAAGTCAGTGAAAGTAGTACATATGAATACATTTTACCAACTAAAAATATTAAAGATTGTATAGTGCTGTATATGACAAATTTAAAATATAATAAAAATAATAGAAAGTAAAAATTAAATTAAACATATAATAATAGATAGATAGACGGTTTATTGACCCCATTCACATACATAGTACATTAGAAGTCAGTGAAAGTAGTACATATGAATACATTTTACCAACTAAAAATATTAAAGATTGTATAGTGCTGTATATGACAAATTTAAAATATAATAAAAATAATAGAAAGTAAAAATTAAATTAAACATATAATAATAGATAGATAGACGGTTTATTGACCCCATTCACATACATAGTACATTAGAAGTCAGTGAAAGTAGTACATATGAATACATTTTACCAACTAAAAATATTAAAGATTGTATAGTGTTGTATATGACAAATTTAAAATATAATAAAAATAATAGAAAGTAAAAATTTTACATAAATACAGACATACATTTCATAAAGTAAAAATATTGATGAAAATATGACAATTTTAAAATATAAAATAAGTTAAAAAATAATAGAAAGTAAAAATTAAATTAAACAAAACAAACAAACATATAAGCATAGTAGATAGAGCTATACGGGTTCTGCGACACTACTTCAAAAATCTCCGCTTGGTGGCGCTGAGAGCGGCGGCGCGCGCGTTTTCAATTTTAGGCCGCCATTTTTAGTCCTGTTTTAAAAATCTGAAAAAAAACTTCAGTGAGATTCGATCGCACAACCTTCGCGTCTATAGCAAGGCATTCAACACATGCCGCCATAAGCTCTCATGCATATTATTAGCGAAGGAAGGTATTGCTGCAATGTGAGCGCTTCTTGCTGTAAAATGTGACGTAGTCGAGAAAGATCCGTTAGGATGATAAGGCGGCGCGCTACCGGGTTCTTGCTGTAAAATGTGACGTAGTCGAGAAAGATCCGTTAGGATGATAAGGCGGCGCGCTACCGGGGGGCTTAAAGTAACTTATGTTGAAATATTACTAAGAATTTCGTACCGGGTGGCTTGAAAGTAACATATAATATTTTATGCGTGACACGCAGTAATTGAATCTTTGGGGGGAGGGGTTTTTTAAAAAATATATATGTTGTTAATAATGTGTTGGGAGATTAGTTTCTTGAGGATAACAGAAGGGTGAAGATCATGTTAATAATTATATTAGCTGCAGCGCTATGTCCAGCACTTTGTGTTGTCGACCAGCAGTATGCTATGGATTATTTACAACGCTTCGGATACGCAAATGAAAATGATTTGACTAAACTTGAGGATTATTTGTTGAGTTTTCAAGAAAAATATAATATTCCTGCAACGGGAGAATTAGATGAAGATACAATACAACTTATGAATAGGTCAAGATGTTCTGTAAGTGAAACAGCTTCCGACGATGATCATTCTTTTAGAGTTAGATCAAAATGGACCAAATTTGATTTGAAATGGTTCTTCCCTCAGGCAAATCAAGCATATCTTGATGTAATCGAAAAGGCTTTTGAAGTGTGGAGTAACAGTTCAAAGTTCAAATTTGAATTAATACACAAAACAAGACCTTATGCTCCTGATATATCTATCACTGTTGTACATGGAAAACACTATTTTCGTGCAGATTGCCAAGGTAGAGATGAATGCCCCAGCGCATTTGATGGTCCTGGAAAGGTGTTGGCACATGGTTATTTCCCAAATGGCAACAGCTGTATAGAACTTCATATTGATGCTGATGAAAAGTGGGATTTAAGTTTAGATGGATCAAGTTCAGATGATAGGACTAGTCTACTCATGGTAATAATTCATGAAATTGGACATATCTTAGGTATATCCCATAGTGATAATAAACAAGCAATAATGTATCCATGGTATCAACGAAACGCGACCCCAAAATTGGATGAAGATGATAAAATGGCTCTTGAAGCTCTTTATGGACCCACCAATAAATATGCAAATAATCCTTTCAAACCTACGCCACCGACTACAGGTCATCATAGGCCCCATCCACCAAATAAAAATTTATGCGACATAACGCCGGAGTATATGTTTACTGCGATGGCTGGTACATTTGAAAATTATCACTTATATATTATTTATAAAGATTTTCTATGGAAAATGGATTTGAATTCGAAACTTATTCCCTCAGAACCAGAAATGCTCGATGATTATCTACCCGAAGAAGTGGGCCCCATAATTCAGATTTTTCAAAGTTCTTCCGGTAATTTAATAGCAGTCAATAAAGATGTTCGTAAATACTATATAGCAGATTTCCCAGGTTTGCGAATACTTGAGCAAGGTAATTTACTTATACCAAAAAATTCTCAAATAAACACAATGTTTCAAAGCAACCACGGAAAAATTTATGTATTTTATAATAACAATAATTATATTGAATATGATAAGAACTTAAAAAATGTCTTAAATAGAGGACAAATTAAAGATATTTTCCCTGGACTACCCGCAGATGTTACAGGAGCATTCCAGTACATTGACGGGCACATGTACTTTTTCAAAAACACCACATACTACAAATATAATGAGTTTACCAAAAAACTTGTTGCAGCCGGACCCTTCAATTGGAACCTATTTGATATCCCATGTCCTAATGGAGACCTTTTAAATCATCTCAAGACTCTATTAACAAAAATAATTTCTTTTTATCAATAATATTTTTAAAATAAACTTTTGCAAATAATTAAATTGTTTTTCTGAAATTCTGTAATCACAACAGGAAATGATAAATATGAAAATAAAATCAACTCACCACAGAAATTTTGTGAAATTGATATGACTCAACCCACAATTAGAAAAAATCAACATAACAACAGGAAATGTGATATATCAAACGCCTACAAAAATAATAGTTTATCACAATTTCACGAAAGTGATATGGAATCCTTGAAAAAAGGTATAAATACATTTTTTTTGGTATTACGACAACGATAGTTCCATATTGACAATGTTTTCATACAATTTATTAAATATTTCGCTACCGACGATAGGATTCGAACCATCGATCACACATTCTCATGCGTTAATAGTCTTTTAGCATGCTAGCAAGACCACCAAGTTATTATCATATCAGAGTATATTGTGAAAGCGAATTTAGAATTTATCGAAATATTACATTTATTTTTAATTCAGATTGTATCACAACAACAACAAATATTCAACTGTTAGACGTTATCTGCATCGTTTTTAGATTATTATCGTATACGGGATGTACAAAGACGCCATAAGGGCACAAGCATCTCTGATTAGTCAGTTTGGAGTCAAATAAACACCATTATGATGAAGTCAATGACCAGAGGGTTTACAAGAATCATACCTGAAGACAGTGACCAGAGGGTGTCGTTGATCAATGGTAAAGAAGAAGAGATAAGCGATAAGTTTTACAATAATATACCGATATACGATGTGTTGTCATAAATATGTTACTACGATGATCAGTATACAAGATGTCTACGATACCAAAAGGACACAAACATCTCTGATTAGTCAGTTTGGAGTCGAATAAACACCATTGTAATGAAGTCAATGACCAGAGGGTTTACAAGAATCATACCTGAAGACAATGACCAGAGGGTGCCGTTGATCAATGGGAAAGAAGAAGAGATAAGCGATAAGTTTTTCAATAATATACCGATATACGAGGTGTTGTCATAAATATGTTACTACGATGATCAGTATACAAGATGTCTACGATACCAAAAGGGCACAAGCACCTCTGATTAGTCAGTTTGGGGTCAAATAAACACCATTATGATGAAGTCAATGACCACAGAGGGTTTACAAGAATCATACCTGAAGACAATGACCACAGAGGGTGTCGTTAATTGATGGGAAAGAAGAAGAGATAAGCGATAAGTTTTACAATAATATACCGATATACAGGGTGTTGTCATAAATATGTTACTATGATGATCGGTATACAAGACGTCAACAATGCCATAAGGGCACAAGCATCTCTGATTGGTCAGATTGGAGACAAATAAACATCATTGTGATGAAGACAATGACCACAGAGGGTTTACAAGAATCATACCTGAAGACAATGACCAGAGGGTGTCGTTGATTGATGGGAAAGAAGAAGAGATAAGCGATAAGTTTTGCAAATATACAAGGAGTATCAAAAGAGTCATCTGAAGAAGTGATCGACAATGACCAGAGGGTGCCGTTAACCATCGCCGTATGTGTCGTATGACAAATGTGTCTTATGTCGAATGGACCTTCCGTCGTATGCCCCATCTGTTCTGTGATATCATGTAAATGGTGTGACGTAAGCAACGTTACCATTAGGACGCTAGCATATCTCTGATTGGTCAGATTGAAGTCGAATAAACGACCCCATGATTGTTAGACTATTATCGTATACATGATGTACAAAGACGCCATAAGGGCACTAGCATCTCTCTGATTGGTCGGATCGAAGTTGAATAAACACCATTGTGAAGAAGAGATAAACCACTACGTTCGATATACGGGGTGTTTGTCATAAAATTCGTTATTTCTTTCCCGTTATCAATTATTGTGGTTTTTTTTATACGAGACGTCTGACGTTTGACACGTGACGTATGACAAGTAACGTGTGACACGTGACGTATGACGTCTAACACGCGACGTTAAACACGTGACGGTTGACGTTACAAACGACGTTTGACACGTTACACGCGACGTTAGACGTGTCGTTAGACACGTGACGTATGACGTTTAACATGACACACGACGTTTGACATTACGGGAAAAATCTAAAGCTACGTTTCGATGATCATCATCACATCTAAACACGAGACGTTTGATACGTGACGTATGACGTTCAACACGTGACGTTGAACACGTGACGTTTGACGTATGACGTTTGACACGTTACACGCGACGTTACGTGACGTATGACGTTCAACACGCGACGTTAAACACGTGACGTTTGACGTTTGACACGTTACACGCGACGTTAGACGTGGCGTTAGACACGTGACATTTGACGTTAAACGTGACGAGGTCTCTATAATATTAGTATTTGTTAAACTCTCATGTAATATACTGGTTGAGAATATACAGGATGTCTTAATAAAAATGCGAATCATTCCATAAACAATTTATTATTTAGACATTACAATGGTAATACAGTATTCAAAAACCAATGCCGGAGACGCTCTACATTTCTTTGGGCACAAGAGTATAGACCAGTAGCGTGACAAGGATTTGGATCTCGTTCAAAGTTTCCTGTAGCACATGGTGTTCCATCAAACTTGCAAACATCAATAATGTGGGGAAACACACCAAAAATGTGACATTTCTTTAGTAGAAATTCTGTTTTGACAACAACTGAAGTTCATTTAGACACGTTAGATCGTCTTAAGGGTTCAAGTACTGAAAAATATCACTACATCATAAAACCTTTATTCAAAACAAAATCTCTAACGACATCGACGAATAGATCGTCCCAGGTATTGACTCGTCCTTTAGCAAAAGGAAAAGGTATCGATCGCTTAACATATAATGATAAACCTATGGAGTATATTTATTGGGACGATGTCAATGAATTAGTGGATCGTTTGAAGTTGTTGATTGCTTCGAAAGAGGCAGGTAATACGTCACATGACAACGAAATAGTAGCAATTATCAATGAGCTCAAGGAGGCTGATATAATAGAATAATACAAGATGGATCTTGTTCATTTCAATTATGTCTGTCGATAAATTCGGACATAGACATCAAACGCTTTATGCGCGTTTACCGGCGAAAATCACGTTTCCTCATACACCGGACGGTGATATTGATATTGAAAATGTGAAAATTTGTAATGTTAAAGACCCGACAACAAATAGTGATGCTGCAACAAAAAAATATGTTGATGAGCATTTGAATAACCTACTTACTATAAACTCGCCATTAATTCAAACACATGGTGTGATGTTGCAGCAACATGATAGCAATATAAAGGATTTAGCAATAGGAATGAACGAAATAAGAAATGAGCTTCATAAGACGAAAATCCCCATATTACAGACACATATTGCCAACTTACAAAATAAAACTAACGAAATGGATGAATTTATTTCGCGAAATCCCCCTGTAGCAGGTAGGGATATGGCTACGAAGAAATATGTTGATGATCCAAAAAATATGTTGATGAGCATTTGAATAACCTACTTACTATAAACTCGCCATTAATTCAAACACATGGTGTGATGTTGCAGCAACATGATAGCAATATAAAGGATTTAGCAATAGGAATGAACGAAATAAGAAATGAGCTTCATAAGACGAAAATCCCCATATTACAGACACATATTGCCAACTTACAAAATAAAACTAACGAAATGGATGAATTTATTTCGCGAAATCCCCCTGTAGCAGGTAGGGATATGGCTACGAAGAAATATGTTGATGATTCAATTGGCACAGCCAATGTATTAAATCGAAAAGAGTTCACTGCTTCTATTAACATGTGTATTGAAAGCATACTTGAGTTACAAAAAGAAATTGCAGAAAATATTAGATCCGTCTCTGATATGAAAACTAACGTTTTAGGCATTGTAGACAATATCAATGTTATGAATATGAATACCGACAGCCGCATTAACAGTCTGAAGCTGAAGCTAGCTGAGCCATAATATGCATTCTAAAGAAAAAATTCAGCTTGTAAACGAGCTCCACAAACCGATACGGAAAAAATTTCCTCGGAGACGTACTATCATTAAGAGCCTTGACGATCTCTGGCATATGGATCTTGCGGAGATGAGAAATTTTGCCCCACAAAATAGGAATCATAAAATGATACTAGTCGTTATTGATTGTTTTTCAAAGTTTGTGTGGACACGCCCACTAAAGACGAAGACCGGAGAGGAAATCACTCGAGCATTCTCAGACATTCTCGCTCACACTAAACGAGTACCAAAAAATCTGCAATCTGATCAGGGAAAGGAATTTTACAACAGCAAATTTAAAAACTTAATGAAAAAACATGGTATAAATCATTATAGCGTATTTAGTACGATGAAAGCTTCTATGGCAGAGCGTGTTATAAGAACCTTGAAATCGAAACTCTACAAGTATTTTAGTTTAAATGGTACCCACAAATGGATAGACATTCTGCCTGAAATTACTCAAAACTATAACAATACAAAACATTCCACAACAAAATATAAGCCTTCTCAAGTCAACAAATCCAACGAAAAATCTATTTTGAATAACACCTATAGTCATTTAAAGATAGCCGGTCCACGAAAATTTAAAGTTGGCGACATTGTGCGCATATCAAAGGCAAAACATGTCTTTGAAAAAGGATATACACCCAATTGGACTACAGAACTATTCAAAATCATCAAAGTTAAAATTACCAATCCTGCTACGTATTTACTTGAAGACATGCAAGGGACACCAATCAGCGGCTGCTTCTATGACGAAGAACTACAGAAAACATCGAATCCTGACGTTTACTTGGTGGAAAAAGTTCTTAGGCGTAAAGGCAAGAAACTGTTTGTGAAATGGTTGGGCTTAGACAAAAAACATAACACCTGGATTAATAAAGTTGATGTTTTATGATGTAGAAGGTCACACACACACACACACACACACACACACACACACACACACACACACACACACACACACACACATGCTATAAATTGGAGTAACTTCAAATCTGAAACTCAGTTAGCAACATGAGTTCTCAAGGAAGTGTCAGTAGCGGTTATGGCAGTAGTAGTAGTGATAATAACTATACTGCAGAGGTGGATAAAATTTTGAAAAACTATGAGTTTGCTGCAAAGTCTGAAAGTGTGTACCTGCTTTCAACACAATATTCAATTTCCGGTTATGAAGTAAAATGTGGAATTAGTCCGGCAAGGTCATTTACGCCTGCTGTCATTCTATCTCAGCAGCTCAAGTTCAGCAAAATATCTTTCAGCACTTACGAATGGCAGAACTTTATTTCAATAATAACGCAACAGATGAATTTCTTTCATACCGGAGACGAGTTCAAACCTGATTCGATTCCATGTGGAGACTACTGCACCATTACCCCATTAAATTACGATGATTATAAGGTATTTTTAGTCAAGAAACATTGTGTCGAGTATTACATGGATGAAGAAGAAGTATCCTCAATTTTAGAAGTAAATAATTTGATTATACAACGTATATCGGTGTTGAAAAAATTGGATTTTTGTCAATATTATTATAATGTTTTGGATTTCTGTAAAAATATCACCTCCGAAAATTTAAGTTCTCTACAAATTTTATATGCATTTTGTTCCATAACACCAAACGATATGTTAAACAATGCTCTTAGAGAATTTGTATACTTTTATAAACTCAAAGCCATCAATGATTTGAATAAATAGTTATATAGATGTGTTTGTGTTTAAGTCATCTACCAAACCTTTTTGATAACAACAACCACAACCACTACTCCCCCACATCATAAGAACCATCCTAGTGTAGGGAAAAGAAATAAAAACTGAATTATATAATATATATATATTTAGGATAAACAATAACTATAAAACTTATATAATATATATATTTATGATAATTTGGTATTACGACAACGACAGTTCCATATTGACAATCAACGAGTCTAGTTCGAGTTCGGATAAACAATAGCTATAAAACTTATACATCTTAAAAGTCTAAATCACAAATTTTGATTCAACCGACAAAGATTAAATTATAAAAATGAATTATATATATATATATATATATATATATATATATATATATATATTTATGATAAACAATAACTATAAAACTTATACATCTTAAAAGTCTAAATCACAAAATTTGATTCAACTGACAAAGATTAAATTATAAAAATGAAATAAAAAACAAAAGAATAAGTTAAAAATACTAGAATCCGTCAAAATTGTCAATATCGCTATCACGATCATATGTTCCCCTAATCTTAAAAGTCTAAATCACAAAATTTGATTCAACTGACAAAGATTAAATTATAAAAATGAAATAAAAACCAAAAGAATAAATTAAAAATACTAGAATCCATCAAAATGGTCAATATCGCTTAAATTATAAAAATGAATTATATATATATATATATATATATATATATATATATATATATTTATGATAAACAATAACTATAAAACTTATACATCTTAAAAGTCTAAATCACAAAATTTGATTCAACTGACAAAGATTAAATTATAAAAATGAAATAAAAAACAAAAGAATAAGTTAAAAATACTAGAATCCGTCAAAATTGTCAATATCGCTATCACGATCATATGTTCCCCTAATCTTAAAAGTCTAAATCACAAAATTTGATTCAACTGACAAAGATTAAATTATAAAAATGAAATAAAAACCAAAAGAATAAATTAAAAATACTAGAATCCATCAAAATGGTCAATATCGCTATCACTATCATATGTTCCCCTAAATCTGAGAGTTCTAGGAGAATTATGAAGTTTCGCAATACAAGAATCTTTATCATTTGTTTCAAAAAGTACTGTTCTATAGCAACTTTGGCACCACCAATCTTTATTGTGATACAAGTCACAAATTATATCTTCTGACGCACAAAGATCATGGTGGTGATCATTGATTACAATCAAATGTTTCCTCAATCTTTTATGACATCCTTTAATGCTATCAAAACATTCTTTACAAACATATATGTTATATGTATCAATCCTATAATAGTTAACCCATATGCAATATTCAGACTCGTCTTCAAATATGTAGTCCCAGTCAGATCTAGCAAGTACAGCATTTCGGTCTTTGTACAGAATGTATCGTGAACAATGAACAAAATCGAGATTTCTACAAAACCGTGACTGATCATTTTGAGCAGTCTTATTTAAAAATCTCCATTTGTATTCTGCAAATTTTTTTGCGATTTGTTTGGTAAGAGTCCATGGTAATTTTGACGATTCGAAAAAATCTGCTAGACATTCTATATTTTCGCAAATTATTTTTATACAGTTTTCGCTTAATGTATTCATATCTGAAACAATGAGACTACATTTTTATATACATATACTCAACGAAAAATTAAAATATTACTCAGTGTTACTTAGTTTGTAATGGCCCCAGGGAAGCGTATCAAACGACTCTGGAATTAGTGACCGCTTATCATCTTCAGGAGAAAGACCCACTTTCTTTTGTTCAATGCTGAAAACGTTATGTGCATAGGACTGAATTGTGTTTTGGAAAATGTACTTCGACTTCCAGTTTTTTAAACAGTACAAGTAATCTTCGAAAGTAATTTTATTTTTTACAATATTTTTCTTTATCCCCTTAGATTTTTTCACTGTTTTTCCACCCCTAACTTTAAAAGCATACATTTTTGAACGTAGTCCTATGAAATGTGTCATAATAGAACCATTACATTCATCTTTCATCAAACCTAACACCTTTTTGTTTGCTAACGGAATGTTAAAGTAATTACCCTCTGCATAATCACTGGTATCAAACATGTGAATATCATCCTTTATCACTTCTTCGTATACGTCATTACAATGAAGTTCGTACGTGAAACTATCTGTATCTGTATACATTAATTTGCAATTTTTTTTTCCCAATTTAGGGATGATGTATGAATAATGGAAGTCATACATACAAGTTTTTGAAATGTCTAAAATGGCCATCCCGATGTACAGGGGCTTATTGAAAACAAGATTACTCTTTTTTAATTCTATTGCAACTAAATTTTCTTCAAAAATTGTTCTAGAATGAAACCAAGGACTAGCAATCAAGTTTTTAGCTCCATAACGTCCCAAATATGATCTTGATAATTTCACAATCCTATGATTCCGTATATTTTCCATGGTTTTACCAAACACCGCGTTATTCATCAATTTATACAAATTTTTTGCAAAAGCTGTAGTAGCTTCCGTTCTTAGTTTAGTATTTAAAGCGATGTAGGGTTTTAGCCATGCAGCTTGCTTAAATTTTAAAATTCTATGTATATTTGTTAGAATTAAACCATTTGCTAAAGCTTGTTTTAAATTTCGATAGTGTAAGATATAATTATGTTTATTGTGTAGGGTAGCCATGAGTTTTTTTAATTTGGAATTGGGAGGCGTTTTGTGTTCAGGACAAAATGGAAAATCTTGGTGTAGATCGTGTAGCTCCTTAGGGTACTCCAGGTCTACCTCAAGAATATACCCCTCTGGAGAGTCGTCTGCAATTTGATTGATATCAATGTTCAAGTTATCTTCCCATTTGAAGTCTGCATAAGGGAGGAATTCTGACATTGCCCACCCATAAAGGTTGTTCACATCTAGGTACAAAAGGTACTTAGTGGGTTTTTGAGGGTCATACTCCTCCTCCATGTATTTATTGTTGGCTTCGGAATATCGATTTGAGCAAACAGATATACCCCCCCGAATACCCCTCTCAATAAACATAATCATATCAATATCTTTAAGTAATTCTAATTTTATTTGGGTATACTTTAACATTGCATCCCACGTATACCCAGGAAGAGTATAGTACCACGCAGGATCTAGCTGATACGTTTGCAAACAATTACTTCGTAACTGCTCAAAAACGTCTGCTAATAACAGTATGTCTGTTTTCATATATAGCTGACTATACTCTCCCAGGTTAGCAGTATCAAAATATTCCCAAACATTTTTTGCATGGTTATATTGTTCCATGGAAATATTCGAATCGTAAAGTTTATTGTAAAAATTTTCAATGGACGGTAATTCTACATCGTTGAGCTTTTCTATACAATCGATGTAATCGTATGGAAAAACCCCTTTTTTCATCAAAAGTTTCAGTTTTTGGTTATTTAAATCATGAAACTCATGTTTTAAATTTTTAAAATCATCCTCCTTCAGTGTAGATACCAGTTCGTCTAGACTTGCTCCCATAAATCTAAAGGAGTCTATGAACCTAAACTTGATGTTAGTTTCAGAGTCATGTAGGGTAAAACTTATATATTTTTCCTTATTTATTGGTAGTATGGAAACCTCACCACGTTTTGCAATTTCCTTAATAACAAAATGTGAGTCATAGCCGCTTAAGTTATGAAAAATCACTGGAACAACAAAAACTTTTTTAAAATTCAAATTGCATGCTTGATGAGCGTATCCACGAAATTTTCCAGTGAAATGATCATGATCCCTAACGACTATATCTTTATCAGTAAATTTATGTTCACAAATGTGGCAATTTAGTGCATTTACCAAGTTGGGTGTAACACCAAGGGGTATTATATCTAAAATTTTGGACTCTACAAATTTTGCTACATCAGTTAACTGATTGGTAAACCAATCTATGCAGTCTTCACCTTGATGATATTTATAATATGAAAGCTGATCATCGTAAGCGCATTTTAAATAATATCCTGCAGAAAAAGCTATGTGTTGTTGATATTTTTTAGTTTTATCTGTTTTTTGTTGATCTGTATAAGCCTTTAGTATGGATTCTAAATCACTATAAATAACAAAGGGACATTTCTGCTTATAAATAAAATTTTTAAATTCAATGTGAGTATGATTGGGAAAAGAAATTTTTGACTCATTCATATTTTTACAAACACTTTCATGCTTATCCAAAATTTGTTTACTATGAAAATAGTTCAAACACCTATCGCAAATGAATTTTTTCCCCTTAGAGCTATTAAGTTGAGATGAAATTAATCTAGATAAATTTTTTATCCAACAATAGTGGTACTTAATGTTTTCATTTGTATCGTCTACAGGAGGTGCATCATAATCATTTAACTTGGGATAATACTTGGATTGGACCAGCAATAGATTAACATGTCTTTCAAGTTTATTTTTAGTTAATCTTGTAGGAACTACTGTATAAAATGTAGATTTATTCGATTGATTTAGTTCTAAAGAGTATACGTTTACTGATATATTATTTAATTTTTCAAATTTTGTAATTTGGGGCAGTGGCATTTCAATATCTAAGCCCTTTGTATTTAGAACTTCAGAGTAATGTGGATACGATGAAGTACGATGAGAAGGAGTAGCAGGATTTAAAAAACTGTTTACTGCCCAGTAAAAACAAGCTCGGTCCATATTACAAACGTTTACAATTGCTTTCTTTCGAGAAATTGGTTCTGGTAGTGGAACGAAAGACGAGCCAACCCCCATTTCATATTTGTTTATTGCAACTTCCAAAAAAATTATTCGAGATAATGCCCACCCGCTTTCTTTTTCAGCAAATTCTGATAAACTGTTCAAAATAGGATCAATAATATATATTCTAAACCAATCATGTAAATCATCTCCAATGTCTAATACAACATTGGGAGTACTGAAATATTTGCGGTCTACTAACTCCACGTCTTTTGATTGCTTAATAAAATCCCCACAAAAGGTGGTGTTCACTTTTGAAATTTGTGTTTTCTTGAGAACTAATAAAATCTTGTTTTTGAAAATTTTGAAAGCATCTGTAAAGAATGCATTCATATCTTTATGTGACAAGTTTATAATAACTCCTGTTTTTAATCTACTTTCAAATGCAGCATTAATGTTTTCCCACTTGACCCTTTTACTAGATTTCTCAAGTCCTTCACCCACATGAGTCACTTTTATTAAACATCGCATGCGCTTCAAATGTGCTATTTTTGTATGAATTTTATGTTTTACTCCAGTCGAAAACTTGAAAGATTTTAAAGCAAGATTACATTTTCTGAGGTGTTTATTAATCAGTAAAATCCATTTGTTTCTATTTGAAAAGGTTTGAATTTTGTTTAGAGAATTTAAAATTTCATCAATTTGCTGTAGAGTAACACTGAAGTTCGGCATTCTTGAGTATATGAATAAAAAATGTACTCACCAGCTTTCTAAAGTTGTCTTCGACTACGGATGCGAATTTCCTCAATTTTCAAGTTGTCCTCAGCAGGTCGCTCCCAAATTTTGTGCAATGGGTTATATTGTGACTGCGGATGTGTACTTCTGAATTTCCTTAATTTTTTAAGTTGACCTCAGCCGGTTGCTTTTTAAATTTTGTGATGTGTTGCTGAAACAAAAATAATTTTTAAAATGATTTTGAAACAGAATCACACATGCTAGGTTAGGTTAAATGTGAGTGGACCTCAGGCCCTCGCTAAATAATTAACAAGATTTTAAAAATAAAAAATCTTACCGTTTAATTGTTTTCTTCTATTTTAAATAGTGTCCTGGGACGGTATCCACTAGAAATATTCTGTAGCCCCAAAAATACCAAACTATAGCTCCCCTTGTTTATATCTGCGATATATTTCTTGTATTTTTCCACTACCCTTTGGGGGAGAAAAGTTACATTATCTTCTAATTCTACTAATATAGCTTCTCCAAATTTTGATTGAACTACTTTAACTTTTACTATTTTCTGGGGGACGTTTTCCGGAATTTCTTTCAGCTTCCAAATGGGTTTGTTCTTTACCTCTGTGGAAGTAGAGAAGGTGTTTAGTTCATTGATAAAACTCATCTGAAATAAACAGGGTAATTGTTGTACCAGTCTGCAAAGAGTTTCCCCCAATAAATTTATAGCAAATAAAACTTTTTCAAAAATATTTTTGGAAATTAAATGTAAAGAGCAAATAAAAAATATAAAGATAAAACTTACTTTGTTTTTTAAAAAAACTCGAACTCGAACTAGGCTCGTTGATTGTCAATATGGAACTATCGTTGTCGTAATACCAAAAAAATGTATTTATACCTTTTTTCAAGGATTCCATATCACTTTCGTGAAATTGTGATAAACTATTATTTTTGTAGGCGTTTGATATATCACATTTCCTGTTGTTATGTTGATTTTTTCTAATTGTGGGTTGAGTCATATCAATTTCACAAAATTTCTGTGGTGAGTTGATTTTATTTTCATATTTATCATTTCCTGTTGTGATTACAGAATTTCAGAAAAACAATTTAATTATTTGCAAAAGTTTATTTTAAAAATATTATTGATAAAAAGAAATTATTTTTGTTAATAAAGTCTTGAGATGATTTAAAAGGTCTCCATTAGGACATGGGATATCAAATAGGTTCCAATTGAAGGGTCCGGCTGCAACAAGTTTTTTGGTAAACTCATTATATTTGTAGTATGTGGTGTTTTTGAAAAAGTACATGTGCCCGTCAATGTACTGGAATGCTCCTGTAACATCTGCGGGTAGTCCAGGGAAAATATCTTTAATTTGTCCTCTATTTAAGACATTTTTTAAGTTCTTATCATATTCAATATAATTATTGTTATTATAAAATACATAAATTTTTCCGTGGTTGCTTTGAAACATTGTGTTTATTTGAGAATTTTTTGGTATAAGTAAATTACCTTGCTCAAGTATTCGCAAACCTGGGAAATCTGCTATATAGTATTTACGAACATCTTTATTGACTGCTATTAAATTACCGGAAGAACTTTGAAAAATCTGAATTATGGGGCCCACTTCTTCGGGTAGATAATCATCGAGCATTTCTGGTTCTGAGGGAATAAGTTTCGAATTCAAATCCATTTTCCATAGAAAATCTTTATAAATAATATATAAGTGATAATTTTCAAATGTACCAGCCATCGCAGTAAACATATACTCCGGCGTTATGTCGCATAAATTTTTATTTGGTGGATGGGGCCTATGATGACCTGTAGTCGGTGGCGTAGGTTTGAAAGGATTATTTGCATATTTATTGGTGGGTCCATAAAGAGCTTCAAGAGCCATTTTATCATCTTCATCCAATTTTGGGGTCGCGTTTCGTTGATACCATGGATACATTATTGCTTGTTTATTATCACTATGGGATATACCTAAGATATGTCCAATTTCATGAATTATTACCATGAGTAGACTAGTCCTATCATCTGAACTTGATCCATCTAAACTTAAATCCCACTTTTCATCAGCATCAATATGAAGTTCTATACAGCTGTTGCCATTTGGGAAATAACCATGTGCCAACACCTTTCCAGGACCATCAAATGCGCTGGGGAATTCATCTCTACCTTGGCAATCTGCACGAAAATAGTGTTTTCCATGTACAACAGTGATAGATATATCAGGAGCATAAGGTCTTGTTTTGTGTATTAATTCAAATTTGAACTTTGAACTGTTACTCCACACTTCAAAAGCCTTTTTCGATTACATCAAGATATGCTTGATTTGCCTGAGGGAAGAACCATTTCAAATCAAATTTGGTCCATTTTGATCTAACTCTAAAATAATGATCATCGTCGGAAGCTGTTTCACTTACAGAACATCTTGACCTATTCATAAGTTGTATTGTATCTTCATCTAATTCTCCCGTTGCAGGAATATTATATTTTTCTTGAAAACTCAACAAATAATCCTCAAGTTTAGTCAAATCATTTTCATTTGCGTATCCGAAGCGTTGTAAATAATCCATAGCATACTGCTGGTCGACAACACAAAGTGCTGGACATAGCGCTGCAGCTAATATAATTATTAACATGATCTTCACCCTTCTGTTATCCTCAAGAAACTAATCTCCCAACACATTATTAACAACATATATATTTTTTAAAAAACCCCTCCCCCCAAAGATTCAATTACTGCGTGTCACGCATAAAATATTATATGTTACTTTCAAGCCACCCGGTACGAAATTCTTAGTAATATTTCAACATAAGTTACTTTAAGCCCCCCGGTAGCGCGCCGCCTTATCATCCTAACGGATCTTTCTCGACTACGTCACATTTTACAGCAAGAACCCGGTAGCGCGCCGCCTTATCATCCTAACGGATCTTTCTCGACTACGTCACATTTTACAGCAAGAAGCGCTCACATTGCAGCAATACCTTCCTTCGCTAATAATATGCATGAGAGCTTATGGCGGCATGTGTTGAATGCCTTGCTATAGACGCGAAGGTTGTGCGATCGAATCTCACTGAAGTTTTTTTTCAGATTTTTAAAACAGGACTAAAAATGGCGGCCTAAAATTAAAAACGCGCGCGCCGCCGCTCTCAGCGCCACCAAGCGGAGATTTTTGAAGTAGTGTCGCAGAACCCGTATAGCTCTATCTACTAAGCATTAAGCCCAAGTATTCAATTCCTCCAAAAACTCATCAACTGTATAAAAACAATAATTTAAAAGAAAAGACTTAGCGAAATGTTTAAATTGAACTCTCGTCATATCACTTATATTTATATGTTCAAAATATTTTACAAATGAATTGTACAATGTAACATCCAACTTATTGTTTTTTGTTGTTTTCAGTCTTGATTTGAGAATGACAATGTCTTTACTATTTCTAGTATCATAATTATGAACATCTGCATGTTTAGTCAGAACATATCGATTTTTATGTGTTTCAATTAACACTTCGAAAATATACAAGCACGGAAGCGGCAATATTCCAAGTTTTTTGAATATTTTTTTACAATTGGTGTTTCTTGGTGCGTTGTAAATTATTCTAACTACAGTTTTCTGTAGCACAAATACTTTGTGCACTGATGTGCTGCTCCCCCATAGCATAATACCATATGTTAAATTGCTATGAAAAAGTGAATAATATACAGACTTTAACAAATGAGTTGGTATACATGATTTTAATTGACGAATTACAAAAACTTGGCTCGCTAATTTTGAACAAAGGTAGTCAACATGAGGTGACCAACTTAAGTTTGTATCCAAATGAATGCCCAGTAATTTAACTGGCTCTGATTTTATAGCCCATTTATCTAAACTGAAAAGAATGTGTTTCGTTTTAGTGTCGTTGAGTTTCAGCTTATTTGCCAGGAACCACTGATTCAACAAAATATTATCACCAGCTTGTGTGCCATCAGATAAAGTTGTAGTATCATCAGCGAATAAAATACAAAAAGTGTCAATAGCCTCTGGTAAATCGTTAACAAATATTATAAAAAGTATTGGACCCAAAATCGAGCCCTGAGGAATGCCGTTGTCTATATTACGTAAATCAGACTGGTTGTTTCCACAAACTACATACTGTTTCCTATTACTTAAATAAGATGTCAGTAATTTGTGTGCATTTCCTCTAATACCATAAAATTCCAGTTTATTTAGGAGTAAATCCGCTGGAACACAATCAAAAGTCTTCGTTAAGTCGCATAACGTGGCAACAGAGTTGACGCCTTCCTCTAGTTTCTGTACAACTTCCTCTAAGAGTCGAAGAAGAGCACGTATGCATGATTTATTTTTGCGATAGCCGAATTGAAATTCCGTTAGAAGTGACTTATCTTCCAAATAATTTATTAATTTTTCTTTGACTATCAATTCAAATATTTTGTTAATCGTCGGTAAAATTGCTATGGGTCTAAAATTTTCTGGAGAATCTATATCACCATTTTTATATAATGGAATAATTTTTGATATTTTAAAGGAGTCAGGCCAAGATCCTTCCTCTAAGCATTTATTAAATAAAATGGTCAGTGGATATGTCAATGAGTGTATACAACGTTTCAATATTTTGCTATTTATATTGTAAAAATCTAAACATGACGAATGACTTAATTTCAATATAGCCTCATGGACATCACTTTCCAAGATTGCACTCATAAAGAATGAAAATGCAGGTTTATTTATATATTATAATAATAATAAAAAATAATAATAATAATAATAATAATAATAATAATAAAATAATAATAGATAGATAGATAGATGGTTTATTGACCCCATTCACATACATAGTACATTAGAAGTCAGTGAAAGTAGTACATATGAATACATTTCACCAACTAAAAATATTAAAGATTGTATAGTGCTGTATATGACAAATTTAAAATATAATAAAAATAATAGAAAGTAAAAATTTTACATAAATACAGACATACATTTCATAAAGTAAAAATATTGATGAAAATATGACAATTTTAAAATATAAAATAAGTTAAAAAATAATAGAAAGTAAAAATTAAATTAAACAAAACAAACAAACATATAAGCATTAAGCCCAAGTATTCAATTCCTCCAAAAACTCATCAACTGTATAAAAACAATAATTTAAAAGAAAAGACTTAGCGAAATGTTTAAATTGAACTCTCGTCATATCACTTATATTTATATGTTCAAAATATTTTACAAATGAATTGTACAATGTAACATCCAACTTATTGTTTTTTGTTGTTTTCAGTCTTGATTCGAGAATGACAATGTCTTTACTATTTCTAGTATCATAATTATGAACATCTGCATGTTTAGTCAGAACATATCGATTTTTATGTGTTTCAATTAACACTTCGAAAATATACAAGCACGGAAGCGGCAATATTTCAAGTTTTTTGAATATTTTTTCACAATTGGTGTTTCTTGGTGCGTTGTAAATTATTCTAACTACAGTTTTCTGTAGCACAAATACTTTGTGCACTGATGTGCTGCTCCCCCATAGCATAATACCATATGTTAAATTGCTATGAAAAAGTGAATAATATACAGACTTTAACAAATGAGTTGGTATACATGATTTTAATTGACGAATTACAAAAACTTGGCTCGCTAATTTTGAACAAAGGTAGTCAACATGAGGTGACCAACTTAAGTTTGTATCCAAATGAATGCCCAGTAATTTAACTGGCTCTGATTTTATAGCCCATTTATCTAAACTGAAAAGAATGTGTTTCGTTTTAGTGTCGTTGAGTTTCAGCTTATTTGCCAGGAACCACTGATTCAACAAAATATTATCACCAGCTTGTGTGCCATCAGATAAAGTTGTAGTATCATCAGCGAATAAAATACAAAAAGTGTCAATAGCCTCTGGTAAATCGTTAACAAATATTATAAAAAGTATTGGACCCAAAATCGAGCCCTGAGGAATGCCGTTGTCTATATTACGTAAATCAGACTGGTTGTTTCCACAAACTACATACTGTTTCCTATTACTTAAATAAGATGTCAGTAATTTGTGTGCATTTCCTCTAATACCATAAAATTCCAGTTTATTTAGGAGTAAATCCGCTGGAACACAATCAAAAGTCTTCGTTAAGTCGCATAACGTGGCAACAGAGTTGACGCCTTCCTCTAGTTTCTGTACAACTTCCTCTAAGAGTCGAAGAAGAGCACGTATGCATGATTTATTTTTGCGATAGCCGAATTGAAATTCCGTTAGAAGTGACTTATCTTCCAAATAATTTATTAATTTTTCTTTGACTATCAATTCAAATATTTTGTTGATCGTCGGTAAAATTGCTATGGGTCTAAAATTTTCTGGAGAATCTATATCACCATTTTTATATAATGGAATAATTTTTGATATTTTAAAGGAGTCAGGCCAAGATCCTTCCTCTAAGCATTTATTAAATAAAATGGTCAGTGGATATGTCAATGAGTGTATACAACGTTTCAATATTTTGCTATTTATATTGTAAAAATCTAAACATGACGAATGACTTAATTTCAATATAGCCTCATGGACATCACTTTCCAAGATTGCACTCATAAAGAATGAAAATGCAGGTTTATTTATATATTATAATAATAATAAAAAAAAATAATAATAATAATAATAATAATAATAATAGATAGATAGATAGATGGTTTATTGACCCCATTCACATACATAGTACATTAGAAGTCAGTGAAAGTAGTACATATGAATACATTTCACCAACTAAAAATATTAAAGATTGTATAGTGCTGTATATGACAAATTTAAAATATAATAAAAATAATAGAAAGTAAAAATTTTACATAAATACAGACATACATTTCATAAAGTAAAAATATTGATGAAAATATGACAATTTTAAAATATAAAATAAGTTAAAAAATAATAGAAAGTAAAAATTAAATTAAACAAAACAAACAAACATATAAGCATTAAGCCCAAGTATTCAATTCCTCCAAAAACTCATCAACTGTATAAAAACAATAATTTAAAAGAAAAGACTTAGCAAAATGTTTAAATTGAACTCTCGTCATATCACTTATATTTATATGTTCAAAATATTTTACAAATGAATTGTACAATGTAACATCCAACTTATTGTTTTTTGTTGTTTTCAGTCTTGATTTGAGAATGACAATATCTTTACTATTTCTAGTATCATAATTATGAACATCTGCATGTTTAGTCAGAACATATCGATTTTTATTTGTTTCAATTAACACTTCGAAAATATACAAGCACGGAAGCGGCAATATTTCAAGTTTTTTGAATATTTTTTTACAATTGGTGTTTCATGGTGCGTTGTAAATTATTCTAACTACAGTTTTCTGTAGCACAAATACTTTGTGCACAGATGTGCTGCTGCCCCATAGCATAATACCATATGTTAAATTGCTATGAAAAAGTGAATAATATACAGACTTTAACAAATGAGTTGGTATACATGATTTTAATTGACGAATTACAAAAACTTGGCTCGCTAATTTTGAACAAAGGTAGTCAACATGAGGTGACCAACTTAAGTTTGTATCCAAATGAATGCCCAGTAATTTAACTGGCTCTGATTTTATAGCCCATTTATCTAAACTGAAAAGAATGTGTTTCGTTTTAGTGTCGTTGAGTTTCAGCTTATTTGCCAGGAACCACTGATTCAACAAAATATTATCACCAGCTTGTGTGCCATCAGATAAAGTTGTAGTATCATCAGCGAATAAATTAATAATAATAATAATAATAATAATATTAATAACAATAATAAAAATGATGATAATAATAATAATAATAATAATCTTGAAAATGTAGCTCCTCCAGAGAATCGACAAGAACACACAGCGTCCCGCAGAAGATGGGCCAAATATGAAAATGAGGGTATCATACGGGCTTACTTCCTGGGAACTGAATGCGAGAGAAATAAGCGAGGTTTCCGCAAAAAGATGCTAGTGGAAAGGAGAAGAATAAGACCAGACTCCACCCTAACCGAAAGCCAATTGGCGAATCGAATGTATGCCATTAAAACCCATAAACTCCTCACACAACTCGATCTAGACAGCATAAGAGACCACATTCAAAGACAACAAAGTGCAAGAAGGATACCAAATTCATCTATTATAGACGTTCAAGAAGAAAATACGGAAAACAATATTACGATACAGGAACAGGATCCTGAAACAAAAGAGGAAAATGAAGTAGAAAGACACGTATAGGATACATTTCATAAGAATCTAACCCTTTACGATGAAACTGATCCGGAATGTAGACCGAAATTACCAAAAATAAGACCGAATAGAAAAACAGAACAAGTACTAAAGATAATTAACGCAGAGATACCCATACTGCTTGGTGAAGAAGACCCAATTCTAAAGACACAACTCATAGTATACAGGGCAGCCATAACTGCAGTTGAGGTAATGGGGCCAAAAATGAGAGAGGAAAACGCAGTTAACAAAAACCAGGAACCAAGATGGAAAAAGAGAATCGAAAAACAAATAAATGATATTAGAAGTAATCTGACGAAATTATACACGTGGGAAAAAGGCAACAATAGCAAGAAACTGAAAAAAGAAGTCAAAAAATTCCTAAAAACCAAGAATATCAAGGTCGGAGACGAGAACTTTGAAACAAAAATAGCAGTCCTAAAAGATCAACTGAAGCAGCGAATAGCAGTGCTTGGGGAGAGATTGAGAAGGTACAACAAAAGCTACAAAAGAAGAGAACAAAATAAGACATTCTTTAAAAACGAAAGGGCATTCTACCAAGAATAAATCTCCAACAAACAGAAGATCGAAAATATGCCAGACAAAAACAAGCAAGCGGAATTTTGGAAAAATACATGGAAAACAAAAGGTGAACATAACAGGAGAGCCACATGGTTAGAAGCTGAGAAGAAAACCTGCGAAACAATAGAAGCTATGGAAGAAGTGAGAATCACAAAAAAAGATGTGAAAAATATTAACTCAAAAACACACAATTGGGAAGCGGCTGGAGTTGACCATTTGCACAATTACTGGTGGAAGGAAACGGCAGTATGGAAAATGTTAGCAGCACAAATCAACCGTATTATGAACAATAAAGAGACGATGCCTGGATACCTAACAAAAGAAGTAAGGGTCGAGACAGTCAATTTCATTAAAAAATCTTCGAGAGAAGATTTGACCCGACTGTGCCAGAAGTTACTACAAAAACGTTACAAAGCATCACAAAACATTTGGTTTAACCAAGAATGCCTTAAGAAAAAGGTAATACCAAATTATGTGAATATAAAATGTCACACTGAAACACCACAAGCACAAAAAGCTATCAAATGTGCTCGACGAGTTTGGATAAAATCAGAATGTAAGAAATGGTTCAAAGTTAGAGATTCCTTAGACAACAACATAAAAGTTGTACATTCAGAACTCACATTCCAATTACATCCAGTAGAATTTGACTGTTTGGATGACAAAATTAGAGAAAATGTCAGCACGATGGAGCATATGAAATTTAAGAAACAAGAAAAGAAGCTACAGAATCTTGAACACACACAACATAAAATTCAATACTCAAAACATCATGAAACTGTAAGTACCTACATACCAACACACTTTGCACCACGATTTGAAAACCTTTCAGACACTAATTTTACAAATATGGAATAGAATTTTTAAATAAAGGTTTAAAGTACAGAATACCACCTAAATTTACGAATAATATTAAACAAATTATAGCTACAGAGTCAGAAATAGCTTTAAAATCTAATTCAAATCTTTTTCTCTATGAGAAATTAAAAATTGCCAATTTAATCAAAAATATTGAACCTTCAAAAGTTAAACGTCAAACAAAAAATGACATTTCAGTTTTAAACGCAATAAAAAAGAAGATAGAGAATAATAACCTAACAGTTACAAAATCTGATAAGAGGAACGCTACTGTCATTTTGACGAGTGAAAATTACAATTCCAAAGTATATAACTTTATAGAATCCAGCGATGTAAAAGTTCTTAAAGCAGACCCAACAAAGAAGTTTTCTAATAATGTAAGGGATATTGTTAATAATTCAAATTATCTTTTAAATGATTACGAAAAGAGGTCTATCATACATAAGAATCCTCATTGTCCACAATTATATGGAACAGTTAAATTACATAAAATAACTAAACCAATTAGACCTGTAGTCTCTTATGTTAATGCTCCTAATAATATATTTGCAAAGAAGCTCAACAATATACTCAATACTCACGGATATGAATCTCAGTACTCAATTAGAAATTCAATAGAACTAATCAAAAAGTTGAAATCAATCCACTTACAAGATAACTATAAACTCATATCGTTCGATGTAACTAACATGTTTACTGAAATTCCTCCTGAAGAATGTCTAATGCTTGTAAGAAAATTACTAGAAGATAAAAATATTAATCCAGGAATAATATCAGATATACTTAATTTATTTGATGTATGCATCAATCAGGATTATTTCACTTTTGACAATAAGATATATATTCAAAATGAAGGTTTACCAATGGGAAGCCCTATATCACCTATTTTAGCAAACATTTTTATGGACAATTTAGAGAGAAAGATCTTTGGAAGTAATATTTCGAAAAATATCTTATTTTGGTATAGATATGTAGATGACATATTAGCTTGTTTTATGGGTAGTGAACGACAATTAGATGTATTTTTCAACCACGTCAATAATTTACACCCGAAAATGATTTTTACATTAGAAATTGGTGGAAATAGCTCAATCAATTTTCTTGATTTAAAAATTCAAAGAGTTAATAATGTACTTGATTATTCAATTTACCGAAAACCAACACAAACTGATGTAACAATTCCATTTAATTCTAACCACTCTGTATCACACAGACTAGCAGCATATAATTCAATGATACATAGAGCTTTTTCAGTTCCTATGAACAAATGTAATTTTGATAGAGAGATTAATACAATTAGACAAATAGCCACATCTAACGGTTATCCATTAGATATGATAGATAAGCTAATTAGTAAAAAAGAGGAAAAAGTGGCATTACAACTAATATATCCTAAACAAGCTGATGAAATTAAAACTTATAAAACCATCACATATGCAGGAAATATTTCTAATAATATTTCAAAGATAATATCTTCAGCAACGAATACAACAATTTTTTTAAAACAGAAAGTAATGTTAGTACAAAATTGTTGAATGTAAAAACAAAAATACCACTATTAAAGAAGTCAGGTATATATAAACTCAAATGTCCAGAATGTAATGCTGTCTATTTGGGTCAGTCCCTTAGGAATTTTGAAATACGACACAGTGAGCACTTACGCGCATACAGATTAAAACTACCAGATGAATCCGACTACGCAAAACATCTACTTGACACCAATCATTCATTGACACCTAACACAGAACTAGAAGTACTGCATATTTGTGAAAAGAAACAAGAACTGGATTTCCTTGAAGAACTGGAAATTAGAAGACATTTAAGAAACCCACAATATGAAGTTGTCAATGAACAGTTAAATCTAGGGAATTCTCCACTAATAAACTGTCTTCGTAAGTGATAATTGTGAAGATCAGCAGATATAGTTTTCCTGGTTTTCTATATCATTGCACAGTTATACTGATCTTAATTGGAAAAATGATATCCAGGATATCACCATAGGGCTAATAATATCTAAGCTTCAATATTTGTAATATCACATCTTCTTCTTTTCTCTATAAACATATATTAAGCCAATCACAAGTTAGGTTACTTCTTGGTCTTGCTCCGACAAGAATAATGGCAAATCAAAGCGAAAGAACTGCTACATACACTACATCTACATTTACCATAGAAGCATTTGACCCAAAGCAAAATAAATGGGCCAGATGGGTTAAAAGAGTTGAAGGAGCTTTTACTGTTTTCGAAGTTCCTGAAAGACTTAAACTACACTATTTACTACATTACATGGGCTGCGATGCATACAACACACTATGTGATAAATTGACACCTCAAGTTCGGGAGGACAAAAACTACAACTTTATAGTCGTTACAATGAATTAATTCTTTGATCCCGTTCCTTTGGAAATCGCAGAAACATTCAAATTTCAATCCAGAAGACAACAAGAAGGAGAGACAGTTAGTGAATTTTTACATGCTCTACAAAAATTGGCCATAAACTGTAAGTTTGGTAATTTTTTAAAAACAGCTCTACAAAATCAATTTGTATTTAGTTTACATGCTAAAAGAATTCAAAGTAGATTGTTAGAAACTCACGATTTAACTTTAGAAAAAGCAGTAGACATAGCTGTAGGTATGGAAGTGTCCGAAAGGGACGCTAATCAGCTACATAGAAATAATAGTACAATTAATCTCGTCACTCCTAAAAATAAATTTAAAAATAATGTTAACAAAAATTACAATACAAATTCTAATAATAACTATAGTCAAAATACAAATGATAATACTAGTAGAGGACAAAAATGTTTTCGTTGTAGTTGTCCTGATCATTTAGCCAATAATTGTAATAAAACTAATCTTTACTGTAAATTTTGTAAAATTAGGGGACATTTACAGAAGGTTTGTACTAAAGCAAGTAAGGCTTTAAATACAAATGAAGTTGAGGAATTACAAAATGCTTACGATATACAAGAAATTCTTGACTTAGAGTTAGAAGGGGAAAATTTAACTAATAGGGATAAATACATTTTGAAATTACAAATTGATAAAAAATTCATTACGATGGAAGTTGACAGCGGTGCTGCTGTTAGTTTAATCAATTTTACACGATACAAAAAATTGTTTATGAATCATGAATTACAAAATACAAAATTAAAGTTAGTTCCTTACTGTAAAACTCAATTAGAAATTTTAGGTTTTATAAGAGTTACAATTAATTACCAGGGCATAGATTATACAGCAAATTTATATGTAGTACATGGTGATCGTAACGCACTTTTAGGTAGAGAATGAATTCGAATTTTAAAAATAAACTTACAAGACATTGACAATATACATTTATTAAACAAAAACAAAGTTATTGATGGAAATAGCTCTGACGTTTATAAATTAATTTAAAAATACAAGCATATTTTTGAACCCGGGGTTGGTACTATGAAGGGTGTTCAGGCTTCAATTTATCTAAAAGAGAATGTCAAACCTGTATTTATAAAAGCTCGTACAGTGCCTTTTGCTATACAGCCTGCGGTTGGAAAAGAAATTGACTCTTTGGTGCAACAAGGCATTTTGGAAAAAGTAGACTCTTCTGATTGGGCTACACCGGTGGTACCTGTAATTAAGCAAAATTACCAAATACGTTTATGTGGCGACTACAAAGTCACTCTTAACCCAAATATTTTAATTGTTGACCAACCATTACCAACAGTGGATGAGTTATTTTCCAAGATGGCTGGTGGTACTAAATTTACAAAAATCGATTTAAGTAAAGCTTATTTACACCTTGAGGTTAAGCCGAAAATGATACATTTATTAACATTAAACACTCATAAAGGTTTGTATCGCCCGACCAGATTGATGTTTGGTATCGCGAGTGCACCAGCAATCTGGCAAAGACTGATGGAACAAATCCTACAGGGGATTCCAGGCTGCTCTGTATTTTTAGACGATATTAAAATTACGGGACCCAATTTACAAACGCATTTAGAAAGGCTCGATTTAGTATTTAAAAAATTGAGTGAGCATAATTTAAAAGTGAATGTAGAGAAAAGTGTATTTTTATCCGACGAAATTGAATACTGTGGGTACAAAATAAATAAAAATGGAATTCAAAGAGTTACTAATAATGTTAGTACGATTTCATATCCGTTAAATAACCTTTTTAAAGACGATGTGCCGTTTAGGTGGACCAGGGAATGTAAAAATTCTTTTGATGCCGCGAAAATACAAATACAGTCAGATCAAATTTCATGTCATTACGACCCTAACTTACCCCCTATTTTGGCTACGGACGCATCACCCCTGGCGGTGGGTGCGGTATTGAGTCACGTTTTCCCTGATGGTTCGGAAAGACCTATTCAATTTGCCAGTCAAACATTAACAAAGACTCAGCAAAAGTACTCTCAAATTGATAAAGAGGCTTACAGTTTAATATTCGGCGTTAAAAACTTTTACCAGTATCGTTGCGGTAATAAATTCACATTATTTACCGACCATAAACCGTTAATACATATATTTTCTCCATCAAAGAGTTTACCGTTATTAAGCGCAACCAGAATGCAGCATTATGCGGTATTTTTACAAGCATTTCAATACGATATTAAGTACAAAAGTACAGGAACACACGAAAATGCAGACGCACTATCACGTTTACCTTTAACTTCCAAAGACCTATCGATTTTCGACGAACCTGACGTTTTTGAGATTAGTCAGATCGAGACTTCACCGGTTACTGTTGAAATGTTAGCAAGAGCTACGGCTCAAGACGTAACACCAAATAAGTTGTTGAATGGATTACGCACTGGTAAAATAATTCCTAGAAACGATCGTTTTAACATTGATCAAACTGAATTTAATTCACAATCAGGTTGTATAATGCGAGGACAAAGAGTTTTAATTCCCGTTTCTTTACGAGGTAAAATACTAGCCGAACTTCATTCCGCCCATTTTAGTATTGTTAAAAAATGAAAGGATTAGCTCGTAGCTACTGCTGGTGGCCCGGTATAGATCAGAGTATTGAAAATATTGTTAAAGACTGTTACGAGTGTGATAAGTTCCAAAACAATGTAGAAAAGGCAGAAACGCATGTTTGGGAAAAAGCAGATTATCCTTTTGAACGTGTTCACGCTGATTACGCAGGTCCTTTTAATGGCGGATATTATTCTTGTTGATTCGTTTTCAAAGTGGCCAGAAATTCATTTTGTGAAGAATACAACCACAGACACAACCATTGAACTTTGTCGAAATATTTTCGCTACATTTGGGTTACCAAAATTTTTTGTTAGTGACAACTGTTCAACTTTTACTTCTTTTAAATTTAAACAATTTTTACAGGAAAACGGTATTTTGAACAAATTAACAGCTCCATATCATCCCGCAACTAACGGACAAGCCGAGAGATTTGTACAAATTTTAAAGAAAAGTATTAGGACGATGATTACCGAAAGCGAGAATAAAAATTTAAATTTATGCAAACTTCTTATACAATATCGTAAAATGCCACATCAGCTACAAATAAAAGTCTCTCGTAATTAATGTTTGGCAGACAGATCCGTTCCAGACTGGATTGTATTATGCCGGACTCAGAAAAAAATATAGTAAATATAGGGAAAAGTATCGTTCATTTTCAATAAACAGTAGAGTATCGGTTCGCGATTACTTTCAAGATAAATGGAAATTTGGTATAATTAAAAATAGGATAGGCAAATTACATTACGAAATAAAACTCGATGATGGAAGAGTGTGGCGTAGGCACATCGATCAAACTCGTGAAATAGGGCAAAACACACCCAAAGAACGACACTTTCCAGATGACTTACCTATTCCTTTACCCAAAAACGACTTACCTGTTGATTTATCTAGAGATAACTTACCTGATCAAGTTGATTCATCCGATTTGTACTTACCTACAATTTCGGGTAATATACAAAAGACTCAAAATTCCATTCCAGAACTTACGCCAAGTACAACTTCTGAAAGTATTCCTGATAATACATCTTTAAGGCGTTCTCATAGAATTAGAAAAGCACCGAATCGATTAGATTTATGATGAATTTTTTTTTTATAATTCTTCTTTTACTTGAATAATAAGTTTGTGTGTTGCAATGTAAATTTTACGAGAGAGAAACGAGATGTTATATTTGTCACATTCCTATGTTTAACATAAGTCACATATCATTGTAGTCAGTTGATATTCAGCATTTTGTTCGAGAATGGCAGTTACATAGTTACCACGTCAATTATATTTCTTTTAATTAATAAAGTTAATCTATATTTGGATTCGAAGTGATTTATTACGAAGCATTCACCCATCTCCATTATTGACTATACACAACAGTTATACTTATTTTGTTTACTGATAAGTACTAACCCCTTATCCAATTATTTAAATTTCACTGTTCATTATTTTATTACATTCATATTTTTTTAATAAGTAGTTTTATTTATTACATAGGAACATCTGAATTGCCTTTATCCTTATTTTAGTTAGTTTTTAAATATATGCAGAGAACATCAGTTAAGAGTTGGCTGATTTGTGTTTGATTTCTTTCTAATTTTGTTTAGGAACAAAATTAGTGGTGCCCGTTATTTATTTTCCGTTAACAGTATTATTCCTAACTTTTCTCTAATCAAATTTCTTCCAGAAAACAAAACACTGAGAACGGGCTTTGTTATCTCCTAACACAAATTCAGTTTTGAAAAAACCTACACTCTACTCATTTCTTCCGTCTTTTTCATACAACCCTGAGAGTAGTAGTTATTTGTTCCAAATTCTACGTGGCAGCCTGAAATAATAATACATTATAATAAAGCTAAAAGAGGTGTGGATAGGGTAGACAAAATGTGCGTAGCATATATCTTCGCGAGACCAACAATCCCAAGCAGCAGAAGCACGTCTTTTAAACGTCGAAAATACGACAGTTTATGACACCAATCTCGTCGAAATGACCAATGAGGTGACGTAAAAGAGATGTAATAATGACGGCAATATGTCACAGAGATTCGACGTCATTATGAACATGTTTATAAGACGTCATTATAATCACGTTCATAAGACGTCATCATCAACACGTTTACAAGATGTCATCATAAACACGTTCTACATACAAACTTTTCCTCTAAAATTAAGAGGTACTAAAATTTAAGGCTAGGTATTGATCTAGGAAAATAAAATATTTGAAATTGAGATGTATTAAAGAAATGGTCCACAAATATATCATATTATGCTACTTATTCCAGGAATACCATATAGAAAAATGAAACAAAAATGTGCAGGAAAAAACTTTACTTCTTCAGTACCATTTTTACATTTAAATGAATAATTTTTAATTTCACTATACCTTAACTATCATACATGTTTCGAGGTACAATTTTCAATATTTTCATATAAACTAAATACATTCGAAAGGATAGAATAAAGAGAATAATTATATAAATAGTGAACATATTCTAGTGTCAATAACAGTACTGATTTGTTTCACTTCCATTTGTCATTAACTGAAGATCACACAAACTCTACTAACTTCCATGCTGTTAGATGTATTATGAAGAGGTACTGATACCCAGTTGCTTTCACGGGGCATCAAGAAGCATTTTTCTCTAATATCAGAGAGTGAACAACTTTTCATATTTTCTGAGAAACTGGATACTAAATATTCAAAAGATGTGTTTCAAATGTATAATTATAAAAAGAACAAATATTCGTAAAGTATCTGCTAATAATTTTAGCGTTTTTTGTGTCATTCTCATTTGGAACTATATTTTCAATTTGAATGATAGTATCATTTGTAAAACAATAGCAATCTCATAATGAATATGAATGGATACTTAGAATATACCGAATTAAAGACAGAAGAAAATTGAAGCATATTTTTTCACTAACAACATCTAATAAGACGACAATTCCTGTATACAATAAAAATGTTCTTAACACTGTTGCTTTGGAACGAGCTAATTCTGATAAGCTTCTTGGCTTTCGGTTTATTTCAGAAGGTACATATTCTTTCAAATTTGTAAATCTTACTGTTATTAAGTAAATCAATCTACTGGGAATTCTGACACTTAAATCACCACCAGTCCAAGACATTAATAGTTTGCGAGTAACTCCCAAGCAGACATTGTGCATATAATCTATGGAAAACAGTACAATCATATCAATATCTAACTGAAGAAGTGGAGAATCATCACCCACATGATGATCTTCATCTGTTTTGTTCCAAAACGATGCATAAGTTCTTTTTGGTGCAGAAAATGCCTTCAAAATAACTCGTCCATGAATATATTGACCAAATTCGGTACACTTATCACAACATGCATAGCCCCCAGAAGACTTGATCTACTTAATAAAAGCTTTAGCAGGAGCATCACACACAAAGCTATGAAACTCAACTGAATACTTGGGGATTTTATTAGGAAAACCATTTTTTAGGTTATTATATTCATCAATAAATTTATTGAAAAAGGCCACAAGAGGAACTGGTTTGGAAGTTCCACAAAATATACCTATTACAAATGATTGGTGAGCATTCCAATTTTTTAATGAGCCCAGTATTGGCCACAGTTGCATATTTGTATTATTAAACAATGGGAGTCCATCAATATTCAAACTAATGAGAAAGATACTAGGAGGATATTTAGGATTCCCTTTAAGAAACATTATTGAACAGTGGTCTAAACCAATATGTATGCAATCGCCTTATTGAAGTTTTTCAATATCATATTTGCCTGGTGTACATAACAAAGTTCTACTGTCCAATGGAAGCTCCGGATGGTGAGGTGATAAAATATGTAGCGAATCAGTAATCGCCCTATGAGATACTTTCTATGTTATGGCCCAATGCTGAAATTGTGATTCAAGGGATACATTTAATTTTTGAACCTGATTGTTATCATTTGTTTTGCACTCCTATTATTCAGAAAAAAAATTCACAGAATCAATTTCAAAGCTAGTTGTGGAATCTGAAACTGGCACAATATCTGATAAGTTTTCTGCATCCGAGTGTTCTTGGTGACTAGCATATCAGAATATTCAGGGAGCTCATTACCAACACAATTATTTAAATCGTTTGTTACTTCCCTAATTCCACCTGCATTTCGTCGATACATTTGACGTTTAGATATAATTGCTTCCAATTTACGTTTCACCATTTTGAAATTATTGTCAGAATTTTCGTAACTAACCTATATATATATATATATATATATATATATATATATATATATATATATATATAAAAAGATGTACGAATAGTGCGTGACATATGAACAATAACAGAGAACAGATTAGTGGGTATTGCACGCAATTAGAAGAAGGGGCTACTGAAAAGAGTGGTAACCGCAGACATGCATGTTTCTGGCTCATTAGCCTTCATCGGTACGGCATAACCATGAAAAGGTGTAAAACGTGGGAGCAAGGATGTTAATTGAAACATGAGAAAACACAAACAACGGATTTCAACAAGATAACCAAACGAACATTTGTGCCTTCAAATGGAAGATCCCGAGTTTTCAGGACAACAACCAACAGAGACACGGAGGCGTCTATAGCTCTCCCGTCTGAACCTTTCGACCACTCTATTTCAGTAGCCCTTTACTTTGCGTGAATTACCCATGAATCTCTTTGTTGTTGTTGTTAACATGTCATGCGATATTCCTACATCTTCTTTATATATATATATATATATATATATATATATATATATATATATATATATATATATAAAAAGATGTACGAATAGTGCGTGACGTATGGTTGTTGTCCTCAAAACTCGGGATCTTCCATTTGAAGGCACAAATGTGCTCCCAAGTTGTAAACCTTTTCTTGGTTATGCCGTACCGATGAAGGCTAATGAGCCAGAAACATGCATGTCTGCGGTTACGACTCTTTTCAGTAGCCCCTTCTTCTATTTGCGTGCAATACCCACTAATCTGTTCTTTGTTATTATATATATATATATATATAACATATATATATATATTATATATATATACATATATATATATTATATATATATATATATATATAAATATATATAAATATTAATATATATATATATATATATATATATATATATATACATATATACATATACAGGGTATCCCGGGACTAATGGGAAAAAAGTCAGGAGCGTATAATCTGAGCCAAAATAATGTTAGTACTTCATATAAACTTTTTCTGTGGAGGCCCTCGTTTTCGAGTTATAGGCCTCCAAAGTATTAATTTTGAATTTGGTTTTCATTTTTATTTTTTGTACTAGTTATTTAATCTTTATCAAATTTACGGCAAAGCTATAATGTACGTGTATGCTTATTTTGGAAAGGTAAACAGATTTACAGTACTGCTTTGAAGCCAGGGACGGACTACTCGCAATGGTTAGTGATCCAAAAAATTTGCAGGGATGGCACACCCTGTATGAAATCATCGAAATTGACTTCTCCACACATTAAGCTAACGAGAAGGTACTCTTGATTGAATTCGATAAAATAAGCCGTTTGGATAATATTTACAGTTTTATTAATGCACTACGTACAAATCTACCTGACTAACTTATTAATACGATGTCCAGGATTTACTTCCTTTTAATCAAAATTACGAACATAACATTATTAAACCATTAAGAAAACCTCAAAAAACACAAGTTATAAGACATTATACTAATACTAATTCCTAAACAACAACAAAAACTAACGTTATTCTAATAAATGTTCAATATGAACTCCTCCCACTTCCACGCACATTCTAAGTCTACGAGGGTTGTTTCTTTGCACTTGAATGAGCAATCCCACATTATTTCTAATAACATTGCAGTGTAACACAATTCTGTCTATTAAATCTTGTCTTGTTTGCACAGGTGTTGCGTATACCTTACTTTTGAGATAACCCTAGAGAAAGAAATCCATAGGATTAACGTCTCCTGATCGCGGTGGCCATTGAAAAGGGCCTCCACGACCAATCCATCTATTAGGAAACCTTGTGTGTAAATGCTGTCGTACATCTAAACTGAAATGAGGAGGGGCCCCATCATGCATGAACCATAAATTCCTACGAGTTTGTAGTAGAACATCATCAAACCGGTTCCATAACTAATTTTGCAAAAACTCCAAATATCTCTGACCAGTCAAACTACCGTCAATAAAGTATATGGCTCTATCAAATGATTGCCAACTATTCCTGCCCAAATATCAACCATGAATCGATGCTGGCTCCTAGTTTGGATAATGCCATGTGGATTCACATCATCCCATAAATGCATATTATGAGAATTTATGATTCCATCTCTGGTGAAACAGATCCTTGGTCGAAACCGCTTTTTGCGTTATTCTGTATGTATTTGCAATAATAACCAACTTTCTGTTACTTTTATGGACGTTCTCTGTGTCTCTCATACATGAGCGACATTGCCCTGTAGCAAAAAATTTGCGACATTTTAGCTAGTTTCCACGTGTCTCCAATATGGTCCACGGAGGCTTTTCAGTTTCTTTCTTATGTTTCAAATTTGAGGATAAAAAATTGGACGTACTAGATCAGAAACAATGTCTAAACGTCATCGAGCCTTGAAACAGGCCGAGTGAGAGGAAGCAGCAGCTGATATCGATATTGATAACGAGATCGATTATCAGTTCGACTTTGATTTCGATTACTCTTCCAAAGATTCAGATTTTGCCATCGACACGGCAGCTGCAAAATAGCTAGTGGAGTAAGCTGATGAAAAGGGTCACGAAGAAGACCGAGATATTGAAGAAATTATTCATGATTTGATGATGGCAGTGGCTCATATCGAAGACGATGGACAAAATGAAGAAGATGAGGAAATGCTAGCTTCCACCGATTGGACTGAATATGTTGGACGACACATGAATTTCCAGCAGAGGCTCATATCGAAGACGACGGACAAAATGAAGAAGATGAGGAAATGCTAACTTCCACCAATTGGACTGAATATGTTGGACGACACATGAATTTCCAGCTCACGGGTCCTAGTGGTCTCCATCAAGATTTATCTCCTCACATTTTTTTATCTCGTCAATGATAAGGTTCTGGGCCTCCTAGTTATTGATACTAACAGATTCACCGAACAAACCATAGCATCAAAGGAGGCAAAAAGATATTCTCGCATAAAAAATGGAAAACAAACCAATCCAGAAAAAACAATTCTTGGGATTGACACTGTGGATGGAATTGGTTAGAATTAGTGCATTACCTGATTATTGGACGGACAAGGGTATTTATCGACTAGAAATTCCGGGAGAAAGTATGTCACGTAGCTTATGAGTTGCTGTCTCAGAAAGATTAAACATGTTATGGATATCCTGTAAACCAAATTTCAGTGTCTAATCACCCGTGCGGAAGATATTGTAATAGACGAAACTTTGATTCCATGGAGGGGGCGTCTTATTTTTAAACAATATATTCACAACAAAGCCCATAAATATGGTAAGAAATTCAGGAAGAATCAGAACTCTAGTAGCAAAATCTAGATCAAAGTTGAGCTTCAACTATTGCGAGAAGTGTCCAGGACAACTGCAAATGTGTCTAACCTGTTTCATTGTTTATGTTTCCACCATTGTTCTGATTTATCTTGAAAAATTCCATTCATAATTAAATTTTTTAGTTAAGTTTTGAAAATTAATCTCTGTTAGAATAGACTTCATGTTAATATTTGGTAAGATACATATTTTTCAATATTATTTGTTGTGTTAGTTCTGAATTTCAAATTTCGTTCCAACCAAGACTCATGATATGTTCACCAGAGGCCACGCTCGGGTTCTCCCATTTAAAATACACGTCAGCGGGTATCATATTTGATATACTTGGGCAGAGAGTGAACAATATGTGTCTCTCAAAAATGGGCGACGTGGCCCCCGAGAAACTGTTCGTTTCTCTCATATACGAGCGATGTTGAGGAAATCATTTACTTATTTTAGTCAATAATGATTTGGAGTCGGGTGCATCAAGAAAGTATGTATCTAACCAAAAGAAAGTTTTTTATACTTTCGACTTTTGAAACCATCAGATTTAAGTTTTAAAATAGAACGTAGATTAGATTAGATTTTAATGGGGTTACAATTCACTGAAAACTAAGGTTTCTTGTGCTTCCCCTATCAGAGCTTTTTTCGCCACTACGACAGCTCGCCTTCCAGTTCCAGGGTTATAATGAACTCTGATATTTGGGACGGCTACAGCTAGGTTAAATCCTCACTCTTACAAGTTTCTTGTCCGAAGCATTTCTTGCGTTGGCGAGGCATTCTAGAACTAGGTGATGCGGAGTTTCATCCTCCACCACACAGAAACTCCACTCGTCAATTTCTGCTAGTCCTATTCTCATTAGGCGCTTCCTAAGGCGGCAGTGTCTTGTGAGAAAGCCTGTAAGGAGATGTAGCTTATTTCTACTGAGGTCCAAATATTTTTTGAATCTAGCAGTGTCAAAGTTCCGTAGGAACTTTTTGGAATGTTCCAGCCCGGGAAGACACCGCCAGAGTAATTCTTTTTCGGTTTCCGCTTTCTTCCGAAACTATTTCTCATGGGAGCATTTTCCTACACCACAGAAAGGCCCCGGGCCAATAAAGGGCGTTGGTGCTCCTTTCCTGGCAAGTGTATTGGCCTCTTCATTTTCTGTGATTCCCGAGTGGCCAGGAACTCGGACTAAAGAGACCCTGCTATTCTTGCATATTTCATGAAGTTTTCTTTGGCACTTCCATGCCAACTTTGAGTCAATGACATGGGACCTAAATGCTTTGATAGCTGCTTGACTATCAGAGTGGATCGATATGTCCCATTTCTGATAGTTTCTTTCTAGGTTCATTTCCACGTATCTTTCGATCGCAAGTAATTCTGCCTGAAAGACACTGGGGAAGGAGCCTAACGATAATGAGTATCGGGTGCCAGACCCATATACTCCAGCACCTGCTCCAGTGGTGTTTTTTGAACCATCCGAATATCATTTATGGTGTTTTCTTTGAGAGTGTGCGTGGTGTATTCTCTTTCCCAGTCCCTTCTATTATTTAGCATCGTAGTGAAATTATTTTCGATACTTACTTTCTGGATCATTTCGTCACTGAGAAGATTTGCTGATGAGATGTATTTTTTTATAAAGGACCATGCTCTCTTATTTTCAATACTCTCATTGCTTGAACCTTCCTTAGATATTCTAAGAATTGCCTCTTGGGCAGATCTTCCTATCACCAGGTGTAAAGGTGTGAGATCTATAATGGTCTCAAGTGCCCTAGTTGGACACGTTTTCATAGCTCCAGTGATGCACACACAGGCAAGCCTTTGAACTTGATCGATAGTCTTCCTCGTACTGTATTGACTCGTTTTTGTATGCCAAACTAATGTCCCATACGTAACTGCTGGTCTCACAATCATGGCATACAGCCTTTGCAGTATTTGGGTTACAGCCCCACATCTTACCAGCTAGATTTCTGCACGCCATCAAATTTCTTATGGCTTCACTAGCAGTTATTTCTACATGCATATTCCACAGGAGCTTACTGTCTAGGGTTATCCCTAGATATTTAACTTCTGACTTCCATTCTATGATTTCCCCGTTTAAGGATGTGGGTTTCATGGCTGGAAGTGTTCTTTTCCGGGTCAATGGAATTACTATGGTCTTGTGTGGGTTAATGTTTAGCCCCACTGACAAGCAAAATTGCTCAATGATTCTAAGGCCCTTTTGCACTAAATCACACAAGGTGCTCTTGAACTTGCCTCTGACTATTAGAACTATGTCATCAGCACAGCCCATACATTCGAAGCCAAGCTCCGTTAGCCTGTAGAGCCACTCATCTACTACGATTCTACGTAGAAGGGGAGATATCACTCCCCCTTGAGGTGTCCCCCGAGTGGCTCTAACTGAGGTGGTTGATTCCCCATCTGTTTCTCAGCTATCCTCGTCGTCAACAACTCATGCATCCATTTTACAATGGTTCCATTTACTCCTCGCCATTTACGTGCTTCTTGGACAGACACATGAGTTATGTTGTCAAAGGCCCCAGGTATATCCAGGAATGCGCACATTGTGATTTCCTTGTTGTTCAGAGTTCTCTCTGGATGACTTAGGTCAGCTGATACAGAGCCGTCTCAGTTGATCGACACGCTCTCTAAGCATGCTGACATTTATGAAGTGGTGTATTCTCCAGGTTCTCTGTTCTTACGTAGTTATACACTACTTTCTCCATCGTTCTGAGTAGGGAAGATGTTAGACATATGGGTCTAAAAGATCAGGATCGGTCCCATTTATTTTCCCTATTTCTGATATGAAAGTTACACTTGCCCTCCTCCATTTTCTAGGTATTAGACCCACTGCTAGACTGCCTACTGTAATCTTCAGCAGTTGAGGAAGAAGCTCCTCTAACCCTTGCAGCAGGAGTGCTGGAAATATTCCATCCACTCCTGGTGATTTATATGGTTGAAAGTTACTTATTGCCCATTCCAACCGTTGTCTGGTGAATATCTTATTAGCAATCTCCCAATCTTCCTTGCGGGATTTTTTGGTGTAATTCATTGCTATTTCAGTGCTTGTTGCTGGTTCACTACCTGGAAAGTGGGTTCTAAGAAGAAGAATCTATCGTTCCTCTTCACCTTCCGTGTATGATCCGTTTGACTTCTTCAGCGACATTGTGGGGTTAGTTTCCCCATTTGCCATGATCTTTTGTGGTCTGGCCGCTGTGTGAGTGGGAGTGATTTTTCCGCAGAAGGCTTGGAAATTGAGCCTTTTGGCATTCCTTATCTCTTTATTGTACCGAGTAAGCTTCTCAGTTTACCCCTGCCAATTACCGTCACGTTTGGCTCTCTTAAAGAGCCGACGGACCTCTTTTATGAGGTTTGACAGGTTCTCATTACAAGGAGCATCCTTTTCTAAACGAGTTTTTGACAGTGGGCATCTGAAATGAATAACTTCCATGATTGCCTCACTGATCTGTTCGACTCTTTGTTCCAGGTCGCGTTGCCGGTGATTTACTCCATTCACTTCGACGTTTTCCAAATTGACCTTCAGATTGATCTTGTGAAGAGACCAATCAGTATTTCTAGGATTTCGTATTGTAGGAATCGAGGTAATATCTCCCACTATCCCAAATTCGATGATCCAATGGTCAGAAAGTGATGGCTCGCTCATCACCCTCCAATCTTTCACATGTTTCCTAGCAGCAATATTGACAATTGTTACGTCCAGGACCTCTCCTCTTGCTCTCGTGACAAAAGTGGTGGTTCTCCCCACGTTCAAGGTCTCAAGGTTATTTGCTAAGAGATATTCTAACAAAAAAACATAGAACGTCACTTGAAATATTTACTGGTATCGATAATATTTTCAATAGATAAAGTGATTGTTAACATCGAATACATAGGGTATAGCGTCGATGACTCAATATTATGTGTCGAATATACAAAATACGCAGCAACAGAGTTTTCGAAAATAAATTTAAGTGATTGTCTAGTCGTCAATCCATAAATTTTGCATATATGTCATCCTATATATTTGACTGCTAATAAGGCCAAAGAGATATCCTTAGCTTAAATTACTATTTCTGATCGTGTATTTGGAAAATAACTAATTAACGAGGAACGTCCAACAATGAATCCAGGCAACTAGATATAATTTGTTTTTAAATTTCAGGGTATTTTTACAATTCTATTTTGCTTTTTAATTAAAGTAAAGTAAACAATGCATTTCATCTATGTAAATTGATTCCTCTCTTTGATTATTCATAATTTAAAGTCCTAAAAACATTAAATACGAAATGGGGAAATTATTGAAAATACAAATTTAACTTTCCTCACCAGAGATGAAAGTTAACGTTATGGGAATTTCTCTCACGGAAATGACATTCTCGCTGAAAGTATTCTATTACAAAATGAGACAGTTGTAGAAAAACTACTATATTTTTTTATTCCCTTTACAATGTTTGATTTGCAGAAAGAGAATATATTAAGTGAATTCCAAATACACACATTTTGTATTCTGTATGTCTCTTCAATGGAGTCCATGGTCGTTCAGTTCTCTAAGTGGAGTAGAAATACAAATTAGTCACACGACGCAATACACAGAGAGAAACGCTATTTAGCTTCATGAGTCATCCTCGCTATCAAAATTACCACAGATAACGGGAATTTTAGAGTTTGCAGCTCAAGAATATAACTAGATGAATGATAATATATCCCAAACAAAGAGGGATATTCTTATCAGTCGGTTTTATAGGAACGAAAATGAGAGGGAATATATAAAGGGTTGAGAAAAATAAAAAATGTTTGCGTCTGAAAAGTCTCTTAAATATTTTTTATTGCGGGTAAAAGACGAGATATTGTGCATAAAAGATACGTTCCCCGTAAGTACCTATGCTTATACTTGCGAATTATGGAGGAAGTCTTTCTTCGCGTATTTTTTATAATAATTTGAAATATAACATCATAACATCAAATACGTTGTGGCAGTGACAATTTCCTGATTCTCCTCAAATTAAAAAAAATATTAGTATAAACTCGATACCCAGTTTTCTAAACTGATAGCACTGTGATGGAAAAATACAGTAATGTTTACAAATACTTTTAAGTCATAATAAAACTAATAAAGTATGAAATCGAGTATCAAATATTTGCAATTGTTTGAATATAAAATGTCCAACACAGCTTTCTTCAAATTGTTCCAATATTAGGTAGTTAAGTTAGTTACTTGCAATGTATCTAACATTCTTGTAAATTTTAAATTGGATTTGTTTCAATATGACATTGTTAATAAAGATTTATATCATGAACCATCGAACTGAATAGCATAAAGTTTACATGAACCCAAAAGTTAGATAGATATATATTTATTAACTACTTTACAATAAAATGTTTGTAGCACGTCAAAAAGAAAATACATACAAAAGAAATATACAAAATGTATCCTAAGATAAAAACGGAGTAAAGTGTCACAGCAGAGATATGGTGTTGAGATCGCCTCGACAATGCACAATGTAATCATCAACAGAGTAGAAACTATATTTAAGCCAAAACTTTTTCAAATATTTTTTAAAATCATTGGAGCCCAAGGATTTTACAATTGATGGCAAAATATTAAGAAGCCTATAGTTTGGTGAATTTGATTGTGTCGTATTTAGCCGAAAGTAGCTGCATCTGATATGGTGAGCATTACGAGTGTTGTAGTCGTGGATATCTTAATTTCTAGACAACATTGACTGTTTCCCATGAATTTCAATTAGAGTATGAAATAAAAACAATGACGGTAATGGCATAATTTTATATTTTATGAAAAACTGTTGACAATAATCCCTGAAACCAAGATCAGCAAGCATGCTTATCGCCTTTTTTTTGCATTCTAAATACTGTTATAGCATGGGAGGAATTACCCCAGTGGGCGATGCCATAGCTAATATGCGAAAAAAATATTGAGAAATGCGTAGTTTTGAGTGTACCTGAATTAGTAATATTTCTCAACTGTCGTAAAATGAATAACGAACTTGAAAGTGTTTTGACTAAATGCTCAATATGTGCCTGCCAACTTAGCCTGTGATCTATGACTAATCCAAATAATTTCACATTTTTTGTTTTTTGGTGAAATGACAATTGATTACTTGCAGATATATGCATGATTTCAGTTTTATTATAATTTAATTTTAGTTTGTTCGATGGAAAGCATTCATTTGCCCTGTTACTAACGCAATCTAGAGAGGCGGCTAAATTTGTAATATCTTTCTCAGAAATAATAAATGTAGAATCGTCTGAAAATAGAGCCGACGTATAGGGTAACATAAAACGGCACAGATCATTAATATAAATGATAAACAAGAGGGGGCCTAGAACCGACCCCTGAGGGACTCCATGACTTACCTTTAGAAAATCTGATGTTACACCATTCACTGTAACACATTGTTTTCTGTTTGACAGGTAAGAACCAATAAGCTTCAACGGAATTCCCCTAACTCTATAATAATTTAAATTTTCTAAAAGAATGTCGTGAGAAACGCAGTCAAATGCCTTTGAGAGCACAGCATTATGACCGTACGGTTACCATGTTCAGGTTCTTCCACTACGCGCCTCACAACATTAAGAGCTACCTGGGTGGTTGAGCGGGAATTTCTTAAGCCAAATTGGGAGCTACTAAAGAATTCGTTTGAATCAAAATAGTCATACAACTGTTTTTTTATTAATTTTTCAATGACCTCACTGAATATAGAAATAATGCTGATAGGGCGATAATTATCGATTACGGAAGCATAGCCTTTTTTAAAAAGGGGAAGCACTTTGGATAGTTTGAAAATATCGGGATAAATACCGGTGTTGAAAATAAGATTTATGAGTTCTGTAAAAGGTTTTGCAGCAATAGAATTGGTCTCCTTCAAGATGCGGCTATTGAGTTCATGAATATCGAGACAATCCAAATTTTTCAATGAATTAATGGCTGAAGAGACCTCAAAGTGAGTGATCGGGTGTAAATATAATGAACCGCAAGGAGCAGGAAAATTTTTAAAACATAAGAGCTCGGCATTAGAAATATTAGGAATGGATTGGATGATATTGACTGCAATTTCACAAAAGAAGGTATTCATCTCATTTGGTGACAAATCAGGAGTTATTAAGGAGTATTTTGATTTCCTTCTTTCATAGTGAATAACCCTCCAACAAGCCTTTGCTCTATTTTCAGACGACATGATAAAATTATCATAAGCTGATTTTTTAGCGGATTTTAGCCTGCTATTATACACTACCCTCAGAGTCCTATACTTTTTTAGATCTTCTGGCTGTTTTCTTGCATCGGCTATTAACTTCAAAGATGAAAGTTGATTTCTTAGGTACCTCAAATCATCTGTAAACCAAGACACTGGAGAACGTTCAGTGCCTTGCTTAGCTTTTCTTAGAGGAAAGCACTCCGAACTTAAATCATGGAAAGTGTTAACAAGGAAACAGGCCAAAACGTCTACATCTGATAGTCCCGACATAAAAGGACTTCAGTCAATAGTGGCTTGATGATGTTTTAATATATTTAGTCCTTTATTTGTAATACAACGTCTCATAACAGATTGCGACGTATTAGTTGAATTCACATTATTGTCTATGACAATATATTGAGCCCGATGGTCAGAAAAGCAAGGCTCGAAAACACCGACCGAAAATTGTTGTTCCACGATATTGGTAATTATATTGTCAATACAGTTGGACGAGGTAGCGGTAATCCTTGTATCCTCTAAAATGGTGATTGCGATGCCGTACGACTGCTGCAAATATTTTAACTTATTCAAAACACCTGTTTCAACCTTAAAATTCAAATCGAAGTCTCCTAAAATTACTAGTTTTTCATATTTGTTTAGTAAGTTGTATAGTACATGTTCAAAATTCGCGAGAAACAGATCAATGTTGCTTTTCCCAGATCTGTATATTACTATAACTGAGATTTTTATTGATGGTTAGTAAATTTCCGTAAATACTGAATTTTGTTCGCTGTTGAAGTCGTCCAAATTATTTGAGCTAAACTTTAAACTATCATTGTTTTCTTTTACGTAAATAGTTAGGCCTCCATGAATCTTATTACTACGGCAAAAAAAGGTAGCCAATGTATATCCAGATATATTGATATGTTGAAGACAGTTCTCAGTCTGCCAGTGTCCAGAGAAACAAACAATATCAAAATGATGATCAGAAAGAAAAGCATTTATTGTTTCCACTTCATTAGAGATGCACTGAATATTAATATGAAACATACTTACCGCACTCTGCTGATTATACCCTTTTAACACACTAAGAACATTGGTTGTATTAAAATTATTTAAATTGTTTGAATTTACATTTCCTCGTCGGTCGTCTGGGGTTGGTGAAAATTTCTTTCAAAATTAAATCTTCTTACAGCTGCTTCTTTGGGCCAAATATGCGGGTTATCAACTTGATCTATATTCTCAAAGGGAAAAGACACTTTGACTGTGGACGCATATTCATTTTGACTCCATTTAACATAGGAAAAGGATACGTCAGGAGCTGATTGTTTAAGAAAGTCTAAGAGATCATTTGAAGTCATGTCGGCACTTATGCGAGAGACATGTACATGTCCTTGTCATCCAATGGTCTTGAATTTTGAAACATCATTGCTTCCAATAATCGGTTTATATTTATTTATGCTGGCGTTTTTTTGAGAGAGATTCCCAATGGAATTTCCCGTATTAATTGTGTTTATGTTTACATGTTATTACATGGCGATCCTGCCAGCCAACTTGGAATTGTAGAGAAAGTTACAGTTACCATGATTACAGTAATAATAATTATTATAAAGGATATTTTTATAAATTGAATAGATGAGGCTTTTACTTGATGAAGATCCATACTGAACGATGAGATAAAACAATATAGTTTGTTTAAATATATGAAGATTTAAACAAACTATATTGTTTTATTTCATCGTTCGATATTTTTATATTATAACAAGATGGCTGGATCTAACCAATCGAAAGAAGTGGACGAAGAGGTAATGATTGCACAATCAGGTAATAGTGGAGGTTAAACAACGAGTGCAAGTATATAATATACAGAAGTTCTTGGTTTGGTTGTCATAGTTGTTGAGATAGCTCTAATTTGTGTTTTCTGCTACTTTTACTTAAAGAAAAAATTAGGCAGGAAAAGCAGGTGAGAAATTGTACGAAGTCAAGAGTTGCTGTAAGAAGTTCTTCAAGTACTGTCAACTAGTCGTCACACCGTGACTGGTAACGAAGGAACATAGTAGAGGGCGAGTTATCTCACCAAATCTTATGGGAATCACAGACTAAGCAACCTCATATCATTTTAACTGTTAAATTAAATCTCTGAAATGTTCACTTTCAAGTCAAGATTAGTCGATATCAAATGAATTTTTATTGTAATTATTAATTTTGAATAATAAAATAATTTTTAAAATTAACAGTTTTAAAGATTAAAGCTGTGGCCTCTGTGGCCCTGAACAATATTCTATCATAAAATTGTTACTTGTATACACTTCGGGAATGTATCGTGCTAACAAACCAAAATTTCTTCAAAAATAACCAAAAATGTAGTATATATGGATTTATAGGACCCACTGTACTCGCTCTAGTCAACTGAAAATCAATAGGGTATATCTGTGACACACCTTGAATGATATACAATCATAAAATTGATCCATCGTATACTCTCTGGAGGTGGTATCGTGCTAAAAAACTGAAAATTCTTCAAAAATGAGAAAAATTTGGTACTTCAAGTATCATAGCACCCGTTGTACTGTCCTAAGTGAGCTTAATATTGATATGGTTCATCTTTGAGACGCTCTGAATAATATCGAATCATAGAATTAGTCATTTGTTCATACTATAGAGGCTGTATCGTGCTAACAAACTGAAACTTCTCCAAAAATGACAAAAATATCGTACTTAAAGTACTGTAGTACCTGTTGTATTGGCTCTAGTGGGCTGAAAATCAGATTCATCTGTGAAATGTCCTGAATGATATTCAATCATAAAATTGGTGACTTGTTGAACTCCGGAGGATGTATCGTGCTAACAAACTGAAATTTCTCAAAAAATGACATTATGTCGTACTTCAAGTACCATAGCACCCGTTGTACTGGATCTGGTGAGCTGAAAATAAATAGGGTTCATCTATGACATGTCCTTAACAATAGGCAATCATAAAATTGGTGACTTATTGCACTCCGGAGGCTGTATCGTGCTAACAAGACATGTAAGGAGAAGTGGCCGACGACAATGACGACGACGACATACACACAGGATTTTTTTTCTAAAAACCGTTTTTTGTGTTGTTGTTGATGAAAAACGTAAAAATAACTCAAAAAAAATTCTTAGGGGTAAAGCAATACTTTTCTCGCATATTAGAGAGGTTGGGCGGAAAAGTAATAATACCACCATAATAAATATACACCTAATACCTACAAACTTAAAACAGAAAATAAAGTAGTTACAAGTAATAGATTCTCCTGCGCTACAAATTTTTCTGATAAAATATATCTGAATCTTTCTCTTTTGTATCGTCTCAAATATTATTTTCCGCCCAACCTATATATATATATATATATATATATATATATATATATATATATATATATCTTCCTGGATACAAATTGAAAAATTAAAATGTTTAATATATTCCGTGTCTTCAAAGTCCTTCATTGACCAAATTGTAGCACTTAAGAACTTAAGTTATTTTCTAAGCATATTAAAGATGACCTGTTTATCGTATCATTTGCCCTTCAAATATCTGCTCGTAGATATAGTACCTCAATACATACGTCAAAAATATTCAAGTTACCAAAACCTTCATGTCAAGAATTGTTTCTGTGTAAATTTCATAGTATATTAAACGGCTTAATAGGAATGGATATCCTTATAATTTTACAAGCCAACATAGATATTAATAAAGGATACTTGTCAACTCCTTATACAAGAATACAGTTACTTTATCATCCCACAAACAACGGAGTGAATTTAATAAACATAGCGCATCGTTGTGTACAAATAAAAAAAGTAAAAACTAATATTTCGAATGGAGAAATAATAATTCCCTAACAAAACCTTGAAAATTATGAAATACCGGAATCTCTATCTATAGCGAAAAATTGCACTGCCCAATTAGGGAATGCGCAGACATATTTCATTGAGATGATTTGCCGCTAACCATCACAAATAAAATAAAACATAAAATTATTTCAATTGACGAAAAACCTGTATATACACGACCATATAGATACCATTTTATTTATAAAGATGAAGTTCAAAAACAAATAAAAAATATGTAAGATAATAAAATAATGAGGCCTAGTAGATCACCATACTTGGGGCCGCTATGAATCGTTCTAAAGAAAACGGACGCGTCGGGGGAACGAAAATGGAGAGTAGTAATCGATTATAGGCAATAAAATTCTAAAACTATTGATGATAAATATCCTCTCCCTAACATCACCGATTTGTTATACGTAATCGGTAGATGTCAGTATTTCACCACTCTCAATGTGGCCAGTGGGTTTTACGACCGAAAATGGTCACTAGGAGTTCCTAAGAATGCCATTTGGCCTTAAAGGAGCACCAGCGACATTTCAGCGTGTTATGGACAACATACTGCGAGGTATTCAGAATGAGCCATGTCTGGCTTATCTTGATGATATAATTATATTTTCTGCGTCATTGCAAGAACATATTGACCGCTAAAAAAATCTTTTTCCGCGACTAAGCGAGTCGAATTTTAAAATTCAACTTGACAATTCAGGGTTTTTAAGGACAGAAGTCGGCCACCTAGGTCACGTAGTGATACCACAGGGCGTGAAACTTAACCCTGATAAGGCATAAGTCATTAAAAATTATCCAATACCGTCTACTACCAAACAAATTAAGGGATTTTTAGGATTGTTAGGCTACTATCGCCGATGTATTCATAATTTCGCTAAAATAACGAAGCCTTTGACTAAATGTTTGAAAAAGGAGCAAAGATAGTCTATGATCAAGAATTCATTAAGTGCTTTGAAACATGAAAGAATTTTTTAATTAATGAACCAATTCTACAGTACCCTGATCTTTCAATAACTTTCAATCTAACAACCGATGCAATAAATGTCGCTCTTGGAGCCGTCCTTTCTCAAGGACCAATATGCAAAGACCTACCAATTGCCTATGCATCTCGCACCGTCAACTATACCGAACAAAACTATTCGGTTATCAAAATGGAACTTTTGGCCATTGTTTGGGCCACAAAATACTTTCGGCCATACTTGTACGGACGGGCGTTCAACATTAAAACTGACCATAAACCTCTAAAATGGCTGTTCTCCCTAAAAGAAGAAATGCCAAACTCACTAGGTGGAAATTATAACTCTCGAAATTCAATTTTAATGTAATATATAAAAAAGGTAGTTTAAATTCGAATGAAGACGCTCTATCAAGGATTGAACTCCATACTAAGGAGACGAGTCCGTTTTGGCAACAAAATATTCTGAAAGATATAGACCCACCTAACGAACAAATCACAAGACTTTTTAATTATGATCCACCACAACCAAGTACTAATGACAATGATTTTATTGACATATACTCAGAAAATATACCACTTCCCGATACGTCATTAACAAACGACAACACAGACAATATATCCCTAGAAGTACAGGTAGATCGAAATACAAATATCGAACCTGAACAACAAACCGAAATACCAGATAATGAAGTACTTGAAATTGTTGAAAATGATAATAATGATAAAACACACAACCCAGCTTTTGAAATACCTTCAGTAAATACAGCAGTAAATTACGGACAAAACCAAATAATTATTAATGATGTACTTCATTCACCAGCTACACCTAAAATAAAAATTTTGTTTGGAAATAAAAGACGTATTATATCTCAAATCTCTAATAACAATTTCGAATCATTCACCTCATAAAAAACTATATATCAATCCAGATAGTTCTTATTATATTTATTTCGAGAACCCTATCATATTTGAAAACTTTCTTCCATAAAATTCAACAGGTGTACCCAAAAACTAATAGATATTACAAACGAAAACAAAATAAAAGAAATTATACAAGCTTATCATTAGGGTAAGACGAACCACAGAGGAATAGATGAAGCTTACATGAGGCTTAAAGACCAATACTTTTGGCCTTATATTGAAAATTCAGTACAAACTTATATAAACGATTGCAAGCAAATATGAAAGGCAATTTAAGCAATTAAAATTAACCAAACCCCAACAGCAAAGTAACCATTTCAATATCTATATTTAGAACGTTTACTGTTGAAGGAAATGAATTCCTCACAATCATCGGCACATTTCCAAAATATGCTCAACCATATCCGTTAATTAGTTTATCTAGCACCGAAGTTGTTAATAATATAATAACATTTTTCTCTCATCATGGAATTCCCGAACAAATATCGAGAGACAATGGAACCGAATTAAAAAACTCGGTAATTCTAGAACTCTTAAACTTCATTCATTCATTTTTATTGTCCAGAACATCTCCAATCTCAAGGCTCATTTGAAAGACTACATCCGGCAATACTTAGATTATCAAATACCCAAGGATCCCTCAAAACACCAATTAATTTAAAAATGCCTTATGCAATCATAACTTATAATCATTCAATACATTCCACGATAAAAAGAAAATCTATAGATGTAATTAACGGTCATTTACACTCTGACGATCCTTTTAATCTGCATATTGAAAAAATTCTTATTAATGAGTACATCAACGAGCACAAAGAAAGAACTAAAATACTGTACTCAAAAATTAATGACTCATTAAACGAATTGAAAAAATTAATAAATACCGTGATGACCCAGAGATATTTCAACAGAATCAGAAGATATATGTTAAAACTCACAAAAGACAAAAACAAGCAAATACATTTAACAACCCTACCACAATAATGGGAGTAAACGCACAAAACAAAACAATTTCGACCAACTCCAAAACTAAAACGGACAATTTAAAACGGCCTTTACAAACTATCTACAATTTTCCTAATTAACCTTTATTCTTTTGATTTCTTTCAGATCGCCTGGAAAACCCGTATCCTCGCAAAATAAAATCACCCTAAAAAACCTAGATAACTATTTTAAACTTATACCACTTAAATAAGGAACTGCAAAAAGGACTGATTATTATTATCATCTAATACATTATTACGACCTTAACCCACTAATCAACGAAGTCGACAAACTGCATTATCATTCAAATCATTTAAAATACTACGTTTCAAGAAATATTAACTATACTAGTGAATTGGTAAATTATGAGAAAATTCTATTTCCCTTAAAAGACAAAACCGAAAATAAATTATAGGAAATTTTGCCACTACCTCATAGGACGAAAAAAGGACTTATCGATGGGTTAGGATCTGTATTTAAAGGCCTAACTGGTGAAAATTATGATCAACTTATTAAAATATACAAGAAAATCAAAACCAATTAGCGGACAAAATTAAAACACAAAACTCACTGTCAATATCTTTAATAAATAAACTTAATACGACAATAAGTCAAATAAGCCACAACGAAAAACTTTTAGAGGCAAAATTAAACCAAATTGCCGTAATTGTTGAAGCATCTGTATACCGAAAAAACGTTATGTTTATTACAGATACCTTTAATGAAATTATTAACATGTTTTAAATAATCATTTCTATATTACAAGATATAGAAACTACCATACTGTTCTCAAGGCTAAAAATTAGGCATCCTATTATAATAAAGATTCGCGAAATTTACAACGAGTTATTTGCACTACAAAGAAATTTAGAAAAAGGTAAATTACCAATAGAAATAAATTCAGAAAATATTTTGTCATTTGGAAAATTTATAAAAATTGATATATTTCTAATAATAGAATCACGTACGTATTACGGATACCCATAACTTTAAACGAAAACTTTGATCACTCTCATTTGTATCCATTACCAATTGGTAAGCAAGGTCGATTAAAAGCAGTAATTCTTAGAAAGACATTTTTGTTAAAAAACAATAATCAGTACGCATTTACGAGCGAACCCTGTCCTAAATTCTCAGTACTTATGCGAGAACATCGAACTAAAGACAATAAACAATAGAATCGTTGTGAAATCCAACTAATAAATATTAAAAATAACTCCACTTGGCACGAAACACGAATCGTCATCAATCATCCATTCTTCGAGCGACTAGAAGAAATAAATGATTTGATTACTATTTTTCCTTTCAATAAAACAATTACCAGTACCAATAAAGATAAGTGCACTTTTACCTGACCATATTTGTTTGGAGTACAATAGCTTCAATTATTTCATCGGAAAATAACAACCTAAATGCCTCCAATTCAGATGTCAAACTAGAACTTGACTTGACTATATACCTGATGGTTCTGCGCGACTGTCTTAAAGGTACTTTTGCCCATTTTGTGCCATTCTTGGTTTTGTAGACTAAATCGTGGTTATTATTTTCTTGTAAAACTACTTCCAGTTGTACATTTCCTCCTAAACCTTAGGGTAAATGAGAATGAAACGAAGAAAATAACTCGCACAAAGCACCGAAAATTTTTCGTTCTGCAAACCATACAATACACACCTTCCTCCTCGTCGTTTTCAAAGAAGAGATGGCTTCAAAACCGATGATTCAAACAATATCAAAATTTTTTAAAATTCGGAATATCCAAAATTCCGTTAATAAAAACTATTAAAATCTACGCTTTAAATTATTCTAGTTGGTAAACATGTATTTCTCGAGTACAATGGAGAAACACACGAAGTACGTCCAAATTTCCTACATTCTCCTCCCTTATTGCCGCTTTAATAAATAATTATACTTGTTGAGAAAAAGCAAAACCGTTCTTGTAGCGAAGCAATTTCAGCGAGTCGGAAATTAATACCAGGCGTTTAGAAGGGATACGAGTTTTATCGTTCATCGAAGCATTTTTAGATTTATTAGCGATACAGATTGTCCCAAAATATTAAGTAATACAAGGTGAGTAGTCCACAACAGTCAATAAAAGAATGCATATTAAAAAAAAATTAAGACGAACCATAACTACCTACAGGAAATGAGTGTGCAATGTTATTTTTATTGTACACTGGGATTTATTAAAATATCATTTTTTTTTAATTTTTTTTTATTTAAGCTTAACGTGACTCGACAGCGCAGGTCATTGGCACAGAAAAATAATTGCAATTATTTACATGATATTAAATAACAACTATTACTAATTTTTAAATTAGATTTTATGGTAGAGATGCGTAGCTTTCAGAAACTGTAAGACTTTCTAAATCTCGGTGGGACAGTGGAGCATTTCCTTGAGGTTAGGCCTTAGGTCGAATCGTTTATATGTAGCGGAAAATTGTTTGCAGTCAGTAAGTAAGTGCTTAACGGTCAGTATAGTATTACAGCTATGTCAAACAGGACGATTTCCTGAAGACATCAGATGACCGAGCAGAAAACTTGCAACAGAGCTCGTTTATCGTGAGGATGAATAGAGTAGAACTTAATACTGATCCTTGAGGGACACCAGCATTTTGTGGGTGAGGTAAGGAGAGTTTGCCATTAGCGGAAACCCTGAAGGTTCTACAAGTTAGGAAATTATGAATGAACGATAGAATGTTGCCATGAAGATTATATTGGGAAAGTTTATTTAGTATTGCCGTTCTAGATATCGAGTCAAAGGCACCTTCAATGTCAAAGATGGTTGCAACGACGTCCTGAAGATTGTTTATTGCTAAAGAGATTTGTGTTTGGAGAAGAACAACGTTGTCGCGAGTGGATCGATGACGCCGGAAGCCGGATTGGGCATTAGGAATGATTTTGTACTTTTCAAGAATCCAAAGTAGTTTTCTATAGATCATTTTCTCCAGGAGTTTGCAGGTAGTGCAAGTGAGTGGAATCGGTCGGAAGGAATTAGGCGATGGTGGATTGCTCTGCTTTTTTTATTGGAATAATTATGGATTTGCGCCTTGCGTCATGGAACTGATTAGTATTCCAGATTAAGTTATAGATTTCGAGAAGCTTAGAGAGAGATGGATTGGATAGTTTTTTGAGGAAGATGTAAGGACCATTATCAGGGCCGGCGGCAGAATTTCTACAAGTAAACAAGGCAGATTTGAGTTCATTTAGGCTGAAAGGGGCGTTGACGGAAGCAACGTCATGAGGGTTTGACTGAAAAGTGGAGGAAGGCTGAATATGAGAATTGTGATAAACAGAATTGGGGTTACGATTAAGGAATTTGTCATCAAAATTTTGTGCGAGTGACTCGGCAATTGTTTGGTTGTCGGAGATAACAGTGCCATTCAATATTGAGGAGGGAATTTTAGTATTGGTTTTCTTGCCTTGAATTTGTGAAATTTTTTCCAGACTAGACTGGGATTTGTATTATGATTCAGCGAGGTGGTATAACTTTGCCATGAGGATTTTTTGCTTTGTTTGACTAGGAATTTAGCTTTAGCTTTGAGCTGATAGTGTAGGAGAAGGTTTTCTTGTGTTCTATTTCGTCTAAACCTGTTAAGAGCATGTTTGGACTCTCAGATGGCATTTTCGCAAGCTGAATTCCACCAAGGCACAGTTTTTTGTGCAGAGGAAGTGACTGATTTACCGATGTGAGTCTCTGCAGCGGCAAGTATGTTGTCAGTAAACATTGTCAGAGTGTCATTTATGTTTGCAGAAATAGCTAAATATGATAAATAAGTTTGGGAGAGAGAGGTAAACTCAGACCAATTTGCGTTTTTTAAGTGCCAGAAGCTTATAGTTATAGTTTCTCTATTATGATGATTGGATATGGTAATAGGAAAATGGTTGCTATCATGAAGGTCATCTGAAACCTGCCAGGAAAGGGAAAGTGCAGTTTTAGGGTCACATAAGCTGAGGTCAAGGGCAGAAAAGGAGCCGGAGGAAATGTTGAAGTGAGTGTTGAGTCCAGTATTCAACAAGCAGGTTCCGGAGGAGTTTATGACGTTTTCAATAACTTTGCCCCTAGTGCAACCTCGAGTTGAGCCCCACATGGTGTGATGTGCATTAAAGTCACCAACAAGGATGTATGGGTGGGGGAGCTGAAATATTAGGTCGGTTAAGTCTTCTCCATTAAGGGGGTGATCAGGTGGAATGTAGATACTTCAAATGGTAAGCTTATTGAGGCACCAAGCAGTTACAGCAATTGCCTCTAGATTTGAGGTTAGTGGGAGATGAGATGAGTATACAACGCTAGATACAAATATTGAAGTACCACCACTGGCTCTCATGCAGTTGGTACGGATGTAATGATAACCTTCAAAGTTTTTTAGCTTGCATTGTTGGTCAATTTTGAAGTTGGTTTCCTGGAGGCAGAGATACGATTTTCTGAATCATTTCTAACCGAGGATAAAATTCATAACAGTTCCATTGAATTAGAGAGAATGGTACTAATTAAAGGGGGAAAGAGGTTAAATACCGAGATATTGTAGAGGAGTCAGTGGTGGTACCGTCATTAGAAAAAGGATCGTCAGTAAGATTGTTTTGGTCGGGGTGAAGTTTAAATTTAATTTTATTGGTCAGACGTGTAATGCGATTTTTCAAAGATCTTTTGTTGATATTAGAATAAATTAAGGATAGATCTTTCAGTAGGGAAGCAGTGTGGGAGATGAACTTATTGGCTTCAGGTAGAGGGTCGTTGACATGGAAAGTATTTTCGAGGAACGCAATAAGTTGGATGCTATTAAGGGAGAAGGATTTAGGAGACTCTTCAAAAAGTTTATGTATGATAGAACGTGATTCGGGGCTTATATTGTGACGATCATTTTTAGCCAGTTTGAATTTTTTAGTTCTTTTTTTGGCAAATTTTTTGAATTAGAATTTGGGAATTCTGGGGGAGGCATTGGATTGGGATTATCGAGAGGAGTATTGGAAGGTGGTATAGGCTGCGGGGAGTCAAGAGTGCTATTATTAGATCGTGGTCGTTTTTCGCCAGGTACAGGGGAAGAGGGAGCGAGTGGCACTTGAAAGGGTTATTCGGGATTGTCTGAAAAGGTATCAGTAGTAGCTGGGTCAGCTGAAGTGGGGGGTTCAAGATTGACGGAAGTATTTAATAGTAGTGGAAGGTCGTGGGAAGTGTTGGAACATGATTCAGCGGTATGTCCAGCCTGTTTGCAAAGAAAGCATTCAAGTTTATCAGTAGAAATGAATATTCTGTGTGAAGTATTTTCATGCGTAACAAGAATCGAAGTTTGCAGTGAAAAATCGTTACTGGTGGGCAGAACGTAAGTTACACGGTGGAAGCTCAGGACATGTGCGTACTCGTCATCAGGCGAGCCACATTTGACGTATGAAATAGGGGAGGTAAGTGTTAATCCTTGGTCATACAGGGCTTTTTCAATAACGGAATGTGGAATGGAAGGACTGACATTGGAAATAAGGATTCTTTTGGTGGGGGAAATAAGCCGACGAATAGGAATGACATTGGAATTAACTAAGATGTTTTCATTCGATTTTAGAAGGTCATCGACTTGAGTCGTAGATGATAAATGAATACATATGCGGCCATGAGAGATTCTGGAAGCGAAATGTACGTTTTTGAGAGACAATGATACCTATTGCTTTGATATAATCGAATAGTACAGTGTTGGGGCATAATGATGGCTTGGTCTCGAGATGGGACCGGGGGAGGAGGTAGTCTTGCGGGAGTAGCCGCGGCATAAGTTAAGGGTGTTGAAGGGGTATTTGTGTTTATTGAGATAGATAGTTTAGTGGGGGTTGAAGAAGTGGTGGTATTTGAGAGCAGTGGTTGTGAGGGGAGGTTTGACATATTGATGTGATCCTGGATACCAGAATCACAATCAATAGCTAGAAATAGAAATAAAAATATATAAGTAAATCTCAGCTCAGATAAACAGTCTGTAACTCAGTGACTGGCCTATTCATTTCCAACACAAATAAGTAAATTTAAGGAATATTTACTAATTTTATAGAGAAACAGCACTTTACAAGTTTTATTATCACATTTTAATGATGACAAAAAACACGTTTTTAATTTGTTATGATATTGACGACTTGACTTAATAACGATCCGACTCTAATGAGTTTTGACTCGTGAATAAAATATCAATTTAAAATTTGTTTCATTATTTTAAAATTAGAGACGATATTCAAGAAATATTGTGAGTAACAATTTCATTCTAAATTCAGACCATAACACCATCTTCTCTTTGGTTTTCTCCTTAAGTGACTATTTTCCATCTTTAATTGATTGTTTTCCTTTCTAAACTGTACTATTTGTCGGCACATGTCATCAATTTTATGTTATATCTCGGCGTTTCCATATTTTCAAAAAAACGATTATTCTGCTTAAATGTCACAACTGTTTAAAACGTCAACAAAGTTATTGTAAATACGGATTTTTTTTAGCATGTTGTTTCTAATCTTTTGGAGTAGATCGGCGACTTCTCTGATTAGTTCATCTAAATAAACAAGAGTGTGTAATTATTTGAACATATTGAGCTGGTTGAAAATGGTGTTTTATTGATTTGCGGTTGGATGATTTTGTTGTACAGTATTGATTTGGTGGCTAAGTTAAGCAAATCATGATTGTTTTCTGTTGGAGATCTTCACATCTCTGGGTTAGCGTAAGAATGGGAAAAAATCTCGTTAATCCATAATTAATGTAGTTGAGTTGTTAATTATCTTAATGGGCTCGTTTCATGGGTATGAATTAACAATTCAATTCATATCAGGAGGATTAAGAATAACATATCTTTTTCCATGATAACGATATTTATCTCAAAAAGTAATAAATATTCACGAAAATTAGTTTTGAAAATTTTTCAACATTTAAATAAACCGCTTTAATTGAACCAATGGCAGAAGCCCTTGTTGCCAGATTCAAAGTACGTTCTGTTGACAAATCCTACTTGACTATCCAAGTTGATTAAGACAAAGTGAAAGTCGACTAGAAGAATTTGATAGTTGTCAATTTACGTCATCCACGTTCAGTTTTCAGTGGTTGTTTGTGTTATTTTATAATTGAAAGTGTGCTTCTGTTTGACTGCCTCTTAAACGACATATTTAAAATGGATACAGGTTTCACTGAAGCTAATTCGATGAATATTCCTCAGGTGGATGTGGACATGGTGTCTCAGTTTTTTATAGACAATTCCCAATATTTTGGTGCAGAAATGAAAAATGTAAAGACACAAAAGTGAGTACAGTAAACCAAAGATTGTAATACTTAAATAACCCGCTTGTCAGGATTTAATTACATTATTTTAATTCATATTTTATGATTTAGGTCAACTAAAGAATCATATGGTGACAATGCGATGTGCTATGTTCAAGTAAAACGTGAGGGAAAAATGTGTACAGTTAGAGCAAAAATAACTCCCGAGCATAAAATTCGGAAAAAGCCCTATAAAGTTGAAGTCAGTTTAGACGAACGTAATGAGAAAGTTATTAGCTGCTCATGTGTCGATTGTGCTGCTTTAGCAGGTAAATATATTCCCATTATATAAAAATGTGTACTAAAAAATTATAATAAATGAGTTTATAGTTGAGAAATGGCAAAGATACATACTTATTTATTCAAAATTTTAGTTTACTCATAGAATGTACATGTAAAACTGATGTGTTTTATATTAAACACATTATACCTACATTATTAAGTAGTCACTATAATGCTGTTTTATTCTACAGGAGACTGTAAGCATGCAGTGGCTTTATTATTTTTGCTTCATCGGCGTAGTGCTGAACCCAGTGTCACGTCTGTAGAGTGCTATTGGAAAGCATCAAAACTTTCAAAAGTAGGAGTCTCAGAGAAATGTATGTCGGCTAAAGAAATAGCTGGTGTGGACAAGTCACATTTATCTGATGATTCACATATTGTTAGTGATTTTATAAAAATGGCCGGCAAGTCAACAGGTGGTATTTTTGATTTTACTAATGAACCAAAACTATTGAATGTTGACATATACGAAATAACTCTAAAATATAGGAGCGAAGATAGACAACCATGTGCCGAAGGTATTTGGAATTTGCAAAAACGATAATGGGAAATGACTTTTCTCATGTAAAAAAATGTACACGAGAACGATCGAAGTGTAGTGAATGGTATCAGCTACGGTTTGGAAGGATAACTGCATCGAAGTTTTATGAAACAGCTAAATGCAAAACAGAAAGTGGTTCTCTGATGGAAAAAATAATGTGTGCCACCAAACCTTTTGAAACATTGACAACCAATAGATGAAAAGAATTGGAACCATTAGTAATAAATGAGGTTGAAAAAATTAAATGTTGTTTGCTAATAAGAGCAAAGGACTATTTATTTTGTGTAGCTTCAACAAATTTTAAAAGAGACAGAATTGTCAATATTGTTGAAGTTTCATTGAATAAGGATGATTTAAGTGACATATTAAATTTAGCGCTTCAGTTTTGGAAAGAGTATGTATTTAAACATTTAATAAAAGTTTGATTGAATATTGTGTATTTTGTTTCCTGTAGACCTAAAGTTAATACCTAAAACATGCATTCAATTTATGATAAATGTGTCCTAGTAATTTATAAATTCAATTAGAACTGGTGAAACTTCTATAATGAACATTTATTTGTTATAGTATGTTGTATACTTATTCTGAGTTATTAGTTTAGGAAATAAAATACTTAAGTTTTTAAATATCATTTTATTAATCGTTCTTGTAAGTTTACAAGTCCGCACACTATGATTACAATTTCGTCAATAATTGCAAGATAATTTAAATTCATTCGTGAATGAATATCAACTATCTTGAACTCTCTTAACCTTCTAATAATTCTTTCTATGTGTATTCTAAGTGCTGCTATTTGTTTTGCACTTTGCATCTCGGCTGCGTTCAACTTTACATTTTCCAAAACACTTGGTGGTCTAATCATTTTACAGTGTCTTTCTACTAATGCAGATTCGAAATGTTTAAACCCTCTATCAGCCATAATAGTACAGTTTCCAATATTTTCCAAAAACCTGCTTGTTTTGACTAGGTTTGTATCTGTAATCCGCCCACCATAGCCATTTGACACAAAATTGATGAAACCGTTTGGTGTACCACTTACTAAATATTTTAGCGTGTTACATTTTTTGTAGTCAGACCAAGAGTGACTCTGATGGACCGGATTCGCAGGTTTTTGTATTTCAATTCCAAAACAGTCTATTATGAACTGTACTTCACAATATCTGTATCTAAATGGAATGGGTAACAATTTTTTTGTTTGTTCCCTTGTTGGAAAAAATACAAATTTTTTCATAATTTTGTCAATTTTTGGCACCGATGTCACAAATACTCTGTATACAGTAGACTTACTTATGCCAAAATCCAACCCTAATCTGACATAAACATCATCTAGTCTAATTTTTCTCAAACATATCATTACATCTCTGGCAGTGACATCAGTGATGTTGGTTAAGTATTTAACCAGGCAATAAAGATTTTGTGGTAGCCCAAGATAAAATCTTTAATTATTTTCCAAAAGAAAATATGTTGTTTCTCTTCGCTTTTCTGCCATTATTTTCTTATTTTCTTCATTGATTTCTTCTCCTGAAAAAGTGGTACTACTACCTGAATCTGTGAAACCAGAAGAAGAACTAGAATCATATGTTTGTCTTACAAAATGAGATGTACTTGGTTCTTCTACATTATATTCAATCAGTTCATGAACAGCATCTGGTTGTGGTGTAATATTTGTGGATAGTGATGGAGGTGCCCCAAATTTAAATGGCGCTGAATACCATCTTTAAGCAGCAGTGGAGTTTTTTGGGAACTACTATATGTTGCCCAGTTCTTTGCATCCTAGGGATACTAAAACAGAGATGTGTAGTTAAATAACTATTTTTAAATGACGACGGCTTTGATAATAGCTTAACAGCCGAAAGCGCTTAGCCTGAAAGTAATAAACTAATACACACTGAGTATTCGTCGTTTTCATTCACTCAATAAAATATATATTTCCAAATTTGTTTTACTACGCGAGAGTTACCTTTTTTAATAAGTGTCACCCGATTATGAGAGCATTATTTGATAGAGTACGTTTTGACAGTACTTTGCGTTTCTGTTTAACGAATGTAAAAGAAAAAATATAACTAGTCTACTTATAAAGTCTTCCCTTCTGACAACAGCGCAAAATCTCCTTGTTTGCCATTGGCTCCAGCCTACCACAGTCTACCACAGGAATTCAAATTTCAATATTTTTTTTCATTTTTATTTGAAATCGTAGAGTGGCGTTATTAGTGACAAATACTTAGTTCAGACCCAAAATATCGTGTGACATTTTCATTGACATTCATGAAACGAGCCCATTATTGTATACAAATTTGTATAAATATATACCTTCGTAATTAGATGAGTGTGAAATTGACTGGTCTTAAATGAAAAACTCCATCCACTTATATTATATAAGCATTTTAATTGGTTTGTAAAAGTTTGTAACGAAATTGTTCGGATACGAAAGTAAACGAAAAAAAATATATATATATTTATCTCTTTCTCCGTGGCGTCGGCTTCGTCGTTAAATTTGTTTGTCTTGTTAGTGGATGGATTCGAAAGCGCAACTTTGTCGTGTTTTCGAAATGAAAAATATTTGATTTAATCTGTTGTGTAGACAAAGTAATCTACAGCGATAAAAGTACACAAGAAGTCTCGCTTTTCGCCAAATGAGCCAATATGTCATCCGTTCGTTGGCCGTGTTCCTTTTCCAGAACTAAATAGGCCAGTGATTTATGAACGAATATAAAGAATTCGCTGGAATTTTTGTAGCCTACATATAAATTATATTTGAGTCCCATTAGCCACTGACTTGAAAAAAATAATTCTCATGGTATAAAAGCTTCAAGATATGTTTAAACCCTTTTGTTATCTGCTATTATTCACGATTTACCACAATAACATTATTGCGGTTGATAAAAAATAGCTATTTATCAGCAATTCTTTGTTTTGGCCAAGGTATTTTTTTTTAGAGATATTAACATTATAATGTAATGTGTTCTCGAATTTATTTAAATAGTTTTTATCACGACGGGATAAATTTATTAACACGATATGTCTACATAATTTTAATTTTTTATATACTGTATATTCACTTATACTTAATTTATGCGAATACTTCACTACTAATTTATATTTCTAGTAAACTATTCACCTTCATTCACTATTTACATATTCACATCTGTTGATTATCAGATCAAATTGTAAACTTAACTCACAGCTCGCAGGTAGTCACCTTTTCTACCAATGCCCCTTTCGGATTTTTGGAATTTCTAGAATTCAGCTCGCAACAAACGATCGACCTTCTTGGAAATGCCTCTATAAAGCAATCACACAAAAAGTCCTTCAAAGAAATCCGTGCGCTGTCGCCAAAATTTTAACTTTCGATAATATGGGATTAAACAGGGCTGGTTTCAAAGACTATACCAGTGTGCGATTTCGTAACATTACCCCTACATAAAAGGAAGTTACTCCTGGTACTTATGTATAGTCTGGAGTGGATATTCAAATCGGCAACTTGACCAATATCTACACTTCCTGGTCGTATGGAAATAACAGAGTGCAGTCTTCATCGGGTGATAAAGCTTCAAATCAATATGGGTACATATCCCGGTAAGAGGGAAACTCGTTATTGGTTACCAGGTAGAAGACGTACTGCAAATTGTGTGAGTTTCAGTGTCTTGCCAGTCGGTGGATTCCGATCTTCTAGTTTTTCTTCTTTCTTTCTTCTTCTTTTCATAGCCCTACAACTCTGGGTGAGTCTTGGCCGCATCCACTATCGCCCTCCATCTTCCTCGATATTGTGCTTCTATTTCCCACTGTCCCATTCTAGACACATCTGATGCGACGGTATCTTTCCATCTTTTCCTGGGTCGGCATATTGATCTTCTACCAACTGGTCTCTCAAGGAATACGGTTTATAACAATCTGTGGTCCTTTGATTTCAATATATATGCCCTGCCCATCTCATTCGATTAGCCTTTATGTGTCTGACTATGTTCTCACTGCCATACAGCTCTGACAACTCAGCAATGTGGCGTCTTCTCCTGTGACCTATTGCCTCATCCATCTTGTTGCGGTTCACATATCATTCTAAGAACCTTCCTGTCAAAGGCAAGAAGCTTATTTATTTCCCGTTGATTAAGGGTCCAGGTTTCGCTGCCATATGTAACCACCGGGCGAATTGACTTGTATATTTTTAATTTGGATTGTCTTCTTAAGAGTTTAGATCTCAAGAGTTTTGTAAGAGAATAGAGCGCCCTATTTCCCGCCATTATTCTTGCTGATACATCTCTTTCTACTCGATTATAATCTGTAATTATCGCTCCTAGGTACTTAAACTCATTAACCACATCAAATTTGTACTCATTAATGGAAATATTATGTCTGATTCTAGGTCTTGTGTTCTTGGTTACTACCATGTATTTCGTTTTTTTCTTCATTCACTCGTAGACCCTTGTTAGCTGCTTCCTCCTCGAGTTGGGAGAACACTCCTCTCATATCTCCCGTTGCACGAGTCACCGTATCTATATCATCAGCAGAAGCCAACAATAGTTTTGAACCCTGCTAAGCAAAACATTAGTTCCGATGTTATTTTACCAACCGCATACTCCAAGGCCAAATTGAATAGCAACGGTGAGAGGGGATCTCCTTGTCTAAGTGGAGTTGATGTTCTGCTTCCTATCCTCACCTGTGCATATGAGTTTATCACACACATTTGTGTTGGCTCCACCAATTTCCTCGGGATACCCATTTCTAGCATTGCCACTCATAACCTGCTTCTTTTTATAGAGTCATGTGCTTGCTGGAAATCAACAAAGATTTGGTGAACATCCCGGTTGAATTCCCTGTTCTTTTCTAATATTTATCTGATCGTGAATATTTGATCTATCGTTGACCTTCCAGCACGAAACCCGCATTGATAGCAGCCGATAACGTCTTCCGCATAAGGGGCCAACTTTCTCCGTAGTATGTTGTGTTGATAAGTGATATCCCTCTATCATTTCTAAATTCTTCTTTGTTTCCTTCCTTATGAATATGTATTATGATACTTCCACTCCAATCTTTAGACATTTTTTGTTCTACCCATATATTCAGGATCATTTCATATATTTTTCGGTGTAAAACATTTCCTCCCTCTGCATTTATACCATCATTGTCTGATGCTCTATGATCTTGAAGATATATTATCGCATTTTTTACTTCTTGAAGTGTTGGTGGTGGTATTATTATATACGCTACGTGGAAGGTAATGTCTTCCTCTTCCTCTGTCTCCCTTTCAATATTCTGTAATTGTTTGAAGTACTCCTTCCATCGTTCAAAAATTTCCGTTTCCGTCATTATCAGTTCTCCACTTTCATTTCTCATGCCTTTCGTTCTTCCTACACTCCCATTCCTCCTCCCTCTCTTTACTTCCCTAAAGAACTTCCTTGTCTGATTCATGCCTCTACCCCTGTCTATTTCCCGTATTTGGTATTCTAGGCAGTTCTTCTTTTCAGTTCTGAGTAATCTCCTTGTCTGTGCTCTTGTTCTGTGAAATTCTTCTTTGTTCTCATTCGTAGGGTTTATTAGCATTGTCAGTCTCTTAATTGTTTACAATTCCAGCGCTTCTTCACATCCTCTGTCAAACCACTTTCTCTAGGGGCGCTTCATCTTTTTCCAATTGTTGCTGTCGGTGCTTCTTCTATGACTGTTGCCACTAGCTGCCATGTTTTTTCTAGTCATTTATTATCTTTCCCGTGTCTTAGGCACACTCTCACGAGTCGCAGTGGAGGGCCTTATCGACCCACTCATCACACACCTAACCTAACCTAACTTTAGGCATTCGAATTTGTTAATCAAGGCCATTTGGTACTCACCTCTTTTTTTGGTTCTTGAAAAGCTTCTACGACCCATCCTTCTCTTAACTCTTTTTGTCCAGGATTCTGTGTTGTTATTCTCGTTTTTCAGCCTGGATTTAACTAAGAAGTGATCAGTATCGCTGTATTCTCCTCTCATATTTCGTGCACTGATGATCCTATAAGAGTGTCTTGCATCTATAAGAATGTGGTCTATTTGGTTTCTCGTTTTTCAGTCATTTGAAACCAATGTGGCTTAATATATGTTCTTTCTCTCAAATTGTGTGGATTTTAATACCATATTATTAGATATTCCAAATTCTGCTAATCGGTGCCCATTACCATTCGTTATGTCGTATAGGCTATGTCTTCCTACCACCTCTCTGAGATACTCCTGTTTTCCCAGTTTAGCGTTACAATATCCATCACTAACCTGATATCATGCCTTGGAGCCGCCCTATACTGTTGATCAAGTAGCTCATAAAATTTATCTTTCTTCTCCTCCTCTGCGTTGTCTGTCCGGGCATAAATCGAAAATATCGTGAGATTGATTCATTTACCCTGATATAACAAATTCTCTCGGTCACTGGCTTAAAGTCTATTACTGCTGTTTTTAGCCTCTTTGCTATGACAAAGCCGCATCCGTATTTATGTCTGTCCTCATTACCTGACCAGAACACTATATCGTTTTCCATCTCCATATTTCCCGTTCCTGTTTTCGGTGCACCGTTTCTCCCGCTCTCGTTAGCCCTGACCCTGTTTCCCACTGGGATTGGTTACCACCGTCTTTCACAGGGTTACCAGGGTTCACCCCGCGGAGGTGAGTCGGAATTGAGTAGGAGAGGTTACTTGACGCTAGCTGGATACGGCGTCATATGTTGCGCTTTACTACCTCATTTAACCTCCTAGTTTTTCTAATTGACCAAGTTTCTTTCGAAAAACGGTTGCCAACCCTCATCCGCTTTTGATACTGGCGGGCATGTTGTGTGCCACTGAAAAACCTTCCGGGAGCGTGAATAAATCTTGTTGTTGTTCTGTAGTCACATCATATCTAGTTTTCCCAGGTAGGGCAAGACTCTTTTCGGATATGGTTTACTGCTTCCTCTTTGTTATGGCCTCCTTCGAATGGCACTAGTCAGTTTTGATGGAATACTCCGATTTTCCATTGTAGATCCTGCTTATGCGATATATTTCATCATTGCTCATCTTCTTCATTAAATACGGACCTTCCTATGATTTCTATAATTTGTCAGTAAATCCTCTTCTCCTCGTTAGGTTGCGTAACCATACTTTGCTCCCTTCTTTTAAACTGCCTTTCTGTCGCTGGCACTTGATGATTTTTCCAGCCAATTCGTGCACATCGTCCATCCTTTTTCTCAATAGTATCACGTAATCTTCTTGTGCTAGATTTTCGCCAGGCCGACAGCCAAATTCTAGGCCACGAGGAAGCATCATTTCTCGTTCAAACAGGATTTCCGCAGGCATTTCACCCGTGGACTCAATTATGATAGATCTATAATCCAACGTAAATAGGGAAATATATTGGTTCCAATTTCTCTTTTGGCTGGAAACTACTTTGGACAGCTATTACTTATCCGCCCAACATATCTAATATGCGAGGAAATTATTGGTTTACCCAGAAAAAAGTTGAAATTTTGCCATACGAGTTCAATGTTGAAATCGTATTTTTAAATTTGTTCAATCCAACTATCGATTTGCCTCTTGGCATTTTTGAATTGCATCATCAACTTAAGTGCTGCATGATCAGTCCGAATTAATAACTTTCTTTCATAGGATACTGGTAACAGTATTCCACGAGCTCTACGATCGCCAAAACATCTCTTCATATGGCGCAGTAGTTTGGTTCGGGTTTGGAAAGGATTTTACTGAAGTATCCCAGCACTCTTTCCAGCCCTCCTAGGATCTGTGAAAGTACTACTCCAAATCCTACGTTGCTTGTATCAGTATCAAGAATGATATCGCCCTCTGTTAATGGATATCCTAGTAACGGCGCAATTGTTAACCCTTCAGTAGGCGCAGCCGGTCTAGGACACCGGGCGGAGTTAAGAAACGGCGTATAGGAAATAATCGGGTGAGCTGGGTATTTTGCGTCCGTGTACCTTCCCGTTTTATGGTCAGCTAGTCAGTTCTTGTCGCGGAGTGCAGTACTTAAGAAAGCGGCAGAGCAAATTGAAAACTCGGTGCAAGACACCGTGTGCGCCCACTAAGGTAATACAAGAAATATATTTAAAAGGCTTTAAATTATAGAATTTGTTGTAATTTAAGGTTTTGTAATTCAAATTAAAATGAACTACATCTACGAAAGAGATCAGCAGCGATTGTTGCGACTTTTTGAAGAAGTCCAGACAGAATAAGAATTTGATGATGGGGAGGAAACAACCGAAGACGATGTTGTAGAAGAGAGATCTGAAGATAGCGATACAGAAGAAGAAGTCTAGGAAAACGAAAAAAAGGAAACTGGAAATACTATTGGACCTCATTTCATAGGGAAAGATAAAATTACCAAAAGAGCCAAGCATGTACCTCCTAAAAACGTCAGGTTTCGTAGAGAGAATATAGTAATGCAGCTACCGGGCCCAAAAGTTAATGTGAAAAATAAATCCAAAATTGATGATATTTAGGGTTCTCTATTCGATCTCAATATGCTACAAATAATTGTTGATGAGACAAACAAAAAAATTGATTCAGAAAGTTCACATTTTGTTCGTGAGAGAGATATTTTGCCAACCTATATTGACGAAATTCGAGCCCTAATTGGATTATTATATCTTGCAGGTGTTAGAAAAGCAAGTCATTTGGATAGTACTGACTTATGGAACACAGATGGCACTGGCATAGAACTTTTCCGATTAACAATGAACGAGAGGAGATTTAAAGTTTTACTGAGATATATTCGCTTTGACGACATACATACTAGAGCTGAGGGATCTATTTTAGACAAACTAGCTCACAGTAGAACTATACTGATAAAATGGAATGAAAATCAAAAGAATAGTTTCTCTCATTCTCAATTAGTTACTGTTGATGAGAAACTGGGAGCCTTCAGAGGCAGATGTTTTTTCCGCCAGTACATCCCAAGTAAACCGAATAGATATGGTTCGAAAATATTCGCTACTTGTGATGCGAAATTATTTTACACTAGTCATATGGAAGTTCATGTTGGGATACAACCAGTGGGCCCTTTCAATCTAGACAACAGTGCGAAAGCTATAACTGAAAGATCCTGTAAGCACCTTTATAATTCGAACAAAACAGACAACTGGTACACTAGCGCTGCACTCGGTATAGAACTGAAACGAAATGGTCTAACCCTAGTTGGAACTGTAAAGGGCAGAAGAAGGGAAATACCTGATTTTTTCAACCAAGCACAAAGTAGACCAATTGGATCAAGTGTATTTGCTTTTGGTTGCGGAGCAGCCTTGGTGTCATATAAACTGGAATAAAAAATTAAAATTTTATATTGTACTCAACAATGCATCACGGCGATGCTGTTGATGAGGAATCTGGTAAATCAGAAATAATATTACTGTATAATTCAACGAAAAGTGGTGTCGCTACTGTGGACAAATTGTGTGCACAGTACAATGTAGCACGTTGTCACAGAAGATGGCCCATGGTGATTTTTATAGTTTAATGAATGTTACAGGAATAAACGCATTCGTTATTTATAGCTGTAACAATAATAATTCAACAAAACCGAAACGACAAATGGTAACAGAACTAGCTTTTGCTTTGACGTACAACCATCAAAAAAATAGGTACGACATATCCCAGCAAATATCAGAATGCGACTGAAAGAACTGTGTAATCTGCATGATCCGCAAGAGGATGAGCCAACTTAGGAAAATCTAGGGCGAACTGGAAGATGTGGTGACTGTAACTGGAGAAAAAACCGAAAAACAAAATATTTAGGTGAACTATGGGCTAAATTTTTGTGTTTAGAGAATGTGAAGCCTTTATGTGCAAATTGCTACGATTCTCATCGCTGATTTTTGTACATCTTTTTTATGTTCCGGGTACGTCTATGTATAGTAATTTTATTACTGGTCTTAATTTTTTTAGTGCTTTGAGTATATTGAAGAATAACTTTGAGGTCGAATGTATGAGAATATTTTTTTAGTTATTGCTTTGTAATTGAACAAAAAAAATATAACCGCATTTTTGTAGTTTTGTTTTTTTCAGCTCCCTGTTTGAAAATAGTGTGAAAGGGGTGTTGTCAAGCAAATATCATATAATTGTAATAACATGTTCAAAAAACTTATAGTTTCAACAAAGCACTTATTAGTGGTCTCTCAAGTCTATTTATTTTAACCGGTCTCGTACACCGTGTGTGCCCACTAATGAACAAGATCAACCTTCGCCTACCGAAGGGTTAAATATCTCTTCAAGGTTTCAAAAGACGTTTCGTCCCAATGGACAGCTCTCATTTCTTCTGTGTCGAGTTAGTTGCTTAGTAATATCTCCAAACTTTATTATCAACCTCCGATAGATTGTGCTCCGAGGAAACTCCTAACTTAATGTTACGGCCATTGCGGCATGGAAGCAAGTTTCTCTGGATTCACCCCCACTCCTTCATTGCTCATCATATGACCCAGATAGTTCACTCGGTTCTGGAATAGCTGACAATTATTCGGGTTTAACATGATCTGAGTAATATGAAGTAGTTTCAACACATCCTCCAAATTCTTCAGGTGTTCGTCAAATGTCTATCCTGGTACCAAGACGTCGTCTACATATATCAGGCTTGCCTTCCAACATAACCCTCTCAATACATTTTCCATGAATTTTTCAAATCCCGCGTGGGTATTATAGAGACCGTTGAATAGCCATAATCCAGATCCGGTAATAAAAGCAGTTTTATCTTTCTCTTCTGTGTCCATTTCTAATTGGCAATAGCCAAACTTCAGGCCTAAAGTGGAGAACAGTTTGCTGTCGTCCTTGGTAGCAGTATAAGAGACACCCGTGGGCTAGAAGATGGTTCTATTACTTTATCTTCTTCCATCTCTCGAATTAGTCTCTCAGCATCGTCTCTCTTCGCTAAGTAGGTAGTCTTCGAGCTAGACATCACTGTGTTTTTTTGAGCGATTATTGCCGAGTAGGTCTCCCGGAGAAAATTAAAAGCGGTGGTTACAGCAGTTCCGTTTTCGTGTTAACCTTTTGTCGAAATTTAAAAGCTTCACTTAAGGATGGTTATATCACTAAATGAATTTAGATACGAGAAAATATCACACAAACCAAATTTTTTGGCTACAGAACATTTGGAGAATATCGTAACCTCTTTCCTCAATTATTGAAATAACTTTTTGGAGTAAATAAGAATTTTGGTAAAATGTAAACATCAGAAATTAACTCTATACGGCCGGAAAAAACAAATAATTTTGTATTCGTTCGGTATACGCAGAAATCGGCCGAACTGGTCGGTCCGAATCGGTTGTACCGTGACCCGTGACCATATCGATAGAATGTCGAGAGATTGAAACGTTCGGTTGATAACGCTCAAAAAGAAATTCAGCCGAAATCGGAACCACTGTGACCGTAGCGTAACTACGTTTTTAACTCATAAATAACACCAATGAAATTGTTTGTACACTGACAATACATCAACAAACTTAGTAGTAGCAGTGTATAGTGTGGCCAACTGCTCACTTCATCGGTGTAAACTTCAGTTGTATTTATTCTCCACTGATGAATGAATGATATATTCAAAAAATCTGAGTTTGTGAACTGTACTATTCTGCTAAATGAGCCAATATGTCACTCGTTCGTTCGTTGCGTTCGTCTTCCTACTCTCAAACTCCACTGGCACTGCGAAAGAAAATAAAATGTTTGACAAATAGCGCACTCGAAAGTAAACATCAAGTTGGAGGCTATTTGCTCTGAAAATGACAAGTGGCAATGTTTTAGAGGGCCGCTATAGTCAACAGCTACTGCCAATTTATGTTTCGTCATATACATTAAATTAAATTATCCAAATAATATTTTTCTTCATGCAGTTCTTATCAATACTTCAAAATTGGGGAATAATAGGATAATGCGAAGCTGGAATTCTAAAAAATGTATAATTAGTTTGATGCTTTTTGGCACAAAGACAGACCTTAATAGGCCAGGCTACTGATATTTGGAGTAAGCAGTTTGTGTGAAAAGTGTTAGTAGAAAACTAGCTGCGCCATTGTTTGGAGAATAGTTATATATTGTAATGTTTTTCTAATTTATTTAAACGATAAACGGGTGGGATAAATTTTAAACACACGGTATTGCTACTTACTAATTTATTTAAACACTAACTCACTAACACTTAATTTATATATACTTAACTAATCACTTAAATTTGATTTATATGCACACAAACTTGATTATTAATTAGCACTTTACTGTTCGCTGTATTTTTGTTTATTTCTCGAGATCACTTTACAAAGTAACTCCTCCGCTGATCGGTCCTTATTTATATTAATGCCTTTCTTACTAGAAAACTCCGGGCTGCGGCTAACACACACAAATAATTGATTCTGGCCTTTTCTAGATAAGTCTGGTCACAAAAAAAATGCTTAGATAAGATAGTCCCAAACAGTTATAAAAACACTGCGTATCCGCCATAATTTTAATTTTCATACCTGGCTTAGACAGAGTCGGATGTAGGATCTATACCAGTGTGCTGTTTCGTAACATTACCCCCTCCTTAAATGTAAGTTCCTCCTGGAACTTTTGTGTAGCCGATACTGGATGTTTGAATCGGCAACTTACCCGTTTTCTACACCTTCCGATCTTATGGAAATAGCAGGGCACCGTCTTCATCGGATACTGATAACGGGGGTTGTAGCTGCAAATTAATATCTGGACACCGGTATTGTAACGAAGTTACTTTTATTTGTTCCGATAATATGTGATTTATTTAATTTATTTGTATTTAAAACTACTACTTCCTCCTTACTAAACAAATCAATTTAATTACAAGTTCCTTATTTATAATATTTGGGCCGTCCGGTATATATGTATTTTCATTTCGTTCGATTAAAACATTCAGACCGTCCGGTATACCTATAGAAATTTTGTTTCAAAGTAATTTAATGTTGGAGTTTTTTGCTAGACTTCTTTTTAAAGCAATTAGTGAAAATATAAATACCGAGACCGCAGTGGAAAAGGGCTTGTCGATTCTAGTTTTGACTTTCTCTTGTCCGCTCCCGTATAAATAGTAGAAGTGCCCGTCGATAAATAGAAAAATTGTTAAGTGCTTAAAAAGGTAAAATTTTATATTTCTTTCCTCCGCCTGTATATTTCCGAAATAAAATTATTCTAGTGTAAAATTATAATTGATAGTTGAATCCAATATAATCCGTATAAAAGAGTAAATTGTTAGGACTCCTGTAGTTGTACAGTATTCAGTGGTTTATTCACAATATATTTCAATCTTGTATAGTTTGCCATAAAGATTAAATCGTAAACTATACGCTATTTCCCGTTGTTAGTTATTCTAAAATTTAGTTTTGACTTAATTCGTCCGAAGATATTTCCAGGTTTTTATTCAGAAACAAGTTTTTTTTGTAAGCTTCCTTTATTCGATTTTTTTTGTATTTTTATTATTTATTTCGTTATTAGAATTTTGTACTTGGCTTCCGAGGATCATATTTGGTTACGGGGTGATTCGAAATCATCGCCCAGGAATAAAATAGATGCTTTTAGAAATTTTAACATCTCGCCGACTATCTCGGGTCTTGATAAAATTTCTTTCCGTTACTGTCGTCCCGATTTTATTATTAAAATATTGTATTTGGGTTCCGAGAATCATATTTGGTTAATGAGTGATTCTAAGGCATTGCTCAGGAATTAAATAGATTCTTATAGAAATTTTAACATCTCGCCGACCATCTCGGGTCTTGATAAAATTTCTTTCCGTTACTGTCGTCCCGATTTCATTATTAGAATATTGTATTTGGGTTCCGAGAATCATATTTAGTTACTGGGTGATTCAAAAGCATTGCTCAGGAATTAAATAGCTTCCGATAGAAATTTTAACATCTCGCCGACCTTCTCGGGTCTTGATAAAATTTCTTTCCGTTTCTGCCGTCCAGCGTTCGTTATTAGAATATTGTATTTGGGTTCCGAGAATCATATTTGGTTACTGGGTGATTCGAAAGTATTGCTCAGGAATTAAATAGACTCCGATAGAAATTTTGACATCTCGCCGACCCTCTCGGGTTTTGCTAAAATTTCTTTCTGTAGCTGCCGTCCAGCTTTTGTTATTAGAGTATTTCGTTCAGTTTCCGAGAATTATTCTTGATTACTGGGTGATTCGAAAGTGTTGCTCAGAAATTAAGTAAATTCTGGTAGAGATTCCAGCTCCTCGCCGACCTTCTCAGGTTTTGTTGAAATCTCCTGCCTCTTCCGCTGTTTTGAGTTGTTATAGGGTTTTCGTTTAGTTTCCGAGAATTATTCTTGATTACTGGGTGATCCGAAAGTATTGGTCAGAACTTAAGTAGATTCTGGAAGAGATTTCAGCTCCTCGCCGACCTTCTCGGGTTTTGATGAAATCTCCTGCTTCTTCCGCTGTTTTGAGTTGTTATAGGGTTTTCGTTTAGTTTCCGAGAATTATTCTTGATTACTGGGTGATTCGAATGTATTGCTCAGAAATTAAGTAGATTCTGGTAGAGATTTCAGCTCCTCGCCGGCCACCTTCTCGGGTTTTGTTGAAATCTCCTGCTTCTTCCGCCGTTTTGAGTTGTTATAGGGTTTTCGTTTAGTTTCCGAGAATTATTTTTGATTACTGGGTGATTCGAAAGTCTTGCTCAGGAATTAAGTAAATTCTGGTAGAGATTTCAGCTCCTCGCCGACCTTCTCGGGTTTTGTTGAAATCTCCTGCTTCTTCCGCTGTTTTGAGTTGTTATAGGGTTTTGGTTTAGTTTCCGAGAATTATTCTTGATTACTGGGTGATTCGAAAGTATTTCTCAGAAATTAAGTAAATTCTGGTAGAGATTTCAGCTCCTCGCCGACCTTCTCGGGTTTTGTTGAAATCTCCTGCTTCTTCCGCTGTTTTGAATTGTTATAGGGTTTTCGTTTAGTTTCCGAGAATTATTCTGATTACTGGGTAATTCGAAAGTATTGCTCAGAAATTAAGTAAATTCTGGTAGAGATTTCAGCTCCTCGCCGACCTTCTCGGGTTTTGGTGAAATCTCATCGCCCTTCCGTTGTTTTCAGTTGGTTTAGTTTTGTTTTCTCTTTCCAAATTTCGTCAAGCCGCCGATTAAACCCGTATGCCCTATTTGGTGTGATATTAAATACGATTGTCCGATTATAAACCACTGAGTCCGTATAAAATTAACTATTTTTTCGATTTGCATTGTACAAGAACCATTTGATATTTTTTTTCTCGTTCATATTTTATATGGTGTATATTACTTGTTTAAAAAGGTGATCGCCCGCCTCTTAAGTTCCTAGTGCCTTTGGGTAAAAGGTCTTATTTATTGTGTTGTGTGATCGGAATTCACTTAGTGTCTTATAGAATAAATACCTTTGTTAAATTATTTGAGTTTCATTCACAACTGATTAAGAGTTCGTCGTTTTGTTTCATTTCATACAAGATTGACAGTAGTGATTATCGTATTAGCAGTTCATTTTAAGGTAAGTTCTGCTAACCGTTGAACGATAATACTCTGTAAAGTAAGTCTATCTCTATCTAGACTCCACCGCGAATTACAGTCCGACCCCTGGAATTTTCCGTACTTCCATCTGCTGCTATCCGGAACCCGCGAAATGTTTTGGAGTCGAGGGGCCGTGGAGTAAACCACGTTAAATAATCTGGCGCCCGAGCATCCGCCGTTTTGGGGTGTCAATTGTGACGCGTCCGGTTGCTTAGTCGTAGACCCAAGTAAAGGAGCTGAGGGGAAGCGGCGAAGAGGCGACAACCATTCGAAACGTAGATCGAAGAAAACGCGTAACTCGTCACAGTATCTCTAAAGATAACCTCTACCATGTTCCTGATAACTCGCCAATCCAACTGGCTACTCGCTATCTTAGGCATAGTCAGTTTCTTCACGCTGGATTCTAACACATGGTCTCGAAGATTACGAAGTGCTTCCCACACATCGCGGTAGGTAGATCGATCTTTAAATTCATCTTTAGTTACCACGTAGAATACGTACCGCGAATTATGTTTCAGTTTCAGTGTCTTGCCAGGGGCTGGAATCTGGTCTTCAAGTTTTTCTAATTGCTCGAACTTCTTTCGAAAGACGGTTGCCAACCCTCGTGCGTTCTTGTTACGGGCCCGGATGTTGTGTGCCAGTGGATAATCTTCCGGGAGAGTGAACAAACCCTGTTGTTGTTCAGAAGTGACTCCATATCTAGCTTTCCCGGTTTCTCCAAACGCGCCCATAAATTCATCGAAGGTAGGGTCAGACACATCTTGAATAAGGTTTACTCCTTCCTCTAGGTCATGGTCTCCTTCGAATGGGGCTAGTCGGTTTTGGTGAACTACTTTTGGTTTTCCGTTGGGGATCTTGCTTATGCAATATAAAACATCATTGATCCTTTTCTTGATTAAGTATGGACCTTCCCAGGATTTTTGTAATTTTGGAGAAAATCCTCTTCTCCTCGTCGGGTTGTGGAACCATACTTTGTCCCCTTCTTCAAAACCACCTTCTGTGGCCTGCGTGTCGTACCGACTTTTCATTCTGTCGCTGGCAACTTGAAGATTTGTTCGAACTAATTCATGAATATCGTCCAGCCTTCTTCTCAATTGGATTGCGTAGTCTTCGCCTGCTAGATCTTCTCCAGGCCGGCAGCCAAATTCCAGGTCACAAGGAAGCCTCATTTCACGTCCAAACAAGATTTTCGCCGGTGTTTCACCCGTGGACTCATTGACTGCTGATCGATAAGCCAATGCGAATAGGGAAATATACTGGTCCCAATCTCTCTGATGGCTGGATACTACTTTGGACAGGTATTTTCCAATAGTCCTGTTCATTCTCTCGACCATACCATCCGACTGTGGATGTAATGCTGTTGTCATGGTCTTCTTTATTCCCAGCTTCTCGCAAATCTCCTGGAATAGATGGCTTTCAAAATTTCTTCCCTGGTCACTGTGGACTTCCAAGGGCACTCCATATCGGCTGATGAATTCTTTCACCAATACATCCGCGACAGTTGTGGCCCCTTGGTTCGGGATAGCGTAAATTTCCATCCACTTTGTGAAATAATCCATTACGACCAGTATGTATTTGCTACCATTTTATGTCGTCGGAAATGGTCCAGCGATATCTAAAGCAATCCCTTCGAAGGGACTTCCAACATTATATTGTTTCATAGGTGCTTTTCTCTTGCGATGTGGTCCACTACTCGTAGCACAAGCCATACATTTCTTACACCAGTCCTTCACATCGTCGTAGCTGTTCATCCAATAAAACCTCTCACGGACTCGCTGAAGGGTTTTCTTCACTCCCAGATGACCTCCCGATAAACTGTCAAGTAACTCCTTCAGTACCTCAGCTACTCTTGTTCTCGGGATAACTAGCTGTCTCCTTATCTCGGAACCATCATCGTTTCCAAGGGCTCTTTTCAACAGCCCTTCTTCCAGGACAAGAGAGTCCCACTGAGCCCAATACGCCTTGAGTTTCGGTGAAAATTTTGACACTTCTTGCCAGGTAGGTCGCCGATTTTCTTTCTTCCATTGCCGGATCATCTTCAGATGAGGATCATTCTCATGATTTTCTCTGATCCGGAAGGGTGACCATTCTTCATTGACTACAGTAGTTCTTGAAACTGCAGCTTCCTTAGATTCTGACTTTTTACATTGTGAATAGTCTACAGGGCATGGCCGTCTAGGCAAGGAGTTGGCTTTTCGGTGATTCACATCAGCTGGATGTTCACCCCTGTCTGATTTCCCCTGTGTCTGGAGTTCTTGGGTTACATGAGTCTTGGGGCGCTTAGACGGACTGTGTACGTGCTCTAGCTCGCCACACTCCCGGCATTTGATCTTCTTCGGCCTCTTGTCTGACATACCTTTCAACAAGTTGATGATCTGGTCAAGTTTGTCATCGTCATCTTCTTCCTGCACGGTCCTACCTTTGTTGTACCGCGAGCCCTTTGTAGCTGCTTTGCATTTAAGAGGTTTTTGGTTTGCAGGAGTCGTAGGACGCTTACACGAACTGCGTGCATGCTCTAGCTCGCCACAATTACAGCACTTGATTTCCTTCGGCTTCTTGTCTACCATACCTTTCAACAAGTTGACGATCTGGTCAAGTCTGTCATCGTCACCTTCTTCCTGTATGGTCATATCTTTGTTGTATCCCGAAGCCATCGTGGCTGCTTCATATTCAAGAGCAGCAGTCAATGCATCGACCAATGTTTAAGGATGGGCTAATCGAAGCGTCTTCTCCATATCGTGGTCACACAAGCCATCAATAAAGGCCTGGATGCCTAAACATTCCATCATGTTCTCTGCTGCTGATGGATAAGCAAATCGGACTAGTCGGGCAATATCCATTTCATACTCTTGAAGGGTTTCGTCACGTTTCCGCCTTCGGTTCTTCAGCTGGAATCTGTGCAACTGTTCCAAATGTTCATGACCGTACCGTACCGCATGTCCAACCTCTTCTTCAGCTGATCGAAATCGTCCGTTTCTTCCAAAGGTATCGTCTGAAGTACATCTAAGGCATCTCCGCGAAGCGCGATGGTTAAGTTCACTGCCTTCTCTCTATAGGACCAATTATTCACTCTAGCGGCTGCTTCAAATTGTTTCACAAAATTGGTCCACGACATTTTTCCATCGAAGATTGGGGCCTTGACTTGGGTAAAACTGCCAATGTTTCTGGCTTGCAAGGTTTCGTTTGCTCGGTCTTGTTTTCTTCCTCTAGCGTGCCTCGCGTTCTTGAATCGGCAATCTTTCCCTCTAACTCCTTGATTTTCTCGTCTATCGTTGTAATCTTATTCACGATTTTCTCGTCCATCGTTGACATTTTATTCTCGATTTTCTCGTCCATTATTGACATCTTATTCTCGATTTCAGATTTTAGAGACGAAATTTCATTTTCAACGTCAGCGGCAATGTCGTTTTTCAATAATAAGATATCGACAGATATATCGTTCTTCATAGCAGAAATATCGTTCTTTAAAGCCGAAATATTGCTTTTCACATTCGTAGAAATTTTCTCTTCCATGGCAAAAATCTTCTCGTCCATGTTGGCAGAAATATCATTCTTCATAGTAAAAATCTTCTCGTCCATGTTAGCAGAAATGTTCTTCTCTTCCATGGCAGAAATCTTCTCGTCCATATTAGCAGAAATTGACGAGATTAAGGTGGAAGCCTCGTCATTGAATAAAACTGTTCCTGGATCAAAGCCGTCATTTTCCAGTGCCACTTTAAGTCTTTCTACTAATTCACTTTTCTTACCGGACGTTTCCAACTCCCGATCTTCCAATTCTGCTCTTAATTCCGCCACTTTCAGATCCCTTAATCTCTTGGCCATTTTTACGTAGCAATTTATTTATATCACCCCACACCTGACACCAATGTAATGTTTTTCTAATTTATTCAAACAATAAACGGGCGGTATAAATTTTAAACATACGGTATTGCTACTTAGTAATTTATTTAAACACTTAAACACTTAATTTATATATACCTTACTAATCACTTAAATTTAATTTATATGCACACAAACTTGATTATTAATTAGCACTTTACTGTTCGGTGTATTTTTGTTTATTTCTCGAGATCACTTTATCAACTAACTCCTCCGCTGATCGGTCCTTATTTATATTAATGCCTTTCTTACTAGAAAACTCCGGGCTGCGGCTTACACACACAAATAATTGATTCTGGCCTTTTCTAGATAAGTCTGGCCACAAAAACAATGCTTAGATAAGATAGTCCCAAACAGAAATAAAAACACTGCGTATCCGCCATAATTTTAATTTTCATACCTGGCTTAGACAGGGTCGGATTTAGGGTCTATACCAGTGTGCTGTTTCGTAACAATATGGTGCAGTGAGATGTTTTCACTTGACTTTATTATTATTAACTTTGTTATTAACAATTATATGCAAAAAATTTCTGTTTCTGAGTTTTTTACTTTTATGTTTAAAACTCTCAGGGTAATCATGATTAAGTCAATAAAGATATAGTAGAGAATGAAAACGGGTGAAAAATAAGATGTCGAACAATTCGATCGGACCGTTAGTTTTGTAGAAAATCGCCAAGAAACAAAAGCGAACATGCATGGGACATAATTATTAAAATACTGTTCACATACAATTCCTAACGTTTGTTACAACGAAGCCAAGCAAATTCAATTTTGTTGATGTTCACCTCCCAATAATAAATTTGGTTCTGGAAACCAAAGTGAAGAAGTTGACCTACCATCACTAGACCTTAGAAGTATCAGTTTAGAAGAAAATCAAGAAACTCAAACCAAGCTACAAGTTCGAAAGGAAAATTTAGAAAATATTGAGACTCCAGTTTACTATTCCAGAACAAGTATACGGACTTGTCCTCTCATACTTATCCTTGGGTTCCATTTTAGAATTTTGGATATCAAGAAAAATTTGTGCGTTCTACCATCAACGAAGCCAATGTCCAAGGGAAGTTGAAATTGTCGTTTGATGTCCTAAAATAACATCCTTGAGGGATGCGTTTCCATCCAGGGGTGTAGGAGTGACATTCTGGGACAATGCAACGTAGGAAGAAATATAATACTTCTATTAAACCTATGAATTGTAGAGAATCATATTTTTGTAGTCAGTTCTATTGTTGCGCCCTAATAATAAAATTAACATTTTTAGAAACAAGTTTATCGTTTTCGAACTCTTAACTCGCGTAATAGTAGATAATTTGGAAAATTATGAAATAAAAAATCGAAGTAAAATAATTTTAATGAGTCAGTTATTCGAACACAACATTTAAATGTTGAAGAAAAAGATTTTTTTAATTATGCAAAATGTTCAGAGAAATATTTTATGATTATAAATTGAATTTAATATTCACTTTGAACAGAAGACGGAAATTCGATTTATGTTAGAAGTTACAGACATCCTAAAGTAATCATCACGATCTGAATCAAAGAAATCATGTTATTATTGATAACCAAAAAACTCATTCATACAAATTTCAAAAAGTTACCCAACAAAGAGTACAACATTCAATAATCAATTTGCGAAAAGATTATTCAACAGACGAGATTACCAAAACTATTATGCTGAAGGGCCTAAATACGATTAGTGATAAATTTACAGATATAATAAATTTAAGTATAGAACAAAGTAGATTTTCTAACTTGTGTAAAACATCACTCATTGTACCTATTCTCAAGGTAACAAATACAAAAAAATTAGATGAATTTAGACCAGTTAACATGTTGCTTCTATGTGAAAAAATTTATAGATCATATCAATAATAACAACATTTCAATGGAAAATCAGTCTGGTTTTAGAGAGAAACATTGTTGTGAGTCTGCACTACAACTGGTTGTCTGAATGTGGAATGAATCTATAGATTGAAAAACAGTTATCATGTACTGTCTTTCTTGTTTATAAAAGAGCTTTTGAGACAATGAACAAGGACTTGTTAGTCATAAAACTGAATAAATATGGTGTACTTGGAAATGCACAAGAACCGTTCAGCAGTTACTTGAAAGTTACCAGCAAGTAAAAGTGAATAACTGCCAGTCCAGTGAACTTCTTGTGAAGTATGGAGTCCCTCAAAGAAGAGTATTGGGGCCACTCCATTTTATTTGATACAATAATGATATTACTACGTTCTGCGATATTCCATCAGTTCTAAATTGATTTTCTGATGACACCATATTTTCAGTGGAGGGTGAAAATGTAGGAGAGACCATGAATAAAATGCAAAATATTATTAAATAATTAGAATCGTACCTTATTGATACTAATTTGTATGTAAATACAATTGAAACTGTAGTGATATTATTCAGTTGCAATAAACGTAATGATACATGTGATATTGAGTTATTCGGTCAGTCCTTGGAGCTTGTTAGAGAATGTAAATACTTAGGTGTTATTATCGATAAAGATTTGAGTTTTAAAAAACCTGGTCAGTGTGTTCATAATAAAATGAGTAAAAGAATCATTATTTTAGAAGTAATAGTTACATTATATTAAAGTACAATTGCACCACATTTTGGGAATTGTCCAACCAATTTTTATTATATAAGCCAGTCTGAGAAGTTAAGATTACAAATTTTATAAAATGAAGCAACGAGGGTTATTTTAAGAGTGAATGGTGATAAAGACAAGCTTGACCGTTCAGGCTTTATGCGTCGAGATGGACATATATTTTGGAAACATATTATGAATTATTTTAAAAATAAGTATCATATTTTGTTAAACCATTTGCAAAGTAAAATTCATAAACTCTAAACGGTCAAGGATGTCTTCAATACCAGTGCGAGATAGAAAGACCATTGAATGGGTCCGCCAGAAAACAAAGGTAACTGATATTGCTGAACACATGGCAAGATTAAAATGGAAATGGGCAGGAGATGTCATGAGGACGAAGGACAAGAGATGGACAAGGAGAGTGACCGAATAGCGACCAAGAGGAGGCAGTAGAAACCCAGGAAGATCAAAGTCTAAGTGGAAGGATGATTTCCAGAAAGTGGCGGGAGTGCAATGAATGAGCAGAACATCAGACAGAACCGGATGGAGACAACTTGGAGAGGCGTATATCCAAAGATGGACGGAAACACGCTGAGAATGATGATGATGTCCATCATAATTAGTTTTGTTAAAGACATATATACTTACAGCATTAGAGGAGCATGTAGTAACATATATACACCAACTTCAAGAACTAGTTCAACACAAAATTCTCTTTCTTACAAAGATTTATTGTTATATAATAATTTGTCAATTCATATAAAATCTTGTAGAGGGCTTGACACTTTCATAAGAGAAACTTATAATTATGTAAAAATTAATTACCTATTCATCATTAATCCTATCCAGTTATTTGACATGTAATTAGCACATGAAGTATAATAATTTGATATTATTTTCGTAAATATTTTGACTGTAATAGCAAGATTGCTAAATGAACTAACTATCGATCTTGGGACTTTCCAAATCGAAAAACGCCTCTGTTACAAAAAGTGTTGAATTGTTTTTCAAATATCACTGCAATTATTATGAATATTTGAAGAATGGATTGAGAATGTAAAAATTTCAATGATTATATTATGAAAAGCAATAAATCGACGATAGTCACATTGATTGGGCTACTATTTGAAATAATTTATTATTGTGAATTATATAATTAAATACTGTAGATATTATAAAATCGCGAATATTCAATTCTGAATGATTAGTCTTAACATCTCTTTTTTCCGAAAACTTTCTTTTTCCGACAAAGACCAGTGAAAAGCACAGCGAGTAGTTTCTCCAGCAGGAACGTCTCAATAAAATATATCTGTTCTTATTAGTGTTTTTAAATTAAACTCAAGGTCTCTAGTTAATTCCACAATATAATACAAGTTATTGAAAATTCTAAAAAATTGACAATTGTTTCGATAAATCAATATCATCGTCAGAATGATTTATCGAAACAATTGTCAATTTTTTAGAATTGCAACTGAATAATATCACTACAGTTTCAATTGTATTTACATACAAATTAGTATCAATAAGGTACGATTCTAATTATTTAATAATATTTTGCATTTTATTCATGGTCTCTCCTACATTTTCACCCTCCACTGAAAATATGGTGTCATCAGAAAATCAATTTAGAACTGATGGAATATCGCAGAACGTAGTAATATCATTATTGTATCAAATAAAATGGAGTGGCCCCAATACTCTTCTTTGAGGGACTCCATACTTCACAAGAAGTTCACTGGACTGGCAGTTATTCACTTTTACATGCTGGTAACTTTCAAGTAACTGCTGAACGGTTCTTGTGCATTTCCAAGTACACCATATTTATTCAGTTTTATGACTAACAAGTCCTTGTTCATTGTCTCAAAAGCTCTTTTATAAACAAGAAAGACAGTACATGATAACTTTTTTTCAATCTATAGATTCATTCCACATTCAGACAACCAGTTGTAGTGCAGACTCACAGTTTTTTGGTTATCAATAATAACATGATTTCTTTGATTCAGATCGTGATGATTACTTTAGGATGTCTGTAACTTCGAACATAAATCGAATTTCCGTCTTCTGTTCAAAGTGAATATTAAATTCAATTTATAATCATAAAATATTTCTCTGAACATTTTGCATAATTAAAAAAATCTTTTTCTTCAACATTTAAATGTTGTGTTCGAATAACTGACTCATTAAAATTATTTTACTTCGATTTTTTATTTCATAATTTTCCAAATTATCTACTGTTACGCGAGTTAAGAGTTCGAAAACGATAAACTTGTTTCTAAAAATGTTAATTTTATTATTAGGGCGCAACAATAGAACTGACTACAAAAATATGATTCTCTACAATTCATAGGTTTAATAGAAGTATTATATTTCTTCCTACGTTGCATTGTCCCAGAATGTCACTCCTACACCCCTGGATGGAATCGCATCCCTCAAGGATGTTATTTTAGGACATCAAACGACAATTTCAACTTCCCTTGGACATTGGCTTCGTTGATGGTAGAACGCACAAATTTTTCTTGATATCCAAAATTCTAAAATGGAACCCAAGGATAAGTATGAGAGGACAAGTCCGTATACTTGTTCTGGAATAGTAAACTGGAGTCTCAATATTTTCTAAATTTTCCTTTCGAACTTGTAGCTTGGTTTGAGTTTCTTGATTTTCTTCTAAACTGATACTTCTAAGGTCTAGTGATGGTAGGTCAACTTCTTCACTTTGGTTTCCAGAACCAAATTTATTATTGGGAGGTGAACATCAACAAAATTGAATTTGCTTGGCTTCGTTGTAACAAACGTTAGGAATTGTATGTGAACAGTATTTTAATAATTATGTCCCATGCATGTTCGCTTTTGTTTCTTGGCGATTTTCTACAAAACTAACGGTCCGATCGAATTGTTCGACATCTTATTTTTCACCCGTTTTCATTCTCTACTATATCTTTATTGACTTAATCATGATTACCCTGAGAGTTTTAAACATAAAAGTAAAAAACTCAGAAACAGCAATTTTTTGCATATAATTGTTAATAACAAAGTTAATAATAATAAAGTCAAGTGAAAACATCTCACTGCACCATATTGTTACGAAACAGCACACTGGTATAGACCCTAAATCCGACCCTGTCTAAGCCAGGTATGAAAATTAAAATTATGGCGGATACGCAGTGTTTTTATTTCTGTTTGGGACTATCTTATCTAAGCATTGTTTTTGTGGCCAGACTTATCTAGAAAAGGCCAGAATCAATTATTTGTGTGTGTAAGCCGCAGCCCGGAGTTTTCTAGTAAGAAAGGCATTAATATAAATAAGGACCGATCAGCGGAGGAGTTAGTTGATAAAGTGATCTCGAGAAATAAACAAAAATACACCGAACAGTAAAGTGCTAATTAATAATCAAGTTTGTGTGCATATAAATTAAATTTAAGTGATTAGTAAGGTATATATAAATTAAGTGTTTAAGTGTTTAAATAAATTACTAAGTAGCAATACCGTATGTTTAAAATTTATACCGCCCGTTTATTGTTTGAATAAATTAGAAAAACATTACATTGGTGTCAGGTGTGGGGTGATATAAATAAATTGCTACGTAAAAATGGCCAAGAGATTAAGGGATCTGAAAGTGGCGGAATTAAGGGCAGAATTGGAAGATCGGGAGTTGGAAACGTCCGGTAAGAAAAGTGAATTAGTAGAAAGACTTAAAGTGACACTGGAAAATGACGGCTTTGATCCAGGAACAGTTTTATTCAATGACGAGGCTTCCACCTTAATCTCGTCAATTTCTGCTAATATGGACGAGAAGATTTCTGCCATGGAAGAGAAGAACATTTCTGCTAACATGGACGAGAAGATTTTTGCCATGGAAGAGAAAATTTCTACGAATGTGAAAAGCAATATTTCGGCTTTAAAGAACGATATTTCTGCTATGAAGAACGATATATCTGTCGATATCTTATTAATGAAAAACGACATTGCCGCTGACGTTGAAAATGAAATTTCGTCTCTAAAATCTGAAATCGAGAATAAGATGTCAATAATGGACGAGAAAATCGAGAATAAAATGTCAACGATGGACGAGAAAATCGTGAATAAGATTACAACGATAGACGAGAAAATCAAGGAGTTAGAGGGAAAGATTGCCGATTCAAGAACGCGAGGCACGCTAGAGGAAGAAAACAAGACCGAGCAAACGAAACCTTGCAAGCCAGAAACATTGGCAGTTTTACCCAAGTCAAGGCCCCAATCTTCGATGGAAAAATGTCGTGGACCAATTATGTGAAACAATTTGAAGCAGCCGCTAGAGTAAATAATTGGTCCTATAGAGAGAAGGCAGTGAACTTAACCATCGCGCTTCGCGGAGATGCCTTAGATGTACTTCAGACGATACCTTTGGAAGAAACGGACGATTTCGATCAGCTGAAGAAGAGGTTGGACATGCGGTACGGTACGGTCATGAACATTTGGAACAGTTGTACAGATTCCAGCTGAAGAACCGAAGGCGGAAACGTGACGAAACCCTTCAAGAGTATGAAATGGATATTGCCCGACTAGTCCGATTTGCTTATCCATCAGCAGCAGAGAACATGATGGAATGTTTAGGCATCCAGGCCTTTATTGATGGCTTGTGTGACCACGATATGGAGAAGACGCTTCGATTAGCCCATCCTAAAACATTGGTCGATGCATTGACTGCTGCTCTTGAATATGAAGCAGCCACGATGGCTTCGGGATACAACAAAGATATGACCATACAGGAAGAAGGTGACGATGACAGACTTGACCAGATCGTCAACTTGTTGAAAGGTATGGTAGACAAGAAGCCGAAGGAAATCAGGTGCTGTAATTGTGGCGAGCTAGAGCATGCACGCAGTTCGTGTAAGCGTCCTACGACTCCTGCAAACCAAAAACCTCTTAAATGCAAAGCAGCTACAAAGGACTGATATGAGCATATTCCACGAAGTAAGGGTCGAGACAGTCAATTTATATCTGTTCTGATAATGACTATAAACCGCCTGTATTTCGAACGCTCCTGATAAAAAGATTTCGTCTAGAGCTGTGATTCTTCTATTTTTATCTATCCTCTCTCTTCATTTTTCATCTACATGTTGAAAGCATGAGTTCAAATACAGCATTATTTTCTAATGATAACAGAAATAATCCCGTATAACAATAATAGCCTCATAGTCAACGCGAAAATGTGAGAGGCGTATGGCATTATCAGTGTGTTACAGATAAGCATGGTAAGATTTCGTTCCACTTTTGCTTGCTTTTGATATCCTGTTGAAAAAAAGGATAAAACACTGAATTTATACTTGTTTCTTCCTAATGCATTGTCTCTTATGGACTCTATGTTGTACTGGTTTTTACCTAAGAGTACTCCTCGTACTGTATTCAAATAACTCGCTTTCTACATGGCGTATTTACACTGACCAATATTCCTATTGGTCACGAATACATAACATCAAATATTGTTTTTGGAAGACTAGTGATTTTCTCAAGAGCCTTTGATAGAAACCCTCGCAAAATTATAATATCTTGGAATTGGCAGAGGCTGTTGAAAATGCTTTCTTATCCGATGTCCAAGGCCCCAAGGCTTCACATTATATGCACTTCTTCACATTGGACATACATCTGGTTTGTACGCTATTTCCAATAGGCAACATACAATATTGAGTGGAATATGACCTACTTCTTTGTCTGTTATAGAGGATTGATCAGAAGGTGTATTCCTTCCAATTACATAGTGGTCCGAGACACAGTAGTGCGAGACTCTTTAGACCATACAGTACAGAAGCATGCTTCCAACTATTTAACCTTCATCGTACGCTGCCGAAAAAGATACACAGAATACAGTGTGGGGTACATTTGTACCCCAAGCTCGAATGCAGCTTCCTACTCTCCTAATTTTATTTCATAAAAAGACAGAAACAAATGTCGATTAAAATTATAAAATATATATTTAGACGAATATTTACCAGAAAATCTTGTGAAATATTGGTTATAATACGAAAACAAAACAAACAAACAAAAAATCAATCATATTATTTTGTTTTTTGTTATTTTGCACATACAACTTGTTTTTTGGAGTAAAAAGCACACAAAAAAACGATTACAGTGACTGCACATCTGTCTGCATTTTCTATCTTGCTTGCGATCGCTTTTATAACAGCGTCTGGCAGTAGACCGTTCTACTTCTTGACGTTTTACTACACTTTCATTAGTCAACTCTTGAAATACATCAATAATATGATTTCTAAGAGCTGTATGCATATTTTTTTCTGTCTCAAGTTTTCTGATAGCATTGCCTTTGATCAGCGATTCTCCGAACTCCAGCAGGGATTTTCTTCGGCAATATTTAGTAACTGATTCATTTGAAAATTTTAAACTCCATAAAATAGATGAATTTACTCCAGAAATATCCAATAGTTGTCCAAATATTGCTATTGTCCATCTGTTAGTGAATCTACGTGCTGAATACTTTTTAAGCATTTTATCAGTGATATCTACAGCACCCTTTGTTTTATTATAATGAAGTATTATATCTGATTTAAATTTACTGTCTTCTCCAGAAACTGCATCATCATGGTGCTCTGTAGATAGTAGTAAGACTGCCTTGGATTTACTAGGAACATAAGATACCAAGTTATGGTCTTATTTGAAAGCAAACATGGGAGAAACGCACTATTGTAGGACTGTGGTAGTAATTCTTCGGGAATATATGGCTTCTTTTTACGTAACGAACCGCAATGTGTTATTCCTTTTTCAAGGAACTCACCTGCTAATGGTAAAGAAATTGTTGGTAGTAATAAAATATTCAGATCCTAATGAGGCGGCAAGAACTAGAACATCCCTCACTCCTTGATTTTTCTACGGAACATTATTATTTTTTCCAAATATAGTTGCATATGGATTGCATTTGCACTGCCCGCGGCAACCCAAATTTTCATATCAAACTTATCTCGTTTGCTCTTTATATACACTCTAAAGGAACAGCGACACGAGTTATTCATCCACTGTGACATTATTGCCAAGGTTGTAGCACTTTTCAAAATTCCACTAGGAGCCAAAGTATTAGTTGCTTTTTTATCCTCTCTCGAATTTAGAATATCAAACCGATCAAATGCGGTTATGGCCTAAAAACGAGGTCCGTCAAGCTGCCCCCCCCCTGTTAGATTTTCTTCACCAATATGCTAGCACACACAAAGGGCACCTAGCACAACCTAGCACACCATCTTTTATAGCTGGGACACCAACAGCTTACAATAAAAATGCTTTTGAATTCGGGTGGGGCCAGGTTAACGCCAGCCCCCCCCACCCGGTTTGAATATCTCCGCCAAAATGCTAGCACAGATAAATGACACCTAGCACAACCTAGCACACCATTTCTCATAGCTAGGACACCCACAGCTTTCAATAAAAATGCTTTGCAATTCGGGTGGAGCCAAGTTAACGCTAGCCCCCTCCGGTTGGTGTTTTTTCGCCAAAATGCTAGCACAAGTAAAAGTCAGCTAGCACAACCTAGCAGGGTATTTGATTAATTGATAATTAACTATTAATCAATTAATAATTATCTATTTATTTTCAATTAATGCTAAAAAACGAAAGAATACAAAAAACCTTCACTTTTAAAGATAATTTTGTTAAGAACATAGTAATTTCAATTAAACAAAATTATTAAATTGAACCATTTAGTCACGGAATCAGGAACAATCCGTGCACAAATGAGTTGCAAATTACGTCACACTATTAAAAAGGCAACGACAAACGTTTGCGTACAGACATGTTGGATACATAAATGTCCAAAAAAGCGAAGCCGCTGGATATGTTGTGCAATCTGGGAAGGGGCGGCGGAGATCTCTAAAAATGTTCCCATATAATGAAAGTACATGTTTTAGACTGATCGTGATTCATTGTAGTCCTTATTTAAAGGAAACACTCAAACTATATATTTAAATTTGCCATAATATTTATCTTGTGTATCTCGGCAAATAACACAAGTCAAGGTGAACCAATCGATGCAACGCAATCAAACAATTCGACCTCAATGTCATAATAAAGGACTCAAAACTCAAGTACACCACAATTGTAGACGGACTGGAGCAACGGACTATAGCTCACATTCGTATTCTTAGCATGTCCTTCCATTTCATACCCATATTGTAAGAAAGCATAAAAAAATTAGTCCACTTTCTCTAGTCTGCAAACTTTGGTGATCCGCCATGTTGAATTTAGAATGACGTCCCATACCTAATCATGGATTGGCATGCAAACTAGACATATAAATATAATTTCAGCTCAATCGGTTGAAGATATCTGCCTCAAAACTGAATTGCAAGATTGCAACCTAACAAACATACATTGCCAGTTACATACTAGAAACTAAATACATAGTAGTGTTGGTATCTTATGATATGCCACAAAAATATTTGAAGCTCTGATTAACCGGCTATAAGAACTAAAAGCTGTACGTTCTAAGTAAACTTGGTAAAAATAATCTGATAGTGAATATCAATATTTATGTTATCATTACAATGGCTAATTAACCATCAACTTCGAAAATAAATATTCTGGCAAATTAAAATATAAAGTTTGAGTGTTTCTTTTAAATAGGGACTACCGTGAACCACGATCAGTCTAAAACATGCATTCTCAACGTATTGGAACATTTTAAGGGATCTCAGCCGCCCCTTCCCAGATTGCACAACTTTGTCCAAAAGACATATCAAACGGCTTCGCTTTTTTGGACATTTATTTATCAAACACGTCTGTACGCAAACGTTTGTCGTTGCCTTATTTATAGTGTGACGTAATTTGCAACTTATTAGTGCACGGATTGTTTCTGATTCCGTGACTAAATGGTTCAATTTAATAATGAATTCAACAAAATCATTTTTAAAAGTGAAGGTTTTTTATATTATTTCGTTTTTTAGCATGAATTGAAAATAAATAGATAATTATTAATTGAATAATGAATAATTATTAATTGATTAAATACCCTGCTAGATGAGAAAATATAGATATCTCGCATAATCCGGCAACAGCTGACAACAATAATACTGTTTAGGGGCCATTTTTTATAGGAATATGATGTTTAGGGACAAATACATCCAACATTTTCATTCAATCCTGTAACCCTAGCGTTATTTTGCGGACACCCTCCACCCCCTGAATTCAAAAACATTGTTGATGTACTAGCTATAGAAAATTCTGTGCTAGGTTGTGCTAGGTGTCTTTTATTTGTGCTAGCATTTTGGCGAAAAAATTCCAACCGGAGGGGGTTAGCGTTAACCTGGCCCCACTCGAATTCCAAAGCATTTTTATTGTAAGCTGTTGGTGTACTAGCTATAAAAAATGGTGTGCTAGGTTGTGCTAGGTGCCCTTTATCTGTGCTAGCATTTTGGAAAAAAAATTCCAACCGGGGGGCTAGCGATAACCTGGCCCCACCCGAATTCAAAAGCATTTTTATTGTGAGCTGTTGGTGTGCTAGCTATAAAAATTGTTGTGCTAGGTTGTGCTAGGTGCCCTTTATGTGTGCTAGAATTCTGGTAAAAAAACTCTAACCAGAGGGGGGCAGCTTGACGGACCTCTGAAAACGTACACGAGACATTGACGACGAAATAATTGGGCATGCGTATCCTTTTTCAGTACCCCATAGCATTATTGTTGGTTATTTTCGAGCTTGCAAGGCAGCCAAAATTATGAGAATATCTATATAAGCCTTAATTTCAATTACATCTGTTGGTTTCCATGTTTTTGCTCTTGCATTTGCATTTTTTTGATTCCAAATTGTATTTATCTGAAAAAATCCATAAATACAAAAAATAATTAGGGTAAAATATTATTTTTACCTGATGCTTTACTGTTGGTATGGAAAACAATAAGACATAGTATTGCGTTAGTCGAAAACAGTTGAAATGTTTCAGCTCTAAATAAATGTTGCAGCTGTACTGATTTAGTCCAGGTTTTGTTTTGATATATTCTGATTCCTACGATTAGTGGATCGAAGGGGTAGATTAGTCCAAGTTATATTAGCTGTGGTCTGGTAACACAAATTATCTCTGGCCATATTTGCATCAGGTATTTGCCCCCCACTACTGCCTGTTTTCAGACTGTCCGTCGTAATAATGTCGTCTTAGTATTTTATCACTTCTGGCTCACAATAAATGTCTTCATTCTCAAGTCCAGACCTAAATTTGAAAACTGCTCCCATCTTCATCACTCAGCTTTTTAGGATTTCGTACTTTCATATCATTTGCTGTCATGGCGTATACGTAAGAGAAACATAAATCTAGAGTTAAACGTATTATAGTCTGGTTCACAAGTCCCATTTTCCTCAGAACCTAAACCAGACCACTCAAAATTATGATTTTGGTCTCATTCTATTCGGAATGGCATCTAGAACATTATATCAAAGTTGCAAGAAGGGCTGAAAAAAAATGCGAAAGTTATAAACAATAAAGTAAAATAAAAAAGAAGGGTTTGGTTTTGTTGAAATATTTCAAAAACTATTTGAGATAATCGAAATTTGGAAAAGATCCTCAAAGAGCAGGGAATTTCCTAGAAAATGTCCTACCTCCCGAAACTGTACCGACAATCCTTATAATTTTAATTAGGCGTCGAAAATAACGGTAAAAACGCGCATCGCCCGAATTTGACACATGAACTGAAAAAATAATTTTAACTGATTAGATATTAATATTAAGGAATAAAAAAATTTGTGTACTAAGTAGACATGAATAAACAATAATCCGTGAAAAAATTCATGACAATTTTTTTATTAGTTATGATAACAATAAAATGGTGAAAATTAACTAATTAACAAAAGCATAATTAATGAAAAAAAAATATTACGGATTATTGTTTATTCATTTGTCTACTTAGTACCCAAATATTTTTTTTCCTTGATATTAATATTTAATCAGTTAAAATAATTTTTTTAATTGACGTGTCAGATTCGGGCGATGCGCGCGGCAACCGAACCACGCGTTATCACCGTTATTTTCGCCGCTAAATTAAAATTATAAGGATTGTCGGTACAGTTCCGGGAGGTAGGATTTTTTTTAGGAAATTTCCTGCTCTTCATACATCTTTTTTCAAATTTCGATTACCTCAAACAGTTTTTAAAATACTTCAACAAAGCCAAACCCTTCTTTTTTTTACTTTATTTTTTATAACTTTTGCATTTTTTTTCAGCCCCCCCTACAACTTTGATAGAATGTTCGAGATGCCATTCCGCAACGATTTGGCCGATCCCGCCACGAGCATTCGCGTCGTGCATGCGAAAGGTATATTTAGCAGAAAGTATAATTCGAAATACGTTGCGGGGTACTAACGTACCCCACGATAGATTTTATTTTTTCTCATAAAAATTACAGGATACATACTAGTAAATGACTAAAAAATATCTTGAGAATGTTCTAATTGACAATAAATCAAATAGGCGAAGCAGAAAACTGGAAATATACGAAAATATCCTGAAAATTGTAGTTATGTGGTACAGTTGTACACCGCACCGTAGGACGAAGGTTAAAAATAACCCTCATTCTTTACCTTTAGAAGCTGGGAGGAACGCGTTCGGGGACTGAAGCTTTGCGTATCAAATTAGTTACAATGTTTGTAATTTTATTAGAGGTAAATATCACTAAAAGTTAATTAATACCAAGTGCAAGACGTATCAAAACATTGATCCTGTGTGAAGTGATTCCAACATAATTGAATTATTTAATTATGTTGACGCAATCCGCAGTTTTCATAAACGTAAGCTTGTAAATCCATAATCAAGTTGTTTGCGTCGCAAATGGAAAACTACCTCGGAATTAATTTCATAACCGAAAACATCTAGATATAAAGTGAAAACAAACATCGGTGTGTACATCAAGTTGTTTATCAACTTTGTTGACTTAGTATGTATAAAAATGAATCGTTGGCAATGTTGGCATATTGCTTTACTGTAATTCTATTTTCGAAAATATTGACTCAAAAATATGATAGTTGAGGTTAATAATACATAAAGTGGCTTATATGGAATTCCATTTTATGTTTAGGTTATTTTAATGCAAATATATTCGCAATGACATAGAATCTCGAAAGCCCAGTAAAAATGATTTTATTTCGATAATATTTGGCATACATATCAGGGAGTTCGCAATATGTGAATGATTGGAATTTCACTTCAATCGGGCTAATCTAAGTTTCTGTTCACCAACTTCAATAATGGATTGAAGCTCCATGATTTCTTACACATTCTCTAATGCGTCTAGACATACTCATAATCAGTTGATGCATATCCTCCAGGGGTATCTTGTTTAACGCCACCTCTATCTCTATGTCGAAGAGCCATCAGATTCAGGGGAGGACGCTGTATATTTTTTAACCTTCTACAGATTATGTCCCACACATGTTGAATTGGGGACAAATCAGTGATATTGGAAGCCAAGGTATGTTCAGAATGTATAATTTATTACAGATCCCTGAATCTAAGCATCGAATGGGCGATGGGCGGCAATTCCAGTGCTGCTCAAACAGACATCACTTGTATCTGCATCGCTGCAGAGAGATTACCAATAGGAACACCACAGGTAATAATATTTTCATCCGCACGGATAGTAGACAAACACTACTAGGTCTGATAAAACCACGAGTTACATCAGGCCTAGTATTGGAGTGCCAACTGGCAATGATCGGAGCATGTAACAACAACATATATTAAGTCAATCACAAGTTAGGTCACTTCTTGGTCTAGCCAAAAATAACTACTAAACATCAGGTAGGCATCAAATGAAATGTAACTTCTGTCATTCTGACGATGATATTGATTTATCGAAAAAATTGTCAATTTTTTAGAATGTTCAACAATTTTTATTGTATTGTGGAATAAGCTAAAAACAGTGAGTTTCATTTAAAACACTAAATAGAGCTGTGTTCCAAGTGGAAATGAAATGTTAGTTATAATATTTCAAATTTTGTACAGTCACAAGTGCTGTCTAGCACTCTTATATGTAATTCCTTGGCACCATGTTTTTACAGAGCTAAGCTTTTCCCTTTAAGATATTTTAATTACTTTTGTTCTCACAGTCACAGTAATTATACTCAAATATTTCCGTTCGCAAATAACTGCCAAAAATAGTAGTAACTACTCATTGCTAACACTTTTTTTGATTAAGTAGTCAGCAGTTATACTCCAGTAGTTTATAGGAGTATAATAATAAGTATATAAATTAATATAAACTCATCATAAATAATTTTCTACTTTAACTTGATTTAACATCATTCAAAAATCTAATGATACTCCAATCTAGAATGTATGTTACTCAAATAATTTTTTTATAATTCGCATATAAAAGAGACTTCATTATAATATTGTTTACAGTGTCATAATGAAATCTCTTTGAACACGTTTTCATCAAATTTTAGTGTCATGCAGTTGGCTATTGTGTATATTTTTATTTGACACTTGACTTTAACATCAACTTAAAACATTATAAAATGCTCTAGCGTCATTCTAGCTATCAAATTAATACGTTAAACGGTCTTAAATATAAATTGGAACAAACTATATACTAATTACTTTGATAAATAAAGTATGCCAACCTTTATTCATGAATGATTTGTGAATTGTTTATTATTTTATAGTATAGGATCCACACATAGGTATAAATAACGTTCGAGTTTTGAGATAATCAACCAAATATCGATGTGAACATATATTACAGATATAATTAGGTTCATGATATAATATAACCAAAACTCAGGATTTTACTAAGAAGCTCTTTTTTAAAGAAGTAATAATCCTCTACTTGGTTAAATACTTGTTTATATATACGTTATACCTTATATATAAAAAAGGCTTAAATGAAAGTTTGCTTACAATTTACTGAATTATTCGAACAAATTATGTCAAACGTGCTGAATAAAACCATCTGGGATCTGACCAATCAGGAATCTACAGAATTTCCAACTTAAATTCAAACCACTCCTCCTACTTTAAAAACAGGGATATTTCATTTGAAAGAATAAATAAATACGAATTCAAAAAAATATTGTGTAATATTGTGTCACAATTTTTTGTGGTACTCGTAATTTGCGCAACGAACCGGGATATTTTATTTTAAAGATTAAATAAATACGAATTTGAAAAAATATTGTGTAATATTGTGTCACAATGAATTTTTGTGGTACTCGTGATTTGCGCAACGAACCGCGAAACGGTGAGTTGTGCAAACTTCACTCGCACTACACAAAAAGTTATTGTGATACTTGATTTACAAATATCTACTGCATTGTTTTTACACTATAGTTTATTTATTCTCATTCTGTTTTTCCACTTTAATCATTTATGGACCATCATTCGATATTTCATTTAATTTAACTCAACCTCTAATAATTTTTTAGTTAATGAAGTTAAATTGAATGAAATGTCAAATGATGGACTAGAGTGACAATTTTGTAATAAAATAATTAAAATGCAGTAAATTTGAATATACCGCCAAAACCTAAAATTACAAAAATCGTTTTAACATCACTCATTGTTTACTCGACAGGCTCCTTAGATGGCGCCACAATCAGTGTGTCATCTATCTGTGGGTTATCTGTGACTCTCAGGTTAGGTTTTATGTATTCGGCAAGCACAGGCTAACACCCGCTAGTATGAGATAGCTAACTTCAGGCGACGTTATCACTTACTTCAAACCAGTAAACTGGATAACGAGCTAGAAGGAAGATTGAACCTCAAAAGAATGCGCAATGGGCCAATTGTGGCCTAAGTGCTGTGGTGTCACCCACCATTGAAATTCTCATAGATACAAATAAGTGACCCATTCTAAAAAAGAAAGGTTCCTAACACAAGCACAGAAATATTTTTGAAAATATACCTCAATTCAAGGCATTTGTAAAAACAAAAATATATGTCATGCAAATTCCAGAAGAACAAGAAGTTTGTAAAACCAAAGAAACATACGGTGTGAATATAAGTCTTACTTCCTTTAAAATCGAAGAAATGTATGCCATTAAGAATGAACCCGAAGCACTAAATGAAAAGAAAGGCATAGAGAACTTCAGTGAAATTTACCATAACCTTTTACATGCAGCCTAATGATTTGTGCATAATAAACCAACAAAAAAATTAATTTCTCTCCGTTGATATTATCGGACACTCTGTTAATTGACAATACTCTAACAAAGCCCAGACACAGTGTATAAAATCAACTAAATCTCCAATTAGCTGTTATCAGTGAAAATAATAAAAATACAAAAAAAGTCAAATACTTGAACCACACATTGATGATCGATCAAAGAAGATGGTTGTCAAGGCACGTACTCTTTTATATTCACATGTACCCTCACTTTTGTGTGCTATTCTCAATGGCAAGAAATAAAAACAAGTAATCAAAGAATGGAAGAAAAAATGGAAATAATTTATCAAAGGATGGATGAGAAGTTAGATGATATGAAGTATCATTATAGAAGAAACGAATGAGAATGAGGAAACTGGAGAAGTAGGTTACATTAAATTACAGGAACAAACAAGTAAAGAGGTGGTAATACAGCATTCTCAAGAAAATGTATAAGGAGAAATTGAAAATTTAAATGGTAAAATAGAAAACACAACTAACATAGAAGAGATGACTAGAAAGCTGACAGAAACAGTGAATATGGCATATGTTGGGGAAATAAAAAAAATTAAAACAGAATTTATAAATTTTGAAATTAAATATTTAACATACTTTTTGAACAAAAGACAATTGATATATAGCAAAACAGAAATGAAGATACATGGAATGGACGAAACAAAGGAAATAAACATGGAAATTATAATGGGAATGGAACTTAGCAGCAAAATAGGAAGGAAAATAGGAAACTAAAAGAGAAACGTATAACGAAAGAAGAGAATAAGAAGAAGGTTAGAAAAATAAAAACAAATTGAATAATGAAACAAAAGAAGAGGTATGATATTTAGCAAACGCAAAAAGGAACTACATGGTAAAGGAAGGATACAAAAACCAAGTTTAAATATAAAATTTATTATCAACAAATTACATAAATAAATAATATGATAAGATAGTTATAAATAATTTTTTTCTCAAATCAACTTTATATATATTTTGCAATTAAAATATTGACAGACAATAACGGACATCAACTGACATTTTAAAGACATTCAACAAATTAATACTAAAAAAAAATTGATAACAGACTTTATATTCGAAATGAAATTAAATAAACAAATGACAGATAAATATCAAAGAATACTAAGAAAAATTAACAACTACAACGATCATTATCCTGAAATTCGGAGAATCAAATAAGAAATAGAATTTAAACTTTTATAGCATATGAAGGAGAAAGGTTATAATAATATTGAGTAATAATTTAATTATGAAGATAAGAAGAAAAAATAAGATGGAAAATTATAGAAATAAATTGATTTGAATTGATGAATATTATTATTAATGGGAAATAAAATAATGAAATGAATAGATCATAATTAAAATATTAAGAATTATAAATAACAAGAATTATAGGAATGAGATGCTATAATAAATTAGTTAATTAAATAAAATTTGGTTTTCTTATTTCTTTTACACATAAAACAAATCAAGAAAATAAATTTTGGAATGTTGTTGTAGAATGAATGAGGACGTAGATAATAGCAAATTTGTTATCTAGAAAAATAACATTAATATCTGTCAATTGTATTTCAAATTTTATTAGTTTTAAATATTTATAGTATATTAAGTTAATTAGAAAAAATATATGATCCTAAGTGTAAATAAAAAATTAATACAAAGTCATGTTATAATCATAACAAAGTTATTAATCAAATAACTCAACGCCATACGTAACATGGGACATAATCATACTAAGAAACGAAACTGAATAAATCTAACTTAACGCAATGCCACGTAAATTTTTTTTTCAACTACTAGCTGTGAAGTTGGCAATTATTGTGTCATCTAGCCAACTGAGAAGTTGAGTTTCTCTATTAGTGGTTAATAATTTTTTTTATTGTTAACCTAGGTCAATAATGGACAAATTCAAATGTTTTGAGAATTCAGGGATAATAGCTTAACAAAAACTAGTGCAACATAATTTTGTATACCCAGGAGATTGTGTTTAACATATTTACTGCTTAAAATTACCTAACACGATAAAATTATTTGAATAAAACTGTCATTAGTTTAAAATTCGCGCTCAATCAAAAATTTCTGATGACATAAGGAGTGCGTTCATAATAAATGGGTAAGGTGAGGAGCGAAAACAGTGTCAGTGTCTAAACGCCTAGTGAGAAATCAGTTTGAAGGATTTGTAGATCGACACTAACAAAATTTGACATTGAAATGTGTTGTTTATTTTCTGTTAATTTTAGAAAAACGAGGATCGAGGAATGTTTTTACCTTCAACATTATCGCCAGTGGAATTTGAAAATCTTCTGTTGATAGAAACTGGTAGCTAACCTTGATTACATAGACAAATAATATATTACTTTCTCTATGGTGAAGCATATGTTAAATGTTTTATGAACGCTCACTTTGTACCCAAGTGTTATGAACGCACTACCGCTGTAATTGTTAAAATTTCAAAGTAAAACATAAACCACGTTTTGTGAAATTTTTGGATGTGATCGTATAATTGGTTTCGTTAATTCGTTGCACTCAATATTGGTTATTATGAACTATAGGCATAATGGTATTCTATTGCTTTGTGATTAAGTTATACTTACATGATTTTTATAAGACATTTTTCTATTTTTTACTTTTGTCTCAAATTTGGCTAGGAGTGGAAAAAAATGTATATACACCACGGTGGTGAAGACATTTATAAACCTCGCACCTTATTCCGCTCGGGGCAAAGCCCCTCGCGAAATAATTTTGTTGCTCGGTTGATAATAATAGTCTTCACTACCTTGGTGTATAATATACTATTATCAGAATGAGAAAGGCAAAATAATAATGTAAGATATCAACAAAGCTATATTATAATATATAAGCGATTTAGATTTGAATTAAGGAAAACATATGACCGTACTAAAGCAACATTTAATTATTTATCCCTTAAATAACATAAATTTGAAGAGATATATATTTTATATGTGAATGTCAATGAAAACGGAAATCGTGGTATGATGATATGAGTACCAACTAATAATAAAGGGATTTATAATTAATGAGTAATATAAAATTGAAACGATTGAGATATTATGTTTAATAATGTAATAAATAACAAACAATAATAAAAAGAAATGAATAAAAATATAACACAATATTATTCATGTTGTGAAATTTGTGAAAGTAATAAATAAGTTGCGACCAATCAGAAGACAATTATAAATGATAATAGTGGACAATTTGTTAACAATTATCAATATAAAGTGTGATAAACAGCGAAATACAGTATGTTTATGTTAGATATATAGTGATTTTGAATATTAATAAAATGACAATCAGACGATATAAATATAGAAAATTCTAGAAGTTTACGGACTTCCGCTCATAAAAAAAGCTAGGGGAGGCGAAGAAAATAAGAAGGAGTGGGGAGAGGATGAATGGGTTAACAGTCCCATGTCGAACTGTATAAAAAGTTTTAAATAAAAGTGGTTGAATTAAAGATAATAAATTATTCAACACATAAAATTCGTTACCAGAAGACCCAGTAACAAGTGTAGATAGTTTTTCCCGAACGAGACAAATTTTTTTATGGATACATCCAAGCATTAAGAGTACCTCGCCAGTGTTTAGTGACGCGTTAGTGCGGACATTTTTCGAGAGAAAGAATTTATCAAATAGGTTCGTGATATTTTTTTTAATCTTTTGGATCCAAAGAAATAAACAAATAAATAAAGATGAACATTTTCATAAACAATATGAATAATAAAAGGCCATACATATATGAAATATAAATAATAAAAAATATATCGTAATATCCTATAACTGTATCATAATTATTATAATAACTTATCTGAGTTTCAAATGTATATATTTTTGTATGTATTGAGTTTATAGGAATTTTTAACACTATCACCATTCACAAACTTCACCTTTTTCACACATACATTTCATCCATTCAATTATTATCATTATTATAGAATATTTTTATGAAAACTTAAAGAAAATCACTGCATGGTGTATATGACAAACATCTATATTTCAATAGTTTTATTTTAAATGTAATATTGTTTCTATATAAAAAGATATAGCGGAAAACTGCTATGCGCAGGTGCTGCAAATCTCCAAGCTTTTACGCAAATTAACTCCATAGGCGTCTCATAAATAAGTTATGATATTTTTTTTATCAACTAAACTATTAAAGATTTTTATAATTAATTAAATCTAAGTTTATATTCTATTTAGACAGTTATCCATTTTTTTATCAAAAAAAAAATTTGTAAAATAATAGCAATGTTGATTTCTCAATTATTTGCCCATGAACCCTACTGATATTAGGACTCATCCTACTCTAAAACAAACAAGAGTAGCCGAGGAAAAATTAAATAAAGAGCATGTTTATAAATAGCCAGGTAAGATTAGTGTAATATATATATATATATATATATATATATAGAAAGTTGACCAATACAGGAATCGTTTATTTTTCGAAATGTATCACATCAACAAACAAAAGGATGCTATCAACCTCAAATCTGATACTAATAAACTTAGTGATATTTATTGTCACCTTTTAAATTCATTTTAATATTGTTGTTTTGTCACCCCATTTATTCATACGTTTCAGATTATTTATTTTGTTGTTTTGTTTTTAACTCAAATTGTTTCTTGTTTTTATCAATTCACACCACAACCATTTTTACAAATTAATCATTAGCAATTAGTCTAGTTAGTACCTTAATGTGGTGTACATCAACTTTTACTGACTCTTAACATCTGTAAGTATTTGTGTTCCTATCTTTGTCATTGTATTTATATTTTAATTATTGTAGTGTCTCCTGATGATGCTATTGAACAATAGCGAAATATTGAGAATGAGAATATAGTTTTATTTCTTATACTGACCGCATACCTGACAATCATCACCTTTTGCTTATATAAATAGTACGGTCGATAATTACCACAGAATAATCATTTGTTTTGATTTTCTGATTTAAAATATATATATATATATATATATATATATATATATATACGAGTATATATATATATATATATATATATATATATATATATATATATAACAATAAAGAGATTCGTGGGTAATTCAAGCAAAAAGGGCTACTGAAACAGAGTGGTAACCGCGGACATGCATGTTTCTGGTTCATTTGCTGTCATCAGCACGGTATAAGCAAATAAGGATGTGAAATTTGGGAGCAAAGATGTTAATCGAAACATGGGAAAACACAAAACAACGGATTTCAGCAGGGAAACCGAACGCTCATTTGTGCCTTCAATTGGAAGATCCCGAGTTTTCAGGACAACAACCAAGATCGACACGGAGGCGCTTATAGCCCCCCCGCCATAAACCTTCTGACCCATAGTAAATAACAAAGAAGATGGAGGAATATCGCGTGATATGTTAGCAACAACAATAAAAAAATTCATGGGTAATACCGAAAAAAGGGCTACTGAAACAGAGTGGTAACCGCGGACATGCATGTTTCTGGCTCATATGCTGTCATCAGCACGGTATAACCAAATAAGGATGTGAAATTTGGGAGCAAATATGTTAATCGAAACACGGGAAAACACAAAACAACGGATTTCAGCAGGGAAACCAAATGCTCGTTTGTGCCTTCAATTGGAAGATCCCGTGTTTTCAGGACAACAACCAAGATCGACACGGAGGCGCATATAGCCCCCTCGCCATGAACCTTCCGACCCATAGTAAATAATAAAGAAGATGTAGGAATATCGCGTGATATGTTAACAACAACAATAAAGAGATTCATGGGTTATTCACGCAAAAAGGGCTACACTCTGTTTAAGTTTTTACCAACTTATCACTTTTTTTTAAAGCGTAAGTTCCAAGACTACTCGATTTTTTACAGTTTACTGCGTCCGACTGTCATCTATTAATGTTCGAAATCACTTATTTTCTTATACAAACGTGCCGTAGTTTATTATTGTTTACATTTTAAATTGTTAATTGTTAATAAAAAGTCTATTATAATTAATAATCATTGTCTTTATAATTGGTCGCAACTTATTTCCTATTTTCACAATTTTAGCAACATGAATAATTCTTTTTTACATATGTAATTATTCCATTTTATCTTTATTTGTTGTTCATTATTTTATTAAGCATAATATCTTAATAGTTTTCAAAATTTTATGTAATTACTCATCATGTATTCTTTTTTTTATTAATAGTTGGTACTCATGTCAACATAACATAACATTGCCGTTCTTTTGATATTTTCCTATTTAAGAAATAGATCTTTATAAAGCTATGTGTATAAGGTGTAAATAATTATATTACTGATTTTGTTCAAATTCAATTTGATTTTATATTATATGACATAGCTCTGTTGATATCTCACATTATTATTCTGTCATTCATTCTCTGTTAAATTTTTCTTTCGTGGCTAAATTTACGTATTGCGTTAAGTTAATGCATCGATTATTTTTGTTGTAATTATTTCATAATATATATCAATTTTCATTTAAGTTTAGTATCTTATAACTTTATTAAAATAACTTGACTTGTGACAAATAATTATTAAACATCAGGTAGGCATGACATGAAATGTGAGTTCTGTCATTCTGTCGATTAAAATAATATCGAAACAATTATAAATTTTTTAGAATTGTCACCTTTTTTTTAATATATTGTGAAATTATTAAGAAACGTTTTGTTTCACTTAAAAAAGTTGAATACTATTCTTCATTAAATTTTGGCTAGTGTTCGTTTACAAGTCAAACATCAATTGTACTATGATTTAGACTAGTTCGTACAAATGACTGCAACTTCAGGTGGCTTTTCCTTTCGTGCCACGCAGTCAAAATTTTTTATCCACTTTATCCAATAACCTCCAAAAAAATTAATCTTAACCTCCCTACGAGAATAACGGGCGTAAATTTCGAAGCACTTTATATATGTTTAGCAAATAAATTAAAATTGGGCAAGGTTCAATAAAATCATCTAAATTTTGTATTTTAAAAACATTGCCGTTTATCACTTCCATTCCATTGGATACATTCAATTTCTGACACGTCGATGTTAACACACTTATATACCCTGCCGCCGATGCCGCCGCCCCTTCGGAATTAACGCCATCAGTCTCTCCTGAAATTTCATATTAAGCAGCAACAGCTGAGCCGTTCATAAGTCCGTATTCGTCAAGTTATTTCCCCTTGTTGAAACCTTTCAAATTAATAAGATTAATTACAGCGTATAATGTAGGCAAACACGAATTAATTATGATTGACTTGGTCTTCTCTCCAGCAAAATATCGATGACTGATAGCCGACGTTTGGATAAAACTCGAAGTGCTATGTACAAACGATGCGAAAATTTGTTTATTAATGGAAGATATTTCACCAAAAAATTTATATTTATGTAATATGGAAGGAAACAACTTTCTTTTCGTTTTAAATTTGAATTCAAACCTTCGTTTTCTTATGAGGTATTTTAGCTATTTATCTCCCAAGTGCGTTATATGTACAGTGCTATTCCAAAGTCCCCTCCCTCCTCGTATCTTTTGAACGGCTAAACTTACATTAATACAATTTGGAGGCTGATAATAAAGTGTTGTAAACTTCTCTACGAATGGTAACAGGTGACGTAATAGTAATAGATGACGTCACAGTGCCACTCTGGCCAATAATTTTAAATTGGACCTTATGGCAAGTGATATCTCGTTTAAAAGGCATTGACATTGGCTACATAGCCATATTAATTTTGTTTGGGTTTAAATTAATTTTGACGGATAAATTAAATAAATATCAAAAATATTGAAATTATTTTTTTAAATTTAATTAATCCAATATCAACAGTTGATTCTTATAGCAAGTGTTCGAAATGTGCTCCGTTTACTTCCTGACAGTAATACATCCTATTATTAAACTCTTGTCGTACTCGTTCGAATGTGTCAGCTGAAATAGCATTGCATTCTTTCTTTCAAAACGCCAATGCTATCTGGTGCCGTAGTATAAACCTTGGATTTCGAGTACCCCTATAGAAAAAAATCTAATGGTGTCAGATCTGGTGACCGAGGTGGCCATTCTATAGAACCTCGCCGGCCGATCCATCTACCTCGATATTCTTCATCCAGGTAACGTCTTACTGCACCATAATAATGTGCAGGAGCAACATCTTGTTGAAATGGTATTTCCAGATGGCCGAATTCATCTTGATTATCTTCCAGAATTTCAAGAATTAACGGCTCAATTACATTTTATAACATCTCCAGATACACTTCACCGCTCAAATTTGAATTTAGGAAAACAAGACCAACTATGTGGTTTCCCAAAATACCTGCCCAAACATTGACTTTTTCTGGAAATTGGGTATGTTGTTCACGAAAGGTGTGAGGATTTGTGTCACTCCAATACCTTACATTTTGTGTATTCACATTTTCATTCAGGCAAAAAGTACCTTCGTCACTGAAACAAATTGTTTTCGTGTAATGTGGGTTTCGACTAGTTTTATTTGTCATACATTCACAGAATTCGAGTCTTCTGTCGGGGTCGTCATCCGAAAGGTGATGCACCATTTTTAACTTGTATCGATGAAATTTACTATTAGCCAACACTCTCTGTACTGTACTTTTACTTACTTCACAGATAGACGCAACTTTAGTTAAAGAGGAAGTAGGGTTTACTACCATTTCAGCAACTATATCAATTTCTTTATCATCACTAAATGTTGGTCGACCAGATAGCTTGGCATCTTGAACACTACCTGTTGCTTCAAACTTGTGAAGAAGCTCCCTCAAATAAGTTCTCGAGATATGGCGATCTGGGTATCTCTCATTAAATAAACGTCCCGTTTCATGGAGATTCTTTCTAGATTCACCAATTATTAAGATGCTACTTTGTTGGCTTGAGTACGTACCATTTTGCCTATATAAACTCTTAAACGTCTCGTTCAACAATAATGAAATTTAATAGTTAAGCTATTTAGAAAAACTATGTAAAGCAACAAATACTATTAAATTAAAAACGTCAATTTTCTTGACAACTAACCAGAGGCGGTCTGAAAAATCTTAAATATTTAAATGTGAAAATTTATATGGCTATGTAGCCCATGCCAATGCCTTTCAAACTAGATATCACTTGCCATAAGGTCCTATTTAAAATTATTGGCCAGAGTGGTACTGTGACGTCATCTATTACTATCACGTCACCTGTTACCATAAAGTAGTCACTATAAGAATTTTCGTTTTTTAAAAACATTCTTCTCGGGAACCCAAACTTCACTCGCGCAGTCAGTAGGATTTTCCGGAAAATTACACGAGTTTCGCGAGTAGTTTGTTCGTTTCAACGATTAACCGGAAAACCCGAACTTTGTTCTATAGTAGGAAATCTCAGATTCGAAGGTATATCTGGTTAAAAGTATTAGTTACTACAAGAACTGTGAAAGTGTTCCAAAGCAGAAAAACGAAAAAGCAGTTAATCCAAGTCCTGGGTGAAGAACAAAAATCGTCCGATCCTATAGGCAGTAGATGTAAGAAGTAAGAAAATTATGAAAATCGTCATTTTTCGGTAAGTGCTAATCATTTTTAAACATTTATTCCATATATATATATATATATATATATATTAGTTTTAAGGTTCTTTGACTAAACGTATATTTTTTTATATAAATTTTCTTGGATTTCAGTCAATTAAAACATTATGGAATGATTAAAATGTCATTTTACTAAAATTCTGTCAAACAATGGTGACGTTTCAGTCTTAAATTTAGACCTTTATCAAACCCAAAGTGTAGTCAGCGAATTTTCATTAAACATTAACGTCACTAACGATGTTATTATATTTTTACCAATATGAATGGTTTGTTATTGAAATATGTGTTCTTAATGAATGGAAGGTAATCCAATGATTTTAAAATGTGTAATAATGATGTGAATGTGTTTTTAAGTTTAATGTTTAATGAAAATTCGCTGACTACACTTTGGGTTTGATAAAGGTCTAAATTTAAGACTGAAACGTCACCATTGTTTGACAGAATTTTAGTAAAATGACATTTTAATCATTCCATAATGTTTTAATTGACTGAAATCCAAGAAAATTTATATAAATATATATATATATATATATATATATATATATATATAGATATAGTATTTATAATGGAGAGAAACGAATGAAAATAATAAGAAATAATTCATATACACAAAAGAAATATAAGTTACCAAAGTTTATTATTTTATGACAGAAGATTATAGAGAACTTAATTTGAGTAGTCTTTTCCAAGTAATAAATTCAATAGAATTAGAAAAGGCTCAACCTAATTACCAATTATTAAAGTTATACTTAGATTCAATTTCACCATACGATGGTAATCCACATACTCTCTCTATATTTTTAGGTAATTGCGAAAATTGAATCAATACTTTTGTGAGTCAAACAGATACTGCATTGAATAATTTTTTGTTAAGAGCGATTTTAGGCAAATTGATAGGTAGAGCACAAATACTAATAGTTTCACGAATTGAGCTAACTACCTGGCAATTAGTAGAAGCCGCGCTTAACCTCAGTTTTGGTGATCAGAGTGATATAGATTGTTTGATACAAGACTTTGTAACGTGCGGTTTCTTTCCTCAAAAGAATTACGGACGTCAGTATAACACCCGCGGCTTTACTATCTACCAGATTTTCTCGGGCGCCAGATTTTTGGGATGGTTTACTCCACCGAACTCTCGAAAATGGTAGCGTCAAGACTGACCAGGGTAGCAACAGATGGAGATTAAGTAATTCCAGGGGTCTGTTGTTCTTGACCTCTATGCCGTGCGAAGTGGGAAACAGGCTTCAATTGTTTACCACTGTCGGAAAATGAAACTACCTGTGCTTCATAAAATTTTACATTTTATTTCGGCTTCGAAATAATTTGGAAAGAGGAAAATAAAACGAACCACGTAGCTTTATATTTTAAATAACTAAATATTGATGAAAACCCTTCAGTATTTACGATTTATATTAAATTACAACCCAGGCCAAAGCACTTTATCACAGAATGAATGTTTCACGCTTACAAGCCTAACGTGTAAAGCTTTAACAGTTTTCGGCAATTGCCGGTAAAAATCAGTGAAAATTTACTAGCAGTACGGTGAGAATTACACAGAGAAAGCGTTATCAAGGCACTAGCGGTGTTTTACGGGAACATTTCTTGGCATTTGTGTACGGTTTAGAATAGAACAGCGGTGAATAATTAATTTCCCTCGGTTTTTATGCAGGTTTTACCCCGGCCGTTGGTGCTAAAATCAATCGCGTAAAGATCAGTTAGCTGGCAGAATCCGAAAACCTCTCCCTGGCAAACCTGCGATGGCAGCGAACGCTCGTGAGATTATTTCGTTTCACGCCTTGGAAAACCCTCGACGATGTCCCTGCTATGGCAGCGAACCCAGACGAAACTCCTCCAAGTTGCCTATTATCAAATATTTTAAAGTCACGCTACCAAGGCCTATGATACTAGATTGAGCAAATCCCCGAAATACTTTGAGAATCACACAAGAATTTACCTGCTTTGCAGCGAGAATGCTTGAAGGTCTTCCAACGGTATTTCCTTTCCCTAATGTTGTATACCGGAATCTTGATTCCCGAAATACCTTGAAAATCCCCCAAGAATTAACCTGCTTTGCAGCGAGAATGCTTGGGAGTTTCCCAACTATATTTCTTTTCTCCTAAAGCTGAAACCAACATTAAATACTTACTTCGGAATCGTACACAAATACGCGGAAAATCACTCAAATTAAAGAAGCAGTAAGCAAAAATAAAATCTATTAATACAGTTACGAAAGACGCTAGGAGCAAAATGAATTTAACACAAGAAGAATGATTTATAAAATAATTTATAAATTCGCTTACCTTGTTGGCGAAAAACAGACAGTTTAATAGAAACAAGAAAGAAATAGTACATATTGAAGAACTAAAAAAACCTCCCGTAATTGCAGGTTCCTCATCAGCTTGCCCAGCACCCAATCAAATTTCCCAAAATTCCATAACCTAAATGACAATCCTGGACTCCTACCACTATACTTAGGTAATGCACAAATTATGACTGACTTCTGGACATTCATCCAACCTTATGACTTGACAAATATAACAAACGAATATATGTCACTTAAAGACCTATACGAGAACATTAAAAAATCACTTTTAAATAAATCCGAATATTATAAGTTTCATAATGAATTTGAGAATTCTTACCGCATAATTAAGATACTTGAAAACAAAATAGGCATACAATATAAATAATTCTATAGGGAAACAGAAACGTAAAAGATCTCTTTTTGACGGAATTGGCTCTGCTATAAAATTTATTACTGGAAATCTCAATCAAAACGATGCGAGAAAATATGACGACGCGATATTATCTCTCTCAAATAATCAAGAGAAATTCAAAACTTCATTCAAAGATCAAATAACTTTGCTTCAAAAATCAATTGATAGTTTTAAGAACAATACGCGAATACTCGCCAACAACCAATTAATTTTGCAAGATCGTATAACAAGAATACTGGAAATGATAAAAAATCTTAAGCTGGAAGAAGTAGAAACTTATCATTATTTCGCAATTCAAACTATTGTATCCCAAATTACTAGAAGTTTTCAATTAATCTATGATCTACTCGAGAAAATAGAAGTTGCTGTTAAATACCTTTGATAACTCCATAGCTAATCCGAACGATTTGCTTTCAGAAATTTTAATAATTAGCAAACAGCTGAAGGAAAATAAATTCTCATTTGAACCAATTTTGGATAATATCCTATTATTTGAAAAGACTATTAAAATTAAGAGCTACAGCAAAGCTAACAAAATAATATTTATTTTAGAGATACCAATTGTTCAGTTAAACGATTATCACTACTTTCATTTGTATTCTCTTCCAACACCCTCTTTTCATTCCTACAAAACAATAATCCCGCAATGAAAATACCTACTATCCTCTGAGCACGAGTACGCATTTATGGATACTAGATGCCAAGAAGTTCTTGCAGGAGAGTTCCTCTGCGAAGATATCCATCCAATCCAGAATACCAACAATCCTCCTTGCGAGATCCAGTTGTTGAAATATTCAAAAAACACTACGAGGTGTCACCAAATTCCTATCAAGATCACCGAACCTCAAGTACAGAAAGTGAAGAAAAATCAGTGGATAATTATTCTACCCCATAGTATCGTGGCAACGCAAAAGTGCGGTAAAGTTATAAACAATATTCCTCTTCAAAGAAGCTATTTACTGGAACTTAGTAATAACTGTGAAGTGCAGCTAGAAGGCATATTATTGAAAACTTTCGAGGATCAATCTAAATTGAAAAATGTTGAAATTCCGCGATTAGAACCCCTTAGTGAATTTGCAACTCCGGAAATTATAAACTTTCCAACAATTCAAATAGAAATTAACTGTCTCGACCCTTACTTCGTGGAATATGCTCATATCCAGGATATCACCATAGGGCTAATAATATCTAAGCTTCAATATTTGTCATATCACATCTTCTTCTTTTTTCTATAAACATATATTAAGCCAATCACAAGTTAAGTTACTTCTTGGTCTAGCCAAAAATAACTACTAAACATCAGGTAGGCATAAAATGAAATGTAACTTCTGTCATTCTGACGATGATATTGATTTATCGAAACAATTGTCAATTTTTTAGAATTTTCAATACCTTTTATTATATTGTGGAGTTAACTAGAGACCGTGAGTTTCATTTAAAAACACTAATTCGAATAGACTCCATCAAATTAGATGAATTAAAAACTGTTTATAGTGCTTCAGACTATGGAAAAACTAACATTGAAAATATGAAAACAGTTCCAGTGCATTTTGATAAAATTACTATTTACACAATTTTACTTTACATTTTTGGAATTTTAATAGTTATTTACATGAGTTTTAAGTACTGCCGATCCAATGCCAACCAGGGCGGAGAAGGAAAGGAAATCATTCAAGAGAAACCCTTAGAAGTGGATATTGGACTTCCTTGGTCGAACTCTGGTTCATCCCCCATAGTTCTCCACTAAGGCCGGAGGAGTTAAGGTCCTGAATACGATGACCCAGCGCCACGGAACTCGCTGACGCTGCACCGACAACGAAGTTATAAATACAAATGTTAATGTACTCTTTCAGTCTTTATGTCATATTAGTTGTTGAATAAAGTGTCACTGTATTAATTTTCGTTTTTAAAAACATTCTTTGCGGAAACCCAAACTTCACTTACATTTAGTTTATATAAACTGAAACTCCTAATTTGTTTTGTGGTATTACTGAAGAAATAACAAGTGACGAATTTTTGATATAATAAATACATATTTGAGGAAAAACTTACTATGAATATTTTGAAGATAAGTTTTAGTTTTTTGCACTTTATGCATCTGGAGGTACATAGTATTTGTTTTATAGCTATGGATCCCGCACCATTTTACGTACGAACTTATATAAATATACCTGATTTGAATTTTAGTGACGATGACAATTTTTCTGAAAACGACATGGAAAACGATGAAGTTGTGCTTGTAGGAGTAACCGATTCAGAATATAAAAATGATGCATATGAAGATATAGGCATTAAATCAGAAACTGATAGTGAGGACGATTTGCCACTCTTAGAACGTCGGAGAAAAACATTTAAATCAATGAAGGTAAATAACAAGAAACGTTCAATAGATTGGACATCTTCACATCCGTCGGTACCACCTGAAAATTTACAATTTTTGGATTCTAAATATGCCTCCTGAATTAGAAAATATGGTTTCACCTGCTCAATATTTCAAATTCTTTTTTACTGAGGAGCTATGCCAGCAAATTGTGTTTCAGTCCAATTTGTATTGTACGCAAAATAAACCTGATAATCCACTTTCATTATCAGAAGGAGAGTTTGAACAATTCTTTGGAATAATTATGTATATGTATATTGTTCATTTACCTTCTACAAGATATTACTGGAGTTCTCATTTGGGTCAGCTTTTCATATATAACTACTAAACATCTAGCCAAAAATAACTACTAAACATCAGGTAGGCATGAAATGAAATGTAACTTTTGTCATTCTGACGATGACATTGATTTATCGAAACAATTGTCAATTTTTTAGAATTTCCAACAATTTTTATTATATTGTGGAATAAGCTAGAAACAGTGAATTTCATTTAAAACACTAATATGAGTAGATTCCACGAAGTGAGGGTCGAGACAGTTGATTTCAAACTTGAAAATATAGAAGTCCGCAGATATATCGAGGTCAACACAAATAATGTTTTTTTGAGCTGTGTAATGATATGGGTTTAAAATAGAGTTATGGTATTAAATCGCCCTCATAGTTCTGCTTTTGTAAAGGAACATATTATTCTTCCCAATCAACAATTTTCGTTCTGTATGAAAAGACTAAAGCTTTCTCAAATTCAACACAGCGTTACTTAAAACATAAAAAACCTTTATACCGAGGTCAGCTTTTCGAACTCAAAGTTTAACTTGAAAAACTTACTCACATTAAATGTATTCTGTTCCAGTGCGGAAGCGGCTCCGTCCGGCTTTTCGAGAAAGAGAAGGTAATAAAATCGAGTGGAAAGTATGCTGGACATGCAAAGATTATACTCATGCAATTGCAAACCAGACTAGCATTTATTTTTAAGACTAATTCTGAATATATATTACTGGAACACTTTGTTTTCAGTAGTAATAACCCAAGGAGACTGATAATTATTTCGACAGCTTGTTGACAATAAGCAACAAGCTTGAGAAAGTTGTTGATGAAAATTTTAGCACTTATAAATGTTGGAGGGTTATACGTATCGAAATTTGTTCGCTAATTGTTGAAATAAATATAGAGGGAAAACAATTTATTCAAAAATTGAACAGATGAGGCTTTCACTTGATGAAGATCCATACTGAACGATAATATGAAATAATTTTATTTGTTAGAAACTTCATTATATTTGAAATAATGTTCGATTTGAGCTTTTGGAGTTTTCCATTACCACAGTAGCGTTCTCCGGTACAACTAGACAATTGGTCCGCTTCATTACTTACATTAGCTCAGTTCCCAATAATATCAAATTTTTCCGTAGAACTATAACATAATCAGTCTATAAACTTTTTAGACCTTACAATTTGAAATATAAATAATAAACATGATTTTTTCATATTTCATAAACCATCACATACAGATAGCACAATTCATAACAGTTCAGTCCACCCATTCAGTCATAAACAAGCAGGTTTCAATAGTATGATACACAGGTTTTTAACAGATCCTTCATATACTAATAATTATAACAAAGAAATAAATATCATGGAACAGATAGCAGTTAATAATAATTATGATCCAAATTCAATTGATAGTATTATAAAAAAGAAGATAATAAAACAGACTTTAGAACAAGTATTTCCTTCTGATGAAAATGAGAATAAACAATACAAAAGCTAAACATACATTGGAACACCATCCTTATGTAAAGTAAAACTCAGCAGATCGATTTCTTCACATGTTTGTTCAAAGAGGAAATAGAATAGTCTAAAGATGAACAACAGAATATTGTGTATTGTGGAAGGAATTCTTTTATATATATTATAATATTTAATATTATAAATGTTATAATAATGATATAATTAACAGGATATTTGAATAGCCCACTACGTTGGGACGAAATTATTGTAATGAATTTTTATGTATTTATAGAGTATGAGATTCTTTCTGTTATCTGGGTTCTTACGGTTGTGAATAAATTCAGTTGATAAATAAATAAAGAAACATTTTACTTGAAAACAATATTTTAATTTTATTTATAAAAATTTTATGCGACGCCCATGTATGAGTCAAATGAAATTATTGATTTTATTATTATGTGTGGCGTTCTGTGCGCATGCTCAAGAACATGAGGTGACGATGCGCTAAAGTAAACATTTGATAGACGCGTCGGGTCTGTTCAGTTTCACAGCGAGCTTCTATGCTGTGTCATAGAATATGTTTCAAATTATATACAAGTTAAAAGAATTTATGCTGAGAGATTTATACATACAGAAATACAAATAATATGGTACAAGAAATAGTTATGAAATTTATATACATAGAGTTTAAATGTTACATTAAAGAGTTGGATGTATCTTTCTTAAGTTTCTTATTTGAGAAATGCGTAAGTATTAAATTTTATTTCTTTAGATTGGCTATTTATCATTTAGAATTATTTAATAATATAGCTATATTGAGTCTTTAGTTTTAATTCTTTTTCAGATCGATCATTATTCCAAAGTTTATTTTACTCATGAGATTTTAAAGAAAACATTTGATTGACGTTAATAATTTTTTTATAACTCTTGTTGTACAACAATACACTGACCTTGTGTTCAGGAACCAGGATCTGCCTCTCGAAACTTCTGGAAAGCAGCTTCTGAAGTTTAGAGTTGAATAAATATGTGAAAATATGATTTTCACTCTGGAAAATCAGCTACAATCATTGGGTAAGTACATGTGCATGTTTTATCAATAGTTTGCTATGTTTTTATCCTCATTTTGAGAATAATTCCTTAAATTTCTGGAGAACTTCAAAACCCAACCTTCTAGAAACGAAGCCAAGCCACCGACTCTTTTTCTTCAACTTTTTTCAACAATCAACAATCAGTATTTTGTTTAATTCAGCTCACTATATTCAAAAATTTTTGTTATACTTGTTGTTGTTTGAAAGTTCCTTCTGTCATGTCACATAAACCAATCACCGTTTTCTTTTTTAACGCACTCAAATTATGATTTCACTTCACATTCTAATATCTTTACCTACATACAAAAAAATTAGTCTCACTAAAAATTGTTTCTATTACTCGTTAGGTTTCTTTCTATCCTCATCAGGTAATTGGATAGTTGTTCAAACGTCCTGATGTTTTGTATAGCTATTGTTTCAGCTATCTGTGACTTGAAATGCCTGGATAGGAACATGATTATTTCTTCTTCTTTAATTACAGGTTCTAAGTGTTGCGCTTGAGAATAGAGTAGCAACGAGTAGAGATACATGGTATTCCCTCTATTCTCATCATATCGTCCAAAATATAGTCTCTCTCTAACCTCTCCTTGTGTGATTTCACACCAATATAATTTTAGAAACGCTGTTTCAAATTCCTTATAGTTGTTGAAGTCTATCTCATTACTTGTGAACCACAATAGAGCTTGTCCAGTAAGGTGTTTTCTCAATATTTCCCTTGTATCTTCGAAATTTCTTATATGTTTTATCTTATTTGTTAATATTCTCAAAAATATTTTTGGATGTATCTTCCTGATGTTACCATCAAATTTGATATTCTCCTCGTTCCCACCTTGATATGCATAAGTAATCATTCCTTGTTCGCCTTTTAGTTGCATTCTAATCTGTTCCAATTCATTCTTCATATCTCTTTTGATGTCATTCTTTGTTTTCACTATGTCCTTTTCGGTTTCTTCTCTTACTTCATGTATTTCTTTTTTTACATCACTTCTGATGGATTCGATATCCCTTCCATGTTTGATAATGCTCCTTTTCACATCTTCTATATCCTTTTTTCCTGATTTTTCTATTATTTCAACGGCTCTGGTAATGTTTACTTCCGTGATCTTCTTCGTTTTTTCTATTAAATTTTGTTCCAAGTTTTCGAATTTTTCTTCTTGGTTCTCTAAACTTTTTTCTATCTCGTCTTGTTCTCTTTTCATCTCCTCTACCTTTTCGTCTTGTTTCCGTAGTTTTAGTTCCAATGAGTTATTCATTTTTTCAATTTTTTGATTTCGTTCGTCCATCTTCTCTTTAATTATTTCTTTCAAATATTCTTTATGTTCTTCCATCATTTTCTTGTTATTTTCTTGTTGATTTTCTATCTTTTCCATCATTTTCTTGCTATTTTCTTGTTGATTTTCTATCTTTTCCATCATTTTCTTGCTATTTTCTTGTTGATTTTCTATCTTTTCCATCATTTTCTTGCTATTTTCTTGTTGATTTACTATCTTTTCCCTTATTTTCTTACTGTCTTCTTGTTGTTCTTCTCTTATCATTTTACTATCTTGCTTCTGTTCTTCTCTCATTTTCTTTTGCTCGTCAATTAAAAGTTGTATATATCGTAGTAGTTGATCATCTCTATCACTGCTACTTGTTTCTCTTCCCTGTATATTTCCTTGTTCACGAACTTCTGATCTTTCTCCAACTTCTGTTGTTCTATATTCTGTTATTTGAAAATTTTCTCTTGATTCTGTTGTATTCTCTGTATCTCCAGTTATTTCTGTTTCCTCATTTTTATCTGTTTCTTCTTGATTGAAACAGTATGTTTCTGGATCCTTTCCCTCTTTAATTACAGCCTCCTGTAGCCTTCTAACGAGCGCCTGTTTGGTTCCCGTTTTGTCCAATCCTCTGTTTTCCAAAATTTCCTTCAAGTCCGTTGTTTTTAATTCTTTTATTGTTTTGTTTGACTCCATTGTTCAGAATTTTTATTTGTAATAGACAAAACAGTACAAAACTCCAAACAAATTTTCCCCGAAATTATTACTGATTTTAAAGTTAAATCGTCACAAAAATTGGTCAAATTTATTTTTATTTTATGAACAATTAATTATTTACTGAATTTATTCAACGCACCTACGTTGGGTCGCCATTTATTTATAATATTTAATATTATAAATATTATAATAATGATATAATTAACAGGATATTTGAATAGCCCACTACGTTGGGACGAAATTATTGTAATGAATTTTTATGTATTTATAGAGTATGAGATTCTTTCTGTTATCTGGGTTCTTACGGTTGTGAATAAATTCAGTTGATAAATAAATAAAGAAACATTTTACTTGAAAACAATATTTTAATTTTATTTATAAAAATTTTATGCGACGCCCATGTATGAGTCAAATGAAATTATTGATTTTATTATTATGTGTGGTGTTCTGTGCGCATGCTCAAAAACATGAGGTGACGATGCGCTAGAGTAAACATTTGATAGACGCGTCGGGTCTGTTCAGTTTCACAGCGAGCTTCTATGCTGTGTCATAGAATATGTTTCAAATTATATACAAGTTAAAAGAATTTATGCTGAGAGATTTATACATACAGAAATACAAATAATATGGTACAAGAAATAGTTATGAAATTTATATACATAGAGTTTAAATGTTACATAAAAGAGTTGGATGTATCTTTCTTAAGTTTCTTATTTGAGAAATGCGTAAGTATTAAATTTTATTTCTTTAGATTGGCCATTTATCATTTAGAATTATTTAATATTATAGCTGTATTGAGTCTTTAATTTTAATTCTTTTTCAGATCGATCATTATTTCAAAGTTTATTTTACTCATGAGATTTTAAAGAAAACATTTGATTGACGTTAATAATTTTTTTATAACTCTTGTTGTACAACAATACACTGACCTTGTGTTCAGGAACCAGGATCTGCCTCTCGAAACTTCTGGAAAGCAGCTTCTGAAGTTTACAGTTGAATAAATATGTGAAAATATGATTTTCACTCTGGAAAATCAGCTACAATCATTGGGTAAGTACATGTGCATGTTTTATCAATAGTTTGCTATGTTTTTATCCTCATTTTGAGAATAATTTCTTAAATTTCTGGAGAACTTCAAAACCCAACCTTCTAGGAACGAAGCCAAGCCACCGACTCTTTTTCTTCAACTTTTTTCAACAATCAACAATCAGTCTTTTATTTAATTCAGCTCACTATATTCAAAAATGTTTGTTATACTTGTTGTTGTTTAAAAGTTCCTTCTGTCATGTCACATAAACCAATCACCGTTTTCTTTTTTTACGCACTCAAATTATGATTTCACTTTACATTCTAATATCTTTACCTACATACAAAAAAATTAGTCTCACTAAAAATTGTTTATTCAATATTGAAGTTCATCTTGTTATTATGGGACGAATAGTTTTCCTTAGGCGATATACAATAGTCTTGAATATCAATGTTCAGTTCAATTTTCTTATTATAATTAGCAATTGTGTTTAGCCATCAACATAAATTCTTTTAAAACATTTATTAATATCCCTTAATCTAATTATTTATGTTCATTATATTCGATTAAACACATTAATTAATTTCTATTCATTCCATCTATGAAATCACTCTACTTTCAATGTTTGTCGCTGATACATATTGACATCTATATTTTGTCGCTAGCGTATGTCGCTAAGCGTATTGGTATTACAGCGTTAAATATTCTAACCCATATGTTTCTAGTAAAATTGCGTTATAATATTGGACAATATCCTTTTTATTTCGAATATTTATTAATCCATGTTTCTTTTCTAGATTATATGTTCATCGTTTTTTCTGACATGAGGTATTTAATACGATGGACGATATTTACTCTATGGCTTTTGGACATATGATCAAGGTAATGTTTCTTTGTCAATTCTATGTGAGTCTTCTCAGATTATTAATTATATACATAAGTTGTATTACTTTTTTAGTTAATATGAGCAATTTTAATGTCTCGTATTTATGATTCTAATAAAATATAGTCTAATGTTTTAATTTCTAATCAGTTTCCAACTAATCTGTTTTACATCTGTGTTTCTATCTTTATTTATACGTTATAACATTCCCTGAATTTTTATAAAATCATTCTAATGATTGTTTACAATGATCTAGAATGTTTTATTATAAAATTCATTCAATAGTACTTAACTTTTTCTTATTTTGTAATAATCTATTATCATTTAATCTACTTCATTATATTCTATCTTTGTGAAAATCAATCATTAATTTTTTATTATACCTAATTAATCTATTTCTAATTCTTTACCTATCTTACACCTTATTCCTACAAGTAATTAATTCCCTGTTTCAACTTAAAATATTTCATTCTAATTATAACTAATTCTTTGCAGATTGAACTTATTGAATTTCATTGAATTCAGGATGGAATCGATACAATTGGTCCACATTGAAAATTCCTCTAACATTGCCAGTTACAGGATGTACGAGTTTATAACTATTTATGCCGTTAGATGTTACTACTTTATATGGACCTTCGTAAGGTAATTGTAATTTTGCACAAATATTACGCTTATGATTAGGAATTCTAAGTGCTTTAATTATTACTAATTGTGTTTCGTGTCCAGTTATGTGAAAATTTTAGTTTTTGAAATTCGGCCAAGTATCGCTTCAATATTTAATGGTGCCTCAAATTCTGGTATACAATGTTTATTTAAGTTTCTTGCATCTAGACAGATTCTCATGTCTCCATCCTTTTTTTGTACTATAACAATGGGGTTTATATATGAAGTATTGCTATATTATATAATTTCGTCTTCCATCAATTTCTTTATCGCATCTTGCATTTTATCCTTATATTTGTATGGAATTGGGTAACTTTTTGCTCTGAACGTTTCCATATCCTTCACCTTCAAACTGTGCATAAAATTTTTAGCAACTCTTGCCTCTCCATTGAATAAACCTTCATATTTTCTCAACAATTTCCGTACTTCTTCCTTTCTTCCTCTTCCACAATCCAAATGTACTTCATTCCATATCCCATCTTCATAATTATCACATCCCATATTATATTTTAAATAATTATTTATATCATTTTCTTCATATTCTCCATTCCATATTCCATCTTCACAATTATTATATTTCATATTATTTTCAATACAATTATCAATATTCTTTTCATCATCTAAAACTATTTCTTCATCTCTTCTTTCTTCAAATTCATTTTTCTTATCATAACAATCATTATTCATTCCCATTTCTCCTACTTCTAGCCTGCTAATTTTTTTTCTGCAATCTTCATAATTTTCTTGTTCGTTATTTGTTCTCTGTTTTCATTAAATTTTATTCCAATTCCATTGACGCCTATCGTTCTTGTTTCATAATTGATATCTATCTTATGTTTTAGTAATTCATCTGAACCCAATAATATATCGTACTCCATACCTTGTATAACCAGTAATTGTACTTCCAAATGAATATTTTGTAATTGTAGTTTTACAATAGTAGATTTGTTAACCTCGCTAAACCTTTTTGCATTTAGACCTATTAAATTTACCTTTGGCACTTTCATAATATATTTTTGCAAGTTTAATTTATTTACAATACTTTCTGTGATTAATGATGTTTCTGAACCTGTATCAATTAAAATATTTACATTTAAATGTGACAATTTTCCCGTAATAGATACTAATAAATTGTTTTCTATATTTTCTAGGCAATCTATGCCTTTGAGGAATTCTCTAGGATGGACATAACTATACCGATTGCGTGCTACACCATCCTTCAATGAAAATTCTGATTAGTGGCATTTTGTACACCACCATCAGCAGTCGTTGTTATCAGAGAATGAATATTGTTTGACGACTCATGTAGTTCAACTCGATTGTTTGGAGAGTTTGCCCTGTCCTGACTACTTGCTCTCCTCTGGAAGTTGACCCGTCTATTTTGGCCGTCATCATTCCTTCGATTTAAATTGCCATCAGAGTTCCTTCTTGTAAAGTTGTTGCTCTGATGATTATTATTGTTTAAATCCCTATTATTGTTTTTTTTTTTATTTAGCAGCTTTCGATTGCGAGGATCATTTAGCTGCAGATACACATTTAAATATTGTTATAGATATTCAAGAGGCCCAGGTATAAAAGAGCTTTTTTGATATTTTCTTCATTACTAAATATATGAGTTATTGCGTATTCTATTCCGATATTGTGTCTCAGCTGAGAATAAAATGGGCCTGAGAAGATATGATTAATAGTTAGTCTGGTATTGCAATGATCGCACTTGGGTCGGTGGACTCCAGCTAAGAGATAGGCATGTGTGAGCCTCGAGTGTCCGATTCTCAGGCGGCTCTCTTCTATTCAAGGATATTGGATAAGTCCATTTTTTTATTTCCGGTTTTACGGGATTCAACTGGGTGTTTTGCTCCGACCATCGATCTTGCCATGATTTGTTAATTATTTCTTTAATAGCTGTAAGAATGTCCTGATATGGGACAGGGATGCCATCATCTACTGGGGAGAGAGTTGCATGTTTTGCTGCTATGGCTGCCTTCTCATTGCCGCGAATGTTACAGTGACTGGGGGTCCATAAGAGAGTACATTTCTTTCCTACTGACGACAAGTGGGAAACTAGCTCCAATATTCTTAAGCTATAAGGGGATTTTGTAAATTTGTTTTCTAGTGATTGTATGGCACTCAGAGAGTCTGAACAAATAACGCAGGATTTTGAGTAGGAGAAGGAGAAGAATAGAAGAGCTTGCCATATAGCATACAGTTCCGCGGTGAAAATTGAGCAGTAAGGGTTCAAGGTCCAACAATATTCATTTTCCTCTATTACCATTGCTGCACCTACTCCGTTTCTGGTTTTTGATCCATCCGTATAAATGATAAGGCTGTTTTGGTAAAGGTCTAATTCGGTTCTGAACAGAGCTCTGAAGGATAAGGCTGATGTCTCATCCCTTTTCCACAAGGATAGGCTGATGTTCATATGTGGATTGGTGAGTTGCCAAGGAGGAGTTGCAGGAATGTTTTCGCTCATTATTGTGTATATATCAATTGAGTATTTCTCGCAGGCTTCATGGAAGCGAATTCTTGCTGGTCTGGTTACTGTAGGTCTGTTAGAGAATTCATTATCGTCTAAAAAAATTGCATGGTTAATATGTGTTGGACGGGATATAATTTGGGATGCGTAGGTGATAGTTTGGAAATCTCTTCTCAGATCTAAGGGCAGGATGGAAGTATCGCATAGAACTGCAGTTAGAGGGCTAGTTCGGAAAGCCCCTGTACTTAGTCTGAGAGCTGATAATTGAAGACTATTTAATTGATTTAGTCTCGAAGGTCTACAGGAATTGTATGCGATCGCCCCGTAGTCTAGTCGACTCTGTATGAGTGACCTGTAGAGGTTCAACAGGATTTCCCTGTCTGCTCCCCATCTTATATTTGCCATACATCGGATAATATTCAAGGCTCTCTGGCATTTTGCCACTAATTGACTGATATGTTCTTTCCAGTGGAGTTTCTTATCAAAAACACAGCCTAGGAATTTGATACAGTCTTTGGCGTTGATTTGGTGTCCATATATGTTAAGTTCAGGTTCTGGATGTTCTAATCTTAGCCTACAGAAGTGGACATAATTGGTTTTTTCCCTTGAGAATAGAAGACCCCGTTGTTTCGATGACTGGGCCAAAGAGTCGATTTCAATATTAAGATTTTCGTTTATAACGTCCATAGATTTGTGTCTGGAGAGGACAATCAGGTCGTCTACATAGAGGATTTTCTCAACATGGGTTTCTTTTCGATCAAGAAGGAAATTTATGGCAACTGCAAAAAGAGATACGCTAAGAACAGAGCCTTGTGGTATTCCATTTTCGAGTATTTTAATGGGTGACTCTATGGATCCTAAACGGACAAGGAAAGATCGGTCATCTAAAAAATTTTGTAAAAGATTCGGCATTTTACCTCTCAGCCCCCAGAGGTGTAGTTGTTTCATGATGGAATATCGCCATGTTCTGTCATATGCTTTCTGAAGGTCAAAACTAACTACTACCAAATGTTCTCTATTAAGGAAAGCGGTTTGAATTTCATTCTCTAGGTAAACTAGAGCGTCGGTTGTAGAGTGTTTGTTCCGACATCCGACTTGCGATTCTGATAAAAGGTAGTTAGATTCCATCCACCAGGTGAGTCTATTATTAACGATCTTCTCAAAAACTTTTCCCATGCAGCTTGTTAGTGAAATCGGGCGGAAGTTGTTTGGGTCTAAAGAGGATTTTCCTTGTTTTAACACTGGAATGACTGTGGCAATTTTCCATTGTTTCGGATATATTGAGCATGCAATATAATATATTGTCTTGGCCTGCCGCAGCTTCCGAGCTGTTTTCGAGGGCAAACTCTAGCTCGTCTATTGTTATATTGCAATTGTAGTTGAGACTGAGTTGCGTATTGAAATTAAGAACACTATTTTTCTCATGTGTCTTCGTATTCAAAAATTGGGGGTCATAATTGCTTGATTTACTTATCTGAGCGAAATGATCGGCGAATGTTTCACAGATCTCAACTGGGTCTGTTATCATTCTATCATCGCATGTGATAGCTTCTGGGATATCGAAAGTGTTTTTGCCGGCGATTATTCTGATCTTCCTCCAAATATCTCCAAGTCCGATCTCAGGTGTTATTGACGATATGTATTCTTCCCACGAGGCCTTTTTTGATTGGGTGATGAGCCTTCTTGCAAAGGCTCTAGCTTTTTTGAAAATAATCAGGTTGTCAAGAGTTGGATGTTTGTTGAATTTGTTGTACGCTTTTTTCCTTTTTGATATTGCCTCTTTGATGTCGTCGTTCCACCAAGGAACTGGTCGATGAGATTTGGTTGGCTTTGACATTGGAATGCTAGCTTTGGCAGCACTTATCACAGCATTGGTGAGGATATCTACAGCAATTTCATTATCATCTGGGAGGTTGGGGATATTTATTAATTTGGAATATTTTTCCCAGTTAGCTTTTTTTGGTAGCCATTTCTCTTTCATCGAGTATGTTCTCACGAGACTATCCGCGTGAATGATGATTGGGAAATGGTCGCTTGAATGGAGATCGTCCAAAGTATCCCATGTTAATCTCGGAGCAAGGTGAGGAGAGCATAAGCTGAGATCGATCGCGGAAGTTTCGCCAGATTGTGTTTCAAAATGAGTAGCTTTACCGGAGTTCAAAAGTATCAAGTTGTTCTCATCTATCACATATTCCATTCTTCGGCCCCTATTGTCCATTATGCGACTTCCCCAAGAAGGTGTGTGGGCGTTGAAATCTCCCAGGATCAAAAATGGGCGAGGAAGTTGATCGATGATACTCTGGATATCATGGGGTAGCCAATTTCCGTCAGGTAAGTACAGGTTGCAGATAGTAACCTTGAATGGAAGCTGAATCTGGACTGCAATCACTTGAATATCTGAGGCTACTCTTACTTTTTTTGCAGGTATATTTTCACGGACGAAGGTGGCAACACCTCCTCTGGTTCTATGGATGGGCTGAACATCTTTGCGGAAGCACTGATAACCTCTAAGGTGGAAGGGGGCATTGGGTTTCAGATGGGATTCTTGAAGCGCTAAAACGAGGGGGGAGATTTGGTTTTTTATTATTTGTATTTCACTGAGCTTGTGGATGAGGCCGTTACAGTTCCATTGTAGGAATGAATTATATTTGTTGGGTGTGAATTTTAATAGGTTAAATAAGTTAATAAAATGTAATATTATGTGAATAAATTGATAAATATGTAAAATGAATAGAAAAGTATATACCTATATATATACTTGTAGAAATATGATATGATTTATTATCTGGTGGTCTGTTTTAATTCAGATATCTGATCTGTATCTGTCTGGGAATTAGGAGGGTCGCGTATGGGAATTTCTTTTCTAGGTTTGCCTTTCGGCCAACCTCTTTTTGATCTCTTTCTAGGTTTATCCTGCTGTTCAGAAAAAGTTTCACTCGTTATCGAGTCGAAGTCTGAACTATCAGATCTGTCCCGCTTAGATGTCTGGGATACGGGACGGCTGAAAGGGTATTCTGATGTTGTTCCTGATAGTGGGAGGGGGGGTCGTTTAATATTAGATGATGTGGATAGGGATGGGAAAATGTTATTTTTGAGGGCATCGATCAAGAGTGGGAGAAGTTCTTTGACGATATTATGTGAGATGGGGTCTAAACGAGACGTGGCAGCTTGGGCATAAGACGTATTTGGTTTTGGGGTATGTACAATGACTTTTCTTCTAGCTTCACTATAGGGAATATTATCTTTGACTTTCATTTCTTGAATTGCAATCTCCTGTTTGAACACTGGACAATCTTTTGATCTAGCAGAATGGGGACCTTCGCAATTGACACATTTGATGGGCTGTGAGCATGGGGTTCCAGTGTGAAGTGTTTTTCCGCATACACAGACTTGGTCTTTTGTGCATCTTATAGCAGTGTGGCCAAAAAGTTGGCATCTAAAGCATCTTAATGGAGATGGGATGAAAGGCCGAATCTTTAAACAGTAAAAGGCAACTTTGACTTCTTTTGGAAGCGTGGGGGAATTGAATGTCAGAATATGATTCGGTGTATCGATAAGGGTACCTTCTCTCTTACTTTTTATTCTACTAACCTCAGTAACACCTACATCTTTCAGTTCTTCTAATATTTCTTGTTCCGTACAGTTGAGTAGGTCTCTACAATTTACAACACCCTTAGAGAAATTGAGCCTCGCATGAGGGGAGACTTCTACGTCGTGGTCTAGGAATTTCGTCATTCTTGATATCTGTTTCGATTGAGCTGCAGATGCCGTTTCAATGAGTAAACCTTCTTTAATCTTCCTTAAATCTTTCACTTGTCCAACTTGACCATAGATATATTTTTGAATTAAGAAGGGATTTGTTGAAGCAAAATCTCCCTCTTTCCTCTTCACGACCAAGAACCGATATTGTGGTATCGTCCCTTGGCTCGTGTCTTTGTTGCCTCTGTTTTGAGAGGGGGGCACCTCTTTTGGGGGGATTTGGTTTGAATTGGCCATTTAATTCCCACGAGAAGGGAAGAAATACTAGGTCAACTGCGGCAGTGCTCCCTTACCGCAGTAAGGCTGGTGTACAGGTGAGGTTCGCCAGGTGCTCACAAGGAATCGTTAGCGGCTAACTACGTGTAGTCATTCATCTCTCGGCACGATATCTTCCACCTTAGATTACGAATTTTTAAAGGTTTATTCCTGGTTTTTTTATCGCTGGTTCACTCCATCGGGACTCTTCTGTCTGGGTTACAATACCATAGCCGAGGGTTCCAGTTTTTCGGCGCCGGAAACTCGCCGCTCGTCCCCCATGTCTGGTCAGGACTTGCCAGTGTGTTCGGATGTAACTTGGGCATGTTGGATCTTCTACTGGCATTTGTTGGTGCTATCACATCGGCATAAATAGCCCCACCAGTGCCCCACTGACCATTTCTGAGCTGTTTTTTAGTTTCACTCCTCCCTTCCCGTCCTTGCGGCTCGAGGAGGGAGGAAGTTACTCAGCCACTCCACCAACGACAAGGTCTTACAGCTCCTAGGAGGGCCCTATTATTGTTATAACCATTGTTATTGTTATTTAAATTATTATTATTATTATTGTAGTTATTGTATCTTCTATTATTATAATTATTGTTTACATTGTTAAAATTATTTCTTTCCCTTCCTTGATTGTTATGATTGTAATTATTTGCTGGATAATTCCTGTATCTTGTAGTATTCGTCGTTCTATTATTTGTATTACTATTTAAACTTCTATTATTATCGTTATTGTATTCGTAGTGGGTATTGTTTGAATTATTTCCAGTATTTCCTCTGTTAGCATGTTCTATGTTTCGGTTGTAATTTGTATTATTTCTATACTCGTTTTGTTTGTTTCTATTACTCGTTAGGTTTCTTTCTATCCTCATCAGGTAATTGGATAGTTGTTCAAACGTCCTGATGTTTTGTATAGCTATTGTTCCAGCTATCTGTGACTTGAAATGCCTGGATAGGAACATGATTACTTCTTCTTCTTTAATTACAGGTTCTAAGTGTTGCGCTTGAGAATAGAGTAGCAACGAGTAGAGATACATGGTATTCCCTCTATTCTCATCATATCGTCCAAAATATAGTCTCTCTCTAACCTCTCCTTGTGTGATTTCACCCCAATATAATTTTAGAAACGCTGTTTCAAATTCCTTATAGTTGTTGAAGTCTATCTCATTACTTGTGAACCACAATAGAGCTTGTCCAGTAAGGTGTTTTCTCAATATTTCCCTTGTATCTTCGAAATTTCTTATATGTTTTATCTTATTTGTTAATATTCTCAAAAATATTTTTGGATGTATCTTCCTGATGTTACCATCAAATTTGATATTCTCCTCGTTCCCACCTTGATATGCATAAGTAATCATTCCTTGTTCGCCTTTTAGTTGCATTCTAATCTGTTCCAATTCATTCTTCATATCTCTTTTGATGTCATTCTTTGTTTTCACTATGTCCTTTTCGGTTTCTTCTCTTACTTCATGTATTTCTTTTTCTACATCACTTCTGATGGATTCGATATCCCTTCCATGTTTGATAATGCTCCTTTTCACATCTTCTATATCCTTTTTTCCTGATTTTTCTATTATTTCAACGGCTCTGGTAATGTTTACTTCCGTGATCTTCTTCGTTTTTTCTATTAAATTTTGTTCCAAGTTTTCGAATTTTTCTTCTTGGTTCTCTAAACTTTTTTCTATCTCGTCTTGTTTTCTTTTCATCTCCTCTACCTTTTCGTCTTGTTTCCGTAGTTTTAGTTCCAATGAGTTATTCATTTTTTCAATTTTTTGATTTCGTTCGTCCATCTTCTCTTTAATTATTTCTTTCAAATATTCTTTATGTTCTTCCATCATTTTCTTGTTATTTTCTTGTTGATTTTCTATCTTTTCCATCATTTTCTTGCTATTTTCTTGTTGATTTTCTATCTTTTCCATCATTTTCTTGCTATTTTCTTGTTGATTTTCTATCTTTTCCATCATTTTCTTGCTATTTTCTTGTTGATTTACTATCTTTTCCCTTATTTTCTTACTGTCTTCTTGTTGTTCTTCTCTTATCATTTTACTATCTTGCTTCTGTTCTTCTCTCATTTTCTTTTGCTCGTCAATTAAAAGTTGTATATATCGTAGTAGTTGATCATCTCTATCACTGCTACTTGTTTCTCTTCCCTGTATATTTCCTTGTTCACGAACTTCTGATCTTTCTCCAACTTCTGTTGTTCTATATTCTGTTATTTGAAAATTTTCTCTTGATTCTGTTGTATTCTCTGTATCTCCAGTTATTTCTGTTTCCTCATTTTTATCTGTTTCTTCTTGATTGAAACAGTATGTTTCTGGATCCTTTCCCTCTTTAATTACAGCCTCCTGTAGCCTTCTAACGAGCGCCTGTTTGGTTCCCGTTTTGTCCAATCCTCTGTTTTCCAAAATTTCCTTCAAGTCCGTTGTTTTCAATTCTTTTATTGTTTTGTTTGACTCCATTGTTCAGAATTTTTATTTGTAATAGACAAAACAGTACAAAACTCCAAACAAATTTTCCCCGAAATTATTACTGATTTTAAAGTTAAATCGTCACAAAAATTGGTCAAATTTATTTTTATTTTATGAACAATTAATTATTTACTGAATTTATTCAACGCACCTACGTTGGGTCGCCATTTATTTATAATATTTAATATTATAAATATTATAATAACGATATAATTAACAGGATATTTGAATAGCCCACTACGTTGGGACGAAATTATTGTAATGAATTTTTATGTATTTATATTATAGAGTATGAGATTCTTTCTGTTATCTGGGTTCTTACGGTTGTGAATAAATTCAGTTGATAAATAAATAAAGAAACATTTTACTTGAAAACAATATTTTAATTTTATTTATAAAAATTTTATGCGACGCCCATGTATGAGTCAAATGAAATTATTGATTTTATTATTATGTGTGGCGTTCTGTGCGCATGCTCAAAAACATGAGGTGACGATGCGCTAGAGTAAACATTTGATAGACGCGTCGGGTCTGTTCAGTTTCACAGCGAGCTTCTATGCTGTGTCATAGAATATGTTTCAAATTATATACAAGTTAAAAGAATTTATGCTGAGAGATTTATACATACAGAAATACAAATAATATGGTACAAGAAATAGTTATGAAATTTATATACATAGAGTTTAAATGTTACATAAAAGAGTTGGATGTATCTTTCTTAAGTTTCTTATTTGAGAAATGCGTAAGTATTAAATTTTATTTCTTTAGATTGGCCATTTATCATTTAGAATTATTTAATAATATAGCTATATTGAGTCTTTAGTTTTAATTCTTTTTCAGATCGATCATTATTTCAAAGTTTATTTTACTCATGAGATTTTAAAGAAAACATTTGATTGACGTTAATAATTTTTTTATAACTCTTGTTGTACAACAATACACTGACCTTGTGTTCAGGAACCAGGATCTGCCTCTCGAAACTTCGGGAAAGCAGCTTCTGAAGTTTACAGTTGAATAAATATGTGAAAATATGATTTTCACTCTGGAAAATCAGCTACAATCATTGGGTAAGTACATGTCCATGTTTTATCAATAGTTTGCTATGTTTTTATCCTCATTTTGAGAATAATTCCTTAAATTTCTGGAGAACTTCAAAACCCAACCTTCTAGAAACGAAGCCAAGCCACCGACTCTTTTTCTTCAACTTTTTTCAACAATCAACAATCAGTATTTTGTTTAATTCAGCTCACTATATTCAAAAATTTTTGTTATACTTGTTGTTGTTTGAAAGTTCCTTCTGTCATGTCACATAAACCAATCACCGTTTCCTTTTTTAACGCACTCAAATTATGATTTCACTTTACATTCTAATATCTTTACCTACATACAAAAAACTTAGTCTCACTAAAAATTGTTTATTCAATATTGAAGTTCATCTTGTTATTATGGGACGAATAGTTTTTCTTAGGCGATATACAATAGTCTTTAATATCAATGTTCAGTTCAATTTTCTTATTATAATTAGCAATTGTGTTTAGCCATCAACATAAATTCTTTTAAAACATTTATTAATATCCCTTAATCTAATTATTTATGTTCATTATATTCGATTAAACACATTAATTAATTTCTATTCATTTCATCTATGAAATCACTCTACTTTCAACGTTTGTCGCTGATACATATTGACATCTATATTTTGTCGCTAGCGTATGTCGCTAAGCGTATTGGTATTACAGCGTTAAATATTCTAACCCATATGTTTCTAGTAAAAATGCGTTATAATATTGGACAATATCCTTTTTATTTCGAATATTTATTAATTCATGTTTCTTTTCTAGATTATATGTTCATCGTTTTTTCTGACATGAGGTATTTAATACGATGGACGATATTTACTCTATGGCTTTTGGACATATGATCAAGGTAATGTTTCTTTGTCAATTCTATGTGAGTCTTCTCAGATTATTAATTATATACATAAGTTGTATTACTTTTTTAGTTAATATGAGCAATTTTAATGTCTCGTATTTATGATTCTAATGAAATATAGTCTAATGTTTTAATTTCTAATCAGTTTCCAACTAATCTGTTTTACACCAGTGTTTCTATCTTTATTTATACGTTATAATATATATATATATATATATATATATATATATATATATATATATATATATTGAACCATATATTTTCTATACGAAAGAGTATCAGCTGTTTGAAAATAATTTGCTTATTATTTGAAATGAATTGAAACTATGTAGTTAAAAACACATTAAGAAAAACAGAATCATAAGTAAAAATGCATATAAAGTCAGAATATATTGAATCATTTGTTTATTATAATTAAAAGAACAACAATAAAATAAAGAAATTACCTTAATAGATGTCTTAAGCTAGAAAATGCTCAACAAGTATAAAGGAGAACATGGAATCTGCCCAAATATAGATGTTTAGTTGTCATGAAGAAATCAGCGGTTTCACCTGAAATTAAACAAGTTTAGTTATCTAATTTAATAAGTAGTTAGTTGAAACAGTAATAATATAAACCAATTTCATATTTAGTAATAAGAAATAGATAAATTTATAGTAGAAAAATATCAAGACATAAAGATAATTTATATGTCATAATGTATAGAAAATTTTATGAAATTAATGAATATTAAATGATGATGGATTCAAAGAAATCTTTGCTACTAGAGAACTTAAATAGTATAAATAATCAGAGCAAAAGATCTTATAAAAGAATTTATGTTCATAAAAATAAATGTTATTTACAAATTATCATATGTATATGTCAAAACAAAATTAGACATTGCCATGTCGACATATAAAAGGAACTTCACCATCAGTAAAAGATTTGTTCTATTGAAATTAGTTGAACAGTAAAAGAAAACAGATACTTTTCGGGTGAAATTTACATTTATATATATTTGCAAAAAAACTCCTAAAGTGTAGCAATTGTGAAAATATTTCGACAGCTACAGAAACAATGTGATTGGTGGAAAGTGACATGACAAATTTCGATTAACTAAAATTTAACAAAAAAACTTATTCATAATCAGTGTGCTTAGAAACAATATATTGGTTGTTGATTAAAAAATTGACGATCAAATAGAAGCGTTGGAGGTTGGTTTTTGGCGTCGAAATGGTGAGGATGTGATAATAAACTTTTCCCGAAATTTCAAGTTAAATTACAAATTTTCATTATAAAAGCCACACATTCTTAACAAAGTAAAACCTAGAACACTTACATGTATTTATAATAGTTTTTCCCGTGAGGATATCCAAATTTCTCAATAAAACGAGCAGCTAGAAATTCGGAAGGCGTAGTCCTGTATCCAGACGGGATATATCTACATAATCCAGGCATCAGGTCAGTGCTATTTTAGATATTATTGGCCAATAATAAGAATAATAACTTTTGAGTTTCAATTCAGTGACTATTTCATGTATATATATATATATATATATATATATATATAAGAATTTCTGCGTCTTTATGATCGATCTATAAAAAAAGAAAAAAAGACTTTATATATTTTATTCACTAGACAAATTCTAAAATATTATTTGAAAAGGCCTATTCTATGATATAATAATGCTTGTACTTACGTATTTTCACATCATATAAGAAATATGCATCTTATTTCATTCACATATTTTTCCAGTTGTATATATTAATGTTATAACTTATTTCTCCCAACAATTTATTCAATGTATGTATATAATTCTCAACGTAAATTCTTCTATGCAAATCCATCAGCATTGTTCTAAAGGAAATGATGCTATGTATCTAATATTCACAAAGGAGCAGAGCGTCGTTAAGAAACGTTCGTTCCGTTTCGATTATGTTCGTTATTAGTTGGGCATGCGCATAAGATAGTGTATATTCTTGATAATTCTGTGTTGGTAAATTCCATAGGCGTAACCGTTCTGATTAAGAATATATTTAAATAAAAAGATTTCATTATAAAATGAAATGATTGAAAATATTGTGTTTTGTGTTTCTTTTTATTGTGAATAAGCGAAATATCTCTAAACAAAGCCAGGACTCAAAGAGTAGAGAAAATCTCATGCTCCCGAACCAATATAATATAATATAAAATAATAATATATCATATAATAATAAACAACTGAGCTAGCCACATAAAATTCTAATTAAAAATAAATAAATATCTATCTAAACAATTAAAATTATAAATAATTAAATAAAAACCGTAGTTTAATAAATATATATATATATATATATATATATATATATATATATATATATTATTTGGTTATACTTGGTTATACCGTACTGATGAAGGCTAATGAGCTAGAAACATGCATGTTTACGGTTACCACTCCTCTTCAGTAACCTCTTTATTTTTGCGTGCTTTCCCATGATAACACTTGTTGTTTGCTCTTTGTTTTTGTTAAATTCACGCATGATCCATTGTTGATCTTGTTTCTTTACCTTGGGTTGGTTTTTTCCAGACAGGAGGGCTTTATGCGTCTCCGTGTTGATATTGGTTGTTGTTCCAAAATCGGAATCTTCCAATTGATGGCACAAATGTACGTTTGGTTGTCCTGTTATTTTCCGTTCTTTGTGTTCTTCCATGTTTCATTTAACATCGTTGCTCCCAAGTTTCACATCCATACTTGGTTATACCGTACTGATGAAGGCTAATGAGCTAGAAACATGCATGTTTACGGTTACCAATCCTCTTCAGTAACCTCTTTATTTTTGCGTGCTTTCCCATGATAACACTTGTTGTTTGCTCTTTGTTTTTGTTAAATTCACGCATGATCCATTTTTGATCTTGTTTTTTTACCTTGGGTTGTTTTTTTCCAGACAGGAGGGCTTTATGCGTCTCCGTGTTGATATTGGTTATTGTTCCAAAATCGGAATCTTCCAAATGATGGCACAAATGTACGTTTGGTTGTCCTGTTATTTTCCGTTCTTTGTGTTCTTCCATGTTTCATTTAACATCGTTGCTCCCAAGTTTCACATCCATACTTGGTTATACCGTACTGATGAAGGCTAATGAGCTAGAAACATGCATGTTTACGGTTACCACTCCTCTTCAGTAACCTCTTTATTTTTGCGTGCTTTCCCATGATAACACTTGTTGTTTGCTCTTTGTTTTTGTTAAATTCACGCATGATCCATTTTTGATCTTATATATATATATATATATATATATATATATATATATTGTTGTAAATAGAACATATACAGAACACATATAGAATCCTGATGAAGGATATAAAATTGAAATTTTGTCAATAAAAATAATTTATAAAATGATGTATCAAAATAATAAAATACCTCGTATAACAATATAACTAAGTACGACCAATGGTTATAATCAAAAAGATAGTAAATAAATATAAAAAGAAATCATAAACAAACATCAGAAAAACAGTTGTAAAAATTAATTCTTCAACTTAATAAAAACAACCTTAGACAGAACCTCACAAGTAAACGCAGATCAAGAAATAATATAACGCTGCATGGAATCTTAGACACCCAGAGCATCTGTTTATATTTTAAAAATAAATTGAAACTTCTAACAAATTTAACTAAAACTATAATGATTAAACAATAAAAAGACATTTAGAAGTAATAAAATATATAGAATAAGATATTTAGTTAATGATTAATCATAAAAGTAGGTATGGGAAATATTATGATAAGTAGGAATCTGTAATATGGGCAAGGTCAAATTTATACCAAAATAAAACAGTTGAGACAAATTATACCAACATAAATTATTTTGAATGTGAAAAACAATAATGAAATAAATGATTACCGACATAGTTTATGTATATAGGTGTAATAATATCAAACATAATGAGAAATGAATTGTATATATGTATAATAAGTAAATATGTAGATTGTAGAAAACGTAGAATTAATGAAATTGCATTTACCAATCAAAACAGCGTAAATAAACAGTGATATGGAAAAAGACAATAATAATAAGGTGTGAGTGAATAAGTCAATGACAATAAGTATATTAGGTATAAAAAACTATAGTTTGCAATAAGTTTAAGTCAGAAAAACAATAAAAACAACAATAAACAAAGTGACAGGTGAAATTTTCAATCGAACTTTCGAGAACAAAAACCACTCCCGGTGACAGACGATAAAAAGGGTTGTGTTCGATGTAAAATGCGGGAAATTGGTAGTTGAGAGTCAGTGGTCAGATAGGTAACACTAATAAAGTTATCCTAGTTTTATTTAATGTAACAAATTTATAATTAGTCAAAGGAAAAGTATATAAATCAACATAAAATCTAATCAATTTTAAAATAAATCAAGTGTAACAAACGTTTGTGAGACTACAAGTAGCAGAGGAAGAAAATTATCACCCAGATAATGAAAAGCAAAGGTATTCAACATCAAAGGCGGGAAGATATATGGGAAGCGTCTCCTCCGATGTAGCATCATTTCAAGAAAAAGGAACAAAAGGTCGGTTGTGTGTTTATTAAATATATTTGGTACCAAATAAATGAAACTTTCAAATAAGAACGTATAAATAATAATTTCAAGTGATATAAAAATTTTACCTGGTTTAAAGTTCTGTTATCTTTACATGAATATAATATACCAGAGAAAAGTAATATTAAAAACTTACCATTATAAAGTGTAGATAAATGTATAATTTCTTTCATGTCGAACTTCACCAAAAATATATATAAAAATTTCCACTAGTAACAGACCACAACTAATTCCAGTTTATATCAATACACAATTATTACCATACAGTAAAATAATATTTAAAAACGTAAATTTTGAATCGATAAAATATCAAATATGTTTCCAAGTTCACGTCCCGAAGAAAACTAAAATTTAACATTTTAAAATCATTTCATAAATCCTCTTAGTTAAAAGAAAAGGAAACACTTTAAAAAGTTTTTTTGTTTAACATAGAAGCAAAGTTAGAAAGAGCAGGTGTTTGCAAATTTCTAAGAATTTCAACGCTCACAAGATTTCGACCAAGTTATGCAAATGAGCCAGAAAAAGTCGTGGTTAAAAGGAAAGGTACAATTTTTTTGGAATATAAAGAAAGTCATATTCAAAGTGGAAATTTAGATATATATAAAATAACTCATTATTTATGTATAACGTAAGAATTGGTAGAACAAAAAGGTTAATCATTTATTTTATTAATAAATAGTTTCATCAGTCTAACTGTATAATAAGCTGTAACAAATAGTTTGTATATGAATCAATTTTTTATATGTGTTTTCAAAAGTTTTATTTTCACAAAAATTTTTTATCAGTCACATAAATATATCACATTAATAAGCAAGGTTGATTTTATTATCATAATATGCCCAGAACCCTACTGATTTTAAGAGTCGTAAACGAATAAGAGCAGCCGAGGTAAGAAAACATAAGAATTAAATAAACTACATGTTCATAAATAGCATAATAAATAAAAGGAAGCATTGAATAAAAAAATATGTAATTTGGCGAACCCAACAATAGTATAAAAAGTTTAAAATTTGCAATAAAAATAATATCATTTCATATTCACATATCCATGTATATTCAAATCATACATTGATATATATTAATACTTAAAGTCCAATCATATTCAACTTGTATAAAGTATATTAATAAATATAGAGTACTTAAAAAATCAAATCATTACAAACATATTTAACTGTACCACAACGTAAAAGACATATATATAGAACGTAAAGGTAAAAGTTAAATCAATATAACTTGCTTACCCCAAAAGTGGGGCAATATATAAAATAAAGCAATTCAATTCAAATTTAACTTGCTCCCAAAAGTGGGGCATTTAAAAAAAATAAATCAATTCAATTCCTATTTAACTGGCTCCCAAACGTGGGGCAATTAAAATTAAAGCATCAATCATATTTAATATATATATATACACATACATACACACCAATAACAATATTCTGCAAGTTAGTCAGATTCCGCGAGTTCTATATAGGTTGAAATTGCTAATACATTTTGCATAATTATTTCGAAAAATAATTATCAAAACGTAATGTAAACAAAAGACGTTACACCTTCTCCTTTGGGGAAATGACCTTCACTATGGCCACTTGTGAAGGGTATTTTCCTATCCTAAAATGCTGTTTGTTGCGAATTAACAAACGACAGAGCACTAGAGAACTTGATTCTTATAAATTCCACTGAATAACGACCAACTTGTAAGAGTAAGTACGAGTTGACCAATTAATGTTGGCAGTTGACGATGCGCGAGAAAGCCGTAAAATTTGACAACGTTGTGAACGCAGTTAACGGGAAGAGCAGGCAACGTACAATCTATATGCACAGTTTTAAAGATTGTGAGACTGCTATAGTCGATAGTCGAAATTGTGTAAAGTGAGTCAGAGCTATCTAATCAACACTTTGGTTAAAGCGCAGTTGCCATATGTATTCTAGAGAGAAATGCTGTATTTTATAAATACACTTCAAATCCATTGTGTCAATATTTCAGGTACAAAAGATGCAATGTAATTAAGTCAATACCAATTTAATATATTTATTTCAAATTTCGAGCAGACTAATAATAATTAGTTTACTTGAAATGTGAAATAAAGTGTTTATCTATATTTCTTGAACGCAAAGTTTGTTGTGAAAAACTCGCCGATTTGACAATGTTGGAGAGTCGCTTCAATGTTCCGGCTTTGAGAACGAGATAGATAGATCGAGCTACGCGAATGAGACAGTGATAGTAAACAGTTATGTGAGGTGTTTATTCTCTTCATGAGCGTAACATCAGTATTTGTGTTGTGGTTTTGTGTGATAAATCGGTTATTATTGGTATTTATTGTAATATTTATATCGGTATATTTAGTGACAATAATGGCGGAGTGTAGCGGTGTTGGCGATAAAAAACGGCGTCGTAACAATTTAATTCGGGAAGAAAAAGTCCTCATATTAAATGTGTACGAAGGACTGCGTGCCATGGACAAACAGTTGGGTGTTAGTGACGCTGTGATTAAGTGCAGTTATTTAACTAAAGTTTCTGAGAGTACTATATACAATATTCTAAAGAAATCGCGGGACGGATCTTTGACAAGAGAACGAGGTGAAAACTGTAAACCGGAAAGTAGGGGAAGAAAGAAAATTGTTTTGGACGACCAAACACGGAATGCTATACGTAGGGAAATACATTCTTTTTATTTTAGGAATGAAATCCCCTCGGTAGCTAAATTGAGCAAGGTAATAGAAACTGATGATACTTTACCAAACATCAGTGACAAAGTTTTGAGACGAACTTCAAAATTAATGAATTTTCGTTACCAAACAAGAAGTAGAAACAGTGCCTTAATTGAACGAAATGACATTGTGGAATGGAGGAGAAATTATTTAAAACAGATACGACAGTTTCGTAACGAAGGACGGCACATATATTATCTTGACGAAACATGGTTAAATGAAGGCCACACTGTGTCAAAAGTGTGGCAAGACATGAATATACGAAGCAATCGACAAGCCTTTATGGAGGGTTTCTCTTCCGGTTTAAAAGCTCCCTCTGGGAAAGGACGTCGACTGATTATCACTCACATTGGCAGCGAGGAAGGATTTGTAGAAGGTGGATTACTAAGTTTTCAGTTCAAAAAAACTGTCGATTACCATGAAGAGATGGATGGTAACCGGTTTGAAACATGGTTTAGATCAATTTTAACAAAGGTAACTCCTGGTTCAGTGATAGTTATGGATAATGCTTCATACCACTCTCGTCGACTGGAGCAAATACCTACTTCAGCTAGCCGTAAGAGGGTTATAATTGATTGGTTAGAGAGTAAAAGCATTCCGCACAACGAGGCAATGCTAAAAGTTGAATTATTATCTCTCGTACGGAAACATAAAAGCAGTTATATTAAGTACGTTGTCGATGAAATGGCGAAATATTTCAACGTCTCAGTTGTTAGACTTCCTCCCTACCACTGTGAGTTAAACCCCATCGAGCTGGTTTAGGCTCAAGTGAAAAATTATGTTGCGAGAAAAAACAGTACATTCAAAATGGCTGACGTTGAGAAACTGTTTGACGAGGCGCTGCATACCGTTACTGCTGAGAGTTGGCGTAAATGTATTCAACACGTATTAAAAGAAGAAATAAAGTTTTGGGATTTAGACATACGTGTAGAAGTAATGACGGAACCACTCATTATCGATATAGGAGGAGAAAGCGATGATTCTGAGGAGTCGTCAGGGAGTGATACCGCTTCCAGTTAGGCAGACATTTTACAAGTGACCTCGCAACATACCTATACTTATTGGTAATTTATTTTGGTCTTGACAAACAACTTTTTTTTAGTTTTAGTAGTAGTAAGTTGGAATTGACTTTTAAACATTTTTTTATTTTGTTTTAACTTACTTATGAACAACTTGTGATAAGTTAAACTATGATACGCTCATGGAGTTCACTTTAAATCGGTAGATAACCGATGACGTCACTTTACAGAATTTCGACTATCGACTTTTTTATATACATCTTATTATAGCTCATCCTTAAAAATGTGTATTATTCTTGGTAACACCCTGTATATACATAATGATACCTACCATAATAATTTCGTATTTCTGTTCTCTCAAATTTAAACGCCAGAGCGTACAAGAACATTTTCTATTTATTTTTTATTTAGGACTATTAAGAACCCTTCAAAAATGATGCGCTCATGAAGTTCGCTTCTGCAACTGATTTTATGGACAGTAAGAGCGATGAGTCACTTTACAGAATTTCGACCATCGAGTATAATACGTATGACGGTAACACAATATTTTGAATTTGGACCTAAAAATAATAAATTGTGGCACATGTATATTGCTATATAAAATCGAGTTAAGAAAACAAAATAACATTGATGTGTTCTCCATTATTAATTCAATGGATAAGGGAATAGAAACCATCAGATTTTCCTACAAAAATTGGGGTTTCCTTGTAAAGACATAATTATTCATTGTTTCAAAAACCATACGGGGAATTCTATAATTACACTCTATTATTTTATGTGATGTAAATAATGAATAATTAGTAGATTCCCAGAGATATAAACATTCATCTTTACTTCAAATTAATGTCTTTTAAGTGGTCCCTTCATAATATTCGTCATTGAGATTTATTTGTATATAAATTGAAAGTCAGGTAGATTTTGTAGATAATGCGTACAGTATGATAAGGATTGTTAAACGAATTTCTAAATTTAACAGTGACCCACAAGTTTTCCTATCTGTTCGTAGTAATAGTTAAAGACATACCTACCTGTTAAGCTTTCTAAAATTGTTATTCTTAATAATATGTTGTAGAAAATAATGTAAAAATTCGGGTTTATAAATAAAATATGAAAAAAAATTGGGGAAATCGCCTCTAATAATTATAATAATAACATAATAAATAAAATAATAAAGCTTTTTTGTGGTAGATATTTCTACTTTCATATGTAAATTTTTGGGTTTTTTGCAAATATTCACTATGAAATTAGAACATCCCTTCACACTTTTTACAGAGTTATAACTGGCAAAACAAAAATGTCTGGGTTCTGGTTACCGTCAATTATTGTTTATTTAGAACTATGTACAGATGTGCTATGAATATTATATTACTATAGTGGAATTCGTCTCTAATATCTACAATTTTATAACGTCTATTTACATTTCCAGTTTTGTTGCGTTCAATGTATTCAGTCATACCACCTACAAACAAACACTATAATGAAAAATATGTTTTAGATGTACAGGGATCATCAACAGTAAAATAATGATGTGCATCTACAAATGATTCTTCGAAATCACTTTCTATATCAACTTCATCATCCTTGCTATCTCCGTCTTCGGCCAAATGGATAATAATATTATCTACAACAGTATTTAAAAGTAGTTCATTGTTCATAAATTAATCTTCAATCTTTTTAACATGGTCACATATAACTTTCCAATCATTTGCAGCGAATGTGTTGTAGAATTGGTAACATTTCGTTTGGCCACATATTCTTCAAGTGCCGCTTAAACTCTTTGGATTTTATTAAAGTCAGGGTGATTAGGGGGTAGCCTTAAAACTTGTAATCCATATCGAATAAACATCAATTTTATAAGATTTATATTGCGGTTTGTACATTTTTGCAACTTTATAAAAATCCGGTTTCAACATTTGTTCACTGTAATATATGTTTGTTTCAGAAAGCCAGTTTTTTTACTGTTGTTTATTCCAAGCAGTCGTAGGTAATTATTCAGTTGGAACATTGTGATATGGGGCGTTATCAATTATTACCACAGTGTTTTTTGGTAGGTTTGGAATACGTTTTTGTTGTACCCATTTCTCATAATTCACGTGCTAGATTTTAAAATTCACGGAACGAACCTATACTGTTGAATTTGGTATTTCGCCACACTGTTTCTAATTAAATAAAAAATAATAAGGCAAAAGCCTATATAGTACAGAGCGCGAGGTCCGCGCGGCGCTCTGGATCACTCGTGGCTTTGTTTATGAATACGCTACGTGGCAGAAGACAAATCCCAATGTAATACAGAGCCAATAAAATATATAATATGTCTTTGTGGCGTGTTCATATTTATACTTACGTGTTTAATTATGTATTTCACCACACTGAATTTTCATATTATTTTCAATAATTTGGCATATAATCTGATTCTATTTCTTATGCATCGAATATTTTCAGGAATTTTATTATATACGTGAGGTGCAAGGTAAGCGAAGCTTGCTTTTCCAACTTCTTTCTGAGGTCTAGGAATCGTCAAATTATCCGAATAAATTGCCCTTGTTTGGTAAGGATGTAATATGTTTTGAAAATAATGCTTGTTTTCAAACAAATAAATTGTAATTATTTTTGCATACAGCTGTCTAATATCCAATATTTGAAGGTCATTGTATAAACGTTCAGTAGAGTAGGTGCTTTTTTTAAAGTACATAATTTTTAGGATTGTTCTTTGAGCTACCTCTACAGATTGCATTTTATTTTTCCTAATACCTCCCCAACCTACTCTACCATACATTAATAGAGATTCAACCAATGCGTAGTACACTGATTTTAGTTTGTTCAACGATAGTATTTGGCGACACAAATAAAATTTATGGAATAAGGTTCTAATTTTATTTTTCAAATTATCCACATCAACATCTCATTTTAAATGAGAATCCAAAAATATACTCAAGTACTTTACTGATGATACTTACTGTACATTTTTATTTTCAATTTCCATAGAACGATTTGGTACTGCCTGCTTGTACGAGGTAAAAGATATGACTTTAGTTTTAGTTACATTAGCAGTAAGTAAATTTGTCCTAAACCAACTTGTAATATATTTTAGGCCCCTTTCTGCTATTTCTTTGACTTGACTCCAAGAATCGACCGTATACAACAAGACAGTGTCATCGGCAAACGAAATGCATTCCCCCGTGGTAGTCATTTGTAGTAATGGGTTGATATAAATTAAAAACAAAATTGGACCAAGAACGGTACCCTGTGGTACTCCACACGTGGCCCACTCTTCTGAGCTTATGACACCATCCAGCATAACACGTTGTTTTCTGTTGTGAAGAAAATTTTTGAACAAATCTAGAACCACACCTCTAATTCCCAAGTGTTCAAGTTTTTGCAGCAAAATATCATGACTTAGTGTGTCAAAGGCCTTTGCTAGATCAATAAATATACCCAAACAGTTTTTGTTACTATCAACTGCGTTATAGATACGTGATACCAATTTCGCAATTGCATCTTGAGTGCTCCTGTTCTCGCGAAATCCAAATTGTGGCTGAGATATCACATTAAATTCATCTAAATATGAGACCAACCGTCCTTTAATTAACTTCTCAAGAGGTTTTGCGAAAACTGAGGTTAGCGATATAGGTCTATAATTCGCCATTTCAGTCTTTTTTCCACCTTTATATACCAGTTTATTCACCGCATTTTTGAAGTGTTGAGGTATTGTACCCGTCTGAAAACAAATAATAAATATTTTACACAATTGTGTAGAGATACAGTTTGCTGATGATTCAACATACTCATTTTTTATATTGTCAGGACCTGGAGCTTTGTTGTCTTTCAAAGATAAACACAATGCATATCCTTCTGCAGGTGTTCCTGGTATTAAAAATAAAGATTGATCGACAGTGTACATTTGTTGACGTTCCCCAATTTGCATATAATTTTTACTCGGGTTTCTTCTAATATTGGCAAAATTAGAATTTATTTGATTGATATTTCATATTTATCAGTGACTTCAGTATTGTTTTCCAGGATTAATTTCTTTATTGAATGATTTTGTTCCTTAAAGCTGTTACTAAATTTATCAATCACATTCCACATTTGCTTTGATGAGTTACCTGATTTTATTATTTCAAGTCTAAAATAGTTGGATTTTTTTGTTTTCAATAATTTATTTAAGCAATTTCTGTACGTAATGTACTCTATTTTTTATTTGTATTTAATGATTCTTTCATATATTCTTTATATCATCGATCTCATTTTTTTATTGACTGTACTAGTCCCAATGTTATCCAAGGTTTTTTTAACACTTTTGAAAGATACTTTAACAGTGGATTCACTAATCGCATTTTTAAATTTTGTATAGAATGCATTAAACATTTTATCTGGGCTAACCGAAGTATCTACGTGATCTCACGATAATTTATTCAATATTTCAATAAATTTTGTGTTAATAAACTTTTCATAGCAAGTCGTAATACTAATTTTATTCTTATGTCCAATGTCCTTTGAAATTGTAATTATAGGAAAATGATTAGTTATATTTGTTTGTAAGACTGCTGAATAAAAGGAATCATCGTCTACCAACCCAGATTTATTCTTAAGAAAAATATGGTCGATACAGGTTGATGAAGTGCTAGTTATGCACGTTATGGTCAGTTTGCCAGAGCCATCTCCATAAAGCTTCACAAAGATAGAATGTACACAGAAGTAACATGGAGTTCGGAAATACAGCTGATAACGCATTGCATGAACACTTTTGGATCGAACTTTGTATTTTCTACTTCGATAGCTTCAATGATAGTGGCAAAAGCTAGAGTATTCGCTCCAGTTGGGGCTGTATGAAGAATGCACGCCATAGGAACGGCCCCTCGTTTGTTTGAAGTAAATAGAAATGTGACACAATTATTTGTCTGATCGTAAGATCCGCTGGAGTCCACGAAGACCACTTCAGTGGATAAATCTTGAAGAAATGCGCGTCGCATTATTGAAGTAACAACAACTGCAATAAAAGAATTTTCTTTGATGACTAGTGCACCTCCGGATTTCTGCAACAAGGACTGTCTGTTCATCAGAACTTCTATCATACTTTTTTTCTTCTCGACCACCGTACTGGGAGGAACGCCACTTATCATACAAATACTTTATCTGCCTGTCAGTAGGATTTTCTCTAGCATTAGCAAGAAGATATGCTGTACTTACATTCTGTATTTCCTCCTTTTTTTCAGAACCAGATTGAATTATTTTCATTTCATGATAAAATCTGGTAGCTGACGGAGTCATTCCCGAAATTTAGTATGACTCAAAAATTTCTTGTACTGTCTTGTTCACACGCAAGTATCGAAAAGCTTGTGCCACATATTTCCTATGGGAATGTTTTAAAATTTATGTTTATCACTACTTTAACTCCGTCTTTTGACAGCACATCATTTTTTATTGTGTTTCTATTATTTTTTTCAAATTTAATGTCTATTCGTGCTTTGCAATTCCTGTTCCTAACTTCACACGACTGCCGTTTTCGTTCAGCTACTTTATTCAATGATGAGTATTGACACACGTATAGCTTTCGAAATTCATAGCGAGTTGCATTAGGATAACGTCTTGACGTTATCCAGTTTGCATTGGTCGAGTATGAAAAATATTTCACTCAATTTTCACATTTTCCATCCACTGTGCCCTCTCCTGAAAGCTTACAGTGCACTAAAATACTGAACTGCCCGTTGTTGTCCACAGCGGTTATATTAAGAATGTTTTCATTTTGGCACAAACGCCCGAACAAACTTTTTGAGGTTGCTTTATCCATGGTGTACGAGATAGAATCAAGACAAAATAGAAATTATAACCTATAACAACGTGAACGTGTACTATGCAACTAGTGACTAGTCAATATTACGATTCCAAGTCAGCAGGACGAGGAATGTTGACGGTTGCTCTGTATCGTACTGCGATTTATCAGACGAAACGCAGCATATTCATAAACAAAGCCACGAGTGATCCAGAGCGCCGCGCGGACCTCGCGCTCTATACTATATTGTCTTTTGCCTTTATGCTCCCCGGACGTCTTTTCTTTGAGAAAGTAGCATTTCCCGGCCTAGTCCGGGAAGTACGTACTTCCCGGACTTGGCCGGAGAGATTCAGTCGTTCCCATAGCAACGAAATAACGGCTGAGAGTTCATATGAAATTAGTTGTGAGAAGTTTGCATGTTTTTTGAGCGCAATAAAATATGGAAAGCACCGATAGTGACTTTGAAAATGTGCCCTGGAAAATTTCCAATATAGCAGCTACTGCTACATCACAATTATAGCCTGAAAAATCAAAATCCAGGTACGAAAACGTTTATGAGTTGTTCACGAAATGGATGGATATGAAGCAATGCAAAACTATTGTAGAGGATGTAATTTTGGCTTATGTGGCGCAAAAATCTGAAAATGTCAAATCCTCTACTCTGTGGAGCATATACTCTATGTTTGAAAGTACCATTTAAGTGAAGAAGAATGTAAACATAGCCACTTTCCCAAAGGTTATCGCATTTCTCAAAAGGAAGAATGTTGGTTACAAAGCCATATTTTCTTGTTGTATACAGGGTGTCCCGGGACTAATGGGAAAAAAGTCAGGAGCGTATAATCTGAGCCAAAATAATGTTAGTAGTTCATATAAACTTTACTATTCAGGCCCTCGTTTTCGAGTTATAGGCCTCCAAAGTTTTAATTTTGAATTTGGTTTTTATTTTTATTTTTTGTACTAGTTATTTGATCTTTATAAAATTTACGGCAAATCTATAATATACGTGTATGTTTATTTTGGTAAGGTAAACAGATTTACAGTAGTGCCTTGAAGCCAGGGACGAACTACTCGCAATAGTTAGTGATCCAAAAATTTTGCAGGGATGGCATACCCTTTATGAAATTATCGAAATTCACTTCCCCACACATTAAGCTAACGAAAAGGTACTCCTGTTGGAATTCGATAAAATAATCCGTTTGGCTAATATTTACAGTTTTATTAATGCACTACGTACCAATTTACGCATTCACCATTTTTATAAGTACATGAGGTAAAACTAACTTATTAATACGATGTCCAAGATGTACTTACAGTACTACAAAAAAATAATTTAACGATAGCAGAAAATAAAAAACATTAACGACTCATTAATTAGAAAGTTGGTAAAAACTTTTGTTAAATGCAGTTGATAATGAACCATCAACGAGTTTACGAAAATTATCAAGAGAACATAACGTCTCGAAATCAGTTGTTCATCGCATCCTAAAAGAACAGCTGTTATATCCTTTTCACATGAAAAAAGTACACAGTATGACAGTGGCTGATTATCCTTCACGACTTGAGTATAGCCAGTGGTTTCTGCGACAACAACAAGCAGACAATACATTTATTAGTAACGTTCTCTTTACGAACGAATCCGGTTTCACCAGAGATGGAGTCATAAATTCAAACTAGGAGCCAGCACAGATTCATGGTTAAAGTTTGGGCAGGAATAGTTGGAAATCATTTGATAGGGCCATACTTTATTGACGGTACTTTGACCGGCCAGAGATATTTGGAGTTGAAGGCAATTTTAAAAGAATATTACGATTGTTGGATATAAAGTATCAACTTAGTTTTCAGATAGCAATAATTATTGGGTTAGCCGGTGCGTGTAGACGAATGTCAATTTATCTAATAAACGAAATGGAAGACATGTTACTTGTGAAAATACCGGATTCCATAACACATATTGAGAGAACTTTTGTTGTAATTGGGTAAGAAAATCTGCTGTTGTATAGGCAATATTTATCTTTACGACCATCCCTCACTCCACATAACAGATTATTCGTGAATTACAAAAAAAGAAAATGTTTAATTCAGCCTGTTGGTATCCACAGTTTTGGGAGTCTCGGAATGAAAATCGCAAAATTTTTACATTAACCCAATCCTAAAAATCACACAGGCCATAGCATTCGTCGAAATTCGGCAACGTTATTTGCTGACAATGGTGGAAACATCGAAAATTTGAAGGGACACGGTGGCTGAAAGTCTACCAATGTGGCTGAAGGATATATAGATAACTCACTTATAAACAAAATTAAAATGGCCAAGACCATTCAAAAATCATCAGAAGAAAACAGAAAACGGAAACTTTACCTTCTTGTTCTGGCTTCAACAATTTAAATATACCAAGCATTTCAAACAAATTGAGTCCCTTCAATATTAGCAATTTATCGAATTTTAATATAAATAAGAATTAGAACGTTTTTGTTAATATGTAGTATTCTCTGTTCTGTTCTGTTCAATTTAAATAAAAATGGAAATGTATAATAAAGAAATGTGACGTCTCATTAATTTGTTATTTTACACGGTAGCCGAAAAAATATTGTACGCAATGCGACCGGAAACTGTTTTTTTGGACTTCTAGACTTCCATGACTCGCCTGCGGCTCGCCCTGGAATCTTGTCTACTCGTCCGAAAAAACAGTACTTTCCGGCCTTGTTACGTAATAGTATATAACATTACAAGTCATGAAAGTGAAACTTTGCAGAAGAGGAGGCTTATTGAAGAGTACGAGAATGCGTAGCATCCGAGTATCTCTTTAAAACCTCCGAGTCAAGCATAGACACTTTCATGACCAGTGATCTATTATATTTTTTCTGAAATCGTGTTTCAAAACTAAAAAAAGATTTAAACTGAAAAAATATATCGACGTCAGAGTCGTATGAGAAGTTAATATCCACGAAAATTTTTTGCTCTAGTAAAAATCCAATGAAATCAGTTAATTTGAGATCATTTTATTGAATACAACCAATCAGAACAACAATATACTGAAAACAGATCCCATGGGCTGTTTTCACTTTATCACGTTGCTATGGACACAATTTAATTATTTATTTCGATTTTGACGTTTCAAATATTTAATCTTTCAAAATGTTACGATTTGGTCATGATACTGACGAGAATATTAATGAAATTATAGAAGCTCTGTACTTCTTTTCGGTAATAATCAAAAAAATTTCTATCCGAATAACCCTCGAACATTGATAAATGCTCAAAAATTTTATAACAACTTTCTCAAGCTTGTTGCTTATAGGCAACAGACCTACGCCTGCGGCGTCGGTCTGTTACCAAGCAACAAGCTTTCGAAATCTGTTATAAAATTTTTTCGAACAATTATCAATGTCCTTGGGTTATTACTACTGACAATGAATCAACAACAAATCAAAAATATAAAAATTTGATCAGACTGCTATAGCTGACAATTTAACTATTCCTAACATATATGTCAACGAAAAAGTAGTGTTGTCAAACATAGCTAACACAACAGAGAACAGAAATGATAATGATTTGAATTATATACCTGGAATAAACTTTTCTAATGTGCATAATACTAGTGTCGGCAGCAATAACATTAATTTTCATTTTCATAGTTCTAATACCAAATAATAATATTTGTTGTATTTGATTGTTAGTGTTTTTAATTATATTAAATAAACGTTTCATAAGATAAGTGACGATTTATAGTTCAATTGCAGTCTAAAAATGACAGATGAGTCTTGTAAAAATCATGAAAGTGACTAGTCTTCAAAGCGACACTTTCATGACAGTTCTGTCATGACAAGCTTTCTTGACGATTTCAGAAAAATTACTATTACTCGACAAAATCCGGTGTAGATTCATTGTACCAGAAATGCGCTAACTATTCCACATCGCGACGATCCCGAAGATAGCAAATGAGCTTATTTTCTGCTATTCTAAATATATCAGGGGTGAATAGTAGAGTTCTTTACCAGTTTGTCATCAATGGAAGAGAAATTCCGCGCAGCATCTTTTTGAAACAACTGGGCAGAGATATGTATCCATCGTCTATGAAGAGACGAGTCCATAATAACTTTGTCCCTCGACCGTTACGACGAATGGCTGCCAATATTTTGAAAATTAAAATGACGGATACTATAGAACCTCAAGAAGGCGCAAGAGATAGGAAAAGAAAAAGATTTGCTTTTTGTGTTGTGAAATAGATAGAAAAACAAGTTATGTTTGCGCATTATGATAAAAAACTTGATTTGTTTGGAATATACCGTTAAAATTTGTCCAAATTGAGAACAACTTGCATTTGAATTGTTCATTGTATTAAAATAATATACATTTTCATTTCCTTCATAAAAAATTTGAGATTTACTGACAAAACAAGATGTGGGTCTTAGAGACCCACTTGTACCAGTTACTTAAAGACGTGTTTGATTTTTCACTTACATCAAACCCGAAATTTCGAGTCCTGTAGTAAAAATTAAATACAAATAACGGTAAGAAGGCAATTAAAAACAAAATACGTAACGTAAGTGCGAAAATATAAGCAATAAACAGCTCCGGACACAAAAAAAACAGAGGTAAATAATAGTCGTTTCCTTAGAGGTTAGATGATAAGCAGATAACGGAAAGTAATAATGATACTGAAACTTTGACAAATAAATATACGGTGTTGCCAAGCCGCCAATAAATAGCACAATTACAAGACAATCACAAAGTACTCCAAGAGGTGAGTTAGTTCCGAGGGGTTGACCCGTGTTACTCATTTAACGTGGGGACCTGAGAAAAGGAATACAATGGATAGATATGAATACAGTACTGATATTGAAAAAAGAGAAAGAGGTGAAGATGAAAATATATCATATAAAACATCCAAGCAAACATTTAGAACATCAAATAAAGAGGAAAAGAGAATAGAGAAAACATGGAGCTATTACGAAGGGAAAGTAACGAACTACGTAAAGAACAGATATAACAGAAAGAAGAACTAATAAATATGAGAGACATAAATAAAAATGCGATGGAAGGAATATATAACCTCAAAAAAGAAATGAAGAAAGCAAATGAAAAAATCGAAAAATTGGAAGATGACAGAAGACGTAAGAATATAGTAATACAAGGATTACGCCTAGATGTACAGGAAAAGAATATTATAAAACAATAAGTTAACAACTTTATTAAAGATAAAATGGGAGTAGAGGTAAAAATGAATAATACAATACAAATGGCAGATACAACCTGTTTAGTAGAATTGAGGACATTGGATGATAAATTAAAGGTCATGAAAAATAAATACAAGCTCAGAAATAACACAAGGGAAAAAGTATTTGTTAACAACGATATTAATAAAGAGAAAAGAGAAATACAGAGAGAGATAAGAATAATTGCAAAAGAAGAATTGAACAAAGGGAAGGAAATTAAAGTGAGACATCTAAAAGTTATAATCGACAAAGAAGTGCGGAAATGGAACAAGGAAGCAAAGGCTTTAGAAATACAAAAGTCAAAGAACTAGGTATGTCTCGAAAACCAGATGACTTGGAAACGACACTAGCAATGGAAAATAGTTACGAGGAAGAAAATTAAATTGAAAATAAAGAGAAATCAGGGAATAAACTAAAAGGGAATTTAAGGATGGGAACATGGAACGTCGGTGGAACATATGAAGAGGTAGCAATGAAACAAGTAACGGGAGAAATGAAGAAGTATGGCTACGATTTCACAGCATTACAAGAGAGAAAACAGAAAAGAAAGGAATTTATTGAAATAGACGACTACATATTCCTTAGTAGTTGTGTATATAATAGAAGGTGTTTCTAGTAAGTAAGAAAATTAAATATGCCATAGTTGAATATAAACCGGTTTCTGAAAGACTATGCTGGATTAGATTGAAAGGAAAATATCGAAAGATATCATTAATAAATATACACGACCCAATGGAAGAAACGGATTCAAAAGGTAAAGAAAGTTATGAGTGTGAACTAGATAATATATTTGAAAGAATCCCGAGATATGACCTAAAAAAATTCTAGGAGATGCGAATGCAAAAGTAGGGAATGAAAAGACATACAAGCCCACGATATGTAAATTTAGTAAACATGAACACACAAATGAAAACTGCCAGCTGTTGATTCATTTCGCAAAAGAATAGGGTATGCGAATAAAAATCACATATTTTGAAAAGAAGGCAATATATAAAGGCACCTGGAGATCACCTGACGGATTATACACCAATCAAATAGACCATGCATTAATAGACAAGGACAAAGAAAAGTGTATAACCGACGACAGAAGTTATAGAGGGCCAGATGCAGACACTGACCACTTTTTGCTGGGAATAAAGCTTAAGCAAGGAATACCATAGCAAAGTAATCGAGAAATGAATGAGAAGAATCAAAACACAAGTAGTAGGTTAACAAAACACGAAGAAAGAAAGCTGTATAGAGAAATGATAAATGATCATGTTATACGGACAGCTCACGATACAAATGACATAGAGAGTACCTAGACCAACATAAAAAAATGCACAGAAGTAGCAATTGGACACATCCACGAAAAAACTCCATCAGGAAGGAAGGTTCGATGAAGACTGTCAGAAAGAAATAGAGATCCGAAAAGCCAGAAGACTAGATATGATAGAGAAAGAAACACAAGAATCAGAACAAACATACATATAACAGAGGAAAGACTGTAAAAAATTAATAAGGTATGAGAACGGAGAGTATACAGAAAAACTTCTGACATAAATAGAAGAAAGTTACAATACCAAAGAAATCAGAAGTCTGTACCAGGGAATCAAAAGAGAAAAAAAAAGTTTCCAACAAAGACCGGTGTATTACAAAAATAAAGAGGGGAAATTAATAGGATATGACCAAGAGATTATAGAAATGTGGAAGGAATATTTTAAAGTCCTTCGAGGAACGTGGAATATGAGATAAAATAGGAAGATCTAGGGGAAGAAAGCATCCAATATATAGAAGACCCACCAACTTTAACCGAAATTAAGAAAATAATAAATGAGCTAAAAAACAACAAAAGTCCAGAGAATGACCAGATAACAACAGAAATGCTTGAATATGGAGGCGAACCTATAAGCAGGTGGATACACCAGCTGGTTGGAGAAATTTGAGAGCAAGAAAGATTTCTCAAAGACTGGAATGAAGCGGTATATTACATGGACAGAAAAAGAATACAATCAGCAAAGTACTCTAAACATAACAACAGAAACAGGAAAAAATTACAAATTCGCAGAAGAAAAGCAGTTTTCATACCTAGAGACAGCATTCTACAGAAAACCAGAAATAAACAGAGGAATACAAAGAATAATAATGCCAGGGAATCGGTGCGTTCATTATCTTAAAAGAACAATACACAGTAGAAGTATTTCCAGAAATCTCGAAATAGGCATATACAAAACAATTTTTAGACCAAAAATATTATTTTCAAGTGAAGTATGGACAATGGGGACAAAAGAACAGAAGCTGCTAGAAGTATGGGAATGGAAAATATATGGAGGAAATAGAACAACGGAAGGATGGGAAAGAAGAACAAATAGAGAAGTACTAGAGTTATTCAAACAACCAAATATAATCGCAGTTGCTAAAGGACAAATAATTAGATGGCTAGGCCACATCATGAGGATAAATGACGATAGAATACCAAAGAAAATAATTAACAACGGAATAGGAAGAAGAAAGAGAAGAGGTAGACCAAAAGCAAGATGTAAAGACGAAGTAATTAAGGACGAAGAACAGAGCCATATTACTAATTGGAGAGAAAAGGCAAGGGACAGAAGTGCCTGGAAAAAAATCACAAACCAAGCCATGGGCCAACTGAACTAAATGCTCTTTAAAGCGATGTATCATCAGTATTACAATCAAATCGTGTAATCGCTGTAATCAATCGATAATTGCACTCCTATTATGGGATTTTTTACACATGAGGGAAATATTCAGTTTAATGCTGTTCAGATTGATAGTGTTCAATCAAATGACCTTAAATTAACTAATTTAATTGAATTCCTACTTGAGCAAAAAAAATTCTGTAGTAATATCATAAGAGAGTGAGAATAAATTGAAAATAATTTGACAGGTTTTAGAGAATTCCTTGCCAATAATAGCGTTTATATGTTAAATGTTCAATTTATACTTTTGTTTTTTCAAATCGTTTTTTAAACCCCAAAATTAATTTATTCAATTCTCGGCAACTCCGAATTACGCTTCAAATGAATATTGTCGAAAATAAAGACTTGACATTTATTCAGGAATTCAACTCAAAGAGCCGAAAAAATGACCGGTTTTAAAAGCTCTCCATATTTCTCTTTCCTCTCCAAATTCACGAGCGATGGAATTGTCGTTTATAAATCTCGAATCGGTCCTTGTTTACAAAATAAATTAATTAATGGTTTCATTCGACAAAGCAACAACAAAAAAACGAAAACTGGAGTTCAACCGAAACGCACTTTATTTTTGGAAGGTTTACATTGCTGCTAATACGAAGCAAACAAAGTTAATGCACTGAAAGTATCCCGGTCACCAACGGCAGGATAAATAATAGCAGATAACAGTCTCCCTTCCGTTGATCTCCCCATAAATCGTGATCCCTTTAAAACTCACAATCAACATGCGGCCATTAGTGCTCCATGGACGCGTATATATCAAGTTGGCATCGGTGGGAGGATCCGTATTATCTATTGCAAGAGCGGGAACATGTATCCTGCTGCGTCCTTTTCAAATGGGATTCCTAGTGAATAGATAAGAAAACGAAGCCGAGATAAAAGAATAGATAAAAATAAACTGTCGTTGATCACAGAAAAATACATTTTCTAATACAGGTGATTTTTTATTCCATTCAAATCAAAAATAACAGATAAGTGAAATTATATTATTGTTCACACAATTTCATACAGTAAATAAAAACTAAATACAAAATATTCTACGACCTTGCCGTGTCGTTTGCTTGCTAGTATAGTGGAAGTTTCGAAATTGTATGGTTATGTAATATTTCTGTTTTGCTTTTGTTAGAAGGAATAATTATTCTTAAATGTATACAACTAATGGAAAATAGTGAATTCTTTTATGCCTACCAAACGAAATACAGTAATATGTTGCAAAGGATTGTTCTTCTAAAAACCGTTTCTTCATGTAGTTCTTGACGGAAATGGTAAAATAAACTCAAAAAAATCCAAAATTCCAACTTTTTTTGAGGTAAACCAATACTTTTCTCGCATATTGGATAGGATGGGCGGAAAGCTAATAAAGCAAATTAGGTAGATACTTTTATATCCACAAATCGTAATATTTTGTTGAAATTACGTTTTGAATTAGATATGTTTCATTATTTGCTTCCCAATGAATTTGTTGATCAGCTGTCTGCTGATTTCTTTGCTTTATAACCAACATTCTTCCTTTTAAGAAATGCAATAACCTTTGGGAAAGTGGGTATATTTACATTTTTCTTCTAGTCTAAGATACGTATGACCTTCACCTATCGGACAACCACATGAGTATGCTGTTATATCAATTATTATTTGTGTTAAAAGGTATTGCAAGTAGGTTGCCTAAAAAAAATCGGTCAAGGATATTTTAAATTGAAAATTCAGTTCTTACCTTTTTTCATAATTTACAGTTACTTGTTAACTCATAAAATACGATGGCAATGGAAAGTACACAGATTGAAGAACATGCAAACGTTAGGTGTTTTTACTATTATATGGTCAGAAATAATAGGTTGTGTTACGGTTTTTCTCGTAAGTATACATCAGTCGCATAGAAAGACAACTATCATGCAGTTTTGGTCATAATAAATAAACATTCCTACCTTAATATCAAGTCAACAATTTCTAGTTATACCATTAATTCAGTTATTCAATAGCCTGGCCGTCGATTTGTTTAGCACTATCTGGGTTAATAGTTTAAAGTAAATAATTACACTCAGTAGAATGGTTACAGTAATCTGAATATACACTTAAAAAAAGTGAACTTGTTATATTATGTACCATTGAAATGTAAACAAAACATTTCACTATTCGAATCAAACAGCTAACTTGCCATATGTCATAGCCTCGTTCATTCTTCTTTTACAAACGTTAAGAGATCTGTGATTCGTACGGAAGATTGCTTACCGGTGTACTGTGGATGTACGTCAGGGTATAATGGGTGATGTTTTATTTTGTAAATATAGTCGTGGGATGTGGTATATTAGTGAATATGAGGTTTATTGTTGATTAGCCAATTATTGTTTTATACGGGGGGTTTTATTATGCGATGGGCAAGTAGAGTGATTCACTCCGAGATCATAGAACGTATGTGCTCCAAACAGCTCGAGGGAGAGTGTCTCGAACGGAAAGGTGGATTGTCAATGAAACCTGTCGTGTTACTTTGCTTGTTCTGATCAGCGTGGTGTCGTGAATTGAGGTGTTTATTGGGAGCCCCAAAAAAAATTGGTATGGAGATTCCACATTCATCCCGCAGGGGAATATGAATTTGAGGGGGTAGTTTGGTTTGGGTGGAGTAGTGTGGATTAAAGAAGTTTGTGGAGATAGTATTTCGTCCAGACCTCATCTGTGAGATGCAGATGGATTATGCAAACCCAGTCACCTACAACGCCATGTGTTTAATGTCCATTTAACGGCTTTTAACTACTTATTAGCAGCACACAGGAGAACCCTGTCTTAGCCAAACAGGGTTTGGTTTTTATTCATAGATTCTGGGGTATTGTCGGATTTTTGGTAATTCGGATTTCCGTATTGGATTAGTTCCGGAGTCACTTGGTGTTGGTTCGTAGTACCACGGTGTTCCTGCGATGCTTGCAGCCTCACCTTAGTGATTGCTACCCAGGAACAACTTGTGGATCGCCAGGATTTATCACCAGCGGTTGAAGACGCGCAAGTTTTAAATATTTAAATTTTTCTATAATTTTTTTATAGTGTATATATAACATTGTATGTATATATAATTCGCCATTTATGAACATACAAGTGGCTTGTAATTTTTCTTGATCATTTATTACTCTAGACAGAGTAGATAAGTTGCGTCTGAGCTCACACGGAACGTTTATGTTAATTTATATTGTTTTTGCTTTTGGTAAGTTTACAATTTGATATGCGTAGATAAGCCACGGTATGGGTAACCCTTCAGGTTCTCACCGTTTTCACAGTGTATTATTGTAATTTTTTTTTTACAAGTTTCAGAACCAACTCAACTCAGAACTGGTCTCTGTTTCTAATCCTTCTGAGCATTGTTATATCAATTTTGGGGTAGGGGTATATAGGATTTTTAATAATTGTACCATTGTATATATTGAACTATAAGGGACTTTGTAAACGTCCACAGTTCGTAAGGGAATTCATTGTGGCATAGATCGGCCATCCGATCTGCTGGTAACTTGGTGAATTAGTACTAATTCGATTTTGGGGCCATAAGTTCGATCTATCTTCAATAGGTCGCTAACGTAAGTGGGATAAGTGCATAGGTGCACGGGGTTTGATTTTACGTTACAGTTGCCAGGTATGAACAGGTAACTCAACATAGTAGTTTACAACCATCTGACAACCAATAAATATATACATAATAATAAAGATAATTTTATTGTGAACACAATGGTATAAGGTTGCCTACACAAAACCAGTCACAAAACACGGTTGCCGGGCTTTGAAGTTGCGTAAAATCGTAAATACCGAGGCGTCCGACATAGACGATAAGTGTGCACTGTTCTGTGTGGTAGAGTGAAACAGAACTATACGAGATACACGTGCGTCGCATCAGGGAGCATATGCTGTTGGTCTGTGCGATAGATATGGATTATGCGGAGCCATCTTGGAAACACGCATCAGTATAATATTCGTTCTCAAGTAGACAAACGTGCTTTGTTATTTTGTGGTTTATTTGTTGAATGAAAATTAGTAACAATGGAGTAGAAATGTTTTCTATGTTCTTCAAGTGATTCTGTAATTAATTTTAATGATGAGACTCTAAAAAATTTCCAACTTAAAGTAGCTTTTCGAAAAATAAAAAAACTTTAAGTACAATAATATTAAACTTACAGATGTGCCTGGTAATGTGTTTGGATATCATTCACAGTGTTAAAAAAAAGTTACAGTTTTGAAAAAAAATTATAATGAAGAATTCAACAATTTTGTGACACAGTGTGAAGTAAGTACTAAAATATTTATCATCGAGGGGTTAGCCTCTCTAGGAAAAAATGTACAATTGAGTTCATTTTTTCAATACACTTCTGAAACACTCCAGATACACTCCTGAAACACTCCTCTTTTGAAATGTACAATCAACTCCCACCAAAAAAAACAAAAGATAAGCACCTGGACTGTATAAACTGCACTGATTCGGCATTGAAGCTGGGTCCCAAATTATGCCAAAGTCTACCAGCTGTTCATGCATATACTGAGCGTGAAAACACATCAGCTTTTTATAATAAAGAAGAGATAAAGCCATTCAAATTATTTTCCCAAAATGAAAGCTAACAAAGTACTTCTATATCCTTAAAAGATGAAGCCGACATTTTTATAAATGAAAAAATGGACATAGTACAAAAGTTTACTTCTGCTATGTATGGAATTAAACACTGCACTAGTGTAAATGATGCCAGGTATCGTATTTTTATGAAAAGATATGCAGCAAAAGAAGATTGTGAAAATAATTTGAAGAAAATGAAATCGTTTGATTCAAACACAATTCCACCTTGCTGGATCTCACTAAAACAACAGATATTACAAAACAATTTATATAAATTCAATGTGGCTCAATGCAACAGAATCTAATTGCATAAAACTTAGTCCTAAAAATTGTGGTTGGATTCTCGAGGATTACTTACAGCCTGTTGGATTTATTGGAGATCGAACACCATTAAGTGTATAAGATATGGTACAAATGAATTATAAAGAAGAAAATGAAGAATAATTGTCAGAATCAGAAAATTCTTCACATGAATCTGATGCAGAATATTAATGTTTTATATAAATATATTTCTAACTGTTTATTTCTTTATTGTAACTTTTTTTTGTAATAAAATTTCTATTTAAAAATTATGACATTTTTGTTTACTGTCCATGTTAATGAACGGATGATCAATAAACAAGATTTTCTTATTTTTAAAATGAATTAAAAGAATGCCGAAATTATTTTAATGTAATAAAAATTATTTTAATATAATTCATTAACATTAATGATTGAAATATAATTTTAATTGTTTCAATATAACTAAAAGATATTATTTCAAAATAATTAAAAGTGATCAAAATATAAAAACGAATGCGCACAACGCATGCTTTTACTACTATGCAGCTCGTATAGTTCTGTTTCACTCTACCACACAGAACATTACACACTTAACGTCTTTGTCGGACGCCTCGGTATTTACGATTTTAAGCAACTTCAAAGCCCGGCAACCGTGTTTTGTGACTGGTGTTTTGTAGGCAACCTTATACCATTGTCTTCACAATAAAATTATTGTTTATTATCATATATATATTTTTATAGGTTGTCAGATGGTTGTAAACTACTAAGTTGAGTTAACTGTTCATACCTAGCAACCTAACATTTCTGACCATATAACAGTGAGCAATCCTACGTTTGCAAGTTCTTCAATCTGTGTACTTTCCATTGCCATCGTATTTTATGAGTTAACAAGTAAGTGTAAATTATAAAAAATAGGTAATAACTAAATTTTTAATTTAAAATATCCTTGACCGAATTTTTTTAGGCAACCTACTTGCAATACCTTTTAATACAAATAATAATTGATATAAAAGCATACTCATGTGGTTGTCCGATGGGTGAATTTCGACCTATATATGTATCTCCTACTATTCATCTAAATGGTACATTTCAACAGTGCTCCATAGGGTAGAGAATTCGAGAGTCTGAGATTTTGGTGCAAAATTACATCCTCTGTAATAGCATTGCATTTCTTCATATCCATCCATTTCGTAGACAAATCATAAACTGTAGTGATAATACCCAAGCGTTTTTAAGTACATTATTGTCTGTAAAAACTACAACACAAAATGTGAAGCTGTTGACTGCAGTTAATTAGATAGCTTAAATTCTTTTTCAATTCACTTCCGTAGGTATAAGTCTATCTTCAAAAGCCACTATAGATAGGTTTATAGTATCTTTTACACAATTTCTACCAAAGTACCACTTAACAATCTGTGCTTTCTCTAATAATGTGTAAACAGTCGGCATGCTTCAGCGGAAATTTAATTTTTAAATATTTTCGCAAACATGGCCAATGACTCATTCACACTAGACACTCATACCATTTTCAAGCTACAAGTAATTCGAATTTGAGTTGGCAATTCTGTAGATTCCTGATTGGTAGAACACAGCCGGTTTTACACAGCACTTCTGAGTCGACTAGGGTAACAGGAGAGATGGACAGCATTCTATCTCTCTCGATTATATGGTTTTATAATATAACTTCGTTCCTTGTTACTCTTACGGATTTGTCTCTATACCCAAGATATATTCTCTCCGATACAAAAAATGTTGATTTCGATTTTGATGAAATCTTGCATGGGGGCGGGCTCTTTAATACGAGATTTCAAGAAAATCGTCAATTGATCTTAAAAAAACCGATGGAGAATTGAAGAACAAATCACGAAAATTAAATTTTTCGGAAAAATGTAGTTCAGAATGAAAAACTGAAATATTTTTTGGATTCTCCGACAAAAATACATGGTACTATTAACTTTTTTTATACATGTATTTAAAATAACATCTTACTACAAGCACAACAGTATTTAGTTATTAAATATCTATAACCCATTTTATTATAACATTCATAATATAATGAGTTTCATAATAATACATATTTTCAACCTCTCTAAATTATCTATTTTCATAGTCCAATGGGTTATTTCCATAACGCTACACCTTGTCCTCCAATAAAAATCAAGTAATTAACATGATTTGCATTTAACCAATAAGATCATGCAAATGCTCATTTAAAATCGAACGCAGCTTGGAACTAATTCTGAATTAAAACTTAAACATACTTACCTTTTTTTTGAATTCCAATTCATTGAGCTTGTGTAATAATGTTAACCTTCCATTACTCGCGCACGGACTCTCAGACCGGTCCAATATTCAATATGACGTAATTACGACTTCATTGGCTAAGCATCGTTCCCCCTCCATGTACCTTTCCAGTACATACTCAACGAACATCCCACTCATTCATTAGTTGATAGAAAGTGTTTTACGGAAGTGGTGCTTTAACACGGTGTAGTAGACCGGGTGCGAGTATTTAAGTAACTAATTTTAACTGTCGCTGAAAAGATTTCATAAATAATACCGGTAAGTTTTTTAGACTTTTCTACATTTTTTTACGAAAATTTCTGATACTATAATGCTAATATAAGGTGTGTCATGAAATAATAGTTGAAATATCTCGTTGCATATAGAAACGTGTGTTTTCTTGGTTGTAATTTTGTGGAAATCAATTTTCTATTTTTATTATAGATATGAACTACAAAACGGAGCAAGCAAGACTTTTGAGATTGTTTGAAGAAGTTGAAACTGATGAAGATTATGGAAATGATGATGATGATGAGCAAGGGGACATAGATAGCATAGAACAGAGATCAGAAAACAGTGACACTGAGCAAGAATTTGAGGATGGTGGAGGTGACTATGTACCTGTTCCTGTTACCAGAGATGCAGTATTTATAGGAAAAGACAAGGTAACACAGTGGAAAAAACATTTTCCACCAAAAAATATTAGAACACTTAGTGCAAATATTGTTTTGCAATTGCCAGGGGTGAAAGCTTACGCAAAATCCAAAAAGTCTCCTCTCGATATTTGGCTGTGCTTGTTTGACAAAGAAATGCTGAATATCATTGTAGATTGCACCAATATAAAAATTAATAGCATCGTTCAAAACTTTTCGAGGGAAAGAGACGTGAGAACTACTAATCTCATAGAAATAAAAGCACTAATTGGCATCCTATATCTTGCTGGAGTCAGAAAAGCTAATCATATGAATCTGGACGACCTTTGGAGAACAGATGGTAGTGGCGTTGAAGCTTTTCGCCTGGGAATGAATAGAATACGATTCCAATTCCTGATGAGATGCCTTCGTTTTTACGATATAAATACAAGACAAGAAAGGGTCCAAATGGATAAATTGGCACCGATCAGACTTTTGTTTGAAAAATTTAACGATAACCAAAAAAAGTGTTACTCACATTCCGCGCATTGCGCATGTAACCATAGACGAAAAGCTTGAAGCATTTAGAGGTAATTGTAGCTTTAGGCAACATATACCCAACAAGCCAAATAAGTATGGCATAAAAATTTTTGCACTCTCTGATTCTCATATGTTTCACACCAGTCACATGGAAGTTTATGTGGGTAAGCAGCCAGAAGGCCCGTTTCAAAAAGAAACGACTGCTAAATCAGTAGTAGAAAGACTTTCTCAACATATCTATGGTACGAATAGAAACGTCACCACAGATAACTGGTTTACCAGTATGGAACTTGCGGAAAGTCTAAAAGAAAAGAAATTAACCCTTCTAGGAACCATTCGAAAGAACAAGAGACAGCTTCCTTTGGAATTTGTACAGAATACAGGCCGACCGAGCGGTTCCTCAATGTTTGGGTTTTGCAACAGTACAACACTGGTTTCATTTATTCCAAAAAAAGGTGAAAATGTACTTCTCATTTCAACAATGCATTTTGGAGATGACATTGACCCTCGTACGAATAAGCCAGAAATGATAATGACTTATAATGACACCAAAGGAGGGGTCGACATGGTCGATAAATTGTGTGCTCAATATAATTGTGCTCGTGGTACCAGACGATGGCCAATGGTCCCCTTTTATAGCATGCTGAACGTAGCTGGGATAAATGCATTTGTCATTTATAATGGAAACAATCCCGATTCAATAACGCCTCGAAAGGAATTTCTTCTTAAGCTCTCCATGGCCCTTTTGTATGATTATCAAAAAGAAAAAGCTATATCTGCCAATTTGCCAAGGAGCCTAAGAAGCAGGTTACAAGAAGTGTGTGGAGTCCCAGCTGGAGATGAGCCCCCAGTAAAAACCCCTGGAACCGTCGGCCGCTGTGCAGTCTGTAACTGGCAGAAAAACAGAAAGACGAAGTACTTTTGTCAAAATTGTGCAAAATATCTGTGTTTAGAACATATTCGTCCTATGTGTAATGCGTGTTATGAAAATATAAGTTAATTTTTTTTGTTATCTTTATGTTATGCAATTTCTCAGTTCTGCTTTTTTGCCTAATATATTTTTTGTAACTAACCTAATAAATGACTTTTATTCTGTCCCAAAATGATGAAATAACCCTAAAATCCTTTACAAAGTAATAAGTAAGCTCAGAAATTACTTAATTCATTACCCCGTCTCCTAGACCGTGTGCGAGTTATTAAGTACCCAAATTTGGCGCGAGTAATGGAAGGTTAAAAATGATCATGACAAGTGTTTGGATCTAGTAATAGTTTCGACTGATAATTTAAATAAATGTAATGTTACAAAGGAACAGTTTCCATTAGTTACGGAGAACCGATTTCATCCCTATTTAAATTAACGGGTTTAAAGATTAGAACTAACTTTTCCGCATCTGTGGCCCTGAATAATATTCTATCATAAAATTGTCACTTGTATACACTTCGGGGGATGTATCGTGCTAACAAACCGAAATTGGTCCGGAAATAATGAAAAACGTAGTATATCTGGATTTATAGGACCCGCTGTACTCGCTCTACTCAGCTGAAAATTGATAGGGTACATATGTAAAACCTCTTGAACAATATTCAATCATAAAACTGGTCACTTGTATACACTCTGGAGGCTGTATCTTGCTAACGAACTGAAAATTCTCCAAAAGTGACAAAAATTTGGTACTCCAAGTACCATAGAACCCGTTGTACTGGCTTTAGTGAGCTGAATATCAATAAGATTCATCTTTAAGGCGCTCTGAATTTTATCCAATCATAAAATTGGTCACTTGTACATACTCCTGAGGCTGTATCCTGCTAAAAATCTGAAATTTCTCCAAAAATGACAAAAATATGAAACTTAAAGTACTATAGCACCTGTTGTACTGTCTCTGGTGAACTGAAAATCAATAATGTTCATCTGTGAGATGTCCTGAAGAATATTCAGTCATAAAATTGGCGACTTGTTGAATTCCGGAGGCTGTATCGTGCTAACAAACTGAAATTTCTCAAAAAATTATTAAAATGGCGTACTTCTAGTATCATAGCACCCGTTATGCTGGCTCTGGTGGGCTGAAAATCAATAGGGTTCATCTGTGACGTGTCCTCAACAATATTCAATCTTGAAATTGGTGGCTTGTTGCACTCCGGAGGCTGTATCTTGCTAACAAGACATGTAACGAAGAGTGGCCGACGACAACGACGACGACGAAGACATACACACAGGATTTTTTTTCCAAAAACCGTTTTTGGGGTTGTTGTTGATGTGAAACGTAAACATAACTTTAAAACAAATTTCAAATTTCCAACTTTTTTTGGAGTAAACCAATACTTTTCTCGCATATTAGATAGGTTGGGCGGAAAAATAATATCAGGTACCAAAAATTTGTTGAAACCTCATCAAACAAATCATCAGTGAGTCAATATAACATTAAAAAAGCAAATTACCAATCACTAACAGAAATGTTGAGGGATGAGACTTGAAAATCAGTGATTGGAGAATCTAATGTTGATACTGCCGTAGACAATTTTTGCAAAATTATGAACAGTATATTCTCTATCACCGTTCCATTATTCTAAACATATGATTTCTATAATAAATTTCCTAATAGATTCACAACTGAAATTAGAATGTGTATCAAACAGAAAAATTTTTTGAACGAAGTTGAACATCGGATTATTATGCTAACAATTATAAGAAGATAAGAAGACAGTTAAAATCATTAATTGGTATAGAATATAGAAAATACATTAAGAGAGTAGAAAGTAGTACAAACAATGATTTGAATACTTTTTGGAATTTTGTTAATAAAACTAAAAGTAGAGATAACAATGTCAATTCATACACTTATAAAGGGATGCCAGTGGATAATACAGCGGATAAATTTGCACAATTTTTTTTAGTCTGTACATAGTATCGACAAATCCAGTTATAGTTTAAATTTCTTACAAACATTTACTAACAATTATAGTTTCTCATTAACTGAGATAACTGGAAAATATTATGAAGTCTATAAAGAAGTTAAAGCCTAAAAAAGCAACTGTCAGTTAGGGCTAGGAAGACCGTTTCTGCATATATACAAATTAATAATTAAATTAACAATATTTCCATCTACATGGAAGATATCTGCTTATACTCATATATATGAAGCAGACAATAAAACGTGGTAACTAAAAATGAATTTTAAGATCGATCTACCTACCGTGATGTGTGGGAAGCACCTCCGAGACCATGTGTTAGAATCCAGCGTTAAGAAACTGGCTATGCCTAAGATAGCAAGTAACCAGTTGGATTGGCAGCTATAACCCCCGTTATCAGTATCCGATGAAGACGGTGCCCTGCTATTTCCATAAAATCGGAAAGTGTAGAAATGGGGCCAGTTGCCGATTCAAACATTCAGTCTCGGCTACACAAAAGTTTCAGGAGAAACTTCCATTTAAGGAGGGGGTAATGTTACGAAACAGCACACTGGTATAGATCCTACATCCGACTCTGTCTAAGCCAGGTATGAAAATTAAAATTATGGCGGATACGCAGGTTTTTTTATAACTGTTTACGACTATCTTATCTAAGCATTGTTCTTGTGACCAGACTTATCTAGAAAATGCCAGAACCAATTGTTTTTGTGTGTGTAAGCCGCAGTCCGGAATTTTCTAGTGAAAAAGGCTTTAATATATAAGGGACCGATCAGGAGGAGTTAGTTAGTTGATGAAGTGAGCTCGACAAATAAACAGTGAATAAGTGAATATAAAAGTGTTGATATAAATTAATAATTAAATTTGTGTGCATATAAATTAAATTTAAGTGATTAGTTGAGTATATATAAATTAAGTGTTAGTGATTAGTTTAGTCTTTGAATAAATTAGTAAGTAGCCATACCGAGTATTTGAAATGTATCCCACCCGTTTATGGTTTAAATAAATTAGAATAACATTACAATACCAATGAACAGCCGCGTTGCCACGGCGCTTTCAATTGTGATTAGTTTTTTGAAAACACTATTTCGACGGATGGGATAAAAAAAGTTTCACCATTTGAACTTCATGTTTTATTCTAGAATACTTCGTACGGTATCTTTTCTTTTCTCAGTATTCAATGATTCACGGCGACCGGAATACCGACGACCGTCGGAGTCTATCTCAATTTTGCCGGTAGTATGATCACAACCAGCGACTCGGGAGAGTTTAATCTAAGCCCGAAAATTATTGTCAGATTTGGGAAAAAGGTCAAAAAGTTAGCATAAACTTGGGAATATCGAGAAAATGATGTAAAATACGGATTTTCCACTGCATGGGGTAAAATGGAAACGTATTTTTGGACGTCGCTGTGATTAATAACGGGATATTTGAATTATTCCACCACCAACAATTTCACAAAAAAAAAGAATATTGAACTTGTGTTTTCTTGGCAAACAACAAACTAACAAAATATGTCCGTCTATAAATATCCCGAGCAGCAAAATGCCTCAAAAAATAAGATGAATAAGAATGTCCATTTAATGTTTCATATGTTCAATTATCAAATCATCGAATAGAAAACTATATAAGAAGTAAATCTAAGTGAAAATCAGGTATGGTAATTAGAAATGATTTTTAAACCAGAATAAATATCTTTTCCTACGACCACATAGGAAAGTAACACATATCGCACTCTCCTCTCCCATGGATAGTAACCTTCATTCTCACGCGTGCGGAAAGTACTTTCCGCACTAGTTCGGAAAGTAACTTTCCGCACGGCTGTCAACAAGCCGTCGAATCCTGTAAGATTCACGGATGTATTTATTAATTACTGTTCTTTATTAATATTATTCGCATAAAAACTGGAATAAAAACCAATTATTTATAAAAATGAAGGAAAAAAAATTGCTGATGCCGAGAATTGAAACAACCTTCCGGTCATCAAACCAGATACTCTTCCAACTGAGCTAATTTAGATTTGAAATATGGTTATCAGATCTCGTAAGTCGATTTACATTAATCTAATCATAATATTTCTTATATTTACATTCTATTTAAACAAACTTTAGCTATTTTTAAAGTTCAAGTAGTTATTGTTACCGTTTAGTTTAATTTATCTATGGTTTATGTAAGTAATGATAAGAGAAATAAAAAACAAGACTCTTATGTCAGTGTGTCGTTGAATAATTAAAATATTGTTGTTCTAGAAAAATGTATTATTATTAAAGTAAATATAGAAGTAAATTAAGAGTTTAGTACTCACTTTTCATAAATAAATGTAACAACTAAGGGATAGCAACGAAATTCTAAAACTATTAATTTATTATTATAACAAAAATCAATTCACTTTCAATTTTTATACTCCCAAATGATTCAATTTGTTCCCCAACGTACTTATTGTAATTTATTCGAATAAACATTAATTATCGTTATTTCTTTATTCCACTATAAAAGTGATGATGAATTCATAAACACTTTTTACAGAAGCAATATTTACACATATACTGTCACAAATAAAACGTAAGATTACTGAGGCAACTCAATATACTTGATCTGATATTAACATATATTGTTTAATAAAATGGGTGGTCGTACGAAAAATATTGTACATTACTTTTGCAAAAGTAACTTTCCACTCTCGTGGGATTGTCGCACTCGGCTTACGCCTGGTGCTACAATATTTCCCACTCGTGTGAAAAGTGTCACTTTCCGCACTCGTAATGTAATATACTATAACATCTTTAATAACAAATAAATCAGACTAACATCTAGGCGAAACTCAATACAATCTACACAGCCCCTCACAGCCTCTAAAACTGCTACCAAGGAGGCAAGATGGGAACAGTGCCTAATAGACCACGACACTCCAACCTGGAATCCAAAAGAAAAACTTCCTGCATGTTCGGACCTAGACTGGGGTACCTGGAAGACCCTCAACCGACTCCGGTGCCAAATGGGGAGATGCAAGACCAACCTCGTGAAGGGGGGATACGTGGTAGAGGCAGCATGTGAATGCGGAGAAGCCCAGTCAATGGAACACCTCCTGTCGTGCCAATCCCTACAAGCCCCATGTACCATCCGGGACCTATGGACATGCAATGAAAATGCTGTGATATGCGCCAGACACTGGAGTGATATATGAACATTTATAGCTATATATATTTGTAGTTCAGACACGATTAAATAAATAACAAATAAATATATTCAAACTGGCTTAGAAGTCTCATTATAAATTTACTAACCCAAAAACGTAAATGCACCATAAGGAAATGTCCTAGGTCTCTACAGTTGAAACGATGGAGCTTTTCCATCATGTGACTGTTACGTCAGCAACAATATTCATATGAATTGAATCAAAACTTCTGTCAACTTTATAGAAATAATCGTTATGACTAGTTTTTCAAAGGTCGGCATTTTACGAATTGGTAATTGAACCAGAAATTAAACTTTAATTGTATTTATTTTATTTATATGGTAACATATTTATTAAAACTATCGATATACTGGTTGAATGAGTTACAAAATCCGGAATTGATATTAACCATGTTGGCTGATTAGTGGAGAGCTGATTTTTTGTAGGATGTCTTGTATTTTATATAAGTACATTCAATTTATGTAGTTCATGGAACTGACGTAATATTTGGGTGTCCTCTAAAATTTTTAAATTTATTCTTTATAAACTGATTATATTAGAACGTTCTATTTTTGGATATGCTATAGATTGTAAATAGAAGATTCCCACACAGCTTTAAAGTCGACGTTTCGGTAAATATATTACTATCATGAGGGCCACACATCAAATGGAATCCGTGTCATATCAAAAGTAAAAAATAGAAATATTCGACAGACATCAAAAATAAAATTTAAACACATATAGGTACTAGAAATTGAGAAATACAGACGAATTTTAGAAAAGTTCTAACTGGAACCCAAAGCCCTATATATCTAATTAGTGGCTGGTCCTCTACATCAGCAGTTATTAAGAAATGAGTGAAAGAGATCTACAGAAATAATAATAATTCATTGCTTCTGAAACACATGTTCACAGCAGTGAGTACCATTCATATGACAAATCTTGATTTACAGTTCATCCGTTACGGAATATGAGCTGTCTTCACAAGTATTTATTATCACTGGTTCAATATGTATGTTCACCAAATTTTGCTCTCGAGCAATCCAGTCTACAATTATTTTTTCGGTATGCTTAACACAATTATTCCAAATATTTGCACTACAATTATCCAATGCTTCTTTCCACACACTCGAGACCGTTCCATCATCGTATCCATTTCTACCAATATACTTATTATAATATTTTTGTTCTGAATAAAACTCAAAATCAATGTCACAGTATTTTTAATAATTAACAATAGTGCAGCTACTAGTTGCGGCCTACATCATTCAGGCTAATCTAAAAATTTATTCTACCTCCGTGGGTAACCCACGCTGATAATGATAAATGTTAGAGGAGAAAAGTGTGAAATTGGAAGATTAAAATTTTTGAAATATGAAAAACTTGAAAAACACTTTCTATTGTCATAAATTGAAATACAAACTACTTAATAGTAATGATAACTTATAAAAAGTATGTGACAAATGGAAAAATGAAAAAATTTGATTATAATTGAAATTGGAATGAAGCAATATAGTTGAGCTCAAAGTGAGCAATCAACCATGAAAAGAAAAATATCTTATAGGGGGTAAGAGTTGAACTACTTAAATTTGTGTGTAGGAGAGAGATAAATCTTGTCTATATGACCGTTGATATACTCAATTCTCAGAGGGAAAAGTGCAACCAGTTCAGGATCGATTCCTAAACCCAACTAACAATTTAAGTCATAAATACTCTAGTCTAAGGAACTATTACCTATTCTTGGTAATAGTTTCGTATTTTTTCACGAAAATAATACCTTTACCGTGAGATCGTACAATAGAGTAAATTTATAAAGTCGATAATAAGAAAGATTTACTTAGAGTATTACCTATAACGTAACTGTAACGGTTAAAGTTATTTTTACGCAAACATTACTTTCAGATTTACTTATATAATATTTTAACATATAAGTATAATTTTGGAAGTAATTATTACCATAAGGTTTACGTAAATGTTACCGATAATTTATTTTCACTTATAAGTAATTGCTGTGGTTATAATAACGTTTCTAATCCGGTAAACTCAGACGTAACTTGTGGCATAAGGCCCTCAGGGAGATCCCACTGCTGCAGGCCAATACGGACTCGATTCCACCGCGATATGCCTTCAACAGGCCCTACAAGGTAATCTTTAAAAACAACTCACAAGACCTATTGGAAGAAGGCGCAATCCGCATCTTCACAGATGGGTCTAAATCCAATGTAGGCTCAGGATGTGGTATTTTTTCCAGATCCCTGAATCTAAACATAAAATGGGCAATGGGCTGCAATGCAGGTGTTGCTCAAACAGAGCTCACTGTTATCTGCATCGCTGCTAAAGAGATTACCAAAAAGGAAAACCACAGGTAATAATATATACATCCTTACGGACAGTAGACAAACACTACTAGCCCTGAACAGACCACGTATTACATCAGGCCTAGTACTAGAATGTCACATGGCCTTAATCGAAGCCTGTAACAACAACACGGTCACTTTAGGCTGGATCAAGGGCCATGAGAAATCGAAAGGAAACCGTATTGCAGACTCGCTAGCCAGGAAGGCAGCCTCCCAAAATCTCCTGGGACCTGGCACTTTCATTGGTCTGTCGGCGTCAGCAACGGCCGACCTATTAAAGGAACACTCCCTTAATAAGTTTAAGGGTAGATCGGACGGCGCAGAAGGCTGCAGGCTTGCCAAGGAGCCGCTACAGTATCCGGATAGCAAAGTAGCTAAAAAATACGTGACTATGAACAGGCGGAACCTACGAACAACCACGGGAATTCTGACTGGTCACTGCCACCTACGAAAACACCTTCACAGACTGGGGCTATCTAACACCCCACTTTGTAGAGGATGTGAACAAGAAGATGAGACTGTCGAACACATTATTTGCGAATGTCAGACACTCTCTCAATTTAGGTTTCAAGTATTCGGCGAACACAGGCTAACATACGCCAATATGAGGGAACTAGATTCAGGCGACGTTATCGCCTACTTCAAGGAAGTAGCTAGAAGGAAGTTTTGAACCTCAGAAGGATGCACAATGGGCCAATTGTGGCCTAAATGCTGTGGGGCCACCCACCCTCCAAACCTTTACAGATACAGATACCTATAACGTAACTGTAACGGTTAAAGTTATTTTTACGCAAACATTTCTTTCAGATTTACTTATATAATATTTTTACATATAAGTATAATTTTGGAAGTAATTATTACCATTAGGTTTACGTAAATGTTACCGATAAGTTATTCTCACTTATAAATAATTGCTGTGGTTATGATTACGTTTCTAATTTTACTTTACAGTTCAATTCACTGCAAACGCAAATTCTTGTTTTTATGACGTTAGTATTCCAACAGTTTATTACCCAAAGGTTTGTGACTTATTTGTCAAATTGATGGTAGTATTTTGTTAGAAATCGCTACTTAAAAAATTACTTTTCAGTTAATTTAACTTTAGTGTGGCCTAAGTCTCGGTAAGGTCGTTATTTTGTTGGACGCCATAATCGTTATTAGTCTTAGTTTTGTGTGTTTCAAAATTAATTTCCAAATTATACTTAGTCTCACTTTTGCGCCCAGAACATTGTTAATATATCATTTTTTTGACCAAACTGAATGAACGAATACCCTATAATAAATTGTATCGATATGAAATTAATTTATTGACTGCATTATACGCTTAATATTATTTGTTTTTTTTTCTTAGAAAATTGATTTTTTTGGAGGCGACTAATAAATTAAGAGCTAAAAATATCCATATTATCAGTAAAGTATGCCCAGTTCATGTTTCTGAAGTTAGGGAACTCTGAATTGAGCGTGTATTACTTTGTATTATTTACCAATATTATATTATTGTAACTATGTAGATCATGTCACCATTGTTTAGAAGTTTAGTTCTAAACTGTAAAAATAGAGGAATAAAATTATGTTTCACGTATCTCCGAGAAAGATAGAAAATGTGATGTCAAAATTACTACATTATTACGTTATTATTACGTCGTTGAAACGGTATTATTACGTCATCGTGTCCGTCACTGCAACGTTTTCACGACGTCGTGGTTACCACAAATGTGTTCCCCATTTTGGTAGTAGTTACGTATTATCGACGTATTTAGAACGTAACAATGACTAGTAAAAATTACTTGAAGGTTGACTATAGTCAGTTTTACGTTTTTACGACTTAAAATGTTAGTTGGGAAAGGATGAGTCCGGGCAAGTCAACCTCAATTCCCACAGGGAAGAGTCCATACTGGTAATATAGTTGGAGGAATGAAATTAAATCATAATTTGTTTTGCAGATGGCCCAAATAAGCTCAATGCCATTAAATTCGGGTGGTAGCCTTAAGACTTCATGACCATGTTTTCGGAACAATTCATCAACGACATATACATTTTCTTTTCAGTTCATTTTAGCAATTTGTAATAATTTCATTTAAGTAAACATTGTTGGCTTTTAACCAAGTGATAATTTCATATTTTTTTGACAAAGTGGAAGGTTGCTTTTCTGCTAGTATACTATAATGAGGCACATTGTCCATTACAATTTACTACGGCTCTTCTAAATTCATAATTAACTGTGTTTCAACCTATTTTGTGAATATTTCACCGTTCATTTCACGGTGGTAATCTGACGATGATGATTTAAAGGAAAACACTAAACTGCCATCTTCCACAAATCCTTTGGATGAACCAGCGTGAACAATAATAAAACGTTAACCATCGTAACCTCCAGGTTTACGTACACTTTTAACATTACTGTCGTACAAAGAAGTAAATTTGGTTCCTCTGGCATATACCCATGTTTCATCTAAAAATATAATTCGTGCTGAAAATACACTATCACGATTTTCTCTATATTTTCGAAGAAAGCATGCTCTTTGGCGAGCAATATTTTTTCGTTCTATTAATACTCTTCTGTTGTCTTTATTCTTATATTTAAATCCCAAATGTTTCAATACCATAAATGAAGAGGTGTTTCCAACAGAAAGAATTTCATTATCTTTTAGTTCATTTATGGTTTTCACAGGTACATGTTTCCCTAAAAAAGTGAAAAGTTTTTAATTATCTCAAACAAAACAAAAGATTGTTTTATATCTACTTCATACTCAATTTGGGCACACGTTTTTGATATTCATATTTTTCATTATTTATACCAAGTAATGTCTTGAACTACCCCGTATAAGGTAAATGGCCCAACTATCGGACGCTTAAGAGCATAGTCGAACTTTAAGCGTTCAGAAAAAATATATGCTCTAGAAATTCACTGATGCGTATTGCATTTCAGGTTACTATATTTCTATGCCTATCATAATATAGTATCTCGTTTGATAATAATAAAAATCGTTGTCTAATAATTGATAATTTATTAAAAAATGTACATTTGTCCCAGTCATCGGACGCTATAACAGAGTGAAGCTCTTCTTATCGGACGGGATATGTCCCTATTATCGGAATATGTGAGATATATAATAAAACAAAAACATGAATTCTAATTGATTTAAAATACAATAAAAACAAAAAAAAATAAGAACGATCAAAGAAACCATTAATAAAACAATCTAAGTAGTTCTAAAAAAATGTAAAATTATTTCATTCTTCATATACACCCCTTTTATTTATAAACTTTCGTTTTTGAATTTTTTGCGTTATGTCGCATGTCTTATAAGTTAAAATATCTTCTCTGGCAGGCCATTTCCAGTTTTGACCACAAAGGGTCATAGATTTAACTGTAAATCCCTGGTTTTCATCATTATAATTTAATATGCACCCAGGATAACAAGCTTCGTTGTATTTCATGATTACATAGTCACCTACTAAATACCTTGTTTCCTTCTGAACCTCTTTTACCCCTTTTTCGTTAGGATCAATACATTTATTTTCTTCTTTAGTTTTTGAAGCCGTAGCTTTGTTTTCTTTATTTTCCAAGCGAATTTTTTTTCGTTTGAGAAACAACAACTGATGGAGTTTTCTCTTACGGTTTTCTGAGCTGCTTCTTTCTTTCTTCTGGTAGTGTTATCCAAAAGACAATTTTCTTGAAAGGAGTTGGAATATTTGATAACTCTTCCATTTTTTTTACGGGAGATTTCTCTAGAATCCCTTGAATGAATTTGCTTTTTTCTGTGTTTTCTTTATTTTCGTCTTCTAAATTCTCTTCAGTTACTTTATTTTCATATTTCTATTCGTTTTTTTTATGCTGTTTCATATATGTATCTTTGTTTTCTACAGTCTCGCTTTCGGCGTTTGTTTTGTAAGAGTTATTTATTTCTTTGTGTTTTTTACGGTTAGTGTCACTGGTAGTTTTATCGACATCTGATAATGAACCGCCTTGTTTTTCTGATTCTTCGTCAAGAAAAAAAAATCATATCTATATCTTCTGTTGAGAAATTGAAGTTACTGTTGTCAGTTAAATTTAGAACTGGAAGCAAATTTTCTTTTGATTTATTTTCTAATTGTAAGGCTTCTTGGGTTTCGAAATTTCTAATATTAGGTTCAAGTTAAGACAGTCAGTGGAAGACAGGTTCGGAAGTTTCTGAATGTACAGGTACATTTCTTTTCTTTTGCAATTTCTATTATTAGATCTAAGTTAGGAGAATTAGAGGAAGACACACGTTTAGTCGTTTCTGAATCTACTTGTAAATTTGTGTCGAATACTATAGTGTCATTCATTTCTTGTGGAAATTTATTATTTACAGAGTCAGAGAGTTTTTGGTATGAATAAAAAATATTTGTATTTTTAACGTCTCCTTTCCAGAACCTCTCAGAGGATTTAAAGAGAGGTATGTTTTCTTTAATCATCTCCTCGAAAACAGCTAAAGCTACTCTTTCATCATTTTTTCCAATTTCGTTATTGGAGAGGGAGTGGTTGGTAGGAGAATCTTTAAAAAACTTTTCAAACTTAATATTGTTGGCATTGAATGGAACATGACCACATGTCTTACAACCACTCTTTATTGATTGTCTTAGATTTCCCTCCATTCGATCAATAGTTTTTGTTTAATTAAGGTGAAAAGTATTCTATAGTTATTTTTATGCCTTTTTCATGCATTCTCCAATCAATTACTGATTTTCTCCATTCTACCTTCAGTGGATGAAACGCTGCCGCATCTAGGGGTTGTAAGATATGTGTGCTATTTGGGTAAAGGCTTTTCAGAATAATATTATTTTCTGCACAAAAAGTTCTAAGTTGCATTGTTAAATGGTATTTATGTCCATTAACAAATAATATTATGGGCAGAGGAATGTTTTTTTCTTTAATCCAGAGCAAAAATACGTTTGCTTTGTATTCATAAAATGAGCGTCCTGTCATCCAGCCATTATCTGACTTGCCAATCCCCCACGATTTGAGAACATTTTTCAATGACCTCCTTTGGAAGCCTCTAATAGGAATATATAATAAGCGGTGGTGGCAGATCCCCAGCAGCATTGCACATAAAAGAACACTAATTGCTTCTTTTTCGTTATTATTTGACATGCTGTATACAGTTTTAACACTCTTTTTAGTTAGAACTTTTTCTCCTTTGTAACACAAGAACACGGCCGTTTCGTCGCAGTTATGAACTCTATTTGGTTCGGGTACATTGATTTGATTATCTTTTAAATAATTATTTATCTCATCGAACCATTGGCGTATTTTTTCTTCTGTCGCTTTAGATCGTTTTCCAGTCAGGCCCTGTGGAACCCTTTTGGAAATTTCAAGGTGTCTTCTTAAAAAGCTCTCATACCAATGACGGTCTGGTTTATCATCTACAAATCGATTCTCTCGTTTTAATTCGTGTATCAAAAGCTAAATACTTTCAAACAGTGGAATACTTGTTACTGGAAAACCCGTTTTGGCAGCATTAAATATCGAAAAAACTTAGTGGTTTTCCTCTTCGGGTGTTAAAACTGAATTTGTACCAATTTTTCGTCCAACTTGTGTTTTTCCTGCAATGTTATCGCTTAATGTAGATCGACGAACATTATAACACGAACTAGTTTTTCGAATTGACATGCCCTTTTGAGTGGCTTCTAGAGCTCTTTTCATGTCTTCTTCACTGTATTGATATCTCTGGATCATTCTGAAAACAGAGGCAAAAATAATTTTTTTTTCTTCAAACTTTCAAAATTTCTTCCTATAAATAGACTTAAAAAGGCAGCATGGTCCTAGCTATCGGACATGTAATGAAATCATTACTAGGAGACTCAAATGAAAACAAGCTTGAGTAAAATACTTTTTCACATGAAGCATATACTCTACATAATAGTTAACATTTTATAACATATAAAAATCAGTTGCTAATTCTTTATTGTTTTTATATAAACGTTACTATTGACTATCTCAACTATCAGTCAGTTCATGTACCAAATATCCCTCTCGTGTGAAAAGTGTCACTTTCCGCACTCGTAATGTAATATACTATAACATCTTTCATAACAAATAAATATATTCAAACTGGCTTAGAAGTCTCATTATAAATTTGCTAACCCAAAAACGTAAATGCACCATAAGGAAATGTCCTAGGTCTCTACAGTAGAAACAATGGAGCTTTTCCATCATGTGACTGTTGCGTCAGCAACAATATTCATATGAATTAAATCAAAACTTCTGTCAACTCTATAGAAATAATCGTTATGACAAATTTTTCAAAGGTCGGCATTTTACGAATTGGTAATTGAACTTTTTTAATAGTATTTATTTCATTTATATGGTTAACATCGACATATTTATTAAAACTATCGATATACTGGGTGAATAAGTTACAAATTTTCTTTTAATTTATTTTCTAATTGTAAGGCTTCTTGGGTTTCGAAATTTCTAATATTAGGTTCAAGTTAAGACAGTCAGTGGAAGACAGGTTCGGAAGTTTCTGAATGTACAGGTACATTTCTTTTCTTTTGCAATTTCTATTATTAGATCTAAGTTAGGAGAATTAGAGGAAGACACACGTTTAGTCGTTTCTGAATCTACTTGTTAATTTGTGTCGAATACTATAGTGTCATTCAACTCTTGTGGAAATTTATTATTTACAGAGTCAGAGAGTTTTTGGTATAAATAAAAAATATTTGTATTTTTAACGTCTCCTTTCCAGAACCTCTCAGAGGATTTAAGCAGAGGTATGTTTTCTTTATTTATCTCCTCGAAAACAGCTAAAGCTACTCTTTCATTATTTTTTCCAATTTCGTTATTCGACAGGTAATGGTTGGTAGGAGAATCTTTAAAAAACTTGTCAAACTTAATATTGTTGGCATTGAATGGAACAAGACCACATGTCCTACAACCACTCTTTATTGATTGTCTTAGATTTTCCTCCATTCGATCAAAAGTTTTTTTTAATTAAGGTGCAAAATGTTCTCTAGTAATTTTCATGCCTTTTTCATGCATTCTCCAATCAATTACTGATTTTGTTCATTCTACCTTCAGTGGATGAAACGCTGCCGCATCTAGGGGTTGTAAGATATGTGTGCTATTTGGGTAAAGGCTTCTCAGAATAATATTATTTTCTGCACAAAAAGTGCTAAGTTGCATTGTCAAATGGGATTTATGTTCATTAACAAATAATATTATGGGCAGAGGAATGTTTTTTTCTTTAATCCAGAGCAAAAATACGTTTGTAATGTATTCATAAAATGAGTGTCCTGTCATCCAGCCATTATCTGACTTGCCAATCCCCCACGTTTTTGGAACATTTTTTAATGACCTCCTTCGGAAGTCTCTAATAAGAATATATAATGAGCGGTGGTGGCAGATACCCAGCAGCATTGGACATAAAAGCACAGTAATTGCTTCTTTGTCGTTATTATTTGACATGCTGTATACAGTTTCAACACCCTTTTTAGTTAGAACTCTTTCTCCTTTGTAACAAAAGAACACGGCCGTTTCGTCGCAGTTATGAACTCTATTTGGTTCGGGTACATTGATTTTATTCTCTTTTAAATAATTATTTATCTCATCGAACCATTGGCGTATTGTTTCTTCTGTCGCTTTAGATCGTTTTCCAGTCAGGCTCTGTGGAACCCTTTTGGAAATTTCAAGGTGTCCTCTTAAAAAGCTCTCATACCAATGATGGTCTGGTTTATCATCTACAAATGGATTCTCTCGTTTTAATTCGTGTATCAACAGCTGAACACTTTCAAACAGTTGAATACTTGTTACTGGAAAACCAGCTTTGGCAGCATTAAATATCGAAAAAACTAAGTGGTTTTCCTCTTCAGGTGTTAAAACTGAATTTGTACCAATTTTTCGTCCAACTTGGGTTTTTCCTGCAATGTTATCGCTTAATGTAGATCGACGAACATTATAACACGCACTAGCTTTTCGGATTGACATGCCCTTTTGAGTGGCTTCTAGAGCTCTTTTCATGTCTTCCTCACTGTATTGATATATCTGGATCATTCTGAAAACAGAGGCAAAAGTTATTATTTTTTTCTTCAAACTTTAAAAATTTCTTCCTATAAATAGACTTAAAAATGGAGCATGGTCCTGGCTATCGGACCTGTAATAAAATAATTAATAGGAGACTTAAATGAAAACAAGCTTGAGTAAAATACTTTTTTATATGAAGCATATACTCTACATAATAGTTAACATTTCATAAGAAATAAAAATCAGTTGCTAATTCTTTATTGTTTTTATTTAAACGTTACTCAACTATCAGTCAGTTCATGTACCAAATATCGGGCATTTCATGTACCATCTATCGGTATAGCAGTTTATTAATGTGCTCACATAAAAATAAAATTTAATTAGATCTTTTATTTAATGGAATATGCTATGCCGATAACTGGTCGGAAAAATCATTGGTTTATCAAGAAGTAATGTATTCTGAAATATCTTAGAAACTTTTCATCAGTATTGTGTAATGCAATTTGAAAAAAAACATAACATTGTTGTAGTTATCAGACACCTTTCCGATAGCTGGTACATAGTCCTATTTAATATGTCTCACTTATCGGCCACCATTTTATAGGAAAAAACAACGATAAATTAACAAAAAAAACTATTGTGGAATAGTTGATATACAATATTATACTACAACAATTAACCACATAAAAAAATTTTTAATAAACATTCAAAATCTAAGATTATTGAATAGCATTGTCTTACCTAGTTTACTAGCGAAATGACGCCTTAGTCTAATGTTGTTGCCACTCTACTGCATTCAAGCTTACTGAGAATTATAGAAGTTCGTTTACGGGGTAGGTTGCATCGACAATGTTGCCAAAATATGCAATTTTTCAGAAGAATATATTTTTCGTCTTAAATATATACACTTTTCTTATTATTAATAAAAAACCAAAAAAGTCTCCGATAATCCGTCGCCTATATAAAAGTTATTGTTCTCTTCTCTAATAAAGTTGTGAAGACATACTGCAGCCTCTACAGTTTCTGGATTGCCATTTATAACCCGATGAAAAACTCTAAAACGTGCCACCATTATACCGAAAGTATTCTCAATGACTCGCCTGGCTCTTGAGAGTCAATAGTTAAAAATTCTTTGATCACGAGCTACTAAACCTGTTCTTGGCTTACAAAATATCCGCAATAAGTTTTCCCTTAAGGGAAAGGCCTCAGCACCCACAAAAAATGAGTCATTTTCATATTTGAATGGCAGTATCTCAGTTCTTGTGATGGTGGTATATTAAGATCATTAGTAAATAACTTTTTCCCAAAGGAAGAATTGTTTAACACATCACTATCACTCCGAGAACCGTATTAACCAATTTACAATGTCCACATATGTAAAATTAAATGTACAATCACATACTTGCAATAGAATTATACTAGTGTTTTTAAATGAAACTCAAGGTCTCTAGTTAATTTCACAATATATTGTGGAATTAACTAGAGACCTTGAGTTTCATTTAAAAACACTAATATGAGCATATTCCACGAAGTAAGGGTCGAGACAGTCAAGAATTATACTAAATGATTTTTACTTTTCCGCCCAACCTATTCAGTTTGTTAGCACGATACAGCCTCCGGACTTCAACTAGTCACCAATTTTATGATTTTTATGATTGAATATTATTCAGGACATCTCACTGATGAGCTCTATTGATTTTCAGCTCACTAGAGCCAATACAACAGGTGCTACAGTACTTTAAGTACGAGATATTGGTCATTTTTGGAGGAGTTTCAGTTTGTTAGCACGATACAGCGTCCGGAGTATATACAAGTGACCAATTTTATGATTGGATATTATTCAGAGCGTCTCAAAGATGGGCTCTATTGATATTCAGCTCACTAAAGCCAGTACAACGGGTACTATGGTACTTGAAGTACGACATTTTGTCATTTTTTGAGAAATTTCAGTTTGTTAGCACGATACAGCCTCCGCAGTTCAATAAGTCACCAATTTCATGATTGAATATTATTCAGAACATCTTACTGATGAACCCTATTGATTTTCAGCTCACCAGAGCCAATTCAACAGGTGCTACAATACTTTAAGTATGATATTTTTGTCATTTTTGGAGATGTTTCATTTTGTTAGCACGATACAGCCTCCGGAGTATATACAAGTGACCAATTTTATGATTGGATAATATTCAGAGCGTCTCAAAGATGAACTATATTGCTATTCAGTTCACTAAAGGCAGTACAACGGGTGCTATGGTACTTGAAGTAGGACATTTTGTCATTTTTTGAGAAATTTCAGTTTGTTAGCACGATACAGCCTCCGCAGTTCAACAAGTCACCAATTTTATGATTCACTATTATTAAGGACATCTCACCGATGAAACATTGATTTTCAGCTCACCAGAGCCAATACAAACGGTGCTACAGTACTTTATGTACGATATTTTGGTCATTTTTGAAGAATTTTCAGTTTGTTAGCACGATACAGCCTTTAGAGAGTATACGATTGATCAATTTTATGATTGAAGATGGTTCAAGGTATCTCACATATGTCCCCTTTTGATATTCAGTTGGCTAGAGCGAGTACAGTGGGTCCGATAAATCCAGATATACTAAGTTTTTGAGTATTTCTGGCAAAATTTTGCTTTGTGAGCACGATATACATCTCCCGAAGTGTATACAAGTGATAATTTTATGATAGAATATTGTTTAGGGCCACAGATGCGGAAAAGTTAGTTTTAATACTTAAAACCGTTTATTTATAATTATAATACATGGATCCCGTGTTGGATGGTGCTTGCATAATGATGTGCTTGCCATCAATGGCTCCAAGGCAGCTTGATAATGATCACAGTAATGAAAAATATTTGGAAATATTTTTCCACTCATTCTTTATCAAAAAGGGTAAGAGTTGTGTCTGTGACTCATTCCAAATAACGCAACATGTTTCCTTGATTACTTCACAAATGGTTGACACTCCAACTCGAAACTGATATTAGAGGCTTGGATAACTATCACCAGTGGCCAAAGACATTGATGTGATGGCTAATCTAAAACAAAAAATGTACCTATAATGAATTGTTTTATATGAAAATGAGTCTTACAAAATTTAAATTATACATATTTTTTTTAATATGTAGCACTAGAGGGTGTACAACTTATTATTCATCTATTTCCCATACCAGCAACCTGGAAATATTAGTTCTCTGTTGGATCTCTTCCTAATATGTTGACCCACTATACTTGAAAGTCTATCAAAGCTAGCTGCTGACATCCTTGTACAATTAAATAATGTATAAGGATCACTTAAACGTGCTTCTTGCAAAATATTTTCATAAAACCCGAATCTCTTTCGTGCCTTTAAAATTGGACGCACCCCCCATCTCTCGGGCCCTGGATGGTTCCTTTGTCTTTAACTAAGACCAAACTGCATCAACAATTGCCTTTTTTTAAAAGCAAAAAGATCATTGTTGCAAGTAAGGTAGGAGTAATGTCCTCCTCCTCAATTTTATTTTTTTAATCAATCAGTCGTACGGAAAAATAAAAAAAAACCAAAAATACACAATTCCATGAAAATGTCATACTATCAGACAGATGTCAGATATATTAAAAAACAATTTAACAAAAATTAATGCGCGTGTCCCATGTTAGAGTGTGAATTTTCGCATAGTTCGGGTGTTTTTTGTGGCAGATATGAATTCTTTTTCACCACTTGAAAATATGCAGTTGACACAATGCACTTTTCGTTGCACAAATGCATTTTCAATTTGTTGCAAAGAGAATCGTGCACGAAGTTTGAAATGAATCCGTCTTAGGGTGCATATCTCCTGGGTTTTGGGAATTTTCCTGTCAATTTTACTCGCCACTCCGATGAGTCCACCTTTTATTACCCGGTTTCTTACCAACTAACAAGAGAAAAAAATGTATTTAGGTGTTTGGATATTACAGATTCAACCTTTCTCCAATTTACGGGTCAGGCTGCTATTCTTGTGATTATTCCTGTTACAATAGAATTGAGATATTACAAGAAACTTTGAATTTTGCAATATTTTTCCCCTACACTTTTTTGTATTTCCCTACATCACTACAGAATTTCAATATAACTGATCCCCACAATTGGACTCCGTTGAACTTGAAGATTGTCATGTAGATCAGAACTTTATTTTCGGCTTAGAATTGAGATTCCCTACATACTAACCAGTATAAATCCCTTCGTTTTAAACCCAATTGTTTGTTTGGTAAAGATGTGCTTCCTCCAGATTAGTGGCCTGTCCGCGTGCATTCCTTTTTAATTTTTATAGAAAAAATGAATCATGATCTTTCGTTATTCTACAAAAATATCGTGTTATTTTTCACTGAGTCAGGTCGTAAATTTTTTTTGGCATTATGTTATTTTCAAATACACTTTTTTATTTACAAGAATCTCGATTTCTTATCAATTAGATGGAGTGTCAGACATTTTCATTGTTATAAAAACTCAATTGATTGACACGCAACAAAAATATTATGGACCCAGGTAGGCGTATGAATGACTATAAATAAATACATAATTATAGTCAAAAGTAATTTTTCACGTGACCCAACCATTTATATTCAATAATTTTTTATTAATATTCATCACAAATTGAGGTCCAAAATTAATAATTTGAATAAAATGATTGGTCCGTATAATAGAGCTTAATTTTGATTTACTCCAAAGAATGAAATAACTGTTATTCTACACTACAATCTTTATGTTTTCATTGTTTCAGATTATAGTGATTAGAGTAATAATAATGAGTTATGTTAATTTATATGTAGGGGAAAGGTGGGATACATGATCACCAGGGATACTTGATCATTTTGAATTTTTTTTGACAAGCTGCTATTGGTTTTTGCTAAATAAATGGAAATTTACTTAATTATATTGAATCTGGCAACCTCGCCAGCTTGGGTACTTCACATATGCGGTTAGTCATTTGTTATTGTGAATTTATGTTTGTGCTGAAGAAAAGTAAGTATCATCCTTTTTTCTTTTGATATTTTTAATTTTTTTCTGTTACTTTTTTCATTAAGAATATTAAGGAGAGTGGTTAAGGTAGGTATTAAGCTATATTAAAATGAACAAAGTTTATTGAAACAGTTGAGGTTATGTGGAAATAATTTATAATCTATTAGTTTATGCATGAGAGGGATACTTGATCACTACTGTAGTGGGATATTTGATCATGATCAAGTATCCCTTGATCATGTGTCCCTCTATTAAAATAAACTATTTTATTTGGAAATAAAGGTTTTCCTTTCATTTCAGATGCCTCAATTTTACAAACGAAAGCCTGGTGCAAAACCTAGAGAGCCAATAGATGCAGATAAAATGAAATTAGCAGTGGAGGAAGCCCTAAAAAAGGAAAAAGGGGTCTCAACGGTGGCTAAACAATTTGGAGTTGATCGTATGACTTTGAAAAGGTATCTACAAAAATTTGAAGACAACCCTAGTGCTGAGATGACTTCAGACTATAAAAAAAGATTAATATTTAGTGTATTACAAGAAAATGAACTGGCAGAATACCTTAAAGTGTGTGCAAAAATGAATTGCGGACTTCATTATAAAAAAATTCGAAAATTAGCATATGAGCTTGCTGTAAAAAATAATATTGCAAGGCCAAATACTTGGGACCTGAAGCAAATGGCAGGAAACGACTGGATGAAGGGATTCATGAAGAGGAATAAAACATTGTCATTAAGAACTCCTGAAGCTACAAGCCTGAGTAGGGGAACTAGTTTCAATAGACAAAATGTTAGTGATTTTTTAACAACTTGAAAGTTATCTTAAATAGGGAAGTATTTGATGCATCTGCTATGTGGAATATTGATGAAACCGGATACACAACTGTTCAAAAACCAAAGAAGGTGGTAGCCACAAAAGGCCAAATAACATCGGGAGAACGGGGGCAACTGGTAACTATTTGTTGTGCTGTTAGTGGCTCTGGAAACTCAATTCCACCTTTCATGGTATTCTCACGTGTAAATTTTAAACCTTTAATGATTACAGGTGCTCCTAAAGGAACAGTTGGAGTAGCTCATCCAACAGGATGGATGACGGGTGAAAACTTTGTTCAATTTTTAAAACATTTTGTATTTCATGTAAAGTGTAGTAAAGATAACAAAGCATTAATGATCATGGACAACCATGACAGCCACATTACAATAGAATCGTTGGATTTTGCCAAAGAAAATGGAATCGTATTGTTAACTTTGCCTCCACATTGTAGCAACAAATTGCAGCCATTAGATGTAAGTGTCTTTTCTTCGTTTAAAAATTCATGCGACAAAGCTGCTAATGACTGGATGGCAGATCATCCTGGTAAAGTAATCACAATTTATGACATTGCTGGCATAATTAATAATGCTTTTCCTATGCCTTCAGCAAATATTGTGAATGGCTTTAGAAAGACCGGAATTCATCCATTTGATGAGACCATTTTTAAGGATGATGACTTTTTACCGTCATTTGTTACAGATAGGCCAGAAGTTGACCCAATTATAGCACAAGGTTCTGAACCAGACCTACTGCTGGCAAATGAGTCGTTGCTAAAGGAACCACTAATTTCAAATAAACCTTCAGAGGATGAATATTCTAAAGGAACAGAGCCTTTAACTGACTCAGTGGCTGGACCAAGCAATGTTCTATCAACACAACTTGCACATTTAGAATCAAGATTCTCGGTTAGGAAGAAAAAAATTGAAATCTGCTATTATCACTGATACGCCAGTTAAAAATGATATTCAAGAACAGTTAAGAATTAGACAAGAGAATAAGAAAAAAAATGAAGGAAAGAAACGGACTCGTAAAACTAAAACTAACCAAAAACCACAAAAGAAATCAAAAATTGAAAAAGTCAAGAGGCAGGTTTTTGAAGAAACCTCATCCAGTGAGGACCCAATTTCTTACGAAGATAGTGATATCTCCTCATACGAGGAAGAAGAGGATATTACTGAGTTTCAAAAACTTTTGCCAGTTAATTCAAATACTTTAAAGATTGGCAAATGTGCTATTATTTCTTTTAAAGGGGTAGAAGGTTAACAACACTCTACAGATATTTGTGCATGATAGATAAGGTTGATGAAGATGAGTGTAGGGTTATATCTATGAAGTGCACAAATCATTTACGTACACATTTTACATTGTCGAATACAGACATTAGTGATGTGAAAATCGAAGAAATAATTGGAATTACACCTGATCCAACGATTGTTTCAAAAGGAGAAAGAATTTATTATAAATTCAACAAACCACTGGACATTTTTGAAAGTGCCTAAGTTGCCATTTATTTTTTATATTAGAGTAGTTATTTTAATTTTTTCTGCCTTTTATTTCATTTAAAAAATGTTAAATTTCTTTAATACTTATAAAAATAAAAGAAAATTATAACTATTTCTTGCCTTTGTATATGTATCTAACATGTGATCAAGTATCCCACCTCCCTTGATCAAGTATCCCCTCTGTAGGGATACTTGATCAGATTGTAAAAAAATCTTTTTCTTTTTTTTCTTTTTTATATCAACTTCTTTTAAAGTAATAAAGTCACATAGTCTTGACAACACTACTCTACATACATTCTGATAATTGAGAATCCTGTTGCAGCTTATATGCTTATCTTTACACCAAAACTAAGAAATGGTGATCAAGTATCCCACCTTTCCCCTATATTGAAAGTTTCCACAATAAAGCAATAAAAAACATTAGTTTGAAATATTTCTATTCTTAATAGGTTTACAATTGAAATATTTAATATGAAAATTGGTGGTAAATGTGCCGATATTTCGGCACTACGGACTCTTCCATATCGTGTCCCAAGAGCGGAGATAGAAGAAATAACCTAAGGTGAATTTAAGATCGAAATAAGCAGAATAAAAACAGGAAAAGCTTACGTAGAGGATGAAACAACACAAGAAATGATAAAATGGATGGGTGGAGAAGGAGAGGAGTGGCTGTGGGAAATATGTAAAGAAGCATGGAAAACACAGAAGAATCCAAAACAGTGTGAAAAAATGTAAAACTACCCATATACCGACCAAAAATTAGAGCAAACATGTGACATGCGAAAATTACAGACATCGGTTAGACGAAGAGTAAGCAGCTTTTCGCCCGGAGAGACAAGCAAACGTTGAAATACATGTACTCGGAAGGCTAGTAGGAAGGAAAATTTCATGATAACTTCGAGAATAATGGCATGCCTAGAATAAACATTGTCATAGAAAACCCTAAATATTTCACAATATCGCAGAATCCAGGTGAGAGAGAGAGAGAGAAGTTCGGTAGTTTTTTTTAGGTTTGTTTTTGTTTTCAAGGGTGGTATTTTTAGAGACATTGGGTCTCTGCAGGGTTGCCCAAAAACAGATGGAGAGGGAGAGGACTCTGCAGCAATGACAGGAAGAGTGACATAGCGGCCCAGAAACTTGAACCAGGCGCCTTATTCGGAATATTCGACCTTGGCGGAATAGGAAATGGGGGACAGTATCCTACCATCTTACTGAGTTCCTCTCAGACAACGGTATTTTCGGCACTATTACTTTCAAAATTAAAAAAAATAGCGATGAAAGTTGCATGTGCTGCGGGGCAGCTGTAGATGACCCAAATCACACTGTCTTCGAATGCCCTCAATGTGCATAGAAGCGCCAAGAACCCTGCTCAGATTTTGGGAAAATAAGTACAAACAACGTCATGTCATTGACAAGATGCTTAAATGTGAAAATGGGTGGAATAAGGTAACATATTTCATAACTTACGTGATAAGTAATATTCCTTTCTTTCTTGAGGAGATGTACTAACGGCAGGTCTAAAAAGGAAAGTGGAAGTTCTTGAAAGAGGAAAAGGGTTTAGTGGGTCGGGGGTCACCCCGAAATACCAATGCCTGGGAGGTCTGCTAGCAGATTTCCTAAACCTCTTTAAAAGAAAAAGAAAGAAAGGGTTGGGGTTGAGGGTGTTTGAATTGGTGTCGTGTGCATCGAGAATTGAGTGTGACTTGGATTCTGTGTGGTAACTGAGGATTCAGTGAAGTGGAAAAAAGATTTCTAGAACGAGCAAAGAAATAAAAGTGTCTAGGATATATTTTATAATTGTGTTAAGTTGAGAGCGGGCGTGGTTTTTCGATAGAAAATAACCGGATAGAAAGGCGTACTCGGTCAGCAACGAGGGTTGAAGTTGGGGGAGAAATGTAGTTATAAAAGTAAAGGCTTGGGCAAAAAAGTGTATAGTATTGAGTGGATTTGGAAGACGACGATCCACGTTGTGTTGCGGATAAATAGAGAAGTGGGTGTTGGAAATTTTGAGACTAGACGTGGGATTTGGTGTCTCCGATCTCTCGAGAGTTAACAGAAAAAAATGTGTGTGTGGATTTGCAGATTTTGAATTTTCAATTATTTTTTGTTTGAAAAGTGACTAGGAGACAAAGAAATGTTTGTGGAAGTTGTCGGGTGATGGCGATTGGCTTTTCGATCTCGAGGAGAGGAGTTTACGTGAGTTGTATGTATTGTACATGGTGAGATGGTTTCGAGTGATAATAATCATTAAGCAAATGTAAGCGTGTACAGCTGCGGCGGTATTATTCTCTATATCGGTCCATTTGGCTAGTGAATATGTTCACAATGCTACAGGGAAGCCGCAGAGAACCTGTAACACCGACGGAGGAAGGATGCGGATTCAAGTTAAATTGCTTTCGCTCTAGATGGGAGTGAAAGCGAAGGGAGCACGCCTGCCAATATTTGTAATAGAGCAGTTGTGTCAATAAATGGACGGAATTAGAGGGCAAAGAGTGTCGGCTATGATGTCCCTTAAGTTTATAATTGCATTCTTGAGAGTGACTGTGAGAATTTCAAAAATGATTCTCGTGTCTGTTGGAAGATCATAGTATGGTCATTGAAAGTTAGCGTTCCACATGATTAACTATTTATCTTCCATACCATTAATTTTGGGAAACACTTACACCTAAATAGTAGGGAACCATATAATACCATATGTTCTTAAAACTCACTGGGTTACGATATATTTGAAAAACTAATAACAATAACCATTACCATTGTCAACAAAGTCGATGACAGAGTATATCGAGTGGCCAACTAAGAACGGCCGTCGGCCATAACTCAAGAGTAGATTATAGCACAGGTTCGTGAAAAAAAAATTTAACAAAAGTGGCCTCGAGAAACGCCTGGAAATTATTTTCATAATTGTAGGTCCACCGCTAGAGGGCGCTTTTGACAGTTAAAATTTTGAAATGCAATTTTTTTCAAAATCTACTCAATTAAAGAGCATATTAAATATCATAATCAGATTCCTCAGATTCAATTTACAGAAGATCAACACACACTTATGTGACTATTCCATATAGTTCCAATCATCCCATGTCACATAAATTAGCAGCATATAATTCAATGATACATAAAGCATTTTCAGTTCCTTTGAATAAATGTAATTTTGATAAAGAAACTTGCTAATACAAGAGCGGAATGAAAAAATTCAATTGAAGCAGTAGAAGCACGCATTGCATTAACAACAGAAGACTTAAAAAGAAGAATAAAAACACTTGAAACAGAGAAGCAAGAATTAAGCGACAAGCTTGAAATCGTTGAAAGAAACAGCAAAAAAAAGAATTTAATAATATTTGGATTAACCAAACCTAATTTGGAGATAAGCGTTAAATCTTTTTGCGACGAAATTAAACGTCTACTAAATATTGAAATATTAGAAAAAGATATATCTAATTTATACACACTAGGCCGCTCAGATACCGCTCCCTTAAAAATAGAATTTATTTCTAGATTGATGAAGAATTATATATTAAGGAACTGCAATAGACTAAAATCTTCAAATATTAGAATATCGCGGGACCTTACTATACTACAGCGTGAAGAAATAAAAATTCTAAGAGCTGAATTATTCGAAGCACGAAAGAATCAGAGCGAAACGAGTTATATAAAGGGAAACAAATTATTCGTAGGAGATCAAGTATACACTATAGAAGACCTTCGATATATTCAAGAAGAAAAATGTCAGTCAAATAGTGCCCCGGCTACTCCTACACAGATATATAGTCAAGAACAAACAAAAAATACTGGCCAGGAAAATTCAGAAAAATCTAACGCGCCCTCTACCACTGACACTCCAAAAAATAAAAGAGTAAATCAAGGAACCAAACTATCAACAACTAATTTTATCAACTCGAAAAAGTCTTTAGATAAAATTAAGACCAGATCTGGGTCCAGTTATACAAAATTTTAATTGTTCCATTCTATATTATACTGTTCGCATTTTAAAGCTTGGCTCCTCAACTAATTCAAGAAATATACTAGTTTTAATGTTTAGTCTTCTTTTAGCAACAGGTTTTTTTGTTTTTTTCTTTTTTTGTGTAATTAAGTCTTATTGTAAAAATGAATGCTTATATTCGGGACTATGATAACCAACCGGTAAACTCAAATAAAATATATAGTGCGGATATGTTCAAAAATCAAATAAATCAAAACGATTTCAAATTATTTCATACAAATATCCGTAGTCTTGCGAAAAATATTGATGATCTCACCGTATTATTGGATAACTTGTCTGTCGAATTCGACCTAATCATACTGACCGAAACAAAGAAATTATATGATCACACAATATTTAAAATACAGGGGTATGACAACATTTACAACCAAGGCAGTTTGAATAAAAATGATGGTGTACTGGTTTATGTGAAAAGTAGCCTTAACTATACCACCAAAATAGAATGGCTAGGTGAAATTAAAGTTGTAACGGTGACAGTCATTGACAAAAATAAAAAAATTGGAATTAATGCGATTTACCGTTCACCAAATAGTGACCCAAAAATATTTAATCAAAATTTAATCACATTTTTGAACGATCGCAAAAGAAATCTCACTCGGGTAATAACTGGAGATATAAATATAAATCTGTTAAATAATAATAATGAAGTCGTTGATGAATATAAAAATATAATGAGTGCCTTCGGATACATTTCATATATAAATGAATATACAAGACTACCCTCGCAAACATGTTTAGATCATTTTTTTATAAATGATCCCCATTCATCAAATTGTAAATCATACATTTTCAAATACAACATAACAGACCAGCCCTTACGTTTGAACGAGAGCGGGAGAATACTCAATCAAGCAAATATAACTATAAATATTACATCGACTATAAAACACTTAGAAACAACTTAGCTTCAGAAAAATGGGAAAGGTTATATAAAGAAAAAAATATAGATACGGCAGCAAATAATTTTATAAATATATTAAAAAGTAACATCGAGAAGTGTACTAACAAAGTTAAAATAAAAAATAAACAAAAATTGAAACAAAAATGGATGACACAGTCACTAGCCAATCAAATATTGGAAAAAAATAAGTTATACAAGTTGTCTCTAAAACATCCTAAAGATACAGAATTGAAAAAACAATACAATAATAGTAAAAATAGTATTGCAAAATTAGTAAAAAACGCAAAAAAAGAATATTATCAGAATTACATTAATGAAAATCAAAATTCGTCAACATCTATGTGGAAATGCATTACTACTATATGTGGTAAAAAAAAATCTAAAAAACCAATAGATTTAATTAAGTTGGATGAAAGAAACATTGATAATAAGAAAGAAATTGCAAATGCTTTTAATACTTTTTATAGTGAAATAGGAGAAAAACTTGCAAATAATATCCCAATAGTCCCAAACTTTACAGAAAACCTTGAACATGTTGAAAATTCCATATATCTTACTCCCACTACTGAAGATGAAATTTTAAATACAATTAAGCAATTAAAACCTAAAAAATCACCGGGCGAAGACAATATACATTCCGAAACATTGGAAAAAATTGATGTTAACATAGCAGCACCATTAAACTATATCATAAACCATTGTTTCAGTACTGGACATTTTCCAAACATTTTTAAAAATGCCATAATAAAACCGCTACATAAAAGTGGAGAAAGGAGTGAAATGGGAAACTATAGACCTGTATCGTTGATATCGAATGTAAGCAAAATTATGGAGAAAATTATAAAATCAAGGTTATGTTCCTTTTTAAAGAGATACAATATCCTTTCAGACCATCAATATGGGCTTAGTGAGGGTAAATCTACTGAAGATGCTATCTACAATCTCACGTCTATTATTTACCAATCGATAGATCAAAATGTCCCCGTGGTGAGTGTCTTTTTGGACTTGTCCAAAGCTTTTGATACGGTATGTCACAAAATTCTTATGGAAAAATTATACAGATATGGAATACGGGGCAATGCGTACAACTTAATAAAAAGTTACCTATCCGATAGAGTTCAAATGGTCACCATAGATGAAACATTAAGTACGCGACAAAAAGTGACATGCGGTGTTCCCCAAGGTACTGTTTTGGGACCAGTTTTGTTTCTTCTATACGTTAACAGTGTATTTTCTGTAAATCTTCAGGGTACAATAGCCAGTTTTGCAGACGATACTGTAATTACATATACATCTGCTACATGGGTGGATCTGAAATGTAAAATAGAAAATGATTTTCAAAATTTAGAAAAATGGTTACAATATAATAAATTAACAATAAATTATAAAAAAACCAAATACCTACCGTTTTGTTCATACAAAACTGGACTACCACAATTAGGTCCAATAAATGTAGGGAATGATATTGCTATATGCGAGGGACACAACGTGAAGTATCTGGGCATTCTAATAGATAGACACTTAAGATGGGACCTACACTGTAAAGAAGTCGTAAATAAAATTAGAGGTCACATACCAAAATTTGGAATTTTGCGAGATTTTCTAGATATTAAGAGTTTAAAATCAGTATATTTTGCTTTGGTGGAATCGATTTTGTCCTACGGTATATTGGGATGGAGAGGGGTGTATGACCAGTATCTGAACGGAGTACATGTAGTTCAAAAATGGGTATTAAGAATTATATACAGTAAAAATATTATCTTCTCAACAGATAAATTGTATAATGAGTTACAAGTCAAAGATATTCGACAGCTCTACTTTCAAAAAATTCTATTATTCATTTATAAAGAAAGAGATGTACTTACTTCATATAGCCACTGTTATAATACCAGACACCACGATGGTGTTATTCGGCCTAGGCGTGTGAAGACTATTGGACAGAGAAATGCATATTACTTAGCACCGAGAATTTATGCAATGGTACCCAAACATTTAAAAACGATAAACAAATATAGTAAATATAAAAGGCAAATTAAGAAATGGATTACGGAAACGGATAGATCAATATTTTCTGATCTAATAAATTGTAAATAAAGACAATAATTCAACGAACCCGACACTAGAAAATTTTACCTTATACTCCCATTGCCGTATGGCGAAAAATTTAATTTTGTTGAAAAATCCCGAATATATCGCACACATTAATTTTAGTCAAAAATTCCCGAATATGTCGCACACACAAGTTCTAATATTAAGACAATATCGAACAATACGAAATGTAAAAATATTTAAATGGTATTTTACATCACAAAACAAGCAGCTTTAAACACTGCTTCTGTGATTATTATATTTATTCATATATGTACTGTATATTTCAGTTGTTAAAATTTTACTTGAATAAATATTATTATTATTATTATTATAATTCAACAAATAGCAGCATCCAGCAGTTATCCATAACATATGATAAATAAACTAATTAATGAAAAAGTGGGAAAAGGACTATCACAACTAATATTTACTAAACAAACTAAAGAAATCAAAAGCTATAAAACCATCATATAGTCCGTGTAGAAAGTATCCAGAATTTAATCTTCCTCCTAATTTTATCATATTTCTTTTTTGTAATATCCTAAGACGAAAGTAATGCATCAAGTAGATTGTGTCTGTAGTAGGCCATGGCCAAAATTACATAACGATACCATCTGTCACATATTTTTGATTGCAAACAGGCTAAGTTTTGTAGAATAATATCACAACTAGAAAAAGGAAATTGGTGGAATATTTGTATAGAAAATGTGTTTAAAACGTTAAGGAATTAGTGGAATTGACGGATCTCGGAAAAAGTGCGATACGAGACAATAAAGAGGATAAAAAATGGGAGAAATATGAGAGATGGACCAGTTTCGGGAAGGAAAAATACACGCCCAGGGTTTTGAAACTTGCTAACAGATTTAAAAATAAACGTGTGTTCAGAAAATGTCCGCTAGTCACTGCATAAACAAGGCAACCAAAGAAAGTCCCTGCGATAAACCATAGATTTTTGTCAATGTTTTCGAGAAGAAAACTTTGGTAATGTTTTTATATCCGACGAAAGTCGTTTCCAACTTGGTGCAAATCACTTAAACATCCTATCAAGAGAACAAGTTACTGTTCAAATTTCCAAATTCACCACTAAAATAATGGTTTGGGGAGCAATATCTGTGCGTGGTGCTACACTTCTTTGTATAGTTAATGGTACCGTTAATAGAGAAAATTATTGTGAAATTCTAAATAGTTTTCTTCGTGAAACGGCTCATGCTTTATATCCAGAGTGCTGGCAGTTACAGCAGGATAATGCAAGATGCCGCACTTCTGCATATATTTCACCCAATCTTAGTCCCATTGAAAATATATGGGAACTAATGAAGATCGATGTGGAACAAGCAGCGCCATGAAATAAAAGATATTTGATTCGGTCAGTTTTACAGGCCTGGACCACCATCATCGCACATTATAGCGTTGACCTGGTTTTGGGTTTGCCTGAACATTTACTTAAGGGTTTCGAGTAAAATGGACGTTGTATAAATAAATGGCATGAATTATTTGTTGTAATTGTATCAATTTGAGTAATAAAAATAAACGGTTTTGAAGATTGAAACTAACTTCTCCGCATCTGTGGCCCTGAACAATATTTTATCATAAAATTGTTACTTGTATACACTTCGGGGGATGTATGGTGCTAACAAACCGAAATTTCTCCAAAAATAACCAAAAATTTAGTATATCTAGTTTTATAGGACCCGCTGTACTCGCTCTAGTCAACTGAAAATCAATAGGGTACATCTGTGAGACACTTTGAACAATACTTATTCATAAAGTTGATCAATAGTATCCTCTCTGGAGGCTGTATCGTGCTAACAAACTGAAAATTCTCCTAAAATGACAAAAATTTAGTACTTCAAGTACCACAGCACCCGTGGTACTGGCTTTAGTGAGCTCAACATCAATAGGGCTCATCTTTAAGACGCTCTGAATGATATCCAATCATAAAATTCATCACTTGTATATACTCCTGAGGCTGTATCGTGCTAACAAACTGAAACTTCTCCAAAAATGACAGAAATATCGTACTTAAAGTACTGTAGCACCGGTTGTTTTGGCTCTGGTGAGCTGAAAATCAATAGGGTTCATCAGTGAGATGCCCTGAATAATATTCAATCATAAAATTGGTGACTTGTTGAACTCCGGAGGCTGTATCGTGCTAACAAACTGAAATTTCTCGAAAAACGACAAAATGTCGTACTTCAAGTACCATAGCACCCGTTGTACTGGCTCTGGTGAGCTGAAAATCAATAGGATTCATCTGTGAAATGTCCTTAACAATATTCCATCATAAGATTGGTGACTTATTACACTCCGGAGGCAGTATCGTGCTAACAAGACTTGCAAGGAAAAGTGGCCGACGACAACGACGACGACGACATACACACAGGATTTTTTTTTCTAAAAACCGTTTTTTCGTGTTGTTGTTGATGGATAACGTAAACATAATTCAAAGAAAAATTTCAAATTTCCAACTTTTTTGTGGGTAAACCAATACTTTTCTCGCATATTAGATAGGTTGGCGGAAAAGTAATATATACCGAAAAATTATAATTGTGGTTTCTGTTTTCCGGATACTTTCTAGACGGACTATATATGCAGGAAATATTTCTAATAATAGTTCAAAGATAATTAATCGTCGTTGATTCTGCAATACCTGCTATGTGCACTTTTTGGCGATTTTCAGGTTTGGTTGTATTCCATCTATATTAACGTGCGTGCATCGGTTGGTAACATCTGATATGTGCTAAAGAAATCCGTTGGTTTTTTAAATCAAATAATAAAACCCTGCAATGTGCCACCATTCAAACTATGGACAGTAATAGCTGATATGTGTATCAGGATACACATGGCAGATATCATTTAGCCTTCCCCACCGCGGGTCTTGCACATAGCAGTTATCGCATTCCATAAAATCTGCTATTATGTACACTTCAGTTTGTTGTTATTGTTGTTGTGAAGTAGTGAAGAAGTAAACACGTCGTCTTCTTTTGTTATTTGGACTTGAACATTTGATGTTATTTAGGGTAGATAACTGAGTAAAAGCTAGCAAAAGAATATTAAGTTTTTCATTGTACAGTGTGGACCAGTCAAGAAGTATGAAATGTGTACAATATAATATGACAAGGTTATTTATTCCACAAAAAATATTTATGGTACCTAATACTTCGGAGCATAAAAAAGAAAATTTTTGCTCATCCACTTTTTATATAATATGTAAAATTAATACAAAAAACGAAGGATATAATGGAGTTTTTAAAAGTGTTTCGTTTTACAAAATCAGGTTTTTATTTGTAAAAGTTGGATCAGTAAAAGTTAATTATTATACTATTATTTAGGTCCAAGCTTATATTTATTGTTGTTTCCTTCCAGATGACATCTCGTAGCAAAAGAATTTTCAATATGGCCATTGCAAAAAAACCAGAATCTTCAGTTAGTGAGAGAATTACAGTCACAGCAAATGAGTCTGATTCTCAAACAGTATTGATTCCTGATCACGATCTACTTAAGGAGTTAGATAACGTTCCCGGAAACGTTACTTCCATTTGAAATTTTGTGTTTCCAAATGAAGGTATCAATGGCGAGGTTCCTGAGTGGGAAGTACTAAAAAATGTTGAATTCGTTAGGGTATTAACAGAGGACATATCTGCTTTTGGCGAAGATACTTTTACCGAACAAGTTATTACGAATGGATGTGAAAATAATACTGCGGATACCTTTATTGAAACAGACCAACTCGTCATAATGAATCTGGATATTATTGAACATAGTATTGAGGAAGATCAAGAAAATTCAGAAGAATGCACAGAAAATATGGATATAGGGGATGATGCAGAAAATCGAATTGTAAATGAAAGGCGCGATGGAGGGCATGCAGAATACGAAAATAATCCTGCAGAAATGGATTCAGATTTTAATGAGGTAGGCACAGAAGATATGGATGAAGGAGAATACACAGACAAATCCAAAGGTGAAAACACAGAAACTGTTATTGAAAAAAGAAGAAAAACGTATAAAAACAGAGTAAGCGGTGAAAAATATACTGGCTATAAAAGAACGCCCCTCAATGTGATTATCCGCGACCAAAATAGAGATGCAAGGGCTATCAAAGGTCGCTGTGCCCATAATTCCCTACCAAAAAGAAAAACGAAGAGCTCATTTATGTGTGCTCAAATAAAAGATGAAGACAGAAAACATATTTTTGATAACTTTTGGAAGAAACTAAAAACATGGCCTGAGAAGAAAGCCTATGTTAAAGGATTAGTAACTTCGAGAGACATTAGGAGAAGAAGAAAACAAGTAACTGGGAAACGAATTAAAAGCGGAGGCCACGATATATTTTTACCAACTGGCACAGGGGACAAAGTGAGAGTTTGTCGAACTTTCTTCCTAAATACCATTTATCTGGGACGAGACACTTTTATGAAATGGGTAAAAAGAGACACTCATACTTCCAGTCCAACCTTCAGTGGAAATGAGGATGAAGAAACTGCAACAACTACTGTTAGAGATACGCACACAGTTAAAATTAATAAGGTTGAAAAAGTGAAACAATGGTTGGATTTACTGCCCAAGGTGCCTAGCCATTATTGCCGGACTTCGTCAACAAAAAATTATGTCGAGTCAACTTTTAGATCTTATCTTCACATGTATGATGTCTACAAGAAATGGTGCACAGAAAATGAACTGTTACCAGTTGGAAGAATGCAGTTCACAGGTCTGTTAAAAAAAAGATGAAGTAGCTATTCATCACCCCAGAAAAGACCAGTGCGATACTTGCTGTGGATTCGAAGTGGATACTGTTGATAATGAAGAATACGCCAACCACATCAAAAGAAAAGATGATGCTCGCACTGCTAAAAGAGCTGCCAAGGAAAGCGCTAACTCGGAAAAGTTGGTTGTAACAATGGATTTGCAAAGCGTCCTATTTTGTCCAAAAACAGAAGCATCGGCAATGTATTACAAACAAAAATTACAAGTCCACAGTTTTACTATTTATGAGCCCAATAAAGCAGACGTTTATTTGTACGTTTGGCACGAGGCTAATGGGGGTGTATCCAGCAATGAATTCACTTCATGCATAGTTCACTACATTTCTACAATGATATCCGAAACTTATAAACACGTGGTTTTGATTTCGGACGGTTGTAATTACCAGAATAGATATAAAGTATTAGCCAGCGATCTTGCACAGTCAAAATCTATCATCATTGAGCAGCTGTTTTTAGAAAAAGGTCACACAATGATGGAGGCGGACAGCGTCTATGCGACCCTGGAACAATACTTTAAACCACCAATAAATTCACCCGCGGATTACATTGCTCGACTGAGGCTGGCCAGACCTAAGCAACCTTATAATATTAAAGTAATTGATTTCAACTTTTTCTTGAAGTATGATGGCCTAGATACAAACTTACAATCATTGAGGCCAGGAAAGAAAACCAGTGACCCTACAGTTACAGATATTCGCCAAATGAGGTATTTACCCAGTGGAGAAATCTGTTAGCAACTAGGATTTACAGATGAATGGAATCAACTACCTCAAAGAAGAAAAAAAACTGATACAGGTACACCTATAAAAATGTACAACTCACAACTTCAAATAGCAGAATCAAAATTTCGTCATCTTCAGGAGTTAAAATCGGTTATTGAAAAAGATCACCATGCTTTTTATGATGCTCTAAAGTTTAAACCGGATTCAAAAAAATCAAAATAGGTATCCGACATTCTTAAAATTTTAAAATTTGTTTAGTGAATGAATGTTGTTTTTTGTTACTCACTAGAATGCCGATTTAGCTACAGCTACATATTTGTAAATTTTTTAAATAAATAAATAATCATCTTTCAATACGGTTTTAATGTTTTATTGAATTACTTATACCTAATTAATATGAAATTACTGCTATGTTTAAAAAAACAGACACAAAATATCTGTTATGTAACATAATAACTATTAATTCCAGTTTTTAAGAAAACTAACCTAAAAACTGTTGTAATAACTAACTACACTTATTTCAAGAAACATATTGATGTGTTTGGCCGGAACAGAAAGCTGTAAAATATTAATACTTAATTTAAAACACGTTTCATTTCATTCCTGAAAAGAGAGTTCTTTTTCACATAGCAGATATTGCAGAATCAACGACGATATTTAGCAACGAATACAACAATTTCTTTCAAAACAGAAAGTAACGTGAGTACAAAATTGTTCAATGTTTAAACAAAAATATCACCAATAAAGAAGTTTGTTATATATAAACTGGAATGTCCAAAATGTAATGCTGTTTATTTGGGTCGAACCCTTAGAAATTTCGAAATCCGATACAGCGAACACTTACAGGCATACAGAATAATACAACAAGATAAATCGTACTACGCAAAACATCTATTTGACACCAATCATTCATTGACACCTAGCACAGAACTAGAAGTACTACATATTTGTGATAAGAAACATGAAGTGGATTTCCTTGAAGTATTGGAAATTGGAAGACCCTTAAGAAATCCACAATATGAAGTGGTCAATGAACAGAAAATCTAGGGAATTCTCCACTTTCAAACTGTCTTTTTAAGTGGTAATTGTAAAGAGCAGCAGATGTAGTCTTCCTGATTTTCGATATCATTGCACAGTTATATTGATCTTAATTGGGAGAGAGATATTCAGGATATCCCCCTAGCGTTAATAATATCTGAGCTATATTATTTGTAATATTAGATCTTCTTCTCTCTATTATCATATATTTAGTCAATCACTTCTGGATCTAGCAAAAAATAATTATTAAACATCAGGTAGGCATCAAATGAAATGTAACTTCTGTCATTCTGACGATGATATTTAATATCGAAACAATTGTCAAATTTATCAGAATTTTCAATATTTTTCCAATATTGTGAAATTATCTTGAAACAGTAAGTTTCATTTAAAACAGTATGAGTAGATTTCACGAAGTATGGGTTGATCAATTTGTAACAAAATTTTGAATCAATAACATCTATATTGCTCTTGCAAACATTTTTTACATATGTCCTATTGCAGTATCAACGACGTTAGGTTTCATTATTTTTTTAATTGTATTATTAGACAAATTCAGTAATTTCAATGTTCATTAAACTGAAATTACTAGTTTGAGTTGTAAATAAACATGAGAAACATATCTCTTGAAACATATTTCTTCATGATACTCTATATAGAACTATAAATAATGTATGTAGCTGTTTTTTGTGCGTCTTTTAAGATCTTACTTCCTTATACTTCGAGTTCCAATGAAGTCACGAAAATAAGTCATAATTTAAACTGAATCCCTGCGCTACTGGAGAACCATTAAAGAAAGAGAACATCCATCTTGATTTAGCCTAGGAACAGTTAAAATGGCCATCGCAATCGTTTATAATAACAGACCTCGCGAAGAAATCGTGAAAGGAAATACCAGCAACTTCCTGCAGTACCGTGATGAACGTTATTTCCGTTTCTTATTAGACAGCTACCACCTAAATACGAAAGTAAAAAATTCATTTACCGTCTTGTTCTCGTTTTTTATTAAATTGAGAGATAACTTCGTGCAACTGTTAACGGGAAATGGAAATTGAGTTTTTTTAGTGTTCACCTGTGGAATATCTTGAATATTGTCTACCAAAATAAATTAATTAATAAATGAAATCAAGATATTTGTGAAATAAATGAAAAGGACCAAATTTCTTTGCTAGAAATTTAATCACTCACTGATCGATCCATTAAAAGTTTAATTCTCGGAAAAAACTCCCGGATAAAGTTCCGCTTCATTTTCATTTAAAAAACTTAAATATAAACTTCTTCAACACAGGAAATGGTATAATAACCTATCCAGACATTAATTTATATAGAATTGTGGATCATCTTAAAGTACATGTGACAATATGATTTTGAAATTGACTGTCTCGACCCTTACTTCGTGGAATATGCTCATATTAGTGTTTTTAAATGAAACTCAAGGTCTCTAGTTAATTCCACAATATAATACAGGTTATTGAAATTTTTTTAGAATTTTCAATAATTTGTATTATATTGTGGAATTAACTAGAGACCTTGAGTTTCATTTGAAAACACGAATATGAGTTTGGACTATTTTTTGTAGCATCTGGGGAATAGAGAAATCTGAAATAAGTATAGTTGAATGGCAAATGATCGTTGGATTGTAATGCAAGGTTATAAAATACAATGGAATTATGTAAGCAAATCGTCAAAGATGGTATTCTCACCTGAAGGTCTTGGACGATATTCTTCGGGGTTGCAACCCTTCTTGCAAAACGACATTGAAGCAGACGTTAGCAGGGGGTCAATGGGGTTTATGATAACTTATTACCAGCACTGGCACGTGAAATGTAGACTTAACTTCGAGAAATTTTCGATCATTCTGCTCTTCGCCGTGTACTGTACTTGATCTTTAATTGAGTACAGTGATTTATACCGCATGTCCGTTTGGTTGCAGAATACCATCAACGATTTGCAGAATATTAATTTGAAATTTATTATTATGAAATGTGAACAAAAGTTAAATGTTACCCGAAACCAATTGAATAAATAACTGAAAACTCAACATACCCCCTACCAAAATACATAGTATTTTAACTAACTTATTTAGAAAATGTTGGTAAACGGCATAACTTTACCGTTGCTCTATGAAAAAGACGTCGAGTTCTGATATAAGCAACTTTCGCAATTCCATCAGAGCGCGGAAATAACTTCCCAATTCTTTCCAATTTCCAAATGAAAGATGGTACATTGTCATCTTCAATAATAACTACGACATTAAGTTCGAGTGGAATATGTTGATTTTGCCACTTATTTTGTTGTTGGAGTGTATTTAAATATTCACTATGCCACCGGAAACACACATCTTGCTGATGTCTTTGTATGAGCTGCCATCGATCTAACTGAATCATAATAAGATAGAGAAGATCAGGATCTGCAACTGCTGTTAGCAGCACTACCCTAAGAAAGTGACTTGGGGCTAACACTGAGAAATCATTGTAGAACTCTTCAAAAGTTATGCCGTGTGAGCCATCCACTCGAAAGATATGAGAACACTCGAGGTACCGAGCGGGGTACATGTGCACCCCAGCGTCAGTTATTATGGCATGATTTTTGAAATATTGCGTTTTATGCCTTCATATTTATTTATTGTTAATAAAGAGCAGTGCATTTCTACCCCGCTCGGTACTTGAAGCCAGCAATTTTTGCTGCTACCTCCACATGGGGTAGTAAGATTATTCACCGCCGGGAGGGAATGAATTCATGTCAGAGCCTGGAAGAAATGTACGAAAGGGTTGGCTTCGGCCTCAGCGGCTACCAGTTGTCGTTGATAATGAGGGGTCTTGTGCTATAGGGTTACGTCAGTTAGAGGGGTGGGTTGAGGAAAAATATTAGGTGTAGCTCTTATGGTTATATGTTACGTATTTATATAATCATACTCTCCTGGTTGAGAAAATGAACTAACCGATAATTATTTCTATAACGAGTTTATTATAAAAAATAAAAAAATAAAAAGATTACACCAATTGACAAAAGCGTCAGGAATAATTGTATGTAAATGTTGTGACTGTAAATAATTAAAACCAATGATAGGATCGAGAGAAAACTTGAGATACCCTGTTACATTAACGAGAATTAAATGCAGAATAAAATGAAATTTGTTAGTTTGAAATTAACCCTTCGTTAGGCGCGCGGTAAAATATGACTTAAATAGGCGCGTGGGGAACATATGTCACCCATACTAAAATATCGTGTTATTTAAATTATTAACAAGTATTCAATTTATTAAGTAAGAACAAACAACAAAAGAGATTCTGAAAATTTATTAACATAGAAATATATGGCTTACAAAATTATTTATAGTCTTACATGATTAATTTTGGTAACACTTAATACAAATTTCTTTTAAGTGATCTCCGCAAGTCCAATGTCTACTTCCTGCTGAACAGGTTTCTCTGTGATACCCAGAAGTATGTTCGCTCGTCTTCTCAACTCTCGAGGAAGACTTGTAATTTTAGACCTCCGGTTTATCTGAGGCTCAATTAGGGCCCATGCTATGGTTTCAATGAATTTCGACCTTTTGACCATTTTGTCATACTTTTGGTGAAATTTATGAATACATAATGTATTTATTGCTGCCACATTTAAAAAATTATAAAATAATACCATCGGCCACCGTATTGTGTTACGTGATACATTTTCTTTTTGACAAAGTTGGTCCACAAGGTCTACACCAACTTTTGTCATATTATAATATGTGATTATCTCTGGCTTTCGTTGTTCACCAGTATCACGATCTATATCATTACCAGAGTGCATTGTTGATAGCACCAGAACTCTTTTTTTCTTTTTGGGACAGTAAGATACTAGGGTTAAATTTTTTCTAAAACCAAATAGTGACGAATTAACCTCTCTTTTCTTGTCAGGTAAAAATGTAGTTGGAATTTGTCGTTTATTTTTTCGTAACGTACCAACGTAAGTAAGTTTTTTTTCATTAAAAAGTCGATTTGCAAGTGGTATACTAGAAAACCAGTTATCGCCAGTAACATTTCTGTTCGAGCCTTCGATTGGTTGGACAAGACGAATAACAATGTCTTCAGCTTTGTTACTAACTTTATAAGGTCCATCCGGCTGATTTCCAACATATGTTTCAAGGCACAGTGTGTAAGCCATTTTGCAGTCAACCAGTGCAAACACCTTTAAGCCATATTCAGCTGGCTTGCTAGGAATATATTGTCTGAAAGGACAATTATCCCTGAACGCCAAAAGTTGCTCGTCTACTGTCACATTCTCTCCAACTGTAAAGTATTTTTGAAAATTATTTACAAACAAGTCTGAAATCTCTCGAATGGGAGCCAATTTATCAGACTCCTTTCGAATAAGACGATCTCTAATGTCATCAAATCGAATACATCGTATTATAAATCTAAATCTCTTCTCACTCATGGTCAAGTAACAAGATTCTGAACCGTTTCCCTTGGAATTATCCCAAAGTGTTTCCATATTTTTCCTTGAACATCTAAGAGATCCTATGAGATAAAGTAATTCAATAAACGCTCTAATTTCTACAGGATCAGTAGTTCTAGCATCTCTGTGCCGATCAAACTTCTCTCGAATCGACTCTATATAAATATTAGTGGAAGTCATAATGATCTGAATTATATGATCGTCTAAGAAGAGACCTATGATATATTTTTCATATTTTGTATTTTTTGCTTCGCCTTGTGGACCTGCCATATGCTTTATTAGATTGTGAGCTCTTGTACGAGTATTTTTAGGTGGCACTATTTTACTCCATATAGTTGTTTTATCCTTACCTATATATGCATCATTATTGAGTTCTATTTCAATATCAGAATCCTCGTTCTCTTCTCCGGAATCATACTCCTGATCGGAATCTGTGCTGTGTTCGTTTTCTGAGACGTGGTCTTCTTCTCCTGAATCGGTTTCACTTTCATTATCTAGCGCGAATTCCTCTTCGGAAGACAGATCATTGTACCATTCCATCCATTTTTTGGATCATTACTTCGCTCAATTCTTGGTTTTTTCGGTTCCATTATATTATTATTGGCTAAAAAAATAATAAACTAATAAAACCGACAAAGCACTTAACTGATTTGTTTTATAATATGAAAAAAAATACTTACCGTGTATAACGTATATATATAGGCGCGCGGGGGACAACTGTCACCCAATGAGATATTTATTGCTTTGAAATGTACCTGACGCTTGCGATCGTAGTACTGATAATTACAGCTGTATTACCAATGTCTCTGGGAGAGGTATTGAGATGGGTGCGGCACAGATAGAAATAACTGTAGTTTTATCGCATGTTATATAGTGATGGGGGACATATGTCACCCGCGCGCCTAACGAAGGGTTAATAGCCGCAATGTTTTTTTCTTGAGTTCCGTACTTTCCATCCTTAAATCGCAGTTGTTTAATTTCTAACTTGTCTAACTGCTAACATGATAGCTTAAATATTTATTTTCAATTCAAAAAAAAAAACAAAAAAAAAAAAAATTCTACTTCATAAAATATATTTGATTTTTATCAACGATTCAAGATAATTTGAATGATATCCAATCCTTCCAAGTGAAATAAGAGCTATTTAAGCTTTATGTGTGTTTAAGGAATAATCGTTCGTTTATTCCCATACATAAATTTGATCCCTCGAGTCGGACAGAGCATAAAACCAGCGATAAATCCTAATTATTAAAATTGGAAAATGGAATGTGTGTCTGGTATCTGGTAATTGGACTGGACCGATTGTGAATTGGACTTTGTCAAGGACTCATTCAGGTCAGACGTTTCCAATATATTCTTTATTTTTTGAACTGTTCAACATTTGACGTGCGAGTTTTCGCACACAGTTTGCAAACTTTTTTTACGTATATAAACCTGTAATCAAACATGGATCCGGATGCGTTGTTATTAAAAGCGCACGCCGCTCGAAGAACTGCTAAAGGTAGTATCACTAGAATAGAGAATTTTATCAATGCAAATGCAGGTAATTTATTGCATAAACTTGAATATGATACCAGGTTAGAGCTACTTGAAACTTCTTTCAAAAAATTTTGTGAATCTCAGGACGTCATTGAGGGCTCCGAGACAGATCTTGATAAGATTGGTGACCCTAGTGACTATGAAGAAAAATATTGTACTTTAAAAACTCAATTAAAAATTTTGATTGATCATTCTTCTCCTAAAGATAATGCTACCGTTCAAGGTACAAACCAACAAGGTCATCACGCAAATTCCATACAAAATGTTAATGTTAAAACAGAGGTAAAATCTAAGATGCCTGAAATAGTAATTGACAAATTTGCAGGTGGGCACCAAAGTTGGAATGGTTTCTATGATATTTTTAAAGCCCTTGTTTTAGACAATGATGATTTGGCAGAAATACAAAAACTTATTTATTTAAAATCAAATTTACTGGGTGAACCTCAAAAATTAATTTCAAATTTACCATTGGTCGCCTCTAATTTGTCAGTAGCAATTGACATACTTAAGGAAAGATATGAAAATAAGTTAGCGAATATTTACGTTCACATCAAGGGCCTATTAGACGTTCCATCAATAAATAAAAGTAATTCAATGAATTTGCGTAACTTTGTTGTCACAGTTAAACAGCACACTGAGTGCTTAAAAAATTTGAATGTTCCTATAGCAGAGTGGGATTTGATTTTGGTGTATATTTTGTCCCAAAAACTAGACATTAACACTAGACGTGGGTATGAATTGGAAAGAGGTCCTACTCTTTTACCTACTTTAGACGGGTTCCTCAAGTTCGTTGAGAAAAGATGTCAGGCTGCTGAAAATTTGGTTTCGCCAGAGTTGCCTCGTAAAAACTCTAATTTTGCTAATGTAGATAAAAAGTTAAGTTGTTTGTTTTGCAAAATGTCAAATCATAACATGTTTAAATGCTTTAAATTCAAAGAATTGCCATTGAATAAAAGAAAACAGTTTATATTTTCAAATCGGTTATGTTTAAAATGTTTTGCTCCACATCATGTAAGTCAATGTGAGTGGAAGAATTGCCCTATTTGCGGCGAAGCTCATAATTCCCTATTACATGCGGGAAATTCTGTCGATTATTCGTCAAAATCTAATAATTCTCACAATAATACAATAAATGCTCAACAAAATTCGAGTTTTGATTCCAATCGTGGGCCTACCAATCACAAACAAAAAGGTTATTCCATGAACAAATCGAGTAGTAACTCAGATCAAGCTTCTAACATAGAACAAATACAAAATTCGGAGGTTACTCAAGCTTCCACTAGTGACAAGCTTGGGGCACAATTCAACACTATGTCAAGCCTTTTTATAAACCAAAAATCTCATATTTTATTGGCAACTGCATCCGTACATGTTTCAAATAACAATGGCCATTTAATATCTGCCAGAGCCGTGCTTGATAGTGGGTCTCAAGTATCACTAATCACACATAAATTAGCGAAAAGACTACAATACCCTACCTATAATAAAAACTTGTCAATTTGTGGTGTATCAGGTCACATGCAAGTAAGTGAAGGAATAGATATTAAATTGTTCTCAAAGGTTGATCCCACAAAAACATTTGAAGTAAATTGTTCCGTAACAAATTTTATTTCTTCTAAGTTGCCTCAATTTCCTCTACAAACAGATCGATTAGAAATCCCTTGTAGTATCGTCTTGGCCGACTCAAATTATGATGTTCCAGATCACGTAGATTTGTTATTAGGAGCAGATGTTTATTATTCATTACTTTTACCTGGTCTGATTAACCTTGGGGACAACCTACCCATATTACAAAATACTCATCTTGGTTGGGTGGTAGGAGGTGTCCTATCCCCAACAATCTTGTCAAATTTTATAACATGTGATCAAGTTCCCTCACATTCTTTATTCATTAATTTCAATCAAATCGACAATTTGCTGCAAAAATTCTGGGCAGTTGAAGATGTGCCACAAGGACGTATTTTATCAAGTGAAGATGAACTTTCTGAACAAATATTTAAGGATACCACAAAAATTTTGGATAATGGTAGATTTCAAGTGGATATGCCATTTAAATCGCCCGTTGAGAGTTCTAAACTAGGCGAATCTTTTTCATATGCCAAAAAACGTTTTCTTTCATTAGAGAAAAGATTGCATCAAAATAAGTCATTGTTTGACCAATATTCAGAGTTTATTAAAGAATACATCAACTTAGGTCATGCACGGTACATTCCTCTTGATCTTAAAAATATTCACAATAACCACAAATATTTTATACCTCACCATTGTGTGATTCGCAATGATAAAGTTACAACGCGTCTCAGAGTGGTCTTCGACGCGTCCCTAAAAACCACCTCGGGATATTCATTAAACGACATATGTCTAAAAGGGCTTGTTGTTCAGCCAAAGCTATTTGACATTTTGTGTCGCTTTAGAGCTTATATGTTGGCTGTTGTTGCAGACATCGAAAAGATGTACCGGCAAATCTTGATTAATTCTGATCACATTTACCTACAAAACATCTTATGGCGAGAAAATATAACAGATGATATTAAATGCATTGAATTGTTAACTGTTAGCCACGGAACAAATTTTGCACCTTATGTAGCCACTCGTTATCTCGTTGAATTGGCAGACATGTATAAAAAAGAATTTCCGTTGGCAGCTATGGCAATCCAAACTCAAACATACGTTGACGATGTGTTGGCTGGAGCTGACTCTTTCGAGGAGCTCTGTGAACTGAAAACCCAATTAATAAAATTACTTAATTTAGGCCAATTTACACTTTATAAATGGTGTTCAAATTCCATTGAGTTTATGAACAATTTTACCTCAGAAACTGAATCCAAAAACTACTCTATAAATTCTGAGAGTAATTCCAATAAAGTGCTGGGTGTTTTTTGGGAGCCGAAATCAGATCACTTTTCTATTTCTCTGCCCAAGAACATAAATGTAAATCCAATTACGAGAAGAAACGTCTTAGCTATTATAGCTCAAATATATGATCCGTTGGGACTTGTTGCTCCAATTGTCATAACAGCCAAAATCTTCATGCAGAAGCTTTGGTTATTGAATTTAAATTGGGACGACTGTTTAAATTTAGAGTTAAGTAACGAATGGATTCAATTTTCTACAAACATTTTTGAATTATCAGAGTTAAAAATTCCGCGATGTTTAATTAATAATCGCAATATCAAGCGAATTGAGATTCATTCTTATTCAGACGCAAGCTTAAAGGCATATGGGTGTTGTATATATTTAAGAACTGTTTATGAAAATAACAGTGTTTCTTGTCATCTAATTTGTGCCAAATCTAGAGTTTGTCCTTTGCGAACAATTTCTCTTCCAAAATTGGAATTATGCGCATGCGTGTTGTCAGCAAAGGTCACCCATCGTATTTTAGAAACATTCAAAAATAACGTCCAAATAGCCAGTGTTAATCTTTGGACTGATTCGCAAATTTCGTTAGCATGGCTACAATCACATCCAAGTAGATGGAATATATTTGTCTCTAATAGAGTTTCTTTAATTCAAGAACTAACATCCTTGTACACCTGGAGGTACATTCCTACCAAACAAAATCCAGCTGATTATGTATCTAGAGGTATGATGGCGCAAGAACTTATTTCTAATAATATGTGGTGGCAAGGGCCCTCACATTTGAAAAATGTTGATTTTAATTTAAATTCATTTCAGTCAAGTGTTAATATTCAGAAAATTCCGGAAGAACGGAAAGTTGTTATGAGTACAACCTCTACTGAAAATTATATGATAAGTATTTTCAATAGGTTTTCAGATTTTCTGAAAATACAACGTATAGTTGCATTCTGTCTTCGGTTTAGACATAATTTACAACATAAAGATGATAAAAGGTTTGATCCTTTAAAAGTAGATGAATTACAACATGCTTTAAAGGCAACATTGCAAGTTTTGCAACAACATTATTTTTCTCAAGAAAAAGATTTATTAAAAAACAAGAAGGTCCTTCGAAATAAATAGTTTAATTCTTTGAATCCCTTTATTGACTTGGAAGGCTTAATCCGCGTTGGCGGGAGATTGTCAAATGCTGATCTGCCATTTGCACAAAAGCATCCAATATTATTGCCCGCTAGATGCCACATTGTTGATTAGATGCTACGGAGAGAGCACCTTAAATTATATCATGCCGGTGCTCAAACCGTGTTAAGTAACTTTAGACTACGTTATTGGCCTTTAGATGGCCTTAGAGCTGTTAAACGCATAATCCACAAGTGCATCCCTTGTTTTAAATTTAAAGCTAGGTGTGCTGAGCAAATGATGGCAGATCTGCCTAAAGATTGAATTTCAGTTTGTCGTCCATTTTTAAAGGTCGGTGTGGACTTTGGGGGTCCATTTTTAATTAAAACCTCGAATTTACGCAAAGCCTCTAAAGTTAAAGCATATATTGCTATATTTGTATGTATGACTACTAAGTGCGTCCATATAGAATTGGTGTCGGGCTTGTCGACAGAACAATTTTTGCTCACATTACAACGTTTCATAGGCCGACGGGGTAATCCTTCGGTAATATACTCTGACAATGCCACTAATTTTTTTGGCTCCAGTAACCATTTGAAAACCTTATACGAATTTTTTAAATCCAAAAGTAATATTGAGTCTATTGAAAATTTTTTATCGAAAAATGAGACTCAGTGGAAATTTATCCCACCTCGTTCACCACATTGGGGCGGTCTTTGGGAGGCCGCAATTAAGGGTGCTAAGCATCATCTGATTAAAGCTATTGGTAAAACAGTTCTAAATTTTGAGGAATTTTCGACAGTCTTGGTTTGCATTGAGAGCATCATGAACTCGCGGCCTCTTAGCATTTTATCAAATGATCCGACTGATTTAAACTCTTTAACACCGGGACATTTTTTAATAGGCGACAATCTTTCAGCATTCCCAGACAAAGACTTGAGTAATATTCCAGAAAATCGATTGTCAATGTATCAGAAGTGTATTAAATTCAAACAAATATTTTGGAAGCGATGGTCCATTGAATATCTTAATAGGCTTCAGCAAAGGCCAAAATTTACCAATCAAACCCGAAATTTGGAAATTAATCAATTAGTCCTTTTAAAGGAGGATAACTTGCCTCCTTTCAGGTGGGCTCTCGCGCGAATCATTGAAATTATTCAGGGTTCAGACGGCAAAGTTCGTTTAATTAGAGTCAAAACATCAGATGGAACGTTTCTTAGGTCTATAGCGAAGGTATGTCCCCTTCCTGATGATGCCTAGATTTGTGTATTGTTAAATCTTAAACTTTGTTCATTAGGTTAGCTATTTTTTATGTTTTATGTACTGTGTTGTGTGCGGAAGTTATCTGAAGTGAAGTGTTTTGTTTAAGTTGAAGTTTTCTCCCGGAAAACGTCCAAGGCGGGAGTTATGTTTAATTTCTAACTTGTCTAACTGCTAACATGATAGCTTAAATATTTATTTTCAATTCAAAAAAAAAAAAAAAAAAAAAAAAAAAAAAAAAAAAAAAAAAAAAAAAAAAAAAAAAAAAAAAAAAAATTCTACTTCATAAAATATATTTGATTTTTATCAACGATTCAAGATAATTTGAATTATATCCAATCCTTCCAAGTGAAATAAGAGCTATTGAAGCTTTATGTGTGTTTAAGGAATAATCGTTCGTTTATTCCCATACAGCAGTCTTCCTCCTTTAACTGTGCGATTTGTCTGCTCATCTCTTCAACTTTATCTTCTATCTTGCATATTCTTCCGTTATTGTTATTGTGGCTGTTGTAATTGCCAATCCTGTTAAATTTCCTATTCTTATTGAAATCTGCGTATCTGCAGTAGCCATTTCCTTGATTAAACTGTCTGAATGTCCTTCCGGAGGGGTTAGCGTTGTGAAATCCTCTGCTGTTCACCCTCCTTTGTTTGTTCCTAAAGTCAAAGTTTGATTTTCTGAACTTTTAAAAACTTCCCGCTGCTATGATTGTTTTGTTGCATCCGTTGTGGCATTCGTAGTTACTGTCTTGATCGTTGCTTCTTTGGTATATTTTTCGGCTAAACGTTCTGGCATCCCTTCTGATACGTATGCTGCCTGTAGTATTTCTGCTAATTTTTCTATTTCCGTCGCATACTGTGTTACATCCTACCCATTTTGTTCTACTTTATTAAGTTTTGCTAAGAGAAGGCTTGAGTTGTCTCCTCTTATTCCTGATTTTAGTCTTTTCTTGATTTCTATAGAGTTTTCCGCCGTGATGAAGCTTCTAGCTTTTCCAGTTAATCTCGTCTTAATTAGTAAAATAGCATTTTCTTCGTTACCTGTCGTGTTTATTTGTAGCAAATCTAATGAGTCCAAAAATGATTGCAACTTACTTTCTTCTCTGTTGAATTCAGTCGGTAAAACCTTACTCGCAAAATTAAAAAAATTATTCATACTTGTCGCCATTTTCAACTGTTTGCTTATTGCTTGTAATACACCAGTATCGATTTTCTCAAATATAGAGGTAGGTTTTTAATAATACAATGTAACGCTTGAAATGCCCTAGCAGTTTTATCTCTAATCCTCTCTGAATAATTTTTACAACTTTCTTGTTGTACTAAACTTAAGTTTTTCCAGTTTTTACCTATTAATTTAGCAAAATTATTATGAAGAATTATTATGCTATTGATTACTTCGATATGAATATCTGGATTTTTAGGAGTTTCCTTTTTCAAAACCCTTCTTCCCTATTTATTAATTTCTTCTACAATTGACCTTAACTTATCTTCGAAATATTTTCACGCTATTTACATTTATGAGATTTGTTCATAAAAATTGAGTGCATAAGTACTTACAATTTCTATACAGTCAAAGTTCCTGATGTCTGCTTCGCTGCAATGCTTGGTTGATGTCCCTTTTCAGCGCTCTACGATGCGTTTACCATAATGACCATATAAATTTCAGGATAAAAGCTACTGTTATGATATACAATAGAACCATTATATGCGTTGAAAAACTGTCTTGTTGCACCATAAAAGTATTGTTGACAGTACTAGTTTCTTTTACCTCTTGTTCAGTAGGTGAGCCGTCCATAGTTTCGCTTCTCCAGGGTCACAGGTTTGGATAAAGGACCATATACTCCCACTTGTTCGAATGAATTTTTCGGATTATTTACCATTTCCCATTTACCATTACCATTTGATTCGCAGGAATATTTACCATTACCATTGGTTTCACAGGAATATTTACCATTACCATTAGTTTCACAGGAATATTTACCATTACCATTTGTTTCACAGGAATATTCACCATTACCATTTGTTTCGCAGGAATATTTACCATTATCATTTTTTTCGCAGGAATATTTACCATTGTCATTTGTTTCACAGGAATATTTACCATTAACATTTGTTTCACAGTAATATTTACCATTACCATTGGTTTCACAGGAATATTTACCATTTCCCATTTACCATTACCATTTGATTCGCAGGAATATTTACCATTACCATTGGTTTCACAGAAATATTTACCATTACCATTGGTTTCACAGGAATATTTACCATTACCATTTGTTTCACAGGAATATTCACCATTACCATTTGTTTCGCAGGAATATTTACCATTATCATTTTTTTCGCAGGAATATTTACCATTGTCATTTGTTTCACAGGAATATTTACCATTAACATTTGTTTCACAGTAATATTTACCATTACCATTGGTTTCACAGGAATATTTACCATTTCCCATTTACCATTACCATTTGATTCGCAGGAATATTTACCATTACCATTGGTTTCACAGGAATATTTACCATTACCATTGGTTTCACAGGAATATTTACCATTACCATTTGTTTCACAGGAATATTCACCATTACCATTTGTTTCGCAGGAATATTTACCATTATCATTTTTTTCGCAGGAATATTTACCATTGTCATTTGTTTCACAGGAATATTCACCATTAACATTTGTTTCACAGTAATATTTACCATTACCATTGGTTTCACAGGAATATTTACCATTTCCCATTTACCATTACCATTTGATTCGCAGGAATATTTACCATTACCATTGGTTTCACAGGAATATTTACCATTACCATTGGTTTCACAGGAATATTTACCATTACCATTTGTTTCACAGAAATATTCACCATTACCATTTGTTTCGCAGGAATATTTACCATTATCATTTTTTTCGCAGGAATATTTACCATTGTCATTTGTTTCACAGGAATATTTACCATTAACATTTGTTTCACAGTCATATTTACCATTACCATTGGTTTCACAGGAATATTTACCATTTCCCATTTACCATTACCATTTGATTCGCAGGAATATTTACCATTACCATTGGTTTCACAGGAATATTTACCATTACCATTGGTTTCACAGGAATATTTACCATTACCATTTGTTTCACAGGAATATTCACCATCACCATTTGTTTCGCAGGAATATTTACCATTATCATTTTTTTCGCAGGAATATTTACCATTGTCATTTGTTTCACAGGAATATTTACCATTAACATTTGTTTCACAGTAATATTTACCATTACCATTGGTTTCACAGGAATATTTACCATTTCCCATTTACCATTACCATTTGATTAGCAGGAATATTTACCATTACCATTGGTTTCACAGGAATATTCACCATTACCATTGGTTTCACAGGAATATTTACCATTACCATTTGTTTCACAGGAATATTCACCATTACCATTTGTTTCGCAGGAATATTTACCATTATCATTTTTTTCGCAGGAATATTTACCATTGTCATTTGTTTCACAGGAATATTTACCATTAACATTTGTTTCACAGTAATATTTACCATTACCATTGGTTTCACAGGAATATTTACCATTTCCCATTACCATTTGATTCGCAGGAATATTTACCATTACCATTGGTTTCACAGGAATATTTACCATTACCATTGGTTTCACAGGAATATTTACCATTATCATTTGTTTCACAGGAATATTCACCATTACCATTTGTTTCGCAGGAATATTTACCATTATCATTTTTTTCGCAGGAATATTTACCATTGTCATTTGTTTCACAGGAATATTTACCAATAACATTTGTTTCACAGTAATATTTACCATTACCATTGGTTTCACAGGAATATTTACCATTTCCCATTTACCATTACCATTTGATTCGCAGGAATATTTACCATTACCATTGGTTTCACAGGAATATTTACCATAACCATTGGTTTCACAGGAATATTTACCATTACCATTTGTTTCACAGGAATATTCACCATTACCATTTGTTTCGCAGGAATATTTACCATTAACATTTGTTTCACAGTAATATTTACCATTACCATTGGTTTCACAGGAATATTTACCATTTCCCATTTACCATTACCATTTGATTCGCAGGAATATTTACCATTACCATTGGTTTCACAGGAATATTTACCAGTACCATTGGTTTCACAGGAATATTTACCATTACCATTTGTTTCACAGGAATATTCACCATTACCATTTGTTTCGCAGGAATATTTACCATTATCATTTTTTTCGCAGGAATATTTACCATTGTCATTTGTTTCACAGGAATATTCCCCATTAACATTTGTTTCACAGTAATATTTACCATTACCATTGGTTTCACAGGAATATTTACCATTTCCCATTTACCATTACCATTTGATTCGCAGGAATATTTACCATTACCATTGGTTTCACAGGAATATTTACCATTACCATTGGTTTCACAGGAATATTTACCATTACCATTTGTTTCACAGGAATATTCACCATTACCATTTGTTACGCAGGAATATTTACCATTATCATTTTTTTCGCAGGAATATTTACCATTGTCATTTGTTTCACAGGAATATTTACCATTAACATTTGTTTCACAGTAATATTTACCATTACCATTGGTTTCACAGGAATATTTACCATTTCCCATTTACCATTACCATTTGATTCGCAGGAATATTTACCATTACCATTGGTTTCACAGGAATATTTACCATTACCATTGGTTTCACAGGAATATTTACCATTACCATTTGTTTCACAGGAATATTCACCATTACCATTTGTTTCGCAGGAATATTTACCATTATCATTTTTTTCGCAGGAATATTTACCATTGTCATTTGTTTCACAGGAATATTTACCATTAACATTTGTTTCACAGTAATATTTACCATTACCATTGGTTTCACAGGAATATTTACCATCTCCCATTTACCATTACCATTTGATTCGCAGGAATATTTACCATTACCATTGGTTTCACAGGAATATTTACCATTACCATTGGTTTCACAGGAATATTTACCATTACCATTTGTTTCACAGGAATATTCACCATTACCATTTGTTTCGCAGGAATATTTACCATTATCATTTTTTTCGCAGGAATATTTACCATTGTCATTTGTTTCACAGGAATATTTACCATTAACATTTGTTTCACAGTAATATTTACCATTACCATTGGTTTCACAGGAATATTTACCATTTCCCATTTACCATTACCATTTGATTCGCAGGAATATTTACCATTACCATTGGTTTCACAGGAATATTTACCATTACCATTGGTTTCACAGGAATATTTACCATTACCATTTGTTTCACAGGAATATTCACCATTACCATTTGTTTCGCAGGAATATTTACCATTATCATTTTTTTCGCAGGAATATTTACCATTGTCATTTGTTTCACAGGAATATTTACCATTAACATTTGTTTCACAGTAATATTTACCATTACCATTGGTTTCACAGGAATATTTACCATTTCCCATTTACCATTACCATTTGATTCGCAGGAATATTTACCATTACCATTGGTTTCACAGGAATATTTACCATTACCATTGGTTTCACAGGAATATTTACCATTACCATTTGTTTCACAGGAATATTCACCATTACCATTTGTTTCGCAGGAATATTTACCATTATCATTTTTTTCGCAGGAATATTTACCATTGTCATTTGTTTCACAGGAATATTTACCATTAACATTTGTTTCACAGTAATATTTACCATTACCATTGGTTTCACAGGAATATTTACCATTTCCCATTTACCATGACCATTTGATTCGCAGGAATATTTACCATTACCATTGGTTTCACAGGAATATTTACCATTACCATTGGTTTCACAGGAATATTTACCATTACCATTTGTTTCACAGGAATATTCACCATTACCATTTGTTTCGCAGGAATATTTACCATTATCATTTTTTTCGCAGGAATATTTACCATTGTCATTTGTTTCACAGGGATATTTACCATTAACATTTGTTTCACAGTAATATTTACCATTACCATTGGTTTCACAGGAATATTTACCATTTCCCATTTACCATTACCATTTGATTCGCAGGAATATTTACCATTACCATTGGTTTCACATGAATATTTACCATTACCATTGGTTTCACAGGAATATTTACCATTACCATTTGTTTCACAGGAATATTCACCATTACCATTTGTTTCGCAGGAATATTTACCATTATCATTTTTTTCGCAGGAATATTTACCATTGCCATTTGTTTCACAGGAATATTTACCATTACCATTGGTTTCACAGGAATATTTACCATTACCATCCTGGCAGGATCGCCATGTAGTGGTTACTTAGTGAGTGCCTCTCATATAGACTACTTTAACCATGAAACCATTTATCTTGGAGAAACACTTATCTCGTAACCATTCTTAAAGTGTTGAATAAATAACATAATTTAAAAATTCACTGGGATAAATATATTAAGAATTATTAACACAAATTATAAATACACGATACATACATTTGTAGCATTCAAAATAATAATAATGAATCATCCTGAATTGGTCGACACTCTCTATTTATAGGAAGTGTGCGATTGAATGTGTCAGGTTCCCGTATTCAAAATGAATGTGATATTTATATTTTCCAATGGACGTGCTTTCGGTGTGTTTGATTGACCTTAATAGATCGATGCCCGCTAACCGCATTGAAATTATTATTTATACGAATTTAACAATGTTTTTTCTTTTGATAATGCTCTTCTATGATAATGTCTTTTGGGATCATCACAGTAGGTATTTTAACAGTACAGTTTATCGCTTGAAATGCCCTAAAAGGTTTATCCCTAATGTTATCCAAATAATTTTTACAACTTTCTTGCTGCACTAAACTTAGGTTCATCCAATTTTTACCGTACAATTTAGCAAAATTATTATGAAGAATTATTATGCCATGCACTACTTTTCAAAACCCCTTTCCCTGTTTATTTATTTCTCCTACTTTTGCCTTTAACTTATCTTCGAAATTTTCCCATGTTATTGACATTTAAAAAGATCAACTATTCGTTCATAAAGTGCATAAGTACTTACAATTTCAAACAGTCAAAGTTCCTGACGTATGCTTCGCTGCTATCTGTCGGTTGATGTCTCTTTCTAATGCCCTTCGATGCGTTTTCAGTAGGGACCACATGAATTTTAGACTGAACGATACCGTTATTATGTATACTAAGACCATTATTTGTGTTGCAAAATTATCTTGCTGCACTGTGAAATTATTGTTTCCGTACCAGTTTCTTATACATCTTGCTTTGTAGGTGCATCACCCATAGTTCTGCTCCTCCAAGGTCCAAAATTCAAATAAAAAACTATTTACCTTTGCTCGTTCGGATTATCATCAAATCGCAGGACTATTGTCTCATAATATCATTAGTTTGCAGGATTATTGTTGAATATTATCATTTAGTTTGCAGGATCATTGTTGCATATTACCATTTTGTTTGCAGGATCGCCATGTGTTGTTTATGTAGCGAGTGCCCCTCGTCTTAAGCCATCAAGCCATTAATCGTCGGGAAACACTTACCCTTTACTCATTGGGGTTGAATAATACCATTGTTTATCAAAATCACTGGGATACTATATTTAACACTAAGTTTACAAATTACTAACCAATGATAACTTGCACTATAAACATCGCTATCATTATTACTGTAGAGAAATGAACTCTCCTTTTTTATAAAAGAAATTATATATATATATATATATATATATATATATATATATACTGTAATATTTGTGTGTATAAGAGGAATTTTTTTTAATAATATTGTATTAGTATTTTGATTTATTAAATTTTAGTGTGGCTAGATCATTAACAGAAAAAGAAAAATTTTATGTATTTATTTATGCGGAGAGAATGAGATACTCTATATACTTTTTGGGTTCCAGTTATTTTTAAACTTCATCCCCAATATTTTATCTATTATTCATTCAAACAATTTTTAATATTTTTTTTATATTATTTGGTGCGCCTATGGTTGAAATTTCTCAGTAGAATAGTCGATTCCAGATCTCACAGTAACAACAGATATCAATTCGTATCCGTTGAAATGATATTTATAAAAATAATGATTTCAAGAATATTTAAAATTAATTAGTTTGTATTGGTCAGGAATTATGTATTATAAATTCGAACAAAGAAACAAAGTGATGAGATGTCTTATGCTAATAATAAAGATTGAGAAATCGGAATTTATAAACGTTAAATAGAAATGCGTAAGTACTAAATTGTAACAAAGAAACAAAGTGATGAAATATAAACGTTAAATTGAAATGCGTAAGTACTAATGTTTTTGTAATTACTTTTATCAGATCTGTTTTATATTTTAAACATAAATGTTGGTACCAACAAAGACAAAAAAAAACTAACCTGGTCCTCACAACCCCACTAATACTCCTTCTTGAAGTGCTGTTTTTCAAAACCACACCATACGGAACTGCCGGGACTCCAATAATTGTTATTTTATATAATATATTTTTATATGTAGCTAATTAACGTTTCGAATACGTATGAAAGGTTTTTAAAAACTTTATTTAAATTATACATATATCTTTACAACTGTGTGACAAATATTAGAATGCAATTTTATTGTTAACATTTCGCTTTTATAGTCTTTTTATAAACTGCTGACACTGCAGAAAGACTGATGCAATAGTGTTCCACTATTGCGCAATACAGGGTGGTTGCGTACCATAACTCCTCCCCTCATTAGAGAAAGACTTCGGGTTCCAAGGGAGAAGGCTTTTCTTCTTCTTGTGACTTCGACTTCTTGTTGAAATATGCTTTGAGTTTGCGGGTCCATAATAAATACGCTGCTGCTGTTAAAACTAAAATGATTATAAAAGTCCATTGGATCCAATTAACTGATTGAGGTCGGTTATATCTTCTATTGATAATGGGTTAGTTGCTGTCAACTCATTTTGAAGTGTGTGGATATCTTCTAATGGAATGTTTTGGATATTTAAAGGTTTCAGTGCTACATTTTTATTGGTTGTAAATTTGTCGCTTTCGATGACAGGAAGAATTAATGGCTGGCCATGTCTTGTGGTTTCTTTATTTCCAAATTTGAACTTCTGATACTCGATGCTACAATTCTTGGGAATCTGGACTACGGAGTTTTCGTTAATGGTGATGAAATACTCATCTGAGCAAAGGGCTTTCAATTTTAACACTTCACTTGTTATGATTATTAAATATTCATCATTGATTTTATTGAGTATTTGTGAAGGGTGATTGATAGGTACGTGCACACACGTTGTTTTAATGTCTCGAATTAGGTCTTTAATACAGTCTTTAGTTTTCACATTCATTTGTGTTTGCGGGCAAATGTAATTTTTTTTTGATGCGAATGCAAGGATCATCCATGTACTGGTGAATTTCTTCATTTAGAGCCAGAAAGGGTTTGCTGGGTATAATAATTGTATCACTTTTGGAAGGGATTGGATAGAGATGATAGTATTTGAATATATTAGGATAGACAAGGGGAAATTCTGCAGCAAATATTATATTATCGGCAGTAAAGAAACAGGTTGCATGTATTATTGAATACCATGAATCAATATCTAAATCTAATATTCCGGTGTTTCCGTAATTATCTTTCAATTCTAATAAAATGTCTTTTAAATTTTGATGTGTCAATATGTCTGGATGTAAAATACGTAATTTTGCGAACGTAACAGCGTTCTCAAGATTTTCACTAAGTGTATTGATGGTATTGGCATTTAGAAATATTTGATCAAGAACACTGGAATATACAGTGAATTTGTAAAGTTCACTTGTCAGATTATCTAGATAAGTCTTATAATCTATTATTCGCTTAGCTACTAGTTTTTGATTATTTACAATAGAATCTAAAGTTGTCGAATACTTATTTGTTAATGTTTTAGATAATGAGATTTGTGCATTTACCTCCCGGACTATTTTTTGTTGATTATTCTTTAGTAAATTTAGAGCATTTTCAATTCTTTCTCCATCATTTGCATCTAGTGTTCCAAATAAATACTTAGATATGCTACCGCCTGCATTTATTAGACCACGCTTCTGTTTCCTAATTTTGAAAGATTTAATATTATCGAATTTTTTCGGTAACTCCTCAATTATAGAACTCAAGTGATCGATTTTTGGTTGTAAATTCAAATTATGCGAAGCTTTTTCGTGATGAATGGAATTATTTACATTATGAAATGTTATAATTAATCTTTCGATTTCTTTTTCAAGCGTTCTTAATTCTATATGTTGCAAAAAAATATGTTTACTAGTGATTATATTTGCAAGGCCAAGTTGAAAGGGAAGTATGCCAGGAGTGTGACTGATGTCAGCAACCTTGATTTCTTGGGCGTTAACTGTTATCAACATCACTATTAGTTTCCACATTATTTTGAGATTCTGCATTCTCCGGATTCTGAAAACAATGAGGTCTTCTTAATTCTTTGATATGATTTTTTGTGCTTTTTATCAACAATTTCTACTTTATTATTATCCAACAACTTAGTTATAGTATAAGGACCTATAAACTTATTATTTTTCTTATTCCTATAATATGGGTTTTTCTTATAAACTACTTGGTTAATCTTAAATTCTAAGTTTCTATCGCCACCTGTGTTATGTTTCGTTATTACTTTTTGTTTATCAGTTTCTAATAGTTTACTGACATTTGTGTATACATGTTTCAATTTTTCTCTGTGATTTTCTACATAACTCGAGAAAAGTTCTTTATTTTGAAATATTTCGTCAGGGTTACGTGAGTTAGTGTGTCCGAATACTAATTCAAATGGCGTGTATCCCGTTGCGCTATGAATTGAACTATTATAGGCAAGAACAGCATAAATAATTAAGTCGTTATCGTTGGGATATACTTCCTTTAGAATTCGTAAATGTTCAATGAGAGTCGAATGGAATCTTTCTATTATTCCATTAGATTCATGATGTACCGGTGTCGTAAAATGTATTTTAATTTTGTGTAAATTGAGAAGTTCTCGAACGGTATCGTTTTTGAACTCTGTACCGCTGTCTAACACAATTTTTTGAGGGATGCCAAAACTACAAAGGTGTTTAGTTAATGCATCACAAATATTTACCGCAGTTTTACCAGTGATTGGTATTGCTTGCGCAAATTTAGAAAATGGATCTACTAATGTTAAATATAGATTTTTATTGTAATGAAAAATATCAACATGTAAAATTTCAAATGGTTTTGATGCGGTTTCCGTTAAATTCAACGGGGCGTAAGGGGGTTTTCTAGAATATTTAGCCCGTTGACATATATCACAAGCATTTATGAAGGTAGTAATTGTCTTTTTCATATTAACCCAGAAATAATATTGCTTTAAGTATTTTAACGTTTCTTCAACTCCACGATGATTAGTTTTTCCTTCATGTCTATATTTTATTAGCATTATTTGTTCATCCGTGTCTTCAATCGTATTTATTAATCGAGTACACATAATTAATTTCAAATAATCCTTTCGAAAATTTTCGGAATAAATATGTACAAATTGTGGAATGAATTTCCTATTATCGAAATAGATATGATAAGTTGAATTAGGTTTTAGGTAATTTTTTAGAAAATCAATTATTAATTCTGTATTATTTTCTGACGGTAATGTTACTGTTATTATATTTTGTTTATAATATTTCTCTGATTTAACGGTTAGTTTCTCTCTATTGTTTTCGTAAACTATAATTTGATTCTTTTTATTATTTATTATTTCATCTAATATTGGTATACCTTCGTTGGCAATTTCTTTTGAATAAGAACGAGGGGTCTCATCGGACTCTGAATGGTTACTATAATTGTTAGTTAATTCTGAATGACTTGGGGGAACAATTCTTACATCTGATATCATATTTACTTTTGGAATATGTTGAGGTGCATTGCTAGGACCGCTTTCTTCAAAATCTCTATCAGAAATATAATTTCGCGTGTCGTCAATTATTTTTCGCTCTTCATTTATGTTACCTGGATTATTTATTATTGATTGTGTTTCTAAAGTGTTTATTTGCGCTCGGCTTAAGGCGTCGGCGTTGCTATTTAATTTACCTGGTTTGTATGCAATTTTGTAATCGAATTCCTCTAATTTAAGTCGCCACCTTATTAATTTAGAGTTTGGTTCCTTAAGATTAAATAACCAAGTTAAGGGTCGATGATCAGTAACAATGGTGAACTGTCTGCCGAAAAGGTACGACCTAAAATATTTACAGGCCCATGTAATGGCAAGTAGTTCTTTTTCAATCGTACTGTAATTTTGTTCGGATTCGTTAAGTGTACGTGACGCGTAGGCCACAGGTTTATCTTGTCCAACAGTGCCTTGAGATAAGACTGCTCCAAGTGCAACATTCGATGCGTCCGTTGTCAGTATAAATGGTTTGGCAAAATCAGGATACTGTAAAATGGGGCTATTACATAAAATCTTTTTACAAGTGTTAAAACTTTCTATGAATTTTTGATCATGAATAACTTTTGCGTTTTTCTTAAGACAGAGTGTCATTGGCTTTGTGATTTTCGCAAAGTCTTTTATAAATCTGCGGTAATATCCGATTAAACCTAAGAATGACTCAATTTCTTTTTGTGTTTTGGGGATGGGAAAATTTTGAACGGCTAGTATTTTGTCTGGATTTGGTTTCACTCCTTCGGTTGAAACTACGTGTCCTAAATAAGAGACTGATTTTTGTAAAAAGTCAGATTTATCTAATTGTACCTTGAAATTTGCTTTTCGTAAGCGATCAAAAACATTTTTCAATCTCGAAATGTGTTCTTGTAGTTATGTGCTAAAAATAAGTATGTCCTCTAGATATATAACACAAACATCATTATTTAATCCTCTCAGCACATTATCCATAACTCTTTGAAATGTGGAGGGGGCATTTTTAAGACCGAAACCCATACGGGTAAATTCGTATCTTCCATTCAATGCAGTAAATGCTGTTTTTGGTATATCTTCTTCTTCAATTTCTATCTGATGGTAGCCGGATGCTAAATCTAATGTCGTAAAATAATTCGCCCTACCTAACTTATCTAATAAATCAACGATATTCGGAATGGGATATTTATCTGTTACTGCTTTTTCATTTAATTTCCTATAATCTATTACTAGTCTATAATTTTGTTCTCCAGTTTTAGAGTTATATTTCTTGGGAACAACCCAAATATTTGAGCTATACGGGCTAACGGAATGTCTAATTATACCTTGATCTAACATTTTGTTTATTTGATTACATACCTCTTGTTTGTGTATTTCGGGAAAACGATATGATTTGCAATATATCGGTTTATCATCTGTTAATTTAATTGAATGTTTGATTTCATTTGAAAAACTTAAAGGTATTTCCTCTGAATAAAAAATATCTCTATACTCTAAACATAATTTAGATATTGCCTCTTTTTCTTCAGAATTACAATGATTTAAATTTAATTTGGATAAATTTTCCTTCAAAATGCTATAAATGTTTTGATTCACACTGTATGATGGTTTGTTATTTGGCATATAATTTAATTCGTTTACATTTAATATCTCTACGTTGAAAGGAGCTGAAATTGTTATTTTATGTGGGTTATCCGTAAAATTTGATATGGTGGTTATCGCAAAGAAGTTTTTTATGTTTACAATACCAGTGCGAGTTACAAGATTTTCAGCGAAGTTTATCTCTTCGAGTAATCCAATTCCATTTTCATGATTTACGGGAAGTCTGACGACTTGCTCTGTATTTCCAGGAATTGTTATTGCATAATTTTCTGTTATTGTAATGTTCTTTGTTTTAGAATAATTGTTAAAAATTAAAGGCATTTTAATACGGGGTGTGATCAACAATTTCGAATCGATATTAATAATAGCTTGCAATTTTTTCAAAAGATCCATACCTATAAGACCTTGATAATTGTTATTAAAATTGAATATATAAAATTTATGGTTTCCCTTAATTTTAAAATTTTCAAATATCGGTATTATTACTACTTTATCATGAAACGTTATATCATGGGACGTTTGTATTTGGAAATGTTCACGTTTTGTTAAATTTGGATAAAAATGTTGAACTGTCTCAGGATTAATTAAGCTTCGTGAACTACCTGTGTCTATTAAAAATTTAGAGTCTAGTTGGGGTATATAAATATAGGGTAATTCAGTTTCAACTAAATGATTAATTTTATTCATGCTTTTTGGTTTACTGGTGTCACCTCGTGAAAATTTACATCTCTTTGATTTTTATTGAAAGGGTTAACAGATTCATTGATATGATTATATTCAATGCAGTCGGATTCTTGATTATTAACTGGATAATTACAAGATATATCTTCGACTGTATTTTCGTTATAATCGAGTGGGATTTCAAAATTTGAATCTACATTATTGTGATCGGTTTCTATATTATATAGTTCTTGGTGTGTAAAATTTTTGGGGCCAGTGCTTTGGAAATAATTTCTATTGAAATTCTGTCTTTGAACAGTGGGATTTCTAGTAGAAGTAGACATGGGTTCAGGATTATTTCTCGGAGTTTGACCTATAGGTTTAAACACATTGTTTTGAGGTCCAAAAACTTGTCGATTTGTGAAATATCTGGGTGCAGGTGCATTTTGTCTTTGATTAATATTAATGGGTTGCGAGGGGAAATTTCTATGTTGGTTATTCTGACCATAAAAATTATTATTATGATTTTGGAAGTTATTACTCGGATATTTAGTAGGTCTGGAATATTGATGGTTTTGATTATAAAATGTATTTCTGTTGACAGGAGTTGGTCTAGAATTTATGTTTTGAATATGACCGTGTTGTTTTTGACTAAGTATAAAATTTTCTTCTTCTACCACGTATGACATAGCTAATTCGAGTGAGTCTGGATTTCTTAATCTAACTAAATCTTGTATACGGCCTGTTAATCCGCGAATATAAGTTTTTAATGATAATTCATCATAATTTTTAATTCGAAATGTTCGTTCTTCCGCACTTAAATTCATTGACATTAACTTTGATGCAATCGAGCTTCTAGCTTTTTGTATTCTTTGTCCGAAATTAATATATGATTCATTTTTATATGGTTTCATAATTATTATATCTTGAACAAGACAGTCTAAGTTTCTCTGATCTCCAAAACTAAGTCTAAGTAAATTTTTTAAATCATTCCAAATTCTAACTTCTGGTCTAGAGCCTACTAACATTAAAGCATTGCCAGATAGCTTACCTATCACAGCTCTTAAAAGAAAACTATTTATAGGATCATTTAGGTTTTGTAAATTCTTATATTGGTTTATAAGACTATCACAATGTTCTAAAAATATTTCTAATGTGCCACTATCACCACTAAAATTAGGAATTGTGTCAATATATAATTTCATTAATTGATAGTTTACAGGAGTATCGTTGTTTGGCATTGTGTTGAGATTTAAAGATAAATTATTCATTATACTTATTAATTCGTCAATTTTGTAATTTTTTAAATTTACTACTATATACTTAACACTAACTTGAAAATATTATATTCTTTAATATATCAAGATGAAAATTGTGAATTCATATATGCTCTATTTATTCACAACCGATTCAAAAATTTGCCACAAGTAAATTGTAATGATTGAATAATAAAGGAAAGAAAAAGGGATGGCTCACCGATTTTTTGAAGTCTTCTTGAACAGTGCTGGGACGTATGCTCCGTCTGGACACTTCACATGAAAGTCTTCAAGTCCTTTTCACAAGTTTTTTGTCCTTTCTTTAAAACCTTAGGTTTTGTTTCACTAAGAATTGAAATTCACGACGTTTTACCGTTATACACACGAAAAACGACTCGAAACTATCCTACTGATGACTGCGCCAATTAACGTTTCGAATACGTATGAAAGGTTTTTAAAAACTTTATTTAAATTATACATATATCTTTACAACTGTGTGACAAATATTAGAATGCAATTTTATTGTTAACATTTCGCTTTTATAGTCTTTTTATAAACTGCTGACACTGCAGAAAGACTGATGCAATAGTGTTCCACTATTGCGCAATACAGGGTGGTTGCGTACCATAACTAGCTTCTTTATCGTATTCCGTCTTATATATTTTTATTTGCTTCTACTGTTCATTCAGGACTCTTTTATACAATTTTTATGGTTTTTTCATCTAAAATTTCTTATCATTTCTACCATATGTCAAAACTCGTTCATTTAAAAAAAACACTTTTTCCTTCATCAACAAGCTCCCATTGTTTTTTTGTTGCTATGCCCTCATCATATGTGTGCTGATTCTAATTCTTAAGTGTTAATTTCTTTTTTAAATTTTGTTTGTGTCCTTTTAAAATGTTCTTTCTACCAAATTATTATTATTCTCTTACACAAACTATCCTCTATTCCTATTTTCTAATACCTAAATAATAGCTTTATTTACTCAACAACAAAATTCATATATTTCCTGACACAATAAATATAAAGCTATGTGGTTTCTGCTTTTTTTTCGATTTGTTGCATTATTCAATTCCATAGACTTTTTTGACACTTATGTCACTGTGATATGTAACCAAACAATTCTCTCCTACGTGACAGTTCCTAAACTTTTGACATTACATATTATAGAATTCTCTACTTAATGTCACATCAAAACACTAGTAAGGTCATCTTGTACATTTACCAAGTATTTGTACATTTCACAGTACTTCACGTTGATAATCATTTTAAATAAAAATTGTTAGAAATTGAAAGAAGTATTTTTTATAATTCTATTGTAATGGCTGTAATGGCTGAACTACACATAACCCAAAAATGAAAAGACACTATCATTCGGATAGAAAATTAAGTAATTAAATGGTATCAAATCAATTTCTCCATCCAACATTATGATTGAAGTTGGTCTGAAATATATAGATAAGCCAAATAATATTACGGACAGTATAAATTTTATTCGAAACGTAAATTCGAAAATCAGCAGCCTCATTAGTTCTGTCACAACGTCAATGTATTCAAGAAAATAGATTCAAGGTGCTCATTTTCAACCAGTATAATACAATGTCAAACCAAACATCAGCAGTCGATGATCTTTCTTCAATCTTGTGGTAGGTACCTAAATTATTTATTGTTAAACCGCGACGTCAATATATTTACAAAACAGTCGTGATTCCTCGATTTGTTAATAACCTTACTACACCTTGTTCACTTCAAGTTCACTGGCCGCTAGCAATATTTAAAATTGAATTAATTAATCCTAATTAAATCTAATAGTGTCTTTTGAGATCGTCACAAATGTCAAATGATAACTCTTTCAATTCCCACTAAATAAAATACTCAAAACGTACTGGCGAGAAGATCTAACGAAATAAGCTGAACCGTCGAAGTATGGTAGCCGCCTGAGGCTCTTCACATCTGGAGCATCTTGATACTTTTGTGAAGTACTTTTAAATTAGTTTATAGGGTGGACTGTCCAACAGTGTGCCATGTCCCACTGTGGACCTGTCAAATACAATGCGCGGTTGCCTACATTAGGAACAAAACGGTCGGTGTGTTTGAAGCGTCTCTCACTGCACTACCCATCATCTGATCAGGGCCGCTCGAACATTCAACTGAGTAGATTGTATAGCAGATTTGGTGATTTAGCCAGGTACGTAAAATAAAAAATTCCCTCCATATTTTTGTTCCAGTAAGATAACTACACTTTGTAATCGTGAAATTAAGATTTCATTGTGATGAATAATCTATGTAGGATAATAATCGATAGCAAATGCCTGATCAAACAAATGATTAGTTATCATTTCTTACATTCAAACGATTTTGTACCTCACGTCCAACAGTGAACCAAGTCGAGGCTTACACAGTGAATCATTGGTTCACTGTGTACTACTTTACTCCAGAAATTGTAAATAATGTTTTAATTTTTTTACAGAATGGCTGGCAGAAAACTGTCTCGTAAAATAGAGGCTAACACAGAAGAAAACATGAGGGCAGCTGTTAAACTTATTACCAGCGGGGAAAAAATAAGGAAAGCAGCTAAACTTGAAGAACTTCCTTACGCAACCTTGAGAAGATAATATGTAAAAACAAAAAATGCAAGAGAAGGTCTGAATGTCAGATTAGTCCCTAACTATAACGTTAATCAGATTTTAAATTCGGAGCAGGAAGAGGCATTGAAAAAATATCTCAAAAATTGTGCATATCTCTTCTATGGTTTAACAAATAGAGATTACCGCATGTTAGCGTACGAGACAGCAATCATAAATAAAATACGCATTCCCGAATCCTGGAGAAAAAATGGCAGGCTTGGAATGGCTCCGATCTTTTCGTGTTCGTCATCCAGATGTGACTCTCCGAGCACCGGAAAGTTGAAGCTTGGCTCGAGCTACAGGTTTCAATCGTCATAACATTGACAAATATTTCCAAAATCTAGAAGATATTTTAAAACGCCATCCCAATTTTGCTAATGGAACACGCGTCTATAATTTAGACGAAACGGCGACAACCACTGTTCAAAAGCCTCCAAAAGTGCTGGCACTGAAAGGAATAAGATGTCTCTCGAAAGTTACAAGTGGCGAAAAAGGAACGTTATGCACAACATGTGCTATGGTTTGTGCTGGTGGATATTCACTTCCACCCATCATAATTTTTCCACGAAAAAACTTCAAGAACTTCATGATCAAAGGCGCCCCCCCCCTGGTACTTTCGGTTTGGCCGCACCGAGCGGATGGATAAATTCGGAATTATTCACTGAAGTTATGAAACATTTTGTAAAATGTAGTTCCTCTTCAATGGATAATCCATCGCTTTTAATATTCGACAATCATGAATCGCACCTGTTAGTAGAGTCTTTGAAACTGGCCAAACCACACGGGGTTACGATACTCCCTTTGCCACCTCATTCATCTCATAAAACACAACCTCTCGATGTTGGATTATTCAAGCCCTTCAAAACCTTTTATAATGCTAGCATGGATTCCTGGATTATGAGAAATCCCGGCCAACCAGTAACAATTTATGATGTGGGTGGTTTCATTAGTGAAGCATATCTAAAAACTATGACACCCACCTCGATAGTAAATAGCTTCAGAGCAACCGGAATCGTTCCTTTTGATATAACGATTTTTACAGATATCGACTTTTCACCAAGCATAGTCACTGATAGCCCACAACTTGAAGAAATTAATCCTACTGCTGTGGCATCGGACAACAATAATAGATCTGGAACCTGATTGTTCAGAAAAAGAAAACATCGCCCCCCAAGAAGATTCATCAGTAAATAAATCGTCACTAACAGGTCACAAAAAATTCATTGATCGGACAAAATTGCGTCCACCTTTGAAAGCAAAACCAAGAAAAAATATAAGGAAGAATAGGGAAAAACGTAGGAGAATGATAGCAGCGGACACGCCAGAAAAAGAGCAAATTGAAAAAGAAAAGCAAGCAAAGGAGCGATAAATGAACACAAAAATCCTATGCGCCAATAAGAAAGTTAAAGGTATGAGGAAAGTGTTACAGAATAGTTCTACATCTCAATCTGATACTTCCATGATTTTGGAAAGTGATGGAGCTATGAAAGATGAATTTGATGAAAAGACAGATGGAGATACGATCCCTGTTGCAAAGAACCAATTAGGAAATCTTACCAGAGATCCTGTCGAAGGGGACTTTGTTCTGGTTGAGTTCCGAAGAAAAAAAAGAAAATTTACTACCTAGCTAAAATTTTATCTGTCCAAAAAGGTGAATATGATGTGAGTTTCTTGCGGCAAAAATCTCCAACACAATACGTGTTCTCGATTCCTGACATACCCGATTCATCTACACTTTCAAAATGGAATGTCAAAATTATTTTACAAAAACCACTAGACCATGGCTCCACCTCCAGTTGCAAAAATTCCTTATACTCTTTCAACATTGACTTTTGCGGTCTCGATACTCGCCAGCTATTGAAATTTTCCCCAATTTTTTTAGGCTCTTTGTGTTTATGTCATCTTTTTTTTGTATTTTTCAGAGATGGAAATGACTATAGGTTTGCCAGTCTTATTGTTTCCCAAATGATATTTTAAGGAGTTTGTTGTTAGTTTTGGTTAAAAACAAAATATTCAGTTCTGTTTCCACATTTTTGAAGATTTTTTTAAATTAGAAATCAACCAATTTTTATACTTGCGTCTAGTACGTATATCAAGAATGTTGTATTTTATTTTTTATGTTAAGTCATGAGATATCAATAAAATTTTTGAAATAACGTCTTCGTTTCATTTGAATTATGAACTATGATTCAATGTGTACTGGCTGGTGGTTCACTGTATATATATAATCGTACACAGTGAACCATATGTCATAGTTTTTTAAAAAAATCAAAACTATATCGAAAAATCAATTGAGTACCCATATGATTACGATGATAACGTATCAAAACAGGGAGTGTTCATTCGATATGTTTTCTGAGGTATTTTCATCAAAAACAAAAACTAGTGACCCTATATATGAAAATTGGTTTACTGTAGGACAGTTCACCCTAATAAAAAAATATTTTATTTTATTCAGGGAGAATATGTTATATTGGGCGCTTCTTCTTATTCTAAGCCAATGTTGGGCCTCCTGGAAAGTATTTATGAGATTCTTAATATTTTTTTCTATATTTTTACTTTTGATTGTGTTTTTGTAGGGACTTATCATTATCTTACGAAAGATGTAAACAGTAAACGTTTATGTCTTAATTTTTACACTGAAGAAAAACAGAAAATCAGGCTATCCAATGCAAAAAAGAGTAATAATTTTAGTGGAAATAGGGAAAAGTGTATTTCAAAAGATTCAAGTCTGGCTATCCTATATTGAAATTAAGTAACAACTGTTTTGGTAAATTTATTAAACAATGTTTTTCTATACATTTGGAAATTTTTTTATAACCATCCTCTTCGTATCCATTCTTCAATAATAAACCATGTGTGTTCTTTTGCTTTCGAAGTAATCACTGTAGGTAATTTATCAACATCTTCAGGCAATTTTATCTCTTCGTTCTCCCTATCAACATTTATAATAAACAAAACAAACTGTAGTATATGACCTATTTGAAACGCAGCTTCCCTTTTGATTTCTTCTATAAATTTTTCCATGGTAAATAGTTTGATATCGCAACCAAACATTTGCAAAACATTCACGAAGCGACTATGATACGTAGAAATCATATGATCTAAATTATTTTTCAAAACGTCCAATTGTACACTACTGAAAAGAAAAAACAAAAAATCCGACGCTGGAGATCCGTAATCTAAAAATTGAAAATCTAAAAATTTATTTTCAACAGCTATTTGGTTATCTGCGAATTTTTGCATTGTATTGTTACTCCAAAGATCATCGTGTACCAAAGTTCTGAACGGCTCCGTCGGTTCCGGCTTATCAATTTGCCCTAGACAAAATATTTTATGATCCAGTGAGGCACATATTGGATTCTCTTTGATGACTGCTATGGTGCTGTCCCAAAATATTTTATGGAACTCTCTGTTAAATTTGAAAGTGTTGCAATATTTTCTTATTTTATCTTCAAATATTTTAGGTTGCTTTAGTTTCAACGCTATGGGTATAGCATGGAACTCGGCTAAATCTTCAAGAATTAGTTTGGTCGATTCTAGATTGAAGCCCACTGTCCTTTCCACATTGCTGTAACCTGAAATAAGGATATTAATATTACAAACTATTGAAAATTCTCCCACAGTTTGAATTTTCTTGCACGAGCTCGCCATAATTGGTTTTGTATGGGGCGGTATGTCATGAAAATGAAAAAAAGTCTATTAGAATTTTTGCATGTAAGTTAGTTTTGGAATATACAGGCTGGGGCACTATGAATGAACTATTTTGAATATACAGGGTGCTCCAAAAAAGCGTGCCGTATCAAAGTTAGGTTCCTTTAAATGAAACACCCTGTATTTTATACATTTTTGAATTGTGCTATTAAAAATATTGTAAGTTAATTAACATTTCCCTATACCTATCTAGTTCAGTTTCCGGGATAAATCGATTTTACATAATTTGTAGACCCTCCGAAAACATACAACAACTTCAAAATAAAAACGAATAACCACATTTGCTTTACACTACCTCACTAAAAGCTTGCAACATTCTGTTTCCAATATTTACTGGTATGCTATAATATACAGGGTGTTTTTAATATGATAGTATAACACTAACCATTTGATACATAAATTTATGGCTTAATTTAAGTGGAACACCCTGTATCTGTTGGGTCTGTTGAACGTGGGAATATATTACCTTTCAGTTGGTATTAGGGTTGCCTATATCTAACTTTGATAGTTTTCGAGACATTTTAAATTTATTTTTTAATATTCAATTATTTGCTGACATCTAGTTACCTATGGCATGATGATACTCCGATGGAAAGTTTTTAAAAATTTGAAATTTGTTATTTTGACAGTAAATGCTTTGTTGTATGATTTATTATTGTTAAATTGAAGGTCTCTTGAATCAGAATTTTATTAAGGGTACAGAATCATTAACTTTGCATTAAGATTAGTAAAAAAACTTACAAAAAATTTAAAAAAGTATTCAAAATCATACCTATCGTATTAGATACAAGCTTGAACTCTTTTATAAAAATAATTGTTTATTTTTTCTAATATTTCTGGTGTTATTTCTCAAAAACCTCGCACTATCCTATTCTTCATGTCCTCTGAAGTAAGTGGCTATGTACTGTATTTGGTTTTAAATATTATTCACTTATCTGGCATCTAGTTACCTATGAAATGTCATTCAAATAGATATTATTTTAATACCATTCCATCTGTCAAATAAATTTACAAATTTGTATAGTGTGTATTTGTATTGTGTTGATGTATTATTAAGTTTTAATAATTGACATACGTATTAATCCCTGCTTAAACATGAAAAAGTACTCTAACGAAGAAAGAATAGATATGATCTTAATTATTGGTGAGTGTCAGTAGAACTGTTTTTTAGCAAGTAGATTATACGTTCAAAAGTATCCAAATAGAGATCATCCTAACAGAAATGTTTTCAAAAGACTACTGCAAGTATTCAAATCTACTGGAAGCGTGCAATACACAAAAAATTCTAGACGAAAATCTACAATTACAGACGATTCAAAATTTGACGTAATGGGTGCGCTTGTTGAGAATCCACATACTAGTCAAAGATGTATTAGTAAGCAAGTAGGTATAAGTAAGATAAGTGTCTATAGGATAATTAAAAAACACAAATTCCATCCCTAACATATTCAAATGCAACAGCAACTATTCGATAGGGAATTTGAAAATCGTATTAAGTTTTGTTTATGGGTTATGGACAAAGTCCGCAGGGTCTGAAGACTTTTTTGATTTTGTTATGTTTACGGATGAAGCTATGTTTCATAAAAACGTTTTAGTAAACATACATAATTTTCATAACTATAACGAAGAAAATCCGCATTACTCTCGAAGTTTTGATCATCAACATCGTTGGTCATTAAATGTATGGGCAGGAATCGTTACAACTCACATAATAGGGCCTTATTTTTGCAATGGAACGCTAACTGGAAGAAAATTTCTTGAATTTTTACGTAACAAACTACCCGAAATTTTAGATGACGTTCCACTAGCTACAAGACAAGAAATGTGGCTACAGTTAGATGGTGCGTCTGTTCATTACAGTGTAATTGTCCGGCGATACCTAAAAATATTGTTTCACAAAAAAGGATTGGGCAAGGGGGCCATTGACGCCATTAGACTATTTTCTTTGGGGTTACATATAGAGTTTTGTCTACAATACAGAGTCAACCACTCCTGAGAACATGATGGATAGGCTAAGGATAGCGTTTCAAACAGTAACACCAGAAATGTTAAAGAAAATGAACAATAACTTTTTTAAAAGATTTGAAATTTGTATCCAACAAAATGGGCGTCACTTTGAACACCTTCTTTAAATTTTTTGTAGTTATTTTTTTATAATTTTGAAACTTATTGTATCTGTATGCCCAATAATAGTGTACTCACCCTTAATAAAATTCTAATTTAATAAACATTTTATCTATCAATCATAAATCATACAACAAAGCACTTACTGTGAAAATAATTTTGAAAAACTTTCCATCGGAGTATCATCATGTCATAGGTAACTAGATGTCAGCAAATAATTGAATATTAAAAAATTAATTTAGAATTTCTCGAAAACTATCAGAGTTAGATATAGGCAACCCTAATACCAACTGAAAGGTTATAAATTCTTACGTTTAACAGACCCAACAGATACAGGGTGTTCCATTTAAATTAAGCTAGAAATTCATGTATTAAATGGTTAGAGTTGTACTGTCAGATTAAAAACACCCTATATATTATAGCATACCAGTAAATATTGGAAACAGAATGTCAAAAGCTTTTAGTGAGATAGTGTAGAGCGAATGTGGTTATTCGTTTTTATTTTGAAGTTATGTTATTGTATTTTTCGGAGGGTCTACAAATTATATAAAATCGATTAATCCTGGAAACTGAACTAGATAGGTATAGAGAAATGTTAATGAACTTACATTATTTTTAATAGTACAATTAAAAAATGTGATAAGATACAGGGTGTTCCATTTAAAGGAACCTAACTTTGATACGGCACGCTTTTTTGGAGCACCCCGTATATTCCAAAATATCTTTAAATTATGGTCCTAAGTAATCTACTCAATTCTACGTCTAATTTTTTCTAATTTCATTTGCTGTTAAGACGCCAGAGAATAGTTCATTCATAGTGCCCCACCCTGTATATAAAGAATTTATAGTTAAATAATATTATTTGGGGGTAGAAAATAATTAAAAAGTACCCCCAAAAATAAATTTTTCGAAAATATCTCAAAACTATATAAAGATACAGATAAAAGTCTCTAACTAAAATTTCAGAGAATAAAATTTCCTTTATATCAACGTGGTTGAAATTTAACACAACAGGTGACCTCGGACTCCGTTCGTTTGACATAATAAACAGTTACCTTTTTATTTTTTTGTGAATACATAAAATTTTGTGTTTATTTGATTGTTTGGTACCAAAAAAAAATTGTGTTGATCTCAAGTGAAAGAAGTGATATAATATCATTGTTCTGGTTTACTTAAAATAAAATGAACAGTATATAGGAAAGAACAATTTTCACTTATAAACACAGAATTAACTATATATTCGAAAATGTAACTGTAGGACATAAATACAATATAATATATGATGAAATTAAACAATATAATTTAATTAAAACTTCATTTATTTGGACTAATGTTCAATTTAAACTGGCTGAGGCGTTTCACTAACACACGAATGAAGGTATAATTTGAAAGTGTTTTAATATATACAGTGCATAAATACAGAATTCTATTATACTAATGTTAACAAAGGGATTGAAATAAATTACCTGGAAATTCGTTCACTAAAAACATTCCTTAGCAATCTTCTAGGTAAAAAGGTTTAATAAAGGAGAGTGATTGATATATATTTGGTCGTTAAGGAGGTTACCTGAATATCCATTTTTGTTTATCTCAAGAGCCTCTAATACATTTAAACTAAAGGATTTACCTACTGCATGTAAAATTTTAAAATTTGGGTCGAAAATGTGTTGGTTTTCTAATAAATGATTTGAATAGTTGGAATATAATTTTTTGTTGTCATAGCTACGTGAAATTGTTATTTTGAAATTTCTAAAAGATCTACCGATATAAATTTTATCACAGTTGTCATTATCATATTTCAATTTCCTGATTTGTTCAATTTTGAAGACTTAGATTTGTTATTTTTATTGAGTTTGGATAAATTGTGTAAAGTTTCTAAAAATGATTCAATTTTTAAGGATGGTGTTCCAAAGTATGTTAAGCTATTAAATTGTTTATTATTATTTGTATCAGAAGGGAATACTTGTTCTAAAGTCTGTTTTTTTATCGTTTTATTCATGAAATTAAATTTGGATCGTAATTATCATTAACTGCTATTTGCTTTATGATATTTAATTCTTTGTTATAATTATTAGTATTTAATGGGACTGTTAAGAATATGTGTATCATACTATTGAAAGCTGCTAGTTTATGGCTGAATGGGTGGAACGAACTATTATGAATTGTTATATCTGTATGTGATCGTTCATGAAATATAGAAAAATCATATTCATTATTTATATTTGAAATTGTAAGGTCTAAAAAGTTTATTGACTTATTTTGTTGCAACTATACGGTAAATTTGATATTATTGTGAATTGAGTCTATGTAAGTAATGAAGCTGTCTAATTGTCTATTTGTACCGACGAAACTAGCTAAAATGTCGTCAACGTATCGGTGCCAGTACCTATATTTTTTACTAAGGGGGTGTTTATGAATTATTTTTTCTATATTACCCATGAAAATTTCTGCTAGTAGGGGGCTGAAGGAGTTGCCCATAATCAAACCATATTTACTGTTATAAACCTCTCCATTGAAATAAAAATGATTTTGATTCAAACACACTTTTAATAAATTATTGATATCAGAGTGAATTATAGGATTAACATTATTGTATATGAGCAAGTTATTAACAAGAGTTTGTAACATGTCACTGAGACATGTTTCTATTTTCATTAATTATTTTGGAGCGTTACTTATTCGTCGGCTTCTCCCATCTTTAATTCCAAATCTTTTTATTTCAAATATTGAGAACGTATCGGTGATTGTTTTTACCATCGTTAAATATCTACTTAAACTACGATTCAGGGAATCGTCGCTTGTTCATTCTTCGCTAAGAAGCAATTTAAGATTCAGTTTTTAAATAATATTTTGCGTGTGATTTCAATTTTCCTTGCTGCTCTGCAGCCTTTACGGGCCCTCACGTATTTTACGGACCCTTACGGACATTTATGGACCTCACGGACCCTACACACAATCCACTCGATCGGACCATATAGCTCCTAAGTCCAGACACCGATGACTCAAGAGCCCGTGAATATTGCTGCGAGCTGTACGTCCCGACTCTTCCCAAGATAAGTCCCTAACTTATTTTTGGTAGATATAAAATATTGAGTGGCAGAAAATTGACTAATTAACGATTAAAAATAATTAATCATAACACTACTATTTCACCAATAACAATAACCTGTGTGTTGTCTCTGATAACCTATATGAGATGGTCGAACCACCATTTTTCACTGGTCGTTACCGTCAACTGTCAACTGTGACTGCAACTACTGACGCTTGCACATGGAACAGAAAGAGCGATTGAATAAAAATCGAATAATCATAGAATATTCTTAGAACTATTTGATTCGAATATTCTTAAAAGAATAATCTGAGGATATTCCATTATGACTTACATTGAATATTCGATTTAGGTGTACCCACAGATATTCTAGATATCCCCAGAATAACCCTATAATATTTGGATATATATCTTCCAAATCGAAGACTGTTAGAACATCCCATGGATATATGGTGCTATCTGGGTCCGGAAGCTGTCTCGTGCTAACAAACTAAAATTTCTGCAAAAATGACCAAAATATCGTACTTAAAGTACTATCGCACCTGTTGTACTGGCTCTGGTGAGCTGAAAATCGATGGGGTTCATCTGTGAAGTGTTATGAGAAATATTCAATGATAAAATTGGTAGAAATTCAAATCATGAAGTCTACACACTCTTGTTTTAACATGGATAGATGAGCATATTCCACGAAGTAAGGGTCGAGACAGTCAATTTCATGGATAGATGAATTTGTAAAGAAGTGTGTAATATTTTATTAAATTCAGCCAAGCGCATTCGACATTAAGTCATCATCAGGGCTCTAAAATAAATTACATACACTAAAAACTACTGTCCTATCAAACTAAGTTAACAGTAAATGTAACTTACTTCGTCAGTCGGTCCAGAGACATATCAAAATTGTCCACATTATTGCGTTTGTGAGTTAAACATGGTAAACAAACAACAAATTACAAACGTTTAAACAAATCAAATTCAAAACGACAGCACACAAACCATATCCACCGTGGCCTTTCCGATCTGATTTTTCAAATTATGTTGACCAACTAATGGAATTTTCAATCAAGTGGTTGGAATAAAAGAAAAAGAAAAGTAACATTTGTGTTGACTCAGAAACCCGATCTTACAACGAGGATTATTGTTATGATGAAAAATGGTAGTGTCTAAAGTTACAAAGTTCAAATGTATTGCAAATTACTGAGTGAAAGTTAATGATATTAAAATATAATTGAAATGGCTCACACAATTTAAAATTGAGCTTATTACACAAACACGGATACAAATTATACGAACAAAATCGCTCGGATTAATCCAGAAGGCGCGCCCCGAACAACTTGAAAAGATGTGTGAAAGTTGAATTAATATTATTCTGAGTGTTGATACAACAATAGTTCCTTCTGCACTCTCTGTATATCTCTAGATCTTCCAGAAGTTTGTGGAAATTCCGTGAAAAACATTTGTGCAGAACTCTGCTATCATCAACGGGTGAGAAACTATGATTATTAAATGTGAGGTGATGACCAAAGCCATATTGTTCTGTCCTATTTAATTGTTCGTTTATACGTATATTAAGAGGTCTGATGGTTCTACCAATGTACGCAGCCTCACAATCACCACACTCAAGTTTGTATATACCGCTTTGTTTGAGATTGGGTAACTTATCTTAGGTCTTAGAAAGTAGTGATTCTATGGTATTTTGAGATGAAAAAGAAACCCTAATGTTATCTTGAAAGGTTCTAAAAATGTTGCTTATTTCATATGAAATCTTACCTATGTATGGGACTAAGCAAAACCGAAAATCACTAACCTCGACGGTGTCATAAGCCAGTTGTCTGATGTCTTTTTGTTTTATTTTCCTAATAGTGTTCTCAATAATATTTGAAGGATAGCCGTTGTTAACTGCGATCTGCTTCAAGATGTTAAATTATTTATCAAAATTGTGGAACGCCATAGGGATTCTGATCAACCTGTGTACATAGGAGTATATGGCGGCCATTTTATGTTTAAAAGGATGATTAGAGTTTGATGGAATGATATGGTCAGTCTGAGTGTGTTTTCTATAAATATTGAAGTATATTTTATTGTTTAATCTAGAAAGTGTCAAACCTGAAAAGTCAATCCGATTATCTAATTCTAATTCGACTGTAAAATTTATGCATGGATGTAAACAATTAATGAAATCTAAAAATTTTGAAACAATTATCAGATGTACCATCTACGAAAACCAAAACATCATCTACATATCTATACCAGCTGATTATTTTATGGTTACTATTTAAAATTATGTTTTCCAAAGAATCAGGAAAAAAGGTCCGCTTACAGAGGAGACAAGGAGTTACCCATTGCCAAACCTTTGGGTTGCCTATAAATTTTACCATTGAGATTGAAAAAATCCTGCTTAAGACAAATTCCCAATAGGTTCAAGTCTCTATAAATAATACTGGCATCCACACTTATGAGAGTGAGTATTCTTTTAATTATAGTTATTGTTTCATCTCTGGGAACATTTGTAAAAAGTATGCTGACATCAAAGGGCACCATAAAAAATTGTTGGGGAGTAATTACTTTGACATATTGTTTACCAATTTTATTGAATTTTTGACTGTATAAGGGCATTTAAAGTGTAACACCCTATTCTCAAAATTGTTCAAAAATTAAGCTAAGTATACCGCTGGAGTATTTGTAAAACTGACCACTGGTCTCATTTTTGTGAATTTTTGGCACGTAATAAAGTAAATGTATGTTCGGATTAGAAACCAAAAGTGAATTTAATTTTATGTTTTCTTCATCGAACAATAATGAACTATCCTTCAAAGCGATTCTCAGCTCAGCATTAAATGCTGGCATTGGATTTCTACTAAGAATTTCGAAACTGTTGTTATTTAAAAATTCTTCAACTTTAAGTATGTAATTGACCTTTTTCATAATAACTAAACAATTTCCTTTATCAGATTTGGTGACAATGAGGTCGTGCAACTTGATTTTAGCCATAAGTGATTTTAAAGTAAGATATTGTTGACTTGATGTACTATTATTGTATTTGTATCTATTAAAAATTCTAGAACCCCTAAAATGTTTTTGAAAAACTGTTAAACATAAGTTTCTTAATCTTAGCTTTTGTTCGTCTGTATAAAAATAACTTTAAATCAATGTATCAACCTCCGCTGAAAAGAGTTCGAGTGAATTTTTATTTAAATTCGGTGTAAGTGAAAATTTCAAGCTCTGACCGAGAAACCCCAGCTCCCCCTTCGACAAGAAACAACCCGAGAGATTCTTAACTCGTGAAAAGTAGAATTTGTAAACATTGTAGACCGATTAACCCCAGAGGTCCGGCTCCGAAATCTCCCGACCAATCGCTTCAACTTAGATTTTGAAGTAATAAATTAAAAAAAACTTCAAAGAATTCACCTCATCTTGGATGTCGTTCAAGATTGACTGAAGCTCAGCATACGGAAGAGTCCGCGCGAGATGGTCATACGGAATTTTTAGTTGAATGTCTATACTATTAAGTTTTGCATAATGTTGACAAATGTGCTTCCTCATCAACCGTTTCTGTAATTGGATTCGTAAGTCATTGGGAACATTCCTTGATGTTCTGCACTTAGCAAAACTGGAAACTACATTTTCTTTGAGACATTGATGGATGAACAATATATCAAGTTTACGAAGTGCTCTCCTGATAGAAAGTCTCTGGTATCTTGCAGCTTCTTCTACCGTACCGTATAAATTGGTGACTTGATGAACTCCGGAGGCTATATCGTGATAACACACTGAAATTTCTCAAAAAATAACTAAAATGTCGTACTTCTAGTACCATATCACCCGTTGTGCTGGCTCTGTTGAGCTGAAAATCCATAGGGTTCATCTGTGACATGTCCTTAACAATATTCAATCATAAAATTGGTGACTTGTTGCACTTCGGAGGCTGTATCGTGCTAACAGGACATGTAACGAAAAGTGGCCGACGACGACATACACACAGGATTTTTTTTCCAAAAAACCGTTTTTTTGGGTTTTTGTTGATGGAGAACGTAATAATAACTCAAAAAAAAATTCTAATTTCCAGCTTTTTTTGGGGCAAACCAATACTTTTCTCGCATATTAGATAGGTTGGGCGGAAAAGTAATATAGTGGTTCAAGGTTTCCCAATAGATATCAATAGACCGGAAGTATTGCGGGAGGAACGCAACATTGAATAGAAAAGAAGGTGAAGGTTAAAATAGCAGTAAATAGGGCATTGAAACTGGGAGAGAGTACATGCCTAGTATAACTTAATAGTGGAGACGACAAGAGGAAGATTATGCAAAATAATAGCAACTTGAAAACCACACACAGAAAAGTTTACATAAATGATGATATGACCCAAAAAGAAAGAGAAATACAAGCAAAAATTAGGAACCAAGCAAAAGAAGAGAAAATTAACGGGAAATCTGTCAAGATTGAATTCCAAGAACTAATTATAAACGACGAAGTATGGGCATGGGACAGGGAAATAATGAAGTATAAATAAAAAAAACTAACTAAAGTAATATGTAATGGAACAACGGAAACAAACAGGCGCGAAATAGGAATAGGAGAAACACAAAGTGAAAGATAAAAGCATAAAAGATCAAATAACATATAATAAAATTGGAACATGGAATATCAGAGGGTCGTAGGAATAGGGAAAATTAAAACAGTTGATCCAGGTAGCTGGAAAATATAATTTTGATAACACAGCATTACAAGAAGCTGAACAACAAGGGCAAGGCTGACAAGAAATTGCAGATTATGTATTCTTTAATAGTGGGGGCGGAAACAGAATGTTAGAGACTGGTTTTATAGTTAGAAAAAAACTAAAATGGATGGTCATGGCCTCAAAACACATCTCAGAAAGATTGTGCTCTTTAAAAATAAGAGGAAAGTATCACAAAATCACACTTGTAAACATACATGCACCATAGAAGTGAATGAAGAATTCTATTGTAATATTCACAGAGTAATTAAGGCAATCCCCAAGTATGATTTAAAAATCGTACTAGGAGACGCCAACGCCAAGATAGGTAAAGAGGAGACATATATGCCAACAATTGGAAGATATAGACTGCATTAGAAAACAAATCAAAAAGGCCGATTGTTAATAGATTTTGAGAAAGAACACCTCAGATTCAAAAGAATATTTTCAGGGTAAAATGTTCATAAGTATACAGAAATCAATGAAATGATGGAATATTCCAAACTTTTGAACATATGTGTATATTTGAATAAGATAATTCACGATTATTTATTACCACCGTTATTTTCGTTATCTACGTATACGATTTTTTGTCATGTTTGTTAAGAAACTCATATTAAGCTTATAAATAGTATCATGTAGGAGTAATAGACTTCAACTGTCGTTTCTGTATTTACAGGTAAATATTTAAAATCATTGTTAATAGGATTAAATTTAAAATAAGATCTTTATTTACAGAGCAACACTTGAAATTTATGTACCAAACTAACAATTTGAACTAGCATTATAAGCATTAACAAAATTACCTCTGGCTACTAAATTCTCTAAAATTAATACAGCATCTTCAGTAACTATATCACTTCCGTCCAAATTGAACCTAGCTCCAAAAAACTTAGGTACGCTGGCAAATACATCATCGAAGCCGTACTCTCTCTGAAAATTCTGTATAGTCGGCAACACTGTTTCATATAAAGCTACTTCATTCCTAAAAGTTACTTGTATATTGAAGCTTTCACGAAACATTTCTTCGTCTGGAATTTTTTTGGCCACCAAATTGAAAATTTCTTCATCGTCACCGTCGTCACATCTCAAATTTACATCCAACTTCAAAATCAAACTTCCGTAATTCTCACCCGGCGCTGTTAATCTTGAAACGTTTATTTTGGTTATTCTTGACACGTCCAACACATTTTTCAAAATATTTTGTAGATCGCGTATGCATTCAAAATCTGTTTCATTTGACATAATATCGCACTTACAATCAGATGAATGAATACACTAAGTAACAGATACAAGTAACATTGAAAACTGTTCGAGAAAACAAGGTCAACTTCTATAAATATAATTTGTTGGTTTATTCTGTTTTCTTATACAGGATATTTGGTATTCCCCACAACGATGAGTTTAGAAAGTACAAATAACAATGTCAAATGTTACCTCAGCCATTTCGTTATTATGTCACTACATTAACAAAATAAATCATCACTTGCGGTTACATAGTCCAGTAAAATAAGGTCTGAAATCAAATTTTTTGACACTACTTTTCATTTTTGTTATAATGTAGTTTCAATATGGCAAGGGTTGAAAAACTAATTTCAAAAGTTCTAATTAAAAATTGTAGATTTAACATAAGAAATATCCCTTGACTTCTTTTCCGTCCTTCAAAATTAAATGAGTTTTAAAATCAAAAATTGTGAGTAGTTGAAACATAAGCCCATCAAAATTTGAAAAGAATTTTGTACGCCTATTAATCCTTCCTGGCAATATATACCAGGTAAAAATATGTTTTCAATGGTTAAATTTGGTAAATTTTAGGAGGAATCTAAATATGACTAAAATTTTTTTTATCAACTTTCAAGACTTCAAATTAGCATTTGAAAATCCCAATTTGTACATATCTCTAGAATTGAAGATTACAGTTTTCAAGCAATTCAAAGTGTATGATATGTACAATTTGATCAAGCACATATCACTCATGGGTTTATGGACTGTGTTAAAATAAATAAGTTTCCTTCGATGTTACTTGCTATGTACAATTTATTTACATATATTTACATTGGTTTATTTACACTAACGTATTTACACATCAACTGCACTGTAGAAATGGTTTGTTGTTTATGGGTACTTGCCCGATTGTATGCGTATTAAAAACACTTTACTACTTGTGGGAACTTGTCCGATTCTTTAAATAAGTTAGAATTATGGTACATCGTAGTTACAACACGTCCGTACGCGAGAGCTCTTGCTTTCACCATGTTTTGAGTTATACTGCCACAGGCTATCTTTTTCTCTGCGCATGATTCAACCTCAGATACTTGCCGCAGACGACATCTAGGATATGAACTTTACACTTATAAATTTTAGTGTATTTCGTGTTGCATAATGATTGCAACACATAGGAATTGGAATCTGATTATTTTTGTACTGCTATGATTATCAAAAATTTACGGCCATCACTTAAAATTAAGATTTCCATAACAGATTCAATTTTGTTTGGAGAAAAAACTTTTCTGCCCAACCCTATCTAATATGCGATAAAAGTATTGGGTTACCCCAAAAAAAGAATACGGAAAAACAGTTTTTAGAAAAAAAATCGTGTCTATATGTCGTCGTCATCAACTTTTCGTAACATGTCTTATTATTGAATATTGTTTTTTTCTTGGCTTTAAAGCATAGCCCATGCAGCAAGACACTAAGTACTATGTAAAATATTTGAATGATAATGTAAAATTAATCTAAATATGTAAACCTGTAGACAATTTTAAAATTCAATCTGACAATGTTTTGACGCCTATTATACCTATCTATCAAGAATATCTCAATAAAATGTCCCTTACACAAAGGATTAAGTTAAAAAGTCACTCTCTTCTCGCCCAGATGTATGTCAGGGCATTTTTTAAAACAACAAATACAAGCTCGACTACGGTAAGTGGGGTAAATAATACACTAGATGGCTTTTCGGAAACTGTAACCCTGGATCAGATAGATCACCTATCAGCTGATTGCGAATCCTAACCCAGAACGAGATTTTATCATAGTTTCCGAACGACGGGTTGTGTTTACTGTTGAAATGTCAACATCAAAACTTAACCTACACACATTTTTCATTCTTATTACACGTTTCGTGTGTTGATTTTTCACATAAACTAATATTTTTATGTTTATATCTTTGTAGTTTTTGTGTGTTTATAGACTTTTATTCAGTTGTATATTAGCTTTTAGTTGTTTAGTTGTCAAATACGGATTCTTATCATGGAAAAGTTTTTCATAAAATACGTCCAAACTATTATTTTTGACGAGGATGAATGTATTACATATTATTTTGAGAGTGTTATACCTAGATATCCCGATTTTGGTGAATATTCGTATAACATATTGTTTTACATGAAAAGTGGTTCAATTTCCCGTCCTTAACTATACCTGATTTGAAATATTCAACACATTACTACTTTTACACTTCAAGGTACACTTTAGAATTGGCAGAATCACTGCAGAAGCTTTGGTGTGTGAAATAGCACCAATAGTTTTGAATACTACTGGGAGACCTTCTTGACCAATACAAAAACAGTTCCTGTTAACATTGTGGTATTTAGGGAATCAAGAAAGTATTTAGGTAGATATGTTACCATGAAATACCAAAATCTGGTGAATGTCGAGATACACCGGTGAATGTCAACATTCTCAACGTTGCTTGACGTATGTCCGAAATATTGTTGAAATTTCAATATTTCCAACTTACACCGGCGATTGTCGACATTCAGGATGCACTCATGGTGTATGTTAAAAAGAATTTTTTTTTGAAATGAAAACAAAAAAATCCGTAGGTCTCTATTTATTAAAATAATATGGGAGAAGGACTTTGTTGAACTCAAAACAAACAGTAGAACATAAAAGTATAAAATAAAATATGAAAAATAAGAACAATATCTTATTTATTGCAACAACTTAAACTACCGTGACACTTCGAATTGCACAAAAGTTCCTTGTTTTTAGAGCTGCATTTAGTCGTGGAACACTTCCTTTTGCAGTTACAACGTGTATAGCCTTGCCCTCCACTTTTTGAGTTAGCAGAAGCTGCATCTCTTAGCGACATTTCTTTTGTTGAAACTTCGTCCATGGAAAGTTACTTTTCTTTACAAATTACGAAGTGATTACGGGTGAAAAGCTGCTTCAAGGTACCATTTTTGTTAGCTAATCTATAAAAGTCTGAATCCTCTATTCCAACAACAACCGCTAACACATTTCGAGGGTCTGTACGACCACGGTCGACATCAGGGACTTGAATTCTTACGGTATCACCAATTTGGGCAGGAGGAAACTTTTTTTTTGAGGTTCGCAACATTTTTGTTGCTTGAAGTAGAAGATTCTTTTTTGCAGCTACTCGTTTTAAAGAAATTAGCTCCTGTTTTTCAGTCAGTGCTTGAGATGAAGATGTGCTAAGTGGCGGATCAGTCAGTGCTTGAGATGAAGACGTGTTAGGTTGCGGGTCAGTCAGTGCTTGAGATGAAGACGTGCCAGGTTGTGGATCAGCTCCAATGGTATTTTCATTACCCATGTCTGTTTCAATATGGTCACTAACTTAAATTTCCTCAACATAAGCTTCTAGCTGTTCCTCGGTCTCAATGTTTGAAATTTGCCCGCGAGGGAGTGATGACGATGTTATACCCCTTTTTGGTTTAACGCCAAACAGGTCTTCATAAGGACTCTGGCGTATTCCTTCGTTATAAGTTGTGTTTTTGGCGAAATGGACAAACGGCAAACCTTCTGACCACTTGTTTGAATCATTGTCTTGCATTCAAGCAGTTAACATATTTTGTATGTCCTGATTGGCTCTTTCAACTGAGCCTTGTATTTGACTGTGACGCGGCTTTTCGTGCACTATTTTAACATCTTTCCACATAGCGCATAGTTCAGATTTCGATTACTGAACACTCTGCCATTATCCGAATGCAATATAGCGGGAGCACCAACTAATAAAAAAATTTGGAGAAGGTGATATGCTACTTCTTCCGCTCTCTCGATTTTTAAAGGTCGTAACTGAACAAATTTGGTTGAATGATCTTGATATACCATCATAAACTTGTAATCGCCATCCCTGTGTGATTGCAAGTCTATCAAGTCGACTTGACATCTAAAGTTTAATTCGGAACTGACCATTGGTTTCACAACAATACCTTTTTTATGCTCACTATGTTTCATTTGACATTGTTTACACAAATTTAAATACAACATTACAACTTCATAAGTAATATTTTTGTATCTAACTTGCAATTCTCTAGGCATTCGTGTTCTTCCTCCATGGTCTGTTATTATGTGAGTTTCAGAAAGTATTGTAAACAACTCATCATTAGTGATATAACACTGAATATTTGTTTCTCCTGGTTTTAATGGCACAATCAACTTTTCTTCATCACTAACGTTTAAAATGTCAAAACGTTATAAACGTCTGTAGTCCAAAGGTGTACTACACTTACTTTTAGCAGAAATTACTTCAGAAACGATTTTAAAGTACTTTTCTTGTGAAAAATAAAAGCAATTGTCTTCTCGCTTACTTCCAATTACGGCATGTAACTTCTCAAAAAACTGTAGTAGCTATTAAATCCAAATTATGATTTCTTATAAGAAAATTAAATTAGGTTAGGGAGCGCTGTCAAACGTTGCGTTAAACTGACGAAGACAAAGCTAACTGAAACAAGGGGCTGGAACTGTCTAAAAACTTGTCGCGACCTGCAGTGTCCGAGATTCACCGGACCTCATTGGTGTTTGTCGACATATACCGGTGAAAGTCCAAATGTATAATGGAATTAAGAAATGTTCGGACTTTCACCAAGGCATTTGACATTTTTCGACATCCACCGGCGAGTGTTGACATTCACTACTTTCGGTCTTTCACGGTGACATATCTATTACACAAATCGTCGCCTTCGACCAACAGTAGTACATACCAAAAAAATAGTATATTAAAGTATAAGTTAATGAAGAGGTCTTTCAAACACGCGCGATTCTTCGAGCACGACGGCGCAGCCGGAGTGCTCGAAATAGAGCAAGTGTTTGGAAGACCAGTTATCCACGAATACTTTACGCTATTTTTTTTATTGGTGCACTTTGAAATCATAAAATAGTCCGTCCTCGATGCCCAGCCAAGTTTCGTAAACGTCAAATAGTATTTATTTTCATTTGACGTTACGGGGTACTGCTGTCAGATCAATAATCAAAAAGTTTCTTCATTTTAATTTTGAAGGATACAATGTATATATAAATAAATTTTGCAGAAAAAACAAAATAAGACATTGGTTCCCAATGAGAATATACAATTTAAAAGCTAATAAAATTGTTGTTATTGATACTTACGTTTCTCAAGTTGTTGTTGTTACCATAGGGACTTTAAATAACGCGCGTGTTTGAAAGTTCGATTTAAACACGCTGACGCGTGCTTTAACAAGGTAATATGAGGCATCAATAAAAAAAAGTGATTTTAGGATATCTGCATATACGGTGTCAGAAACGATGTGTCTATTTAATGTAACACTAAGGTATTCTGTAAAAATTTACACAAATTGAATGAAATACATATTCTTGGGTTACATATGACCTAAAGCTTATTTTCAGTTAGTGCAACTCCAGGTTAATGTAAGATAACCTACTGTTTGACCAAATTTTTCACTCGTACGCTGTATAAACTACTGTAGCACAAAGAAATTTGTCACGACGACTTAAAAAATATTCGCATGTTAACAGGTCTTTTCCTGTCAGTAGGTATGATAACTGTGGCTAATAATAATTGAAGTATTAATGTGACATTTTTATATTAGGGTTAAAATTGTTGTAACTGTGATTTTGGGTAAATTTGTCTAAACATGTATGGACCAGGAACAGTATAGTCGAGGCAATGAACTACTCAAAAAGGCGAAAGTTCTGAATTTAGGCCGCATAGACGGATGGGAATGCGGTTTTTTGCATTCGCTTCCAAAAATTATTTGTAAAGATTTGTGCTTCCGACAAATTGGAAATTGCATTGTTGCAACCAAAAATGCATTTTTGAGACGCCAAAACTTTGTAAATAAGAGTACGAACCGGCCCAAATCGAGTACTTGAGGAGTTTACGAGGTCGCTGATCACGATTATGATGTTCAAATTGCACTGCCGAATACCTGGAGCTCATGAACGCCGATGAACGTCATCTCCATGGGACTCTCCCGAAAATCACATGGGGAATGAGAGAAACTTGGCGTCTGGGGGTTTTTGGGTTCAAATATGGCAGCGACAAACATCCCCCGGATACCTGGTTTGCCCCAGCCTGAACGCGGACCCCATCCCCGAGAATTTTCCTGACAATATCAACAAAAAGTATCCGAAAATCATTGGTGGGGCATTTCTTGGGGAGCTGAATCCAATTTCCCCGGCGAGAACGACTCCCCGAGCAGCCAGCTGCTCACTCTACGCGTTGGTGAGCGGAGCCTAGACTTAGGAGAAAGTTTCTGTGTATACTCACACAGAAGCGTTTCGACCGTTGGGAGAAAAGTGAAACGCTGCTCGGCAAAGTTCGGATATCTAGCTCGAGATTATTCTCGTAATTCTCCTCAATTGATTCAAATCCGGCATTTAGAAGTTTACAGGACTGGATCAACTTTGTCGAGGGCCCCAAAGCAAGACTAATACTAGAATGAATGTGTGAAAGTATTAGACGACTTTTGGCTAGTCTTTTGCGATCGTGTCTGGAAAACCTTTGTAATCGAAGTTCAGGGCCGATTTCCGGTACATCACGGGTTCGAGGATCGTTTACGACGGGGAATTCGAATTCAGCGCCTCCTAAAACCCCCTATAACGATTTGCGGATTGTCTTTTTCGATTGTGTCAAGAAAAGCCACGGAGATGACGTTCAGAGCAAGCACGGGGCACCAGGTGTTCGGAGGAGCGTTTTCGCCGATGAATTTAGATTCGGAGTTCAAGAAACGGCCTCACAATTATTTTTGGGTTGATTTTGGCGATCTTGTCAGGAAAGTTCTCGGAGGTGTAGTCCACGTCTAGGTTGGGGCGCACGAAGTGTCCGGGGATGTTCGCCGATGCCATATTTGGATTCGGCGAGCCAAGAAACCTCCGGGCTCTTGGTTTCCCTCCTTCGTCGCTTCGATATTGGGAGAGCACCACGGAGATGATGTTCAGGGCCAGATTCCGGTGCACCATTTGTACGGGGGATCGTTTTTGCCGAGGAATTTGGAGTCAGCGCCCCAAAAACACCGAACCAATCATTTTCGGATAGTTTTTGTCGATATTGTCATATTGTAAATCGATATTGTAAAATTCTCGGGGATGTTGTTCGCGAATGTCGTATTTGGATTCAGCGAGCCCAAAAACACCCGTGCGCCGAGTTTCTCTCCTTTCCACCGAGATGATGTTCATCGGCGTTCCTGAGCTCCAGATGTTTTGGGGATCAATTTTAACATCATAATTGTGATCAGCGACCTCGAAAACCCCCCGAATACCCGATTTGGGCTAGTTCTGACTCTTATTTACAAAGTTTTGAAATCTTCCGAGGGGCATTTTTTGCATGCAGTTTTGGCTGCAGCAATGCAATTTCCAATTTGTCGGGAGCGCAAATTTGCAAATTTTTTACAAATAATTTTTGGAAGCGAACGCAAAAAACCGCATTTCGATCCGTCTATGCGGATACTTTATTAGTTCATTGCCTCGACTAGTTAGTTTAAATATTATTATAATATTTATTATAGAACCTGTGAGGGTTTCAGAAGTAGGTATTTGAATGTCTATTTTTTTATAATAAATATTTTATACTGAAGTATTTTAACACTAAACACAGTTTGGATTTCTTATACACCATACGTGTAATTAATGTTTTCTGTCATGCTGATTCTGAATCTGATTTCAAATTTTTCCCATCACGTCAGGATTTTGAGAATTTGAATAGGTTTTTCAAAAAACGCATTAAACTTTACATAATGTTAAACCATTGTTCAACCAAACATTGAGTGGACGTGTCTGAACATGTCCTTGCATGTTTCCTACGTCAGAGCACTTGAACCACGCCCATTTTTGCACTGGAACAAATCAAATTCTGAATTGATAGATTTCTGGCTATGTGGGTTCATAGCAGTAGACGCTACCTTTGTAATTTTTGGGCCACAAACGGCACATGAGTAGAAATTTTTCCAGGTGTTATGGGATACAGAAAAATGAAGTTTATATTACAGTGTTTTAGATTCGCCAATATAGTTACGAGGAACGATAGGAGATTCAGACAAATTTGCTCCTTTAATGGAAATTTGGAAAATGTTCAATAACCATTACATAAATAATTACAGTCTGGAAAAGAATGCTGCGCTAGATGAAATGCTATTTCCATTCTGAGAAATACGCTCATTCCGCATTTATATTCTGAACAAGCCGGCAAAATACGGGATTAACGTTTTTGACCTTGAGGATGCCAAAACATTCTACACTGCAAGTTTGGAAGTGTACTTGGGTGAAGATCTGGTGGGTCCTGTTAGACTTAGCAACCAAGTGCCAGAGGTGGTGAAACGAATGGTTTCACCAGTTAGTGGAAGTGGTCGAAACGTTACTTCATTTCACTTCCGTTGATTGAGGACTTATTGAGTAATCACAGATTGACTGTTGTAGGAACCGTCCGGAAAAATTAAAAGGAACTCATACAAATAAAATCCCAACCAGTACATTCTTCAATCTTTGCATTTTAACATAACATGACATTGGTAACTTTTATACCGAAAAAAAGAAAGAATGTACTATTAGTTTCTTCAATGCATAGTGTCGGGAAAATGGATGAAAATATAGGAGAACAGAATAAATCCGAAATTATAATATATTATAATGTCACTAAAGGTGGAGTTGCTTCCACTGACCAAAAAATGGCCCAGTACTCAGTAAACAGAAATACCCGACGTTGGCAACTGATTATGTTCGATAGCATGATGAATATCGTTGTTGTCAACGGACACATAACGGACACATTTTTGACAAATTTAGCACTTGATTTAGTAAAACAACAATTTCAAAAAAGAGCAAGATATAAATAACCATATACGGAGTATTTCCAACTCTAGGTATCGAGAAACTCGTTTTAAAATCGCTCCGTTATATTACCCAAATATCGGACTGTTACGAGTACTTTTAAACATAATACAAGGACCAGTGTGTGTGATATTGCACAGGGAATTAGGTGTTATCAAAATAACATAATTCAGTAAACTGTAAGTATGAAACCATTAATATGTGTATAAATTCATTATAACGGTAGTGTGAAAAAGAAAGAACCTATTGTAAAAACACAAACTGATAAGCTTTGCAGCAGAAAATAATAGAGCTGGGATAAATATCTGAACCGTCCCAAAGTAACGGAGACTAATAAAATAACAATAAATAATTACCAGCAATGATTGACTCAGTTTCATAATTTGGATTTTCACCAATTTTATGATTGAATATTATTCAGAACACTTCACCTCATCGATTTCCAGCTCACCAGAGCCAGTACAACAGGTGCGATAGTACTTTAAGTACGATATGTTTGTCATTTTCGCAGAAATTTAAGTTGGTTAGCACGTTATAGCTTCCCAAGTATATACAAGTGACCAATTTTATCATTGGATTATTTTCAGAGCGTCTCGAAGATGAATCCTATTGATATTCAGCTCACTGAAGCCAGTACACCGGGTTCTATGGTACTTGAAGTACCAAATTATGGTCATTTCTTGAGAATTTACAATTTGTTAGCAAGATACAGCCTCCAGAGTGTATACTACTGATGATGGGGAGAGGAATGCGGATAAAGTGGAAGGAGACACATTTAGAAGATCACAAAAATAGCGAGAACGCCAAGAAAAGAGGATCAAAATGTAAACATGATGTCGGATATGTGAAAAATTAATGAACCAACTAGCAGCCGATATTAAAGAGATAAAAGACCATCAAGAAAAAAATATGGAGAGCGTGAAACAGGAAATGAATGAAATTAGAAAAGAACAGAAGTAGTATATGTAACAAATAAAAGAGTTGAAAAGAGCTACTGAAGAAATTAATCAACTAAAGAAGCAAGTTAACTCTGTCAGTGAAAAATTACAGGAACTCGAGAATGAAAAACGAAAGAAAAATGAACGGTTTTGGAGATTAAAACTAACTTTTCCGAATCTGTGGCCCTGAATAGTATTCTATCATAAAATTGTCACTTGTATACACTTCGAGGGTTGTATGGTGCTAACAAACCGAAATTTGTCCAAAAATAACCAGAAATGTAATGTATCTGGACATATATGACCGGTTGTACTCGCTCTAATCAGCTGAAAATCAATAGGGTACTTCTGTGAGACACCTTGAACAATATTCAATCATGGAATTGGTCACTTGTATACACTCTGGAGGCTGTATCTTGCTAACAAACTGTAAATTCTCCAAAAATGACAAAAATTTGGTACTTTAAGTACCATAGAACCCGGTGTACTGGCTTTAGTGAGCTGAATATCAGTAGGATTCATCTTTGAGACGCTCTGAATAATATTCAATAATAAAATTGGTCACTTGTATATACTCCGGAAGCTGCATCGTGCTAACAACCTTAAATTTCTGCGAAAATGACAAAAATATCGTACTTAAAGTACTATCGCACTTGTTGTACTGGCTCTGATGAGCTGAAAATCGATGGGGCTAATCTGTGAAGTGTTCTGAATAATATTCAATCATAAAATTTGTGAAAATCCAAATTATGAAGTGTACAAACTCTTGTTTTAACAAGGATAGATGAATTTGTGAAGAAGTGTGTAATATTTTATTAAATTCAGCCAAGCGCTTACGACATTACGTCATCACCAGGGCTCTAAAATAAATAACATACACTACAAACTACTGTCCTATCAAACTAAGATAACAGTGAATGTAACTTACTTCGTCAGTCGGTCCAGAGACATATTAAAATTGTCCACATTATTACGTTTGTCAGTAACACATGGTAAACAAACAATAAATTACAAACGTTTAAACAAATCAAATTCAAAACGACAGCACACAAACCATATCCACAGTGGCCTTTTTTACCTGATCTTTCAAATTATGTTGACCAATTAATGGAATTTCCAATCAAGTTGTTGAAATGAAAGAAAAGGAAAAGTAACATTTGTGTTGACTCAAAAACCCGATCTTGAAACGATTATTATTATTATAATGAAAAATGTTAGTGTCTAAAGTTACAAAATTCACAAATATATTGCAAGTTACTGAGTGAAAGGTATTAATATCAAAATAAAATAAAATTAAAATTAAATTGACTGATACAATTTAAAATTGAGCTTATTACACAAACACAGATACAAATTATACGAACCAAATCGCACGGATTAATCCAGAAGGCACGCCCCGAACAACTTTAAAAGATGTGTAAAAGTTGAATAATTATTAATCTGAGTGTTGATACAACAATAGTTCCTTCTGCACTCTCTGTATATCTCTAGATCTTCCAGAAGGTTAAGTTTGTGGAAATTCCTTGAAAAACATTTGTGCAAAACTCTTATGGTTCTACCAATGTACGCAGCCTCACAATACGTATATTAAGAGGTCTTATGGTTCTACCAATGTACACAGCCTCACAATCACCACACTGAAGTTTGTATATACCGCTTTGTTTGAGTTTGGGTAACTTATCTTTGGTCTTAAAAAGAAGTGATTTTATGGTATTTTGAGATGAAAAAGAAACCCTAATGTTATCTTGAAAGGTTCTAAAAATGTTGCTTATTTCATATGAAATCTTACCTATGTATGGGACTAAGCAAAATCAAAAATCACTAACCTCGACGGTTTGATAAGTCAGTTGTCTGAAGTCTTTTTGTTTTATTTTCCTAATAGTGTTCTTAATAATATTTGGAGGATAGCAGTTGTTAACTGCGATCTGCTTCAAGATGTTAAATTCCTTATCAAAATTGTGGAACGCCATAGGGATTCTGATCAACCTGTGTACATAGGAGTATATGGCGGCCATTTTATGTTGAACAGGGTGATTAGAGTATGAAGGAATGATATGGTCAGTCTGAGTTGGTTTTCTACGAATATTGAAGTAAATTTTATTGTTTAATCTAGTAAGTGTCAAATCTGAAAAGTCAATCCGATTATCTAATTCTAATTCGACTGTATAACTTACGCATGGATGTAAACTATCATTGAAATTTAAAATTTTGAAACAATTATCAGATGTACCATCTACAAAGGCCAAAACATCATCTACATATCTATACCAGCTGATTATTTTATGGTTACTATTTAAAATTATGTTTTCCAAACAATCAAGAAAAAGGTCCGCTAACAGAGGAGACAAGGGGTTACTTATTTCCAAACCTTTGGGATGCCTTTATATTTTATCATTGAAAATAAAAAAATCCTGCTTAAGACAAATCCCCAATAGGTTTAGGTCTATATAAATAATACTGGCATCCACACTTCTAAGAGTGAGTATTCTTTTAATTATGGAGATTATTTCATATCTGGGAACATTTGTAAAAAGTATGCTGACATCAAAGGAGACCATGAAAAAATTGTTAGGGAGTAATAACTTTGAAATATTGCTTACCAATTCTATTGAATTTTTGACTGTATAAGGGCATTTAAATTGTAACACCCTATTCACAAAATTGTTCAAAAATTTAGCAGTGTACCGCTGGAGTATTCGTAAAACTGACAACTGGTAATGGTATTTCATTTTCGTGAATTTTTGGCAAGCAATAAAGCAATAAAGTAAAGGTATGTTCGGATTAGAGACCAAAAGTGAATTTAATTTTATGTTTTCTTTATCGAACAATAATGAACTATCCTTTAAAGCGGTTCTCAGCTCAGCATTAAATGCTGGCATTGGATTTCTACTAAGAATTTCGAAATTGTTGTTATTGGAAAATTCTTCATCTTTAAGTATGTAATTGACCTTCTTCATAACAACTAAACAATTCCCTTTATCAGACAATGAGGTCGTGCGACTTGATTTTAGCCTTTGAGTGATTTTAAAATAAGATATTGTTGACTGGATGTACTATTATTGTATTTGTATCTATTAAAAATTCTAGAATCCTCAAAATGTTTTTGAAAAACTGTTAAACATAAGTTTCTTAATCTTAGCTTTTGTTCGTCTGTATAAAAATAAGTTTCAATCAATGTATCAACCTCCGCTGAAAAGAGTTCAAGTGAATTTTTATTTAAATTCGGTGTAAGTGAAAATATCAAGCCCTGACCGAGAAACCCCAGCTCCCCCTTCGACAAGAAGCAACCCGACAGATTCTTAACTCTGTCTTGAAAAGTGAAATTTGTAAAAATTGTAGACCGATCAACCCCAGAGGTCCGGCTCCGAGATCTCCCGACCAATCGCTTCAACTTAGATTTTAAAGTATTAAATTTAAAAAAAACTTCGAAGAATTCACCTCATCTTCGATGTCGTTCAAGATTGACTGAAGCTCAGTATACGGAAGAGTCCGCGGCGAGATGGTCGTACGGAATTTTTAGTTGAATGTTTTGCATAATGTTGACAAATGTGCTTCCTCATCAACCGTTTCTATAATTAGATTCGTAAGTCATTGGGAACATTTCTTGATGTTCTGCACTTAGCGAAAGTGGGAACTACATTTTCTTTAAGACATTGATGAATGAACCATATATCAAGTTTACGAAGTGCTCTCCTGATAGAAAGTATCTGGTACCTTGCAGCTTCTTCTACCATACCGTATAAATTGGTGACTTGATGAACTCCGGAGGCTATATCGTGATAATAAACTGAAATTTCTCAAAAAATTAGTAAAATGTCGTACTTCTAGTACCATAGCACCCGTTGTGCTGGCTCTGGTGAGCTGAAAATCAATGGGGTTCATCTGTGACATGTCCTCAACAATATTCAATCATAAAAGTGGGGACTTGTTGCACTTCGGAGGCTGTCTCGTGCTAACAGGCTAACGAAAAGTGGCCGACGACGACGACATACACACAGGATTTTTTTTCTAAAAAACCGTTTTTTTGGGTTGTTGTTGATGGAAAACGTGATAATACCTGAAAAAAAATTCAAATTTCCAACTTTTTTGGAGCAAACCAATACTTAGTGGTTCAAGGATACCCAATGGACACCAACAGACCGAAAGTATTGCGGGAGGAATGCAAAATTTTATAGAATAGCAGTAAATACGTCATTTAAACTGGGAGAGAGTAGTATAACTTAAAAGTGGAGACGACAAGAGGAAGATTATGCGAAATAATAGCAAGTTGAAAACCACACACAGAAAAGTTTACATAAATGATGATATGACCAAAAAAGAAAGAGAAATCCAAGCAAAAATTAGGAACCATGCAAAAGGAGAGAAAATTAAAGGGAAATCTGTCAAGATTGGATTCCAAGAACTAATTATAAACGACGAAGTATGGGGATGGAACAGGGAAATAATAAAGTATAAATAAAGAAAAAATTATAGTATTATGTAATGGAACAACGGAAACAAACTAGCGCGAAATAAAAATAGGAGAAACACAAAGTGAAAGATAAAAGCATAAAAGATCAAATAACATGTAATAAAATTGAAACATGGAATATGAAAAGGTCGTAGGAATAGGGAAAATGAAAACAGTTGAGCCAGGTAGCTGGAAAATATTTTGATATCACAGCATTACAAGAAGCTGAACTTGTTGGGCAAAGCTGACAAGAAATTGCGGATTATGTATTCTTTGATAGTGGGGGCGAAAACAGAATGTTAGGGACTGGTTTTATAGTTAGAAAAAAACTAAAATGAACGGTCATGGCTTTAAAACACAACTCAGAAAGATTGTGCATTCACGAATAAGAGGAAAGTATCACAATACCACACTTGTAAACCTACATGCACCATCAGAAGTGAATGATATTGAAGTGAATGAAGAATTCTATAGTAATATTCACAGAGTATTTGAGGCTATTCCCAAGTATGATTTGAAAATCGTACTAGGAGACGCCAACGCCAAGATAGGTAAAGAGGAGACGTATGTGCCAACATTTGGAAGATATAGTCTGCATGAGAAAACAAATCAAAAAGGCCGATTGTTAATAGATTTTGCGAAAGAACACAACCTCAGAATCAAAAGCACATATTTTTAGGGTAAAATGTTCATAAGTATATAAAAATCAATGAAAAGATGGAATATTCCAATATTCCAAACTTTTGGACATATGTGTAAATTTTAATAAAATAATTCACGATTATTTGTTACCACCGTTATATTCGTTATCTACGTATACGATTTTTTGTCATGTTTGTTAAGAAACTAATAGTATTATGTAGGAGTAATAGACTTCAACTGTCGTTTCTGTATTTACAGGTAAATATTTAAAATCTTTGTTCATAGGATTAAATTTAAAATAAGATCTCTATTTACAGAGCAACACTTGAAATTTATGTATCAAACTCACAATTTGAACTGGCATTATAAGCATGAACAAAATTACCTTTGGCTACTAAATTCTCTAAAATTAATACAGCATCTTCAGTAACTATCTCACTTCCGTCCAAATTGAATCTAGCTCCAAAAAACTTAGGAATGCTGTCAAAAACATCATCGAAGCCGTACTCTCTCTGAAAATTCTGTAAAGTCGGCAACACTGTTTCGTATAAAGCTACTTCGTTTCTAAAAGTTACTTGTATATTGAAGTTTTCACGAAACAATTCTTGGTCTGGAATTTTTTTGGCCACCAAATTGAAAATTTCTTCATCGTCACCGTCGTCACATCTCAAATTTACATCCAACTTCAAAATCAAACTTCCGTAATTCTCACCCGGCGCTGTTAATCTTGAAACGTTTATTTTGGTTATTCTTGACACGTCCAACACATTTTTCAAAATATTTTGTAGATCGCGTATGCATTCAAAATCTGTTTCATTTGACATAATACCGCACTTACAATCAGATAAATGAATACACTAAGTAACAGATACGAGTAACATTGAAAACTGTTCGAGAAAACAAGGTCAACTTCTACAAATATAATTTGTTGGTTTACTATGTTTCCTTATACAGGGTATTCGGTATTCCCCACAACGATGAGTTTAGAAAGTACAAATAACAATGTCAAATGTTACCTCAGCCATTTCGTTATTATGTCACTACATTAACAATAGCTATTTGTATATTAAGAGCGGAAAGTGATACTTTGCCGCTTGAGGCAGAGAGTTGCCCGCGCGACGCGTAGCGGGTAATCTGCCGAAAGCGGCAACGCACTTTCTGCTCGAATTGCACACAAGATTTTTTCTACGATCACCTTAATTAAAAAAAAACACGAAAAATCTTTTTACAGCGTCCCAAAGCTCTTCGTGTTCTAAATAAATCTGTACCGCGCATTTCCACGTACCATAGTTCTCGTGCCCTTTTAGATGCTCGATCAGCGAAAGCTGGCTCATGATATCACTTATTAACACAAAAATTCAACAAATTACAAACTCCTGAAGCTTCAATGGTGTCTCACGCGTGTCCTGTGTCCATAACCTCTTGCAATTTGATGTTTTGAGTCAAGGTTTCAAGAAGAAAATTAACCTAATCTATCAAAAACGGCGTAAAAGCAACTAATGACAAATTAAAACTTACAAAAGTCGTAAACGACATTAAGATTTCATTTAAAAGGTTAAACAAATTGAGGTTCGGAAAATATTGGAAGTAATTGGTTATACACTTTGAATATTTTTAAATATTAACTGCAACTATGAACATAGGTGTTTTGGATAGTTTATAAGATAGAAAATAATAATTGAAGTGACGTATGAATCGGTCTAATCTGTAAGGTCTTATAACACTGCGCCGTCGCGCTCGAAAAATCGCGCGTGTTTGAAAGACCAGTTATTCACGAATACTTTACGCTATTTTTTATTGGCGCACTTTGACTTACTACAAAAAAATTGAAGTCCGTCCTCGATGCCCAGCCATGTTTCATTTCATAAAAGTGCATCCTCGATGCCCAGTCATCCTAAGTAGTATTCATTTTTATTAAAAATGTATATGGATTGATTCCCTCGGGGATTAAATGGGTCCTATCCGCGGGATTAAATGGGTCACTTTAGTCGCTTAGTGTATAATGTACTATTAATATACCTATTATTTACTAACTTTCTTTAGTTTATTGTAAATGAAAACATGCGAGCGGAAAAGTACGCTCTAGAGCGGAAATAATGTCAAATGATGACATATCACGAAAAACATCAACTTTGCGGTTAGATTTGAGTGTGCAAAAGCCTACTTTGGGTAGTGATCGTAGGAAAAATGAATTATCAGTTGCGGTTACATAGTCTAGTAAAATAAGGTCTGGAATCAAATTTTTTGATACTACTTTCCATTTTTGTTATATTGTAGTTTCAATATGGCAAGGTTTGAAAAACTAATTTTGAAAGTTCTCATTAAAAATTGTAGATTTAACATAAGAAATATCCCTTGACTTCTTTTCCTTCCTTCAGAATTAAATGAGTTTTAAATTCAAAAATTGTGAGTAGTTGAAACATAAGCTCATCAAAATTTGAAAAAAATTTTGTACGCCCATTAATTCTACTTGAAAAATATACCAGGTTAAAATATTTTTTGAATGGTTAAATTTGGTAAATTTTAGGAGGAATCTATATATGACGAAAAAAATCAATTTTTAAGCTTTCAAATTGGCATTTGAAAATCTCAATTTGTACATATCTCTAGAATTGAAGATAGCAATTTTTTAGCAATTCAAAAAAAATTAATCCGACTATTTTTGTACTGCTACGATTCTCAAAAATGTCCATTCAGTTTTGATTGTAGAAAAAACTTTTCCGCCCAACCCTATCTAATATGCGAGGAAAGTGTTCGTTTACCCCAAGAAAAAAACACTAAGAAAAAACAGTTTATAGAAAAAAAATCGTGTGTATATGTCGTCGTCAGCCACTTTTCGTAACACATTTTATTATCGAATATTTTTTTACTTGGTTTTAATGCTAGGTACAGACCAAGTTCTCGAGCTGCTCTCGAATAGTTTGCGAACCATTCCGAGCTTGGTGTATACGCCTGTTCGTGAACAGTTCTAGAGCAGCTCGGAAATTCGTTTGGGATTCCGAGTCGAGTCGGTACTTTCAAAGGGTTCGTTTACGAACACGTGGCGAAATCAGTATGTGTGCGAACGTTGACTGTTCGGTATCATAATATACGCGCTGTGTGCTGTTTTTAAAGATTTTATTATCGAAATATTATTATTATAGTAGTTTTTTAAATAAACATGGACTGGTTAGAGGACGAAATTGTGTGGTTGATAGAAAAATATCGCCGGCATGAGAATTTGTAGAACCCCAGGCACAAATAATATAAAAAGAGACATGTAAAAAAGACGCATACGAATATATAGGCAGGATTTTGTCAAAACTAAAATATGAGGTGGAACGGAAAATCAGTGTTATTTTAGGGCAATACCGAAGAGCTTGTCAAAAGGCTGAACGAATGAAAAAATCAGGAATGAGCACAGACGAGATTTATCAAAGATGTGTGGTTTGGATACAAACATATGGGTTTTTTTAGTGACAGATATATGCCAAATGAAACACGGGATACGGTGAGTATTTTTCATGTAACTGCTAAGTTTTTATATACAGTTTTTTATTCAAAATGACTTTGCCACTGTACTCTTCCAACGGTAGAAAAATATTCAACGAAATTATCTCGAATTTGACGTGAATTCACAGTAGATTTTATTGAAACGTTCCTTAAACTATGAAAGGAGTTCATTTCTGATTAATATTTTCTCCACGAGCCGGGAATCATTTGCATCATCTGGTAATCTTCACGATCAAAGGCGTCTTCAGGTGTATATATCTTTGAAGATTGTTTACTTCGGATTAAAAAAATTTCTAGATAGAGACATGCGTGTATTATGGAGGTAGCCTTTGTTGGTTCCAATAAAAGTGGTTTACGTACGGATGATACTATCCCAAACGAATTTTCAACTATTCGTCGAGCTCTACGTAAGCTATAATTAATAGCTTGCTGACAGCTTCCCTTCAAATGCATTGCAGGGTACGGTTTCATTATGTTTTCTTGAAGAGGAAATGCGTCGTCAGCAACAACAACGAACGGTATATTTCGTTTCTCTCCCAACAATGTTGTTGCTGCTGTTAGAGATAAAGTTCCATTTTGAAGCTTTATAGCCAGATCAGTGTTTCTAAAAACCTCTACATCAGAAATCCTTTCCTGACATCCTACGCTGGCAAATAAAAATGAGTAATCTGCCTTGACTGCTGCCATAAGAACAATGCTGAAGTACCCTCTATAATTGAAATTATTGCTTCCGCTATTAAATGTCGCTTGCAGTGTGATGTGTTTACACCATCGATAGCACCTATACAGTGTGGGAAGTTCCATCTATTATCATATTCTTCGGCAACCGCGAGGCATTCTTCAGATAAATTTGGAATCTGAAAATAAAAATACAAATACATTTCAACTGTCCAGCGCATAGTTGAAATGAAAATCAAATGAATTTCGTTTTAGGAGACTCAGGATGCATCTGCCAATGTGGGAACTTCTGCTGAAATAAATGTGGAAACGAATGACGGTGGTGCCATCGGTGAAGCGAATACGACAAACAACAATGAACCTCAAAATAAATAATTAAATGTAGATGATTTAACAGAAAATGCAGGAGGAAGTTTGGAGGAGTTAAGCAAGAAACGAAAAAGTGTGTGACAACTAAGAAACACGTGTCAAAAAACATGAAGACTACAGAAAATAACGACCAAACCGCAGAAGCTTTCGGTATTCTCAAAGGTATATATGAAAAAAGAAATGCGCCAACTGATGCTTGCTCCTTATTTGCAAATCATATTGCTATGAAGTTAAGAGAATTTGATCCGTTAACCAGAGCACATGTTGAGTTTAACATTAACAAAATAATTTATGACACCCAAATTAGCATTTTACAATCGCAATCCACTCAACAATATCCACAGTCAACGCCTCATGGACGAGTCACCACAGTCAGGTTGTAGCACTGCAATGACTTCACCCTTCTCAAACTATGACACCGATTCACAGTATTCTTAACAGCATTTTGGATCATCATTGTGTGATGCAAGTAGCAACTCATCTGTTGTAGAAACTGCTTACTCCACAGATGCAGATTCTCATGTAGGACCAGATTGTTGTAGTACACCAGTGCTGTCTCCCCAAAAGGAAGAGCACTTGAGTGATTTTATTATTCCAAAAACTCATCAGAATTCAAATTAACGTAGGTAGGTATACCTACAACATCATTTTGTATGTTTTTTTTTTAAATGAATGAATGCAGAAGTAAAAGAAAGTTGCTTATCTTTATTAAGTCCCTTAGAACTGTAATTAAAGCTTCACACACATCTGGTACAATCGCAGAAATGCTTTGCTTGGAAATTTTGAATAAATACATCAGACTTGTATAGGAATCTCCTATTACCAAAAATCGCAAAGTCAAAGCCAATATTTCCCTGGATGAGATACACTTCCGATAATTTTTATCTTGTTTCGATATTATCGGTTCTAGTAGAACCAAGAGTTTTTCAAAATCTGCTACAGACATACGGCTAAAATTTCGAAATAAACTTTGGTCCTCCATTTCTAAATCTCTGAGCGAAGGCACTCCACCATATCTTGAGCGATTTTTAAATAAACTTCTTTGTCACCACCGCCTAGTCTTACGTTTCTTTTTCTCGACATTTTGTTTTATTAAAAAATATGCTGTACAAGCAATGATGAGATCGCTTTCTTCGTCGCTTTCCAGCGATGATATTTTTCAAATTTGATTATTCCAATTTTTATGAAAGTGCAGTTCTAGTTCGAACTTTTCAACGAACTGGACCGAACTAAAACTCTTCTTGTGTGGACGATGTGTTTGGGAGCTGCTCGGGTTCAATTCGGGAGCGGTTTTCAAACGGCTCGCGAATTCTTTATTTCGGTCTGTATCCAACTTAAGGCGTAGCCCATGCAGTCAGACACTATGTATGTAAAATGTTTGAATGATTATCTAAATATGTAAACCTTCAGACAATTTTAAAATGAAATGTGACAATGTTTTGACGCCTATTATACCTATCTAACAAGAATATCCCAAATAATTTTTCCCTTACACGAAGGATTAAGTTGAAAAGGTCACTGCTTCTTGCACAGGGGTCTGTCAGGGCATTTTTAAAACAACAAATACAAGGTCGACCACGGTAAGTGAGGTGAATAATACACTAGGATGTACATTTAGGAATGCAAGATTGTCTAATGACTACAATTTAATGATTGTTTCAGTAATAAAACTCATAAGGCAGTCGAATATATTTATTTTATTTTTAGATAATAGATACAAAATATTGTGAGGTGTTTCAACTTTTAAATTTAGAAGTTTTTATATAATTTTTTCAGATTGATTTTTGTATCCATGGCAATTGAAAAATATGTGGTCTAACTCGTCCGTGACATTGCAAGTAGTACATAGGTTAGTATCCAAGACATATGTTTTACGTAAATGTGCAGGATAACTGGCATGTCCAAATTTCATACGACTGATGGTAGTTATGTATTTCCTTGGGCGCTGATAATCTTCGAACCAGTATCGTTTTTCAATTTTTGGTACCAGCTGTGTGTAGCGAGTAGGTTTAGTGTTACAATATTCCCTGTACCGTTCATGCCAGTTTATGTACATTTTAGTTCGAGTTAGGTTAATTCTTTCGTCCAACGTTAGCCAGCCGGTTGTTACTTCACCTGTTGTTATGCTCTGTTTTGCCAGTTCGTCCACTTTTTCATTATATACAATTCCGTTGTGGGCTTTGACACAAACAAAAATTGAGCGGTGATTTTCATTGAGTTCTGCTAGATTTATTTTATTTTTTGTTGTATATGGATTATTGTAAGTACTTAGAATTAATTAGTACAGCAAGTGAATTAGAAAAAATTAAATATTTTTCAATATTGTTTAGAATTGTATATATTCTATTGCTTTTAATATAGCTATAGATTCTGCACTGAAAATGGATGGGTGATTTTTTAGTTGGTAACAGTGTTGTATCTATTGGGGTATTACGATTGCGGCACCGGTCCCTTGATTATTTGTTGAAGCATCAGTATACATTGGTATGTAGTTTTGATATGTTCTTGTAATTTGTTTGACTACTGCATTGTTTAGTGCTGTAACGTCTGAATGAATATTCCAGGATTATTATTGTCACATCTAGTAGAACTTCCATGAGATTTACAGAAATGCTGGTAGGATTGAAATCAATTGTGATTCTATAAGCTTCACTTAGAATGGGTGAGCTTTTATGTTACCAATATTTGGATGTCAGGTCATAAATGTTTAAAGCTGGTACCATAGTCATTAAAGTGGAATTTTTGGTTTAGCAGTTTGAGTGTTTTTCTCTGCTAACATTTGTCTCCGTAGTTATAGGGGTGGTTCTAACGATTCTGCTCCAATGGATTCGATGGGACTTCGTATCATCGCTCAAATGCACAACCTCAAAGCATTATTTTCTAAGACATCCAGCTTCTGTAGCTCCTTCTTGCTTGCGCAGCCATATAATGTGCTGCCATAGTGTATAATTGACTTTATGTATGCCTTGTAGAAAGTTAGTGCAGTTTGAGGGTTTGCATCCTACCATGTTTTCATTATAGATTTGAGAAAGTTCAGTCACTTACTTGCTTTTACTAGAATTTCCTATACGTGTGTTTTGAAAGTCAGCGTTCTGTCAAGTGTAATACCAAGATATTTAAATTCGTTGGCTAGAGGGAACCAAATATTTCTCAATGTGATTGTCCAGTGAAGATGACACATTATGATATGTTTGAAGAAACAATCAATCTATTTTTCTTTAAACAATTGAGAGTGGAGTTATAGCTGCATTAAATAATATTAAGCACTGTTCAAATCATCTCGAATGTATGTAGATGGCAAAGTCGTCTGCATACTGGATAATATTAGCGTTGGGTGTAATCGTGTAAATGTTTATAATGTTAATATTGAATATTAATGGTGCTAATACGGAGCCTTGTGGTAGACCTCTGTTGGCTACTTGACTTTTTAACAGGGTTCCATTCTGTTGTCGAACTGTATCGGATGTATTTACATACAGTTTGGCAATAATATTCGCTATTTCTACAGGTACCTACAGATCGATTAATTTTCCGCGTAATATTTGCCAGTCTACACAGTCATAAGCGGATTTTATATCGAAGAATAGTGTTATAAGATATTTGTCTTTTGCGAAACCTGCTTGTACTTCTGTAAAAAGATGTGCCGCTGAGTCATAAGTTCCGTAGTTTCTTTTATATCCATTTATATGATTTAACCACCATTCTAGACGATTTTTTACTATTATTTAGAAAAATTTTAAAACATACGGTAGTAACGATATGGGCCGATAAGAGTCATTGCTTGGCATTAAGAGGTAGATGGTGAAGCGTGCGATATAGAATTTTGTCGTGGCCCGGAGATGTGTTTCTCTTATTTTGCAGAGCATAATCTATTTCCTTCAGGTTAATAGGTGCTGAAAAAATAGAATGATTATTTTTGGACTTTTTGAGAGTTTCTAGATTGTGGCTGATGTCATCGAGTGGCACAGGTCGTGCAATTTTATCGAGGAAGTCCTTTTGCCATGCAGTACTGTCATACTTTTGCATTATTTTTGCTCGGTTCTGTCACAGATGGGTTTTATTAAGTTTTGAGCACATCTCCTCCAACTGTCTTTGGCTTTGTCTTTTAATAGTTGTATAGTCGTGTTATTTCTTGTTTGCATATTATGTTGTTCCCCACAGTACTTTGATTTTTATAATTCATTAATTCTGGTTAACGTTGAGCGATTACCACGTCGCATTCAGCGTCCCAACAAGGGGGTAATTTTTTTATACTTTTTTGTTTGAAGGGTGTGTTAACCGGGATTACTACGTCGGCAGTCATACTAATTGCTTGGATAAGAATATCATATTTTTTTTCCGTAGTATGCATTCTTCGGCAGTTTTGGGTAAAACAAGTATCAGCTGGGTCCTGGTATAATTTCCAGTTGGTATTACGCAAGCTACATTTGGTATTTGAGAGATATTCTTCATAAAAGTGTATGTTTTCGCGTATTTCTATTATAATAGGGAAATGATCTGATCCCATAACGTCCATAAGTGTGTACCATCGTCAGTTAAGCGCCAGATCAGGCATGGAGAGCATGAGATATATTGCAGATTGATTGTTATTATTAATAAATCGCGTGTGGACGCTTCGATCCCGATTTGAAATTATAGCGACCTGTTGGACCTGGAAGAACATATATAGAAACAATATTGCTGGTGAGCTCCTTCTAATTATTTAACCGCTTTAATTTCTGCCAATATTTTCCTTTAAAGTGAGTAAAAGCAGCTTGGCCTCTATCTTATCCTACGTTTTCTCGTTATTTTTCTATAACTAAAATAAATCGCACGTCTTATTTTAGAATAAAAGTAATAATTACATCGTTATTCGTTAATTCAAGTAGTAGTGACATCACAGTATATAAAACAAACAGTAGTGCATCTTCAAGGCGGTACCTTTGAAGTTTAAAAGTAACTGTTGGCCATGTTTTCTGGATAAATGTCAGGTCAGGAGCCAGCTTTATGGGAATGACAGAATCGTACTTAAAAAATTTCTTCATTGTAACAAAGCCACAAATGAGGATATTTTCTTAATTTTCGTTTGTTAAATGTTGATATATTGTGACCTTATTTAAGTCTATACTTATGAATAAAGAGGTTGAAATAGACTATGCATTTTTATACACTCTACATCATATGTCTTATGTGTGTTCCTCTCACGTAGATATTTAAAAGATGGGTTTGTTATGAAAGTAAATGAAACAGCATGCCAATAATAATAATAATATTTATTATCCTTAGATCTGGTTCCAACATTTGCTATTAGACCAATTTTGAAGAGAATGTCACAGAAAGCATAATTATAGCTGCTTGGATTATTCTATTGTTTACTGTTAGTAACATCCACTTGTTAGTGTTTTGCATATAGCACATAAATAAGAGAATTTTAAGTAGTCATTGTCTCTTCCAGATTGCATGTATAATTGGTGTATTTCCTTTTTCTCAACTATACTTACATATCTTAAGATCAGCACCATACCAGTTTGGAAAGTTAGAGTTTCGTATTACTTTTGTAGGTAAAATATGTGTATTGTATAATATAGCACATCATAAATTTGTTGTACTGCAGCATTTACAATGTTATGATTTAAAGGAATACTGTACAAGCAGTATGATGAACATTGTGATGTAGTAGGTCAATAGCTGGATTGAATGTAACATCTTCCAAATTAGAAAAAACTAACTCGAGAACACCTCGACTATTTAAAATACTGTTATGTTGAAACAAATTTAATAAGTTGAATGTTCCACATGAACTGGCTGGCGAATTTATAACAACTATTGTCAGAAATAGAGAAAACCAGTATTTTTATTTATTTATTTATTTATTTATTTACAGTAAAATATATAATAAGTACAATGATTAAACATATAGACACATTACATGTAATGATACGATTATGCGACAAAGAATAAAACAGATCTTACTAACATACCTTACACGTTTTACACAAACATTTTAATTAGCAAAAGGAAATACCAGTGACTTCAAATTTTTGTTGCTTCAATATCATTTTCTGTCTTAACATGTCCTTTCTAGGACTGTGAGCACTAAATGTTTGTGGTGTTTGAGTGCATGATTGTGATGTTGTAACATCTGGGATTATCATACTACATTTCTCAGTTGAATCTTCAAATGAAAAAAATGAATGTAGTAAAAGTTTGACCCAAAATATTCTTCATGGGACTTTTTGTGACAGAATTCCAGTATAGTGACTACAAATGTTTCTTTTCTTATTTACCTTTAATGTGAAGGCGAATCAAAAAATAAATAATAAAAATGTTTGGTGCCACTAAACTGAAATTTACCACTTAAAGATTACAGATATTTATAAAATCAACATTTTTAATCAACCAACCTGAAGCTCTAACTATATCCTGCAGTATGTTAACTTTTCCTGGATTAACATTTTCTTTGTTCTCTCTAACTTGGAGCTGTGTATTTTCTTCCTCAACAATTGCTTGTTCTGCAGCTAAAAAAAAGATTGCTTATAATATGGTCTTGACTAAGTTATCCAACAAATCGATAAAACAATATGCTGTCTACTAAACACATAAATTATTTCTAATTTTTTACTTTTTACTGATTTTCATGTTGGGTTTAACCCATAGAAAAATAAATGAAACTACACAACAAATTACTAAATTTTTGCATATTTGTTTACACACTGTTAAATAACGTTGATTGTTGAAAGAAATATTGTTACTATGTGATATTCAAGTCACAGCTGATTATTAAATTTTTTTGTTAGGTGTATTACTGTGATATTACATAAAATCCTCCATCCTGTTATTTACTACAAACATTACCTGTAATATGTCAATATACCTACCTACAAAAACTGCATAGCATAATTCTGTTCAGTATAAACATAGCTTTGTAACTGGGGCAATAAGGTTGGGATGGCAGTTGGTTGTAGTCGATTACGTAAATGATTTAAAAAACATTAGTCTTCAAAATGTGCTCCACAAATACGATGACTTTTGTATAAAGTATCAGTATTTCCCTCAAGATCATCTCTTCCAATTGCACGTAGACAAAGGATTGCCCTAAAAAGATTACAATAATTATTCTTTATTGCTTCATTTTGAAATTTTCAAAATCATTAAATTTTGTTCATCACTTTAGAACAATAAGAAACATACCTTTGTAAATCTTTGGGAAATGAAAAGAAACTATCGTTTGTCTTCGCTATACTATTAAAACAGCACATACATGTCCTGCCATTGCAAAATATTATTAAAAAGGTCACAAGTCACAAATGTCTATAATCCGTAAAATAAGGCTTTACTTTTTAAATGTTCTAACTAATCTCACTCACAAAACAATTTACAAATTACAAAATACCTATTCACACAAGATGAAATAATGAAAATCACAGATGACAATTGACAATGCCGTTAGTGACGTTTTCTTGTTCCTCTGTTCATCGTGGGGAGTAATGTTTGAAGCACAGACTCAAATGTCGATATTCTATTGGTTGGATTCAAACAAAGACAGTGACAGGATAGTACACTACACTCCTTCTTGATTGGTTTAAATATTGTATCCTCAGAACATGGCGTCTAGTCTGCGCAGTCAAATCTGCGCGACTTCAGTTGCCTATCCAAGATGCACTACTGTTTGTTTTATAAACTGTGGTGACATTCCTGTCAAACATTAATTCGCAAATTAAACACGCTTCTAAGATACTCGTTTCTAAAGAAAAAAGAATTCTCGTTCTTGTTCAGGATATTTACACCTCATATACTTAAATACGCAATTATTCTCGTCATATGCCTAGGAAAATACCGCGAAATAATAGAAAAAAAACAGTAATATAGAAGTCAGCTCTGATGAAGTTGAAATTTGAGAATTATTGCACGTAAAACAGGTTATTAGGGATAGATTAGATCGGGTTTCAAGTTTTTCATCGCAAAATGAGGAAAACATTGACCAATTTCAAATCGAATGTCGATTTAAAGGCTTCCAAGACGATTTTTTAGAGTTTGATAGGGTCCAAACGCGTTTAGAATTTTAAGATTCCAATGAAAAGGCTAATAGGTTAGATACCGAATCGTTATTTCACACGGAAATTTCTAAATCAAAAAAGATTATTGCTAAATTTCATCAATTAAATGTTTTCAATATAAAACAGTCTCAATTTTAAACTACTTTTGTCCTAATTTACAAAATAAAAGCGATATTGCAAATCTTCCTTATTTAAATTTGCCCAAATTTCACGGAAAATATGAAACCTGGTTTAGTTTTCGCGATCAATGTGAAGCTTCGTAACGCGAAAATTTGCCGATCCGTCGGAGATTTAATATTGGCTAGCCTGTCGACTGAGAGAAGTCACAGCGCTGACGGTGCGAAGTTAAAATTCAGTCCTCCATTTGCCGTCAAGGTATAAACACACGTTTCCAACTTTTTTTGCATGTACTCTGGGAGCCATAAAGCATTTGGCTGAAAACCTGACAATTCCGACGTAGGGGAAGAAAATACGGCTGAAACCAACAGCTGGCAGCTCCGACCCGTTGGGCTTCTGGTCCAGAAACGGCCGATGACTGTGGATACCAGCAGAAACCAGCGGAATTGCGTAATTCGTGGTAAATTTCCGTAGACGGCGTTGGTTAGAAGGATTCATTATCAAGGGGGTTTTTTGTATGTGGATATTAAAACACTGATGGGAGCTTAATCAGTCAGTGAGACCAGTTCCAGGAGAGCTGGAATACTCTGGAGCGACTTCAGTTCCTGTTCTGGTTTCGGAAAAAAGATAAGTGAACAGTTTTCCTTTTTATTCTTCATTTTCATTTGTAAATTCACCTTTATGCGTCACATTTCACCGTTTTTCATGTAAAGTTTTATCTCTCTTTTTGCGGCAAACACTATAATTCCGCTCTACACTTTGTACTTTGTATTTAAAATTTGTAATCTTTGCTTATAGTTTAAAATACGCTAGGATACTACGGTACGTATCTGGGTACTGCGTTATTTAGTGGTTTTTTCTAATTCTGACGATTTTATGTATATAATTTGCGCCGTACATATTTTCGAATTATATTTTCTCTAGCAACGCTAAGCTCGTTTGCTATTCAAATTTTATGCTTATGCAATTATTTATATGGATATTGGTATAAATTGCGGAAGTGTGAACCCTTGTAACTGTACATTGTTAAATTTTGATATATATTATCGTTGTATTTTTGAGATATTGTACATGAACTATTTGGTCGTTTCTCTATAATTATAGAATTGAGACATCGGTGTAGTTTGAGGCCCTCAGCTCTTCTGCACCCTGAGTTTGAAGCCTTCAGCTCTGCTCAGAGTTTATAGAACCTGCTTGACTGTTATTTACTTAAGCTGTAACTGATAAATTAGTTAGCAATTTTTGGATTTATGTAGATTTCGGCCTTCAGCCTATCTACATTCTGAGTCTACAGCCTTCAGCTAAGTTCAGACATTATTAGGAAACATTATTGTAGTAATATTGTAATAAATATTTCGAAAAGAGACCGTTGGTCCAAAGTGACTAATTAAAACTTCAATCAGGGGATACTTGCTGACTTTTATTTTCTTATGATAACTTACCTTTCAGTTCAACCTTTGGAGTGTGAAGTGTTAACCCACTAAGGAGTTGTGGGCTAATTAAAGAAGTCTTGGGTGCTTGCCAAAACTTTTCTGGCGCCCTTTTTGTAAACTTAATAATTTCTTCAACTCGAAGCTAGTCGATTGGCGAGCACGGGTTGTACCACGTGAGACAACCCGCATACCTATAACGAGCACTGAGAGGGTTGGTAGGTTTTCTCGTTATAGCTTTGGTAGAAAAACGACAGGATATTAGCGAGGTGTCAAAATTAATGTATTTGAAATCTTGTTGTCAGGATGACGCATTAAAACTGATAGAAAATTTTGATTTAACGGCCGTCAATTACAAAATTGCCTTTGAATTATTATGAAAACGATATGAAACTCGTGGAGCTTTTATAAACACGCACGTATGTCAATTATTGTTCGAATGACCGAACATTACACGAGAATCTTCATCGATGTTAAGAAAATTGTTAGGTTTATTATATCAACATTTACCTGCATTCGAAAAATTGCAATTACCTGTTATAAAGTGGGACCTATAATTTAGCAAAAATTAGATGACCGGACAAAAAAGGAATGAGAAAACAAACAAAATGATCAAAGTTTGCCAACAATGTCAGAATTTGTTACCACAAACTTACTTTTTGTTACCTGTTGTTCGGTTTAATTTTTTTTTGTATCGGCTACTCAGTTAAAGAGCATCTCAGGTGGAATTTGCCAGATAATTAACGATCTAGGAGTAGGTCTTACCGGTTCGCGGGTAATACTACTTTATTTTCTGATAATGATAAATGTTTATTTATAAAGAAGTGAAATAATTTATAGAGAAAGGAAAAAGAATAAATTAAATCAAGGTCAATTAAGATATGATAAGAAATGAGATATTTTTTGAGAAAGAAAAAAATGAAATCAAGTTAAATTAAGCGACGCAAGTTAAATGCAGACGGGGTTTATGACATGGATTAAAAGATGGTCAATTGCAGACGAAGGAAAAGGGTCAGGTCTGTTCACCTGTTACATGAGTTAACTGCATACCGCGGTCTCTACCTATTATATATAACATTTTGTTCAGCAATAAAATAAAAAACGAAAGTATTTTAAAAATATATTAAATAAACTGAATATTCGTCTACATGTACCTACATTTAACTATATAAAATAATTTTAAACTGCATATTTATACGAAACACACTTAACAATCCTTGCAATTTGATTGTTCCTGTAATCAATAATTTCATTTGAAATAAATTTGTGTCTTTCCAATACATCCTTCCGAACGTACCGTTGCTGATTCAATCGTGAAGAATTAATTTTTAAGTACTTATCAGTCTGAATATCTATTAACACATCCAAAAACTGAATCATATTCGGATGCGGAGATGAATTCAAATTATTAAATTTTGAGTGGAATGATTCGCAACAATTTGTAGTTCGTATGAGTGACGCTGCATTTTCTGCCCAGATATGTGGAGGAAATAAAGAATTTTCTTCAATATAGGTGTCCACAAAATAATCCACGACATAATTCAGCCTGTTATCACATGATTGTACCGATATAAAGTCGAAGAGAAATGTATCGCACACTTCTGAAGGATCGAAAAAAGTCAGGCCAAATAAGTAATGCAGCCATCTTCCTGGTTCGGATTGTGGATTTCTATATTGTGTAGCTAATCCAAGTTTCTGAATTTTCCTCCAACTAAACACAAATATATTTTCCTTTATTATTTTACACACAAATTATTTCACACATTATAATACATCACAAAATATGAGTAAATTCTTACCATGATTGTGCAAGATTAAATCTGCAGCCGATTATTGAAACGTCGGGAAATGTTTTTTTCACACTGGAATGGATAGAAACTTCAAAATCCACGGTGATGAGAGTTGGGTTAAAATTAAGTTCATTACTGATGCACTTGGATTTCAACATATCAAACAATGTCGAAAACGTTTCTTTTTTTTGTTAGTTAATAAATAAAAAGCAACTGTTATATAAATATTGTTTACAAGAGCATGAATACTAAACATTTGTAAGAAGTGTTTTACACAGTAATCAAATGTTCCATCCATATATATTGTTGAACTAGAACACATTACACTATAATATTTTTAGTCCTGTCATTTATTATCAAAAATTCTTCTTCTTTAACGGTCATAACTTGAACAGATGCCAAAAAATCGTGCACATCGGAAACGTTTTGAGGCAATTTTGGAACTGATTTATTTCTGTGTCTGTAAATATTACGTTTAATATATTCTATATCTTTTAGTATTAGAATTTAATTTAAGTTCACTACGAATAATTTTAGATGACATTTCAGCGATCATATTGTCTGCTTTTCTTTTTAATTTATTACTTAATATTTGTCTGTTGATTGCACTGTCACTTTCCTGTTCATGATTATGAGTATTTAATATTTTAGACATCACTTTTTCAACGCCCATTGTATATATTTTAGCTTTACATGCCTTTTCACACAGCACCAACAAGTCTCACCATTTTTTAATTTCACGATGTTTATAAAATTTGAAATTTTCTATAACAATTAGACTATTTCCACGTTCACTTATCATATCTTTCACTTCCATCTTCAGTTTTTGGTATATCGTACTTAACAAATGTGTCGTCACTGTTGAAATAAATTTTAAACTGATAGCCATAATAATATTTTTGCTTACATTTTGTTATTCTAAGAGGTGGAAATTGTAATTGGCCGATAGAATTACCTGAATGTAGCGATCACGTACCTTTTCTTCATGATCCGCAGCACAAACCCCTTTTCGCCAGTCTGCAGTTCACCCACAGGATTAGGTACTCCCATAAAACCCTTTTTAAATCATAAACCTCGTCTGCCACTAACATGCGCTCAAATTAAGATAACATAAGAGGGCGCCACCTAGAACGTTATCACCTTTGTAGTTGTTCATGGTTGGTGCACATCCACATCAATAAACCTTGTGAAGAGGGTTGAAAGGTATATAAATATGAACCAAGTTATAAAATTTACAATTGTGATTTAATAAATAAAAATTTATAAAAATATAAAAAAATGAATTGATATAAAAAAATATCAAAGTTGAAATACAGATTTGCAATAGTGAAGTAGATTTAATAAAGTACAAGATCAAAGTCAAAAAGACTATAATGGAAATAATTAAAGTTGAAATATAATGTTAACAGTCTTGAAATAAATTTTACAAAAAAAGTTGATGAAGAAATACAAAGTTAAAGATGAAGTGTACAAAAAATTAATGGTAGTTTAAATGAATACTATAGATTTGGAAATTATTATTATGAAATTTCAACGGCGATAAAATGCATATAAAACAGGAAAAGCAATTTATAGTTGCCAACTTTACTTCCCTTGAGTTTTCTGATGTTCTTGCTCTTCGGGAAGTCAACCAGTACAGCTCGTCCGGTGGTTAAATTTAAGTCACCTATTATATTATTTCAGATAAAATTGGATAAATTTGCCCATTACCAAAATGCCAAAATTACAATTGTGTGAGAAACTGAATAAATTGTGATTTAATAAAATTCAGGATTTCTAAAATCTAATTCCGAAATACAAGTGAAGGAAAGTATTATTTTAAGAACGTGGTTCATACATTTAGAATCATCCTGTATTTTACTATATCAACGATAAAGGTACAATAAATTAGATAGAAATCCATTTAAGCGTTTTTATACAGATAAGGTAATAGAGTTGTTTTCGATGCAAGCGCAAGGTCAAGTAAAAATATTTCATTTAATGATTTAATTTTAGCAGGCTTGACTATTCAGGAGGTTTTATATTCCATTTTGCTCAGACTACGTTAACGAGCTTATGTTTTGAGCTCTGATATACAGATGATGTATAGATGCATAGATAAAGATCCAAGCAAACGTTGTTTTTAGAAAATAATCTGGCGAGAAAAACCAGATGAACCTATCAAAATTTATTAACTTAACACTGTTACGTGAAGCATCTCAATTACACCGTTTCAAGAGACACGCTGTTTAAAAGAGTTAGCGTTACAGAAGAAACTGAAATATCCACGAACATCTCAAATTATCGAAAAATGTTTTTACATGGACGCTTCATTAACCAGTGTAGATTCTTTACTATGAGTTATCAAAAATATTAACGGGCGCAAATTTTGAATTAAAGAAATGGTCATGAAAAAACAAATCAGTTTTAACTTATATAAAGAATTCAGTCAGCAGATGAAAATTTTGTATCATTTCATGATGAAAAACAATTAAAAACGTTAGGGATAATTTGGGATGTTAATGAGGATGTATCAAGATGTTTATCAAAGCTAGATGTAAATGAAAAAAGGATTAGTAAACGCTCGATTCTCTCGTTAATTGTCCAAATTTTGGATCCGCTGGGTTTGATGAGTCCAGCGATAATTAAAGCGAAATTAATTTTGCAACAGCTTTGGCATCTAAAATTAGACTGGGATGGAAATGTACCTGCAGAACTAAAAATTATATAGCTCGAATGTTTCACACAAATTGGTTATTTAAATGAAACTAAATTTTATAGGCATGTTTTGTTAACAAAACCAAAAATAATTGGAATATACGGTTTCCGTGAAAGTTCTGAAAAAGCATATGGCGCGTGCGTATATTCACCATCTACAGTGAATGGGAAAAAAGAAATAACATTGTTTACAGCAAAGTCTCGAGTTGCTCCACTTAAAAAACAAACATTACCACGTTAACAGCTATTAGGTGCTCTTTTATTAGCTGAGTTAATTTTTCAAATAAAAAATACCGTAGACATTCATATTGACAAAATAACGTATTTCACAGATTCGACGATTGTGTTAGCATGGTTAAAGATTCAACCTTTGTGAGTTAAAAACGTTTGTTGCAAACCGCGTAACAAAAACTACTGAAATTACAAACGTGAATAATTGTAAACACGTAAACACAAAGGATAACGCTGCAGATATGATTTCTCGAGGATTAAGTCCTAAAGAATTGCTCGAACATAAATTTTGGATAAACGGACCCGAATTTTTAAAGAGCAACTTAATTTTTTAATTTTTAAACATGATCATTAATCTAATTTTAATGATGTTCAAAATGTACTCGAATTAAAAATCAACAAATTTCATCAATTATTCAAGAACAAAAACCCTCATTTGACATTTTTCAAAAATATTTAAGCTTTTTTACACTATTAAACGTATTAGCTTATATTTCACGTTTCAAAAATCGTTGCTTAAATAAAGAAAAACTAGGATTGGTAGGGGCTAAAGTTGTGCTTGCCCTAACACAATCAATGAAATCCCCTACTATGTCGATAATTTATTTTCAAGTTTTAATTTGTTCTACATTCTCCGACAAGACTTCGGAATTTTAGCACTAGGAACTATGAGAAACGATCGATTGAATAATTGTATTTTGGAAGATGATAAGTCTCTAAAGACAAAAGGAAGAGGAGCGTTTTGTTCTAAAAGTGACAAGGCTAATACAATTAATGTTGTAAAATGGTTTGACAACAAACCTGTTATCCTAGCTAGTACGTATGTATCTGGCACACCCGTCGAAATACAATGAATGTTCATATAGTAACGGAATTGCAATATATGAAGCTAATCAAGATTATCCTCTTTTCTTGACCACACCAGTCAATAAAAACGGGCCATCATCAACATTCCTGATTTGAATTCTGATTATGTATGCCTGCATATGAATGTGTAATGGCGTAATATGGTAGTGAAAGTGCATTGGTATCTGTGATCTGTGGGTAAACATTTAATTTCTAGCATTTATTTTGCTGTCTATGTATGTGCATGTTTGAGTTCTGGTTAAGATTCATATATTTATCTTTTATTTCTGTATTTGCATTTATTTATGTGTATTTATATTTTGTGCTTTTGTATTGATATTTATTTATCTGTATTTATATTTGGTGCATTTGTATTTACATCTATTTTTGTGTATTAATATTTTGAACTTTTTTATTTGCATTTGTTTGTGTATATTTATATTTTGAACTTTCGTATTTCCATCTATTTATGTGTATTATATTTTGTCTTTTCGTATTCACTTCTATTTATGTGTATTTATGTTTTGCGCTTTTGTATTTGCATTTATTTGAGTGTATATATATATGTATATATATATATGTATATATATATATATATATATATATATATATATATGTATATATATATATATATATATATATATATATATATATATATATATATATATATGAAAAGATGTAGGAATATCGCGTGATATGTTAACAACGACAACAAAGAGAATCATGGGTAATTCACGCAAAGTAAAGGGCTATTGAAATAGAGTGGTAACCGTGGACATGCATCTTTCTGGCTCATTTTGCCTCATCAGCACGGCATAACCAAATAATGATGTGAAATTTGGGAGCAAAGATGTTAATCGAAACATGGGAAAACACAAAATAACGGATGTCAGCAGGGAAACCAAACGCTCATTTGTGTCTTCAATTGGAAGATCCCGAGTTTTCAGGACATCAACCAACATCGACACGGAGGCGCATATAGCCCCCCCGCCATGAACCTTCCCATACTATGGGTATATAAGTATATATATATATATATATTTATATATAAGCAAAAGGTGATGATTGTCAGGTATGCGGTCAGTATAAGAAATAAAACTCTATATTCTCATTCTCAATATTTCGCTATTGTTCAATAGCATCATCAGGAGACGCTACAGTAATTAAAATATAAATAAAATGACAAAGATAGGAACAAAAGTACTTACAGATGTTAAGAGTCAGTAAGAGTTGATGTACACCACATTAAGGTACTAACTAGACTAATTGCTAATGATTAATTTGTAAAAATGGTTGTGGTGTGAATTGATAAAAACAAGAAACAATTTGAGTTAAAAACAAAACAATAAAATAAATAATCTGAACGTATGAATAACTGGGGTGACAAAACAACAATATTAAAATGAATTTAACAGGTGACACTAAATATCACTGAGTTTATTAGTGTCAGATTTGAGATTGATAGCATCTTTTTGTTAGTTGATGTGATACATTTCAAAAAATAAACGATTCCTGTATTGGTCAAATTTCTGCAGAATCTCTGTCTCGTCATAATTGAACGTATGGCCCGTCTTTATAAAATGATCCACCACTACACAGTTATTCTTGCCTACTCGACAATCACTTCTATGTTGGGTAATACGGTTTTTTAACCATTGAGACGTCTGACCAACGTAGCATCCCGGACACTGCGAGCAATTTATTTTGTAAATCACGTTGGTTTGTAATAGTAAAGGTGTTTTATCTTTAACTTTCGAAAAAAGGAGAGAAATAGTTGTCAAATTGTATTTGGCAACTCTGAAATTGGTGAACTGTTTGAACAGTGGTAAAATCAATTGAGTTAAATTATTGATGTAAGGAAGTCTTTCGTACAGAGTAGCCTGTTGATTGAAATTGTCAACCTGACCATCGTAGAAGTCTGTGTTGTAAATTAATTTTTTGAAAATGTGTTTGGGATAACCGTTGTTAACGAAAATATCAAATAACGATCTTAAGTTCTTATTAACAAATTTTTCATCACTGACGTGTAGAATTCTATTTTTCATTGTTAATACTAAGTTGTACTTCTGACTCTTAGGATGATCAGAGTAGAAATTTAAAAACCTTCCAGATGATGTTGGCTTTTGATACCAATCTAACAAGATAATGTTATTGTCCGATCTCATTACTCTGGTGTCCAAGAATGGTAAGCCGGCCCCACTCTCCAATTCCATAGTGAATTGTAAATGATTATCAAATGAATTGAAAACATTAAGAGTAAAATCAGTCATATCAAACAGAACAGCACAAATTATGTCATCGACATATTTATACAAAAAAGGTAATTTGAAGGGCAATTTAGGGATTACATTGTCAAGTAGCTCGTCAAGGAAAATAGTGGCTAGAACAGGACTGATGGGGAGTCCCATCGGTGTGCCAAAAATTTGGCGATAAAATACGTTGTTGAAACTGAAAAAAGTGTTATCAAAAATAAATGTAACCAATGATGAAAAACTATCCTTGGATAATGTAGTGAAGGGCTCCAACAGAAACCATTTTTCATCAATAATATTGGTAATTAAGTTTAATGGGATGTTGGTAAATAAAGATACTACATCTAAAGAAATAAGTATGTAATCCTTTGGTAATCTACAGCCTCTGATAGCATTGACAAAAGAGAAAGTGTCGTTAATATTATAATTTGTGTGATACTGAAACGCATTTTGTAGAATATCAGATAAAAATTTTGATAGCTTGTAAGTAGTAGAATTGATGGAACTAACTATCGGGCGAAGGGGTATCTCCAATTTATGTATTTTCGGTAAACAATACAACTTGGGAAAATTGGAATTATAAATGAATAATAACTTAGCGATATCATCGGAAAGTTCATGTTTGGTTTTTAACTTTTTAATTAACAAATTATAATTTCTTTGTACAGAGGTGGTAGGATCCTTATTTAGTTCAATATAAGTTGACTCATCTCGTAATAACAATTCAGTTCTCTCAACATAATCTGATCTATTCATTGCAACCGTACAACCTCCTTTGTCCGCTTGTAAAATATAAAAAAAATACATATATATATATATATATACACTCTGTGTATATATATATATATACACTCTGTGTATGTGATGTTCTGATGAAGGAAATAAACAATTTCCGAAAGCTCAACTAGTCAAAAAATAGTTTTTTTGATCAGCCCTATATTGACCGCATCCCTACTAGATTGTTTGCAGTTTTGTGTTCAACGGTCACTACCCTTCAGCTTTCGTTTATATATATATATATATATATATATAAGGAAGATAGTTTTTGCTGACTGTTAGGAATAAAACTGGTGAATATTGGGGAAATCAGCAAAAAGAAACGGAAAACGTGTACTCTTAACGGAAAATGTTCAAGCTTTCGAGGATGATTGTCCTCATCATCAGGAATACTGAAATGGAAAAACAGCATTAAGATACTGTAGTTGATAAGTAAGATACAATATAGAAGAAATCGCAACAGGTGCGAACTTACCTCCGAATTGAGGTTAGAATCCATTATGTTGTACAAAAATAAACTACGGATATTAAAAATATGAAACAGTTCACTAACAAAGGTTCAAAATAGCACAATCACAGTGAGATGAGTAAAAAAGCCAACATCTAACACCATTTTGCAGACAAACGAAACACGAGTGCTTTTTTCTTGTCAAAAGCAGGCCGGAAAGTGATATCATATGTCTTCTAATTTGGAGAGATTAGTTGACAGGCAATGATGCCAACCAATAGTTAAGTGGATGAACGTGACAACAAGCACCAAAAGAGAGTGGTCTCCGCTGTGAAAGTTCATATTTGGATGGAAGAGAAGAATACAGTGGGGTTGAGAAATTGCATTCATAAGAAAGAAGAAGAGGAAAAGGAAATAATATATCCCCAATGGTAAGAGGTTTGTAAAATAACAAAACATATACCGTGGAAGATAAAGATACCATTGGGGATATATTATTTCCTCTTCTTCTTTCTTATGAATGCAATTTCTCAACCCCAGTTATGAGGATATATGTAAAAGGTTATGATAAATTTTGCTTAATTTTTCTATGTCTTCCTTATCATTCAGTGCTTCAGGTTCATTTTTTATTGCAATCATTCCTTTAATTTTGAGTTTAGTGATGTTTTGGTCTTTGTGAATAATTTTTGTGTTTTGAAAATCAAATTCATGTTTCTCATTTGTTTCATGTTTATGAAGTGCAGTTGAAGCATTTTTTGTGTATTTATGACCATTTACTCGATTGTCAAAGTATTGGGTGGTCATTCCGACATATTTTTTCGGACAATTAAGACAAGAAATAGAGTATATTAAATTAGATTGTTTTTTAATTGGGGTTATGCTTTTTAAAGGTGTGAAGGCAGTTGATGTACGGTAGTGTGATTTATGACATACTTGAATATTTTGTTTTTTCAAGTATATATTTCAATTTTTCTGATAATTCATTTGTATAAGGTAATGCTACATATTTTTGTGGGGTGTTTATCTTGGTTTTAAATTTCGAGGCATTGTAATATTTTAATGTTCGTTGTTTTTGAATGTTTCTAATTAAGTTTTGAGAATAACCATTTTCTATGAGTATTTCTTCCATTTTCTTTAAAATTTCTGGACGATAATCAGAAGAAGCTAGTTTTATGGCTCGATCTATTAATCCAATGACTACGCTTCTCCTTTGATTTTTAGAGTGATATGAATTAAAATTTAAATATCTACCTGACCATGTATGTTTGTTGTAAAGTTTCGTTTTGATATTGTTTCTAATTAGTGTTAAATCTAAAAAATTAATGCAACCATTTTCCTCTATTTCATGTGTGAACTGAAGTTTGGAATTAAAGTTATTGAATTCATGTGATATTTTGAGTATTTGATTTTCTGGTATAGCTAATATACAGTCATCTACGTAACGTTTAAAGAAAATTAAATCTGTAGAAGTATTTTATAAAACACGTTCTTCTAAAAATTCCATAACTAATTGTGCTATACATGAGGAAATTGGTGAGCCCATTGCACAACCATCAATTTGCTGGTAAAAATTGTCTTTATATTGAATTATTATTGAATTAGAATATATACTTAAAAAACAAAATATTCAAGTATGTCATAAGTCACACTACCGTACATCAACTGCCTTCACACCTTTAAAAAGCAGAAACCCAATTAAAAAACAATCTAATTCAATATACTCTATTTCTTGTCTTAATTGTCCAAAAAAATATGTCGGAATGACCACCCAATACTTAGACAATCGATTAAATGGTCATGAATACACAAAAAATGCTTCAACTGCACTTCATAAACATAAAACAAATGAGAAACATGAATTTGATTTTCATAACAGAAAAATTATTTACAAAGACCAAAACATCACTAAACTCAAAATTAAAGAAATGATTGCAATAAAAAATGAACCTGAAGCACTGAATGATAAGAAAGACATTTTACATATATCCTCATAACTAAAAAAAATAAAAAAAACCAATAATATAATTAATATTCATTCATTAACATTTTCAAATACTCTTTAAATTAAAATATAAGAAATAAAGTAAGACACATTGCATTAAAGATAGTTGTCAAGGTACGTACTCCTTCGAAAATTCATAACTACGTTTATTCTATTTGTCACCTTTAATGTCAATTTAGTATTGTCACTGTTTCACAAATTATGTATTTTATATTATGAATTTATAATAAAAACTTTTGAAAAAGCCTTATATTTAAGGTGAAACGTCAAGTTAACATACAAGAGTTTTAATCTGAACCTTTCCCAAGAAAAATACTTCAAAAAAATCATATATATATATATATATATATATATATATATATATATATATTATAATTGATTTATGTTTTATTTATTTATTTAATACAGTATTATTTAATATAGTATTTGTTTTACCTCGGCTAGCTCAAGATGTTAATTTTTTATTAACTGTTATATTTATATTTATTTATCTCAGTCGGAAGTCTGAGACTCCTCCCTTTGAGTTCAGGATGCATTAATACCAGTGATTGACAAATTTAATTCAAACCTTACCTTTTTCCTTGTAAAATTTTTTATGAAAATTAATTTCTGAAGTTTCCCCTATATAAAATTATTGAAATATGTTGACAATAGAAAATTTTCTGATGGATGTGATGAGAATAAAATACCAACACTCAAATGTAAACAATTTAATAAATTATTATGAAAATTTGCAATAAGATTTAAACATTGAAAATTGTGTTTTTGTTCCACCATATATCAGATACATTTCTCGGTATAAGAATGTTGCTATCAGTGCGTCGGCGCATAAATCTGAACGCATGCGCTGTTATAATTGAAACGATAGGAGGATACTCTCCCCTCTATAAGAAATAGCTTTACTGTTAAACACACTACCAGCGCGTCTATAATGGTGAAACAATTTTAATGATATTAAATTTAAATAATCAATTACATATAAGTATACTCAGTTAAAATTATGTGAGTGAGTTGAAAGTGAAGACATTAATAGGCAAATAGTTATTCATGCTGAAGATAGAAGAAAGAATGAGAGGTTATGTGAAAATTCATGATGCTCGATGCTGTTTAATTCTCAATTGAGATAAAATTATGATGCATCATATGATAAATGTTCTTGGCCATTTAATGAATTTATTCAATTTGAACGTTAGGATAAATTTTTAATGTTCACTTTCTTTATAAAGAATTATATGGAATTCCAATGAATGTAATTGTAAAGCCACAGACTTTAATATTGAATTCTCTGCCGGGCTGCAACTAGCATCTCCAAATTCTTGTAGATATCTCTCAGGAGATATTCACTTTCTACACTTCTTCATCCTTACACAGGATTATAAACAATAGTTAAATGCTTTGATTTACCTTTGATTGTGTTTTTTAACATTTATACCAATTTCTGATTAATTTTTAAACAAAGAGTCTCTCTATCGACGCTTCCTCTCCATCACCCGAAAACTCTCTCCTCTTGTTTTCAAAATCAACAACCTCCTTGCTTGATTAATCCAAAGCTCACTTATCTGTCATTTTGAATAAAAAATTGTCATTTCAAAGTGTTTTAGTTCTAAATCTGAATTATTTAATTTAATTGTTCTGGAGGATATTCACACTAGTTCATTATTATTTCTATTGTATTAAGGAATATATATCATGTCCTTTTTTCATAATACAATAGCTAATTTACATATAAACATGTTGTCTAGATATTTTCATAAATAATTATTTTTACAAAAACTACAACCTAAATTATTAATTTACCTTTGTGTAATTGATCCTTTTTTTAATTTTCAATCTTATTTTATATTTATATCATATTAACTATTGATTATTTTTGTTTTTGATATTATTTTTCAGTATGCAATAAATAATCAATAAAATTAAGTTGGCAATTATAAGTTTACTAAGATTCATTACTTCCTGTTTATTAATTTCCCTTTCATAAGTTTGAGCTGCGTTCCATCTATCTTCTCATATACAGTTTTCAACTCTTTATGAAATTATAAACTTTCACTTTTGGAACATGTGTAATTATTCTAATCAAACACTAGACTAAATATTCTTTTTTTAATTCTTTTAGGTTTCAAGTTATAATATGGCAATAAATATCTACAGACATTCCTACGGCAGTGTTCAGCACATTGTGGAACTCATTGACTTTGACATATATTCGGAATTACTTGTGCAGGTAACTTTTTGTATTTAATTAAATAATATTGTTTTTGGTATTTGTTCTCATAATCCTTTTTAAAATAATCACATTCATATTTGATAAGATTGATACATATTTCACTAATTTTTATATAACTTTATACTTAAATTGTCATTTTCTTGCTAATGGTTGTGTCTACTGACACACCTCCCGTGATAATCTATACTTTTTATGATAGTTATTTGTGTAAATTTGTTTCCAGAACTAGGTAACTAGTTCAATATATATATATATATATATATATATATATATATATATATATATATATATATATATATATATATTTATATATATATATATATATATATATATATATATATATAGTTATTTATATATATATATATATATATATTGTGCTTTTGTATTTATATTTATTCATGAGTATTAATATTTTTGCATTTGTATTTTAAATTTATTATTTTTGTGAATCTATATATTGTGCTTTTTTATTTATATTCATTCATATGTATTTATATTTTGTGCATTTGTATTTACATTTATTTATGTGTATCTATGTGTTGTACTTGTATTTAAATTTATTTATATATTTATATTTTTATGAGCATATTGCTATCACGAAACAAGTACTTATGTACTTATCGTTCATTCCTACTTTATTCGCTCTTTATAATTGTAACCATAATAAAGTACCAAAAATGGCAATACACCTGGAAAGACACTGAATCCAATCTGAGACAAATAATTCCCAAAATTGAAACCAAACTCCCACTACGCAATAAAAGAAGGGCACAAGTTATAATCAACCGTTTATAAATTGGTGATACACGCCTTACACACCAACATCACTTAACAAAAGAAACCATACCTTTATGTCAAACATGTCAGACTCAACTCACAGTAAAGCATCTGTTACTTGAATGTCCAGAAAATGAAGAGCAAAGAAGACTCCACAATATAGGAAACAGTTTGTAATCAATTCTCGCTTCAACTGGAAATAAAGTTCTAAATTATCTCAAAGACATAAACTTAACATCTAAAATTTAATTTTTGTTACTACATATGTACCACACTATTTTGTAAATGTCTCCCCTGCTAATAACTCTTAGTAGTTGATGCGGGGTTATGTATCTTCAACCCGTAACGGCTACTACTCAAAATACGCAACGTAAATACTACTAGAGGGTCCCAGGGACCCAATAATTAAAAAATTTATGACAATAATGTCTTTTGTCAAAAACTTTATTCCTTACATTTATTTAACCAAGTTATGCTTCTATTAGAACATAATAATAAAGAATAATAATTAAATACATTTTGGGCACATTGTGGCCGCACATTTTAAACATATGGGAATTTTATACCTAGCGCAGTAATTAGTGGTTTTCGGTCTTTTCCTGGCGGGCAAACGCGGCATCTGGGTCTTTTCGACCTGCAAGGGTTTTTCGAAGGTACAGGTGGTTCCTCCATGACAATTCCTAAAATATCAGCGGCCATCGAACGAAGTTTGCGAGGTACATGCATGTTGTATATTCTAGCCGTCATGTACGGAGTATACAATTCACGTCCTAGCTCTTTGAGGAAATTCTACCTGAAAATGTTTTCTCCTTGTTGGGCGAACTGGTATATGATCCTGCTATTCACTCCAGCATTATTTATTATGGCGTGGAATGATGACATTGGCCATCTGCGAGTTCTTCTTGACATCGAATAATTAGCACATTTTTCGTCAAGTGCGTCAACACCTGCTTTAGTGCCATTGTAGTATAAATTTATTTCGGGTTTTGTGCTAACATCATCTACGGAATTATCGTGATGCATACTAGAGACTAGGATAACTGTTTTTCCCCGTTTTGGAACATGATAAAGCATAGTGGTTTGAGCTGAAAATCCAAAAATGAAGATTGTACATCTCGGTTTCTATTTGGTTGGAACTCTAGAGGGATCTGTCTCCTATTTTTTGCATTGTGCCCACATATGTTAGACCGCCTTTTTTAGTACATTAATCAACTCAATAGAAGAATACCAGTTGTCTCCCGTAATGTTACGATTACTATTTGCAACGGGTGCAATCAAACGTAACACTACTTGCGTGGGATGCGACAATTTATTTTTTACACTCGTAGGTTTTGGATCTTTACCAGTATAAACTTCGGCATTCACCATATAGTGGGTTTTACTGTTAGCTAATACTTGCACTTTTATCCCGCATTTCGCTGATTTGTTGGGGATGTACATGCGAAATGAACATCTCCATCTAAACGGAACTAGCATCTCGTCTATGGTGAGATTAGATCCCGAAGCATAATTTTCTTTGGAATTGGTTACGAACTGTCAAATAGATCGAAGATTGCAGCTATCTTGTTGCTTTCTACCCTTTCAGGTCTAGTTGTAGCATCATCAAAACGAAGACAGGCCAATGAAAATGAAAACCGTGCCAATGACATAGTGGATCGAAATAGTGGCCTTCTGGTTTCATCAGTAGCCCACATAGATTTCAGATCTTCATGACCTGACTTAAACAGTTCTTGCATGTAAAGAAGCCCTATAAAAGCTTTTATTTTCAATTCGTCTGTGTTTTGTACAAACGTAGACAAAAATGTCTTTCTGCATGTTTTAAATTTACTGTAATGAGCTTTCATTTCGTCGATTTTTAAATTAGTGTTTTCAACAATAATTTGAATCATATTGTCGCTAAAGAGTAACTTCCAAGCTTCCAACGGAGTTGTCAAACGATTTGCACGAGCTGGGCCTTTCATACCAGGTAACACATTTTTTATAATATTGTGGTGTGAAGTTTTTTTACGAGAAGGACCTTCTTCGGACTTCGGACTATTTAGTTCTATCCTTTCCGTTTCCGTACCACGTTTTTTGAGGTTGTAAAGCGTTTGAAGTCGAAGCTGTGTTACTGTCACTGGAAGAATCTGTTAGATGTTCTTGATTATCATCTTCACTTGAATCAGCCTCAACTTCTCTTTCTGGATCATGGTCACCAAAAATTTCGTTATCATCTTCTCCCTTATCACTTTCGTCGCCGCCACTCAATATTTTACCAAAAGCCCTGCCTTTTTCTTCTTCCGGTATAGGTACGTCTTCAACGTTCTGCGCAATGTCCATATCTGTCCAAAAAGCGTCATCCTCTAATAATTCCGCCAACTGGCGATCCAAAAGTAGCTCATTGGTTGAGGCGTTGATAACTATAAACATTAGCACGTATGAGTATCTTACACAATAATATTGCCTCATTATAACCATACTCAAGAAACTAGTTAGCAATATACATAAATTTACATGCCCACTTACCTAAATTATCCAAGTTTACAAACTAACACTTATGCTACTATCGGGTCCCACGGACCCAAATATCGTATTACTTTGGAAGTAAACAATATAGACAACCACTGACAACAGCATTCGACAAAGAACTACTTGACTGGAGAATAACTGGAAGCACGATTTCCCCACTCTAATATGTCTGGGCTATTTTCAAGAATTTAGATGTCGCTGGGTCTTAAGGACCCGTTAGTAGTAGTTACGGGTTAAATAAAAAAAACATTTGTGTACTGTACCATCGAAATATTGAATTGCTAACGCCTTGATTTCTGAAATAGTTGTGGTGAAATCATCACTGCTGTCAGTATATCAAACACTAAAAAGGAATCAAGCCATGTAATAGCTATGATTTAAATAAAATTATATTATTTCACTTACTTTTCACGAAGTATGAATCAATTTTAATCTAAAGTAGCCCTGAAAGAAGCCTAATAATCTTTTATTCACATTATTATGTATGAACTTTCTGAAGGGAAGTTGATCAGGAATTTCCCGTTTACATTTATTTGTCTTAGCTTATGAAAACGTAGTCTAGAACAACACCCTGTATATTCACATCATTGGTTTACAGCAGTTAATTAGTTAATTACATGTGGAATAGCAAAACAGTATCTATTATTAGTGAAAAATTGCAGCTTATCGATATCGGTATTTGAAAATGACCATAAACAATGATAACGATGTCTAATTACCTCCATATCGATAATACTCTAAACAAAGTACAATTTAATCACTTGTTTACGTTTGGAGGCAAGTAAATAGCGACTTTAATTCAACAAGTTGTCAAGCCCGAATCGATAAAAATATTAAAATTCATTAAATTTACTGCTTCAACTCCTACTTTGCGGACTATATTCATGTTATGGTTTTAAATCAGTATGTTTCTAAATAATTCCACTATATAAAAAAAATTATAATAATTCTAAAAAAATTGACAATTGCATTGATATAATGAAATATCATCGTCGCACAATAGGACTAGTAACTATAAATCTAACTCCTTCATATACACTTCAGTGTGACACATTTGTATCTTATACGTATATTTCTAAATTATTGGAAACATAGAGCCTTAAATATCACGATTTGAAGATAAATGGGTTCACGCTACTTCAAAATAACTGTTCATATGATAATATAAAATCACATGATCGATAAGCTGATCAGTTTGTCAAATGTTTTCCTCGTTCTCTGAATTGTTTGATGATATCCCAACTGAAAAAAAAATCTCATTAAGCAATCTGCAGAGACATCCAAAACTTTTTGCCGTGATTTAATAACAATTGTTATTCGTAAGGGAAAAAGTTAGAGAGCAAACTTAATTAAGACACCTCAAAACTGACTTTAGGTCAACAGAGAGATCTATGGAAAAAGAAAGAGAAAGATAATGAATCGCTAATTTGTTTGCTTGGATTCCGAATGGTGGGTAAATAAAGAGATTTTGACTTTCTTCTTCTCCTCTTATAGGCGGAACTTTCCTTTTAATTTTGTGGATATTCAAAGGAAATTTCTTACCGACTAATGCGATGTGGAAAAAGTTCAGAGGCGTCCTGAATTTTAATCGCATACTTTGCTGTATAATGAATATATTGTGCACATCTAGTTTGAGAAAACTGTATTTATACTTACGAAGTATATCAAGCATTAAAAATGTTTCTGCGTTCAATAATTTCTCAACTGTACTTCCTTGACATCAATGGCCAGACCAACCGGGCTGGGGCGCGGTTGTCGGCTTGTCAAAAAGTCTCAACTATAAAGGGTTACCCTTTCAATTGATTTTTCACACTCGCTGGTGTCAACACTGGGGAATTGGGGGTTGTGCTGTTGAGGGAGCATTTTTTATCGAGGACGGTCGGGCTCAACGGCATAGTCGGTGAGCGGTCGGTGATGACTGGCTCTCGCAGGTCACCCTATTCTCATTTATGGCTCCACGTGCCACACCCAGGACAACTACATCAACCTGCAGACTAAACTAAGCGAGGATAGCCAGGTATGGAGAACACCTCGTAGCGTCTGATCCACAGTGGGTGGCTGGAAACAGCGTTCGCATCCAGTGGGTCGTTTGAAGCTAGAACCGGATATGGCAAGGAGAAACCACTCCGGAAATGTTTCACTATGGATTACAAAGAAAGAAAGACGCCCCCCCCCCCAGTCCCGGGAAGTTATGTGGGCAAGGAGTGCTAAGAATCCACCGGTAGAGAACAATTAAATCCAAGATGCGAACATGAAATATCAGAAGTTTCTTTGTGACCGGAAAGATTGACAACTTGATACAAGAGGTGGAAAGATTGCAGCTAGACATTATGGCAGTAAGTGAAGTACGATTGCCTAACAACGGAATATATTAGCACACAGAAGAAACGTTTTAATATGTTGGTAACAGAAACGATTACACTAATGACAGAAACGGAGTTGGAATATTTATCACTAAAGAATACACCAGTTGTGTTAAGAACTTAACTCCAGTTTCTGAAAGAATCTCATTACATCAACTACATGCTATAAAGTTCAACATAAACATAATCCAGGTATATTGTGTCCACCATAATATTGCGAAATAGCACACTAGTGTAGTTCCTAAATACGACTCTATCTAAGCCATGTACGAAAGTTAAAATTATGGCGGACGCGCAGGGATTTCTTAGAACTGTTTACAATTGTGACTATCTTATCTAGACACCGTTTTTATGACCAGTCTTATCTAGAAAATTCCAGGGTGCCGATTATTTTTGTGTAAGCCGCAATCTAGAGTTATCTAGTAAAAAAGGCACTAATATATAAAGGACCGACCAGCGGGAGAAGTCAGTTTATGAAGTGATCTCGTGATATAAACAGCGAACAAATAAATTTCCTAAGTAGTGAAGTGTTTATTTATTTATTTATTTATTTATTTATTTATTTATTTATTTATTTATTTATTTATTTATTTATTTATTTATTTATTTATTTATTTATTTATTTATTTATTTATTTATTTATTTATTTATTTATTTATTTATTTATTTATTTATTTATTTATTTATTTATTTATTTATTTATTTATTTATTTATTTATTTATTTATATATTTATTTATTTATTTATTTATTTATTTATTTATTTGTTTATTTATTTATTTATTTATTTATTTATTTATTTATTTATTTATTTATTTATTTATTTATTTATTTATTTATTTATTTATTTATTTATTTATTTATTTATTTATTTATTTATTTATTCATTTATTTATTTATTTATTGAAGTCCTAACATGTTTAACAACATAATTATAAGGACATTCGCTATATAATACAAAATACAAAATACCGAATCCAAAATACGAAATACAAAGTACAAAATAGAAAATACAAAACTGACAGAACCAAACCGATTATCTTATACTCCGGTAGTTTTTGAATATTTATATATTTCATGCCTAAATTGCGACAACGGGATTAGAAAAAATATTTCTGACAATTGATATACATTGTTCGCAAGTTTCAACAAGGAATTCAGAGGTGAGGAGGAGATGGAAGATTCTAGTATTCCAGAAGGAATTTTGCATCTTGTTACCTTTTGGGGTACTTTAAAGGGTATTAAAGAGAGTGTAGCACAAGAATTTGTGATACTGTTTACCAATTTATACAAGAAGGTCATTGCTAAAAACTGACGTCTAGACTGTAGAGAAATAACATTAAATTCTATACGTAATCTTGTTGATCTCACTGTTACATAGTCCGGCCATTTTCGGTATTTCTTGAAATAAAGATATCTCAGGAATATATTTTGTACTCTCTCAACAGCTTCCAAATGTACTTTTGCTTGCTCGCCCCAAATGAGAGATGCACAGTCTAACTTAGGTCTAACCAAAGTGTTACACAAGACAGATATTGCATTAATATCTGAGAAAAAGTACGTTTGCCTACATATGAATCCTAATATACGATTTGCACTAGCAACAGATTTACTAACATGTGAAACATATGATAGTTTATTATCATATGTCACACCCAAATCTTTAATTTCTTGTAATCTACATAAAGTATCCTTTTCAATTTGGTAATAAAAAATAGTACACTCTTTTTTACGAGACAAGGAGATAACAGAACATTTATTAATATTGAACTATAATTGGTTATCAATGCTCCATTTATGAATATTATTTATATCTCTCTGTAATAAAACGCAGTCTCGAACTGTTTTTCTAAACATTTTAGAAGCATAAGCAAATAATGAAAAGTCAGAAAAACTAACACATTGTGACAAGTCATTCATAAACAAAACAAACAGTAATGGTTCTAAGTTAGAACCCTGAGGAACTCCCGAATTAGCGTGATATTTTCCAGAAGTAGTCCCTACTTGTTTCACAATAAAGTACCTACCTTGTACATAACTTTTAACTAATCGTAATAAATTAGAAGACAATCCGTAGTTACTAAGTTTTTTTAACAATATGTCGTGGTTTACTTTATCAAACGCTTTCTGGAAGTCCGTGTAAATGACATCTAACTGCTGCTGTTCTTTAAAAACCTGATTGGCAACTTCTGTAAATAGTAAGAGATTAGTACTAATAGATCGGCCCACCATAAATCCGTGTTGTTCGTCAACTGTAATATGTTTCACATGATTATAAATATAGAAATGCAATATTTGTTCAAAAAGTTTAGCAGGAGCACACATTAACGAAACTCCCCTATAATTCTCAATGTCACTCTTACTACCCGATTTGTGGATAGGTGGGCAAGTAGCAACTTTCCAAATAGACGGATAAGTGGAGGTAATGATGATTCTATTAAAAATATGTAACAAAGGCTCCCTCATCCATTCATGACAACCCTTGAGTATATACGGGGGCATTCCATCAACACCCGCAGCTCTTTTTGGTTTTAATTTTTTTATAGCCATATTATAGTCTTCCACCGTTATATTAGATATTTCTAAGATATCATGCATGCGTAACGTACAGGAACTCTCATCTTCATTGTAATTAGACTTTACATCTGCATACACGCTTGCGAATTATTCCGCAAATTTCTCAGCAGTTTCTCCTTCAGTAATTTTGTTACCATTATAATTAAACTCTGTTACTTGAATCCCGCTACATTTATTTTTATTAACATGTGACCAAAAAGTATGAATATCTCTCTTAATTTGCTCTTGAATTTCGTATAAGAATTTCCTATGTTGAGTATCAATAAGAGATTTTAGTTTCTTTCGACACTCCAAAAATGTATCATAATAATATTTAGAAGTATCTTTTAGCTTACGAAAATTATTTTTTAATTTTAACAACTTTTTTATTTCTGACGTAAACCATTCAGGATACTTATTATAATCTTCATATGTATTATATTTTGGGACAACTACTTCGAAAATTTTATTAATTATTTTATAAAAAATTCTAAGTGCGATGTTGACATCACATTCTTTAATAACTTCATCCCAGCATGCGTCCCTTATCATTTCAGACATTAAAAGAAAATTTGCTTTTTTAAAATTATATTTATATTCTGTCAATTTATTCATTACCTTAGACTTGGTTTCAGTAAGAACTAAACTTATTTGTAGAGATGGATGATATCTGTCTTCATTCACTGAAGGTAACTGTTCTTTAATAACTTTGCATTTTTCAGCATGTTCCCTTGAGGCAATTACTATGTTCAGAGTTTTTCCTTGGACATTTTTTATAGTATTAAACAGACCAAAATCATTAAAATCTAAACATTCAATTAATCTTCTCAATTTAGAACTCGAACTAGAAATATTTAAATTCGCATATTCAATTTCTGGCAGATTAAAATCTCCGAAAATATAAGTATTATTAGTACTACTGACATGTCTTTGCAACCATTCCAAGCAGCTTTTATAATCATTCAAGTTACATATAGGAGGTATATAAACTCCTATAACGTCAACTTTGTGATTCTTAAATAATTTTATATCAGCAACAATTATTTCAAAAAAAAAGTATTGCGAAAAATGCACAACTTTGTGCTGTTTCTTTATGACCAACATCACTTCTCCACCTCTTACCTTACCCGTAATATTCCTGTTTCTATCAGATCGTAATAAATTATATAAGCTATTTTCAACGAGTTCACAATCGGCAACACCGTCATGTAACGATGCCTCTACTGCCACTATAATATCATAAAACCCTTGAGTACAATTTCTGTAGAATTCTATCAGTTTTGTATTCAATCCTCTACAATCTCGAAAATTTATATAGATCTCGTTCATTCAAAAAAAGAGGGTTTCCTCATTGTTATATCTGGATTCCCTTGTCTATACACATTAATCAGATCTGCCGATGAACATTTCACTTCCATGCTAATATTTGTTATATTCACTATAATCTACATTATATTTTCATTTTCGTTCTCATTTGTGCCATCAAATCTCAGTATATTCCGCCTCTGATATGCCTCCAGTCGGTTCATTTTATCTGTGATGATTTTAATCTCATATGTGTGCATGTCCACATTATTGCTTACTCTCAACAAACTATCAGATACTTGGGCAATATTTTAATCCATTTTACCTAACAAGTCATTAGTTTAGATTCCCAACATTCAAATTTATTGTCAAACTTTTCTTCTACTTTATTGAAAACCTTAGTAATAAGGGTTTCCAGTAAATTTTCATCCAGTATGGTATTTGTTTGACTATTATTTCTATTTCGCTGACTAATATTTTTCTACGTATATGGTATCCTATAACCGAATGGCTGAACTTTACTGGATTTGGTAATATTGTTTGTTCTTAATTGAAAGTAACTTGAATCTTGATTTTACTTACAGTGGATACACACTTTTTATTTAATTCAATCGTGTCTCTCGCAATGAATTAATAACTTTTTGCAACTGAGTTACTAGTGTAAGTTTCAGGAGCGCACACACATACGTCTACCTTCTACGAACGATCATCACATACTTAAATTATATAAATTATTGTATGTGAATATACTGTGTATCTAATATGAATTAGTGAATAGTGTAGAAAATAAATGCATTAAGTTAGTAAACATAACGTATGTGTATCAATTTATCGCACCCGTAATGTCAGAAGGGGGATAATATAAATAAATAATCACGTAATCATGGCCAAGAGACTAAGTGACCTGAGAGTGACAGAGTTGAGAGCAGAATTGGAAATCGTGAGTTGGAAACGACCGGTAAGAAAAGTGGATTGATAGAAAGACTAAAAATAGCTCTGGAAAATGACGGCTTAGATCCAGAAATATTTTTACTCAATGACGAGGCTTCCACCTTAATGGCGTCAATTTCTGCCATAAAAAATTATATTTCTGCTAAGATGGACATGATGCCTACTGGTATGGACGAGAAGATTTCAACCATGAAGAACGATATATCTGCCGATATCTTATCAACGAAAAACGACATTGCCGCTGACGATGATATTGATTTATCAAAACAATTGTCATTTTTTTAGAATTTTCAATAACTTTTAATACATTGTGGAATTAACTAGAGACCGTGAGTTTCATTTCTTCTTCTTCGAATGCCGTCCCCATTTAACGGAGGTTGGCGACCACTCTCTTAAAAGCATCTCTGTCCGTAGCAATATGAAAAAGATCCTCAACGCCCATGTCTGTCCATTCTCGGATATTCCTCAGCCATGATTTCTTCTTTCTCCCAATTCCCTTCTTTCCTTCAACTCTGCCCTGCATAATCACTTGTAACAGAGAGTATTTATCATGTCGTAATACGTGACCGAGATATGCTGTCTTACGTATTTTTATTATTTTTAGTAGTTTTCGTTCACGACCAATTCTATGTAGTATTTCCTCGTTAGTAATTCGGGCTGTCCATGGTACTCTCAGCATACGTCTGTAAATCCACATTTCGAAGGCTTCGATTCTTTTAGTTATTTGTGCCTTTAACGTCCATGTTTCTATACCATATAATAGCTGGGACCAAACATAGCACTCGATAAATCTCAACCGGAGTATTAAATTCAAGTTTTTATTGCAAAAAATGAATTTAAATTTTAGAAATGCCGATTCATTTAAAAACACTAATTTGAGCATATTCCACGAAGTAAGGGTCGAGACAGTCAATTTCATCAAAATCTCAACGATGGAAAACCAGATGGACGAGAAAATCAAGGAGTTAAAAAGTTAGAAAGAAAGATGACAGATTCAAGAACTCAAGACACGCCAGCGGAAGAAAAGAAGACCGAGCTAAAAACCCTTACAAGCCAGAAACACCCCCTAAGATAAAAGATATTAGCAGTTTTGCCCGAGTCAAGGCTCCAACGTTCGAAGAAAAGACATCGTGGACCAATTATGTGAAACAATTTGAAGCAGCCAGTAGAGTGAATAATTGATCCGATAAGGGGAGGGCAGTAAACTTAACCATCGCGCTTTGGGGAGTTGCCTTAGATGTACTTCAGACGATACCTCTGGAAGAAACGGATGACTTCGAGCAGCTAAAGAAGAGTTTGAACATGCGATATGGCCACGAACAGCTAGATCATTTGTACCAATATCAGCTGAAGAACCGAAGGCAGAAACGTGATGAATCCCTTCAAGAGTATGAAGTGGATATTGCAGGACTAGTTCGATTTGATTATCCATCAGCACCAGAGAACATTATGGAATATCTGGGCATCCAGGCCTTTATTGATGACTCACGTGACCCCGATGTGCAGAGGACGCTTCGTTTAGCCCATCCCATAACATTAGTCAACGCATTGACAGCTGCTCTTGAATAGTAAGCAGCAACGAAGGCTTCGGGATATAACAAAATTAGGACCATCCAAGAAGAAGGTGACGAAGACATATTTGACCTGTTCCTCAGTTCAATAAAAATTATGATGGACAAAAAGCCGAGAAAGATCATATGCTGGAATTGTGGCGAGCTAGGGCATGTAGGTAGTTCGCCTAAGCGCCCCAGGACTCCTGCAAACAAGAACCCCAGTCACAGGAAAACTAGAACGGGTAGGCTACGAGGGGGCAACACCGAACCATGATCGTTCCAAAGACCCTCTCATACTGATAGCTTCGCTCAAATGTCGCAACAACAGTGCATATGTAGATGGCGAAGTGAATGGCAAGAGATATACTCTGCTGGTAGACACAGGAGCAACTAGAACCATTATAAGACCAGAAATAATAAACTCCAAGAATAAGCTATCACCAACGAGACTGCGACTGCGGACCGCCACATGTAAGAGTGCCAACCTTCACGGTGAGACACAAATCCAATAGTGAATTATCGCAGAAAAGTTCACGCATACGGTAATCGCAGCTGACATTGAAGAAGACGTGATTCTGGGAATGGACGTAATGAATCAACATAGTTTCCCATTAGACTTTAGAAACAGAACCATCAAAGTGGGTTCCGAGGAGGCAGCGCGGTGCTGGTAGCTGTACAGGAAGGTACCGTTCTACCTGTACGAAGCGAAACCATGATAGTAGAACAGCTACAGGGAATCATGAAGCAAGGTACGCCGGTTATGATGGAGCCAAGGAATCACGACGAAGAGGGTGGCAAAGGACTACGAATTGGAAAAGGATTGGTTCCGTCGGCGGAAGAGATCCCAGTACATACGATAAACGTGAATGGTTACCCAGTTACCATCAGGGAGGAAACCAGGATTTGACACTGCGTACCAGTGACGTCTATAGTTCGTCAAACAACGACCACTGATAATTCTAATGCCAGATTCAGACATATGTTATCGTACCAAAAAGAGGAAAGACTGGTAGAACATCAACCGTCAAACACAAAATCGATACTGGTAATGCCAAGCCAATTACGCAATCAGCTCGAAGACTTCCTCGCGAATAGAGAGGAAGCAGAAAGAATAATTCGAGAGATGGCAGAAGAAAAAGTAATAGAACCATCTACTATTCTATGGATGTCTCCAGTAGTAATCGTCAAGAAAAAAGACGGAACTAGGAGATGCTGCGTGGATTATCGCCAGCTAAACAACGTCACGAAGAAAGACAGCTATCCTCTGCCTCGAATTAACGATACGCTAGATACTTTCGCCGGCAACAAACTGTTCTCCACCTTGGACCTGAAGTTTGGTTATTGGCAAGTGGAAATGGACCCAGAAGACAAAGAGACGACTGCTTTTACCACCGGATCTGGATTATGGCAATTCAACGTCATGCCAAACGGGCTCTGTAGTGCGCCTTCGACATTTGAAAGACTTATTGAAAATTTCTTGAGAGGGTTGTTTTGGAAGACATGCCTGGTCTATTTGGACGACATCGTAGTACTGAGGAAGACATTTGACGAACCCCTGAAAAATTTGGAAGACGTATTAAAACGACTCCAAACTGTCCAGCCCATGTTAAACCCGAAGAAATGTCAGCTGTTCCAAAACCGAGTCAACTATCTAGGTCATATAGTGAGCAATGAAGGAGTGGTTGTGGATCTAGACAAAATTGATTACATTCAGCAATAGCCGCAACCAACCGACAAAAATCATATGAGGGGTTACCTTGAACTTTGCACATATTATATAAGATTTATCAGAAAGTTTGGAGATATTGCCAAGCCTCTTATTCGACTTACAGAAGAAGAAGACTGTCAAACCGCTTTTGAAATCTTGAAGAGGCATTTAACAACCACGGCGCTAATATTAGGATACCCATTGCTAGAGGGAGATTTTATTCTTGACACTGATCTAAGCAACGCATGAATTGTAGGAGTGCTCTCACAGTTCCAAGGATGGCCTGAAAGAATGCTGAGATATTTAAGAAAAGTCCTCTCCATACCAGAGCGAAACTACTGCGTCACAAGAAGAGAATATTTATCCGTAGTAACGTCCGTGGAACAATTTTACGAGTATTTCTATGGTAGGAAGTTTTTAATCCGGAATGATCATGCAGCGCTCAAGTGGTTGATGCAGTTCAAGAATCCCGAGAGCCAGAATACTAGATGGATTGAACGACTTCAAGAGTACGATTTCAACATCGAACATCGAGCTGGTGTGAGCCACCGAAATGCTGACTCCCCGTTCAGACGGCCGTGCCCAAAAGACTGCTCCTACTGCAACAAGGCGGAATCTAGGGAAGCTGCAGTTTCAAGAACAACTATAGTCAACGAAGAGTGGTCACCCACGAAGATCAGAAGAGATCAGGAGAATAATGCTCACCTGAAGAAGATTCGGTAATGGAAGGAAGAAAATTGGCGACCTACATGTCAAGAAGTGTCAAGATTTTCACCGACACTCAAAGTATATTGGGCTCAGTGGGACCCCCTTGTCCTGGAAAGAGGCTTGTTGAAAAGAGTCCTTGGAAACGATAATGGTTCCCAAATGAGGAGACAGCTAGTTATCCCTAGAACGAGAGTAGCTGAAGTACTGAAGAAGTTTCACGACATTCCATCGGTAGGTCATCTGGGAGTGAAGAAAATCCTTCAGCGAGTCCATGGAAGGTTTTATTGTGTGAACAGCTCCGACGATGTGAAGGATTGATTTAAGAAATGTAAGGCTTGTGCTACGAGTAATGGACCACATCGCAAGAGAAAGGCACATATGAAACAGTATAATGTTGGAATCCATTCCGAAAGAATTGCTTTAAACATTGCTGGACCATTTACGACGACAGAACACGGTGGTAAATACATCCTGGCTGTAATGCATCATTTTACGCTATCCTGAATCAAGAGGCCACAACTGTCATTAATGTATTGGTAAAAGAATTTTTCAGACGATATGGAGTGCCCGTGGAAGTCCACAGCGACCAGGGAAGAAATTTCAAAAGCCATCTATTCCAAGAGCTGGGAATAAAGAAGACCAGGACAACAGCATTACATCCACAGTAGAATTGAACGGTCGAGAAAATGAACAGGACTATTGGAAAATACCTGTCCAAAGTAGTTTCCAGCCATCAGAGAGATTGAGACCAGTATCTTTCCCTATTCGCATTGGCTCATTGATCTGCCGTCAATGAGTCCACGGGTGAAATACCTGCTAAAACCCTGTTTGGATGTGGAATGAGGCTTCGTTGTGACCTGGGCTTTGGCTGTCGGCCTGGAGAAGATCTAGCAGAATACTACGTGATCTAATTGAGAAGAAGGCTGAACCATATTCATGAATTAGTTCGGAAAAATCTTAAAGTTGTCAGCGACAGAATGAAAAGTCGGCACGACACGTAGGCCACAGTAGGCGGTTCTCAAGGAGGGGACAAAGTATGGATACACAACCCGACGAGGAGAAAAGGATTCTCACCAAAATTACAAAAATCCTGGGAAGGTCCATACCTAATCAAGAAAAGGATCAATGATGTTATATATCGCATAAGCAAGATCCCCAACGGTAAATCAAAAGTAGTCTACCATAACCAACTAGCGTCATTCGAAGGCGACCATGACCTAGAGAAAGGAGTAAACCATATTCGAAATGTGTCTTACCCTACCTTCGATTAATTTATGGGCGCGTATGGAGGTACCTGGAACGCTAGATATGGAGTCAATCCAGAACATCGACAAGATTTGTCCACTCTTCGGGAAGATTATTCACTGGCATACAACATCCCCGCCCGTATCAAGAACGTACGAAGGTTGGCCACCGTCTTTCGAAAGGAGTTCGGACCAGACCAGATTCCAGCCCCTGGCAAAACACTGACACTGAAACACAATTCGCGGTACGTCTTCTACGTAGTAACTAAAAATGAATTTCAACATCGATCTACCTACTGCGATGTGCGGGAAGCGAGTAACCAGTTGGATTGGCGAGTCATTAGGCACATGGTAGAGGTGATCTTCAAATATAATGGTGTCCAGATATTAATTTGCAGCTACAACCCCCGTTATCAGTATCCGATGAAGACGGAGCCCTGTTATTTCCATAAGATAGGAAAGTGTAGAAATAGGGCCAGTTGCCGATTCAAACATCCAGTCTCGGCTACACAATAGTTTCAGGAGTAACTTCCATTTAAGGAGGGGGTAATCTTACGAACCCGCACATCGAAGGAGATAATATGTACGGTCTTGTAACCTTATTTGCTCAAAAAATGGCGAGCACGCCGAATTATGAGAAGGTCTATTGGGATTTTTTGTGACCGTTTTCATAGACATGTTCTCCGAAGCCGGAGCCGGCATTTGAAAAATATCCCGAAAAGGAAAGAATATTCCAGAGAGGCGATTGTTTTTGCGTAAGCCGCAATCTAGAATTATCTAGAAAATGATGCACTTATATATAAAGGAGATGCCAGTTTATAAAGTGATATCGTGATTTAAGCAGCGAACAAGTAAATACTCTAAGTAGTGAAGTGTTTATATAAATTAATGTAAGTGGAAATACTGTGTATATAATATTAATTAGTGAATAGTGAAGTGAATGAATAAATTAAGTAAGTGAACCTACAGTGTGTATGCATTTATAACACCCGATCAAATGAAAAAATTTAAATAAATAAGAAAAATATTACATCGTGTTGTAGTCTGTCTTCGGATTCTTCAATCATCAGCGATTACGAGTTACTGTAGTGATACGTCATTTATTCTCAATTTTCCAATTGTTGAGCTTTTATATATTTCATTGCACTTTTATATAGCGCCAAATATAACTAGGGAAAAATAAGGGCTTAAACATCCATTTTGAATCCAATTTTTGTTCTGAATTCCGTAGATTCCATAATATGTGTTCTAACTTTGTATTGTTTATGTCATCGCGATCATAGTTTTCTCGATATCCCTTTTTCTTACACTTCTACTTAATATTATTGATAAAAAATGTACAGCGAGGCGAATGTTGGCGGTAAAAATAAAACTTAGATTTTCCATGATACAGTGAGAATGTCTTTTATCATGTCGAACAATAACATGTTTGTTTTTAACGTTTAGAAGTTAACAGTATCCAATCAAACCACACGAAATTCCTTCCTCTTTAATAGATATGTTTGCAAGTTTCCAGTCAATGAGCACAGTCTATTGTCGCTGAAGCAATACAGTTTAATCGATGACATGAAGGGCCTTCATCTATCTCATTTATCACATCACTCTTCGGCTCTATTGTTGTTAAAGTCTGACTGTAGTTTAGGCCAGGTAACTGAATTTAATGAAGATTTCACCATAATGTGAATTACAAGCAAAGGAAAATTGTCGAAGCTCTCATTGTCGCTAACTTGTTTCATATAATCAGATTATCACATGCGAATTTTCAGCTGTCATTAAACTTGTTTACAATTCTCGTTTTTGTCAATTCAAATAATGGATGAATATATTGCAGATGTGAATTTATGCACTGCGAAAGAAAGTTTTCTTTCCCTCCTTTGATATCTTCTGAGTGTCAGATATATGCTGTGATTCCATTTCACTTAGTTTGCAGAAGATTTTGTGTTTTTTTTCGATTTTTTCTTCGTTTTTAATAATAATGGGATAAAACAATTTTAATTTCACGTGAAGAGGTTACATGAACAAGGAATGTGGCGAAGGCTTTGAATATATACACTGTGAAACATGAAGTACATAAAAATTGTAAAATTCTAACATTCAGACTGTAACGTGAATTTCGTTCACCACTCGTTATATTTCTAGTCGATGAAAGAGTAACGTAAATTTCGTTTACCCCTCGTAACATCGAATAATACCTCTGGTCGATGGCTGTCGAGTTTTCGGAAGAGTTCGTTTCATTTGGATATTTAAGCCAATGCACGCTGAGTTTCGTCCCATAATTCATCTACATTGTTGAGTTCGTTATCTTATCGTATCGAAGTGCATTTCTATGAAATGCACTTTTTCTTACCGGCCTAAAAACTTTTCCGTACCTGCCTAACGTTATCTCACTGGCTTAAGCCTTCGTATCGACCGAAGCCTTTTCCGTTGATGAATTCTACCTGCTGGGACCACGGCTCTATTCAGAACCGACCGAACTTAACGTGACACAGCCAGCTGATTGGTTCCCGATTCCTCTGGACGTTATCCAAATCATCATTGGAATAGAAAACAAGGAAAGTACTAACGTCCACAATCTTTGAAAACTATAGATTCTTTCCAACTAACGTTCATCGACTAATTAACTGAATAGTTTGTACCATATGTAAACTACATCTTTGTTTAACTCTAGTTTCCTTCAGAATCTAATTTTTTTGAATGTCAATTTACTGTCAGTTCCAGTTTTTAAATTTAAATTATATATTTGTAAAATATTTAATTCTTGTTTAACTTTAGTTTCTTTCAGAATCTAATTTACTTTCAGTTCTTGTTTTAAATTCATAAATTAAGTGGTAAAATTTAATAACATTTTTATTTTCAATTTTTCATCCAACATATAATTGTTATTCAATAAACTACTTGTAAATAACTTTCTCAATTTTCATACAACATATAACTTTACTTGATAAAACTACTTGTAAATTTCAAATAACGTTGTTCATATTTTTTTATATAACCTTCCAACTTCTTGTTTTGTTGACTGGGATTACTCGATGTTAGGTAACTTATAAACTAGTAGGACTCAGGGTGGCGCCCACTTATCTTTTCGTCTCGTTACGTAAAAATAAGTAGGATTGCCCGAGAACCCGTAAGACGTACCCCTTGGGTCTCTACTAGTATATAACCCACGCCTGAGTAGCTCTTCGACGAAGTGGCGATTGCATCAAATAAATATGTGTAGAAGGGCACTATAATAATACTTCTCTTTAATTTCCTAAGAAAGCTGGTGCTCAAATCATCACAGAACTGGTAGGGAGTTTTAATTCATTTATATTGAATGACCTAATTTTCATTCATCAACAGATGTAACGATATTTTTTCATTAGCGTAGATGGTGTAAGAAACCGGAGATAAATTGATTGTTGGTTACCATGTGAATCCAAAGTCGTTTGCTTTGGGCGGGTTTACCTACATAATTTTGAGCGGGACAGAGCTAATAGTTCTCGGAGGACTACAGCTAGAGACTGTATATATTTAAATTGGAAGAAATTCCAGATATGTAGGAAAAACCATCTGATTAGGAATAAGGAACAGGTAAGAAAATACACGCTTCCTGGTATACCTTATATTAAGAAGTTTTACCAAACAGTGTTATATAAAAATACTAAAGTGGACAGTTACTCGTTCAGAGTTTCAGAAAGAATATATACAAGGTAAATTTTGTAATATAAATGTCTCTCAAATCCAAACAAGTTAGAAGTATACATTAACTAAATACTGAAAAATTAGCTTGGTAGAGCATGTGGTAACTCTGCTGGTGCCAGGAGACTCAATACGGCAGATAAATGATAGAAATATTCACAAATTATCAATGTTATTGAAATTGTGTTGACTTACAACCTTGTACAACACTACCGTCGCGATAACCTTGATATGTTTGAATTATGTTTATAATCAATATTTAAAATATTTCTTGCTAACTGGTATTGGTATTTTATCTATTACAACAAATGTTCGTGACATTAGCGAAGACATGAACTAGGTTCATATTAGGCGTTTCGGCTGTATCCAGCATTCAGGGTTAATAGTCACTACACCACCCTTTCTCAGGAGAGGGAAATTACTGATGTAATTTTCCGAAAACCATATGTTTTCACGACACTGTTTTGCACTATTGTTTAGTTTGTAACGTCTATTGACCGTGAATGTTTATGTTTATTTATTACAATTTTTAGCGTTCGTGACATTCACCTTTTACAGTCTGTTTTTATGAATCACCTCATGCTTATTATTATTATTTAATTAGACTTCGCAATTGTCGTCTGCTGTTTCAGTGATTTGAATTGAACCTAAATATTCAGATACAAATTTTGTTCTTTCCTCTCTTTCCACTAGTACCAATTCTAATATCTTAAACTCCATAGGTGACACACACACGCGATACTGAGCCCGTGCCTCCCGGGATGCTACCCAAGTAACCATCTATGTCGCTGTGATATAGTAATTAAAGATTGAAAAGGGAGTATTACTATATATAGTGCTTTCTATGACTCCGCTACGTTTCTAAGACAAAATATGTTCCTTATTAATTGCAAACGTATAGATACTATGTAAATACTTTGCAGCAGTTACATATTAATTCTACATAACATCGCAGTAAATTTTTTACCTTATGGCGATAATTCTTATTGAGTGGGAATAGAGAGCCTTATTATGTGGTTTAGATTTATAGTTGTTACGTTTCATATACAGAGAACAGTTCCAAATTTGATTACTTACTAGAAAAAGGAAAATAATTTCGAGGTTATGTCAGCAACGCAATGCTAGAGTGAAACAATGATGATATTTCTGTTTTTTGTCTGTTTATAAAAGTAAAAAGATAGCTGCTAAATAGTTCATTAGTTCTCATTTTTTGTGTAAGTATGAAAATAAAAAAGAAACAAATCATATAACAGATAAGTATATATTCAAGTTATGATCTAAAAGACATCGGCATAGTCATACGTCTACAAAATGTCGGAACTGATTATTCCTTGTGCAATGAATTATCTGCTCCTGTTGCAACAGATAATTTTTTGTTTATGAATTACTTGACCCACCTATGTTAGCAAAAGTTTTGATCTCTTGGCATTCAGCCACTCCTTCATGTCTACACATTTCTAAATGCCTCATTTGTTAGATTTACAGAATAGAAAAATAGTAAATAATTTACACTTCACACACAATTTATACTGTTCGTTTCCTGATTAGATTATCAATAACATGGCCAGATCTATTGAAAGTGACTATGTTTAATTTCTTTTATCGTCAATTTTCTTATAATAAAACATTTCGGGAACTGAAATAGGTATTCAGAATAATTCATGTACAAATTAATATGTTTATGTCACACCGTGAATACAGTAGGTATAATAAAATTGAAAACATTTTTTTTGTAGAAGAATTTGTCAAGGAGGCTAAATGGTTAGTACTGTGCCTCGGAGGGGGATAGGGATTGTCGACGTCTCTATTCCAATAAAACCCTGAGAAATTCACACTAACAAATCCTACTACCACGTCCACGTCGTAGCCTCTGGGCAATGCATGGCGTACAATGGGTGTACGTTATGTAGCTAACGGTAGAGGGTAAAGGCGAATTTCTGGCGCCTAAAAACTGGAACAGGTCGACTAAGGGAAGAAACCCTGACAGAAAACTATGGTCCTCCAGGTTGGGGGTTTAGGCGTTAGGTTAGCTACCTATCACTAGTAAAAAAATATTTTTGCTAAACAGTCTAACAACTGCCTCGGAAATTCGGACGGATCAAAAAGTAAACGACATTGGCTACGAAAAAGGATAATGAACATTGGTACTTGGAATGTGAGAGGAATAAGGAACAAGATTGATGAAGTTATTCACGAAGTATCTGCTTTGAGCATGGATATTGCAGTCTTGACGGAGACCAAAAAGAAAGGCACCGGTACAGAAATACTAGACAAATATGTGCATATATTTAGTGGTGTCCCTAAATACCAGAGAGCAAGTCGAGGAGTTTCTATTTTGATTCATAAAAAACATCGCCACAAAATTACGGATTTCGAAGCCATAGATGAAAATATACCACGAGTAAACCTAGTTTTAAATCAAAAATCTGTTACAATCTTGGGAGTATATGGTATTTCCGATGACGAACCCAATAACATAAAGGAGGAATTTTTTGAAAAAATTAACGATGAAATTATCAAAATTGGAAACCTAAGAGAGATCATTTTAATGGGAGACCTAAATGGAAGAGTCGGAAGAGAACTACAGAGCAAAATAGTAGGCTCATATGGGGAACTGACTAGAAACAATAATGGAGAAAGAATAATAGAAATTTGCGAAAATAACAAACTAAAAATAGCAAACGGATTCTATAAACATAAGGACATTCATACATATTCATGGATACAAATTACAAGAAACTTAAGATCAGTCATAGACTACATTATTATTAGACAAGCCTCTACGATAAAAATAAATGATGTACGAGTGTACAGAGGTGTAACATGCGACTCAGATCATTATATAGTCAAGTCAAAAATATTCTTACCATACAGACGCACGAGAACAAAACCCAATATTGATGTCGAAACGGAGGACATTATAAAAATAACACCCAAACACTACAACTTAGACAGCCTAATAAATGAAAGTACTAAAATGCTGTACCAACGCAGACTAGATAGCAGACTATTGAGTTTAGCAGCTGACCAAACTGTAGAAATTGTTTATGATAATATAATTGCCAGTATGCATGAAGCAGCGGAGGAATCCCTAGGAGAAAGATATAGAACTAGTAGTGGTAAATTGTGGATAAATGAAGAGATAGAAACACTTGCAAAACAAAAGAAGGAAGCCTACGGGAAATGGTTAAGTACCAAACAACCAGATGACCGAGATAAATACCTAGAACTGAAGAGAACGACGAGAAGAACAGTAAATCAATCAAAAAGGGACATGTGGGACCAAAAATGCCAAGAAATAAATACCTATTTAGGAGGCAAAAAATGTACAGAAACATGGAAGTTTATAAACAGAGTGAAAACAACAGAAAAGAAAGACACAAATTCACAATTAATCTCTATCAACAAATGGAAACAACATTACGAGACGCTCCTGACAGAAAATAGAGATGAATATATGATAACCACACCGACGGATGTTGTTATTGAAGGCGAAATGATTAAAATCGATAATGATAAAGTGAAGGAAGCTATAAAACACTTGAAAAACAATAGAGCATCAGGACCAGGAGACATTCCGGCCGAGTTACTTAAGAACGGAACGAATAAACTTTTTGAAGCAATAACATGGTGCATGAATCAATTTTTAAATGGCGCTCCTATTCCAAAAGAATGGAAAATCGCCTACATTTCGTCTATTCATAAGAAGGGAAACAAACTTGACTGTGCAAACTATAGGGGTATATCTGTTACTAGTACCATGAGCCGCTTATATGGAAGAATCCTTCGAGATTTAATAGAATCTGAATACAGGGAACAAGAAGAAGAGGAGCAATCGGGTTTTAGAGCTGGAAGGACCTGCACAGACAACGTTTTTTGCTTAAAACAGATGATAGAAAAAAAATGGGTACCAATCAGGATGTACATCTCATGTTTATTGACCTCCAAAAAGCATATGATACGGTTCCTGTAAATAAGTTATGGAAAGTCCTACAAGAAACTAATATTAGTCATACCCTAATAAAAGCCTTGAAAAATCTCTACGACCAAACGATATCACAAGTAAAAGTAGGCAATAAATTGTCACCAGAATTTATAGTAAATAAAGGACTACGCCAGGGATGCTGTGTCTCACCCACACTATTTAAAATCTATGTAGCCCGAGCACTAAACCTATGGAAGAGAAAGTGTAAGGGAATGGGTGTTGACCTTGGCGGTGTCTGTCTATATACCTTACAGTTTGCGGATGATCAAGTCTTAATAGCAAATGACAAAGATGATTTAGAATATATGACACGTAAACTGCAGGAAGAATACGAAAAATGGGGTTTGCAACTTAATACCCAAAAAAACTAAATATTTACCTATAGCACAAGAGAAGATGAACATAGAACTGGAAAAGGAAGAAATTGAGGCTTGCGATGAATATACATATTTAGGTGTAACTTTCGACATAACAGGGAAGGACGACAAAGAAATAAATAAACGTATAACACAAGCTAGACGGATAATTGGGTGTTTAAATGGGATATTTTGGAGTAAGGAAATCGGAAAACATAGAAAATATAATATCTACGAAACCCTCATAAAGAGCAGCCTATTATATGGGTCAGAAACGTGGCGAATAACAGAAAACAACAAAAGACGATTAGAAGCTGTAGAAATGGATGTATTCAGAAGATCGTTAGGAATCAGCAGAAGACAAAGAATACGAAATGAGGACGTACGTCTCCAAATGGGGATAGAAGGCTCCTTAATAACGGACATCGAGAGAAAACAATTAGTGTGGTACGGGCATGTTCAGAGGATGGAAGAGAAAAGACTTCCCAAGAAAGTAATGAACTGGATGCCGCCTAATCGTCGAAAACGCGGAAGACCTAGGAAAACATGGAAAGAAGGAATAGCGAAGGCGATGAGCTCACGAGACCTGAGAGAGGGCCAATGGGACGATAGGAAGAGATGGAAGTTAGACATCGGACAACGTCGAAAGACGTTTTAAAACCGATATATATGTATATATATATATATATATATATATATATATATATATATATATTTGTCAAGACAAATAGAATAATGGATGGAATCCTTCTAGAAATGCAATCATCTAATCCTAACAGTGCCAAAGGCAATACTAATTTAAATCTTCGACGTGAAGATTTTCAGAACATACTGTCAAAATTTCTCATTTAGAACATGGATGCCTTAAATTAGGTTGATGAATGGCAGGATAGATAGGGACCTGTAGGCCTATAGTAAGTAAGTGAAGGAGTGAGTAGCCCTGAAAAATATATATAAATGATTCAAACTGTAATGTTCTCATTGTTTTATTGAATTTGTTAGATATTAATCTAATTAATTACAAAATGTTTATGCTTATATTTAAGACTTGTTCAGAATATCTCAACTTTAGTTGGTTGAGTATACAGTGCTGCTTTTCAATAGTCGTTATGATTATTGCATGGGCTTTTTGTAAAAAGTGTAAATTTGACTGCACTATCTCAATAATTTTGATTACTGTGAGTTATTATTTATTGCTTCATTTTAGGTCCTATATTTTAAGAGCCTAACCCTAAAAGAAAAAAATAGTGGCCACCTTTTAGTTTTGTCAAAAAATTTACACTTTCAAAACCACTTTTGTAGCTTTTAAGTACATAGTACTTATGAAGCTTTCGGACGAAAATTACTATTAATAAAATTACTTTACTTATCACATTCACTATCTTCCAATTGCAGGGAATAGACTGCTGACATGTCTGTACATAGAGGGTGTTTCTAAATTCATACGAAAAATTTGAATATTATGAGGGTTTTTTTTTAAAAACCTCAATTATACTGAATTATTAATGAATATATTCTTTCAGATGCGCTAAACAATGGTCTCACATATTCGGAGAAATAATTCGAAAAAATTTCCGCAGATTGGGTCCGTCAAGGGAAGCAGCGAGAGCAATATGAGGAAAACCACGAACAAAGGAAAAATAATGTACCGGGCGGGAGTGTGAGAATAGTACGTTAGCTAACTGTTTCAAATGCAGTTGTGAATTTAGTGTTCTATATCATTTCATTTTGTAGATACAATCCGTTGATTTATACTGTAAGACTCTCTATCAAAGAAGTGGAAATACTACTACTAATATTACTACTACAGCTATTATTGCTGGATTGTAACAGTAACAATAGAGTTTCAATTACTAATTTTAACAGTATGTATGATTTTATAAAAATATGAAATCACAGTTTATTGCCTCATAGGGAGTTGAATTTTTCCTAGCTTATTTGGTAATATTTATGTGACCACTTGATTTCACGATGTTTACATTTTATTTCAACAAATGAATGCAGCCAATCCACTCTCATTTGTGTGTAACGTCTAAAAACTTCTTGAAATATTTAACTTTAGCAGGATACTAAAATTTAAAAGAGTGTTGGACATCAAACAGTTTCGGTTTTGAGCAGTACATCCATCTAATAATATGGTTATAGGTTCTTAGGTTTCGATCAAGCAATATCTTGTTTAACCCATTACCGCCTAAGGTTACCATATGCAGCCATGCGTAAGCAGTGCATTGTAGGTGCTGAAATCGGCACTGGTATGGTCGATGTTTGCCTACTTCAAATTCTTAGCAACTGTAGGGCTTATGAAATACGTGAGGATTATATAGATTTTCTCTGAAATTTGTTGGTTCTTTTGGCGGCTTGAATTCAGTGCTTGTAGAATTGTTTTGGAAATATGGACATCAACTTCGTGTAAATATTCTTTAACTATCCCGTTACTCGTATTGCAACTAATGTTTATTAGTTAATAATTGTTAATTAGAATTGAGAAAATTTTGTGTGAATACAAATATTAGATTGCGTTAATATTATTTCTACACTTTCTGCACCAATGTCTATCATTGTTTTACATATTGTACTGCATGAATTGTCGAATTGAGTGCATATTTTTTCAAAAATCGGCGCATTTTCTCCGTTTTTTTTGGCGCATATAATCCGCCGTCTATTTATATAAAATAAAAACAGATAAACAGACATACAGCCGTGGTAACTAAGTTTGTTTTATACTATGTATCGAATATAAATTTTCCATTTAACTTGTGCAAAAGAAATCTTTGACACCGGTCTAATTGAATGCCGCGTCGTCTATCTGTCTGATCGCATCACTCTTCTATGCCATTGTTGGAGTCAGGCTCTGTTGAATGCGATAACCGACGCTCACTGGAGAGAGCGCCCGGCGCCTCTACCACCGGTTGTACACAGCCATAGTGCCGTAGTGCCATCGATAGCAATCTCTATCATTACTCATTTGTTCCGGAGCGGCTGGACCGTGTCGACACACGCAAAATGTCAACCCGAATACAATTTATATAGCCCCAACAATGGCATTTGTCAATACCAAATCTCTGTAACGGGTGGGGCCGAATGATATGTAGCTTGAATGCGTGACGAGAACATGCTCAAAAAGCGAATGGTTTTCATCGTATTCGTGATTGCCGAATCATCCGGTCAAGTTTCTACAACAATTATTCGTATATTTATATATGGAAAAACAATTTTTCACTTCCTTTTACTAAAAAATACAATTATTTGATATAATTTAATTGTTTTGGAGCACATCAGCTTTTAACCGGAAATACAATTGTACGAATATATGCAGAACTCGTTGAAATTACTCTTTCTAGGATTGAAATCGTTTGGAATGAACTAAAAAGGGGGTGAAATCATATAAAGGGGAAGTTTTTGTACTCGTTATAACTTCCTTTCCCTTCCTTTCTATGGTCACCTCACACTTTCGCAATTCTACGGGAATCCTAAAATATAAAACAACAAATGAACGAGTAAGATAAAAAATATTTGAAGAAATCAATTGGGGGAAAGTGGGGTAATAGGGCGCACCTAAGCCGAATCATTTATTGAATTTACATTTTTTATGGTAAAGTACTCTAAATTTGGAAAAATGTTAATACAATGAGTTTATTTCATTATAGCATACGTGTTATTTAATAAACAAAATCGTATACACGAAAAAAAGGTAAAATTGCTCCAGTTTCACTTATTCACATATTGCCCCATATGTCGGGAAAAACCGCGCATCATGTGGGGTTATGTCGCGCAGTGTGATAAAGGACATATGGAAAGAAATTTTGAAACAAAAGCAAAAAATAAGAAAAATAGATCTTGTTACCAAAGTTGTACATCGGATATTTTCTTATCTAAACTCAAAACCAAAATAAAAGACGTTTCGATTCCTCTTTTTTTATCGGCGCCTAACCTAAGTCGACAATTATGGCATGTGTATCCTGCTGCAGACTCCCAACCAGAACATTCTGAATGAATCCATACTGCTCATTTTACGCAACGGAACCAAAGCTCCCTATTCTTTCCGTATTCACCAGTTATGACACATATTTCGTTGGCCACAGGAGGCTTTTCTTGAATAGCAAACTCATTGTAGTCCGAGTTGTTGTCATCAGAAAGATCTTCTTTGAAAGATGTAACGTATATTTCGCCCTGCGAAATCTAATAATTTATATCCCAGTGCGGCCCTGGCGTAACAATATTTTCTTCTAACTGTGTAGAAGATCGTTTCACATGACCAATAAACATGAAAAAAAAATTAGGAACAATATATCTCTGGACGCCGAAAAGGTTTGTTTTGCCTCAATTTTGATTTTCAATTCGACAAAGTGACAACTGAAACAAAAGTTTTAATATCGCCTATTAAAAAAGGTGCGATGTGCACACAATAGTTTTTAATATCGCCTTCGGACAAAAAGATACTTTTTACGAAATTCTGGGTAGACAGCGTGATTTGTGCATTTACGGCCTGATTTTCTTTTATATGTTTTGTTATATGGCTTTTTTTAGAACTAATTCTACAGTCATTTTTCGGAAAGAATTTTAAAAAAAGGCTGTCTATCCCCAAAAATCTCGTCACGAGAGGCAGTCTGCGACGAATACTTGACCAAGGCAGTTGTAAAGTTCCGAGAGATTCAACCCTACTTACGTGTCGTATTTATCGGTATTAAGATTAAGTTATTGTATAGTATCGTACCAAAATATCGATATTTCCTGTGCTTAGTCGTCGAATTAAAATCACCGGTGTATCTGTTTGTTGCGTTTATTACCGAAATTAAGTTACCGAAGAATACTGAGCGTCTGTGATTTGTTCCATCACGCGGTGAGGGTAGATTACTTATTGCAAGTACCATCCTAAATTTATAAATCGACCTAATCGAGAAACCACGCCTCCGGCGTTGATGCAAGCGTCATCACCTGAATAGTATCGTGGTGATTGGCTGGAGACTGTTGGACTCGGGTATCGTAAATGATTATTTTGTATCTCCCCTAACTGGAGTAAATCGCAGCATTTCTTAGTCGATGGTGAAAAGACTAATTTAGTGTCACGCCATTTCTTTAGCAAAAGAACCATAGAATACAGATTAACCGTTAAAAATTTCGGCGTGCACGTCAAATGTAGATTAAATTATTTTCCGATCACTTATATTGACGTAACTTTTACAAAGTCTATGTGTTTTTTTGTTTTCGAGTAATTCAGTAATATAATATCCTACATTTTCTTTTTTGAATAAACGGAAAATAATTTCGTTAATAAACTAATTTTTTAGTTCGCAAACTCTGCGACATTTATCGTTTGTGTATTTATATGATTCTGATTTGTATATTTCTTGTTTCTAGGAGACGACTTATTCCTCGAACAATTACCGTGTAGTGTTGAGTGATAATTTGTTTTCATGTATATATTAGTTTTTGAACGTTTCTAAGATTTTGTATCTTATTGTTGCTGTCTGTTGTTGGTACGTATGCATGTACCTATATCGTAAATTCTTTTGATGTTCTGTTCACTGACGCTGATCAAACCTGTTAATAAACTGGTTAACATAATAAACCGCGTTACAGTGAGTACTTCCCTAACATGCACAGACACATTACAGAAAATGAATCATTTTTTATAATTTCTCTCGCTTATCGCAGTTTTTGGAATTTTTCCTGTGAATTAAAATTTATGGCGCCCTTTAATTACCTTTCCGGTTGATTAACGTTCCTAAAATAAACTCACGACTCTTAGCTCTCTAACCAAAACAAGAGTGCCGTTCGCATACGTCTTAATTGTTCATCGCCCAGTACTGTTCCAAATAATAATACGTCATCTTGGTCCCATCCAAGGAAACTTGGAGAAATTGGTACCGAACAATTACGACGGTAACAAAGATTATTCAAAATTATCATCCGACGTGTCTTCTTTATCGGATTTCACTTTCTTTTTGAATCTTTTCTGTACTTTTACACCTGCACTCACTTTTCGCTTGAGGTTTTTGTTTTGTTTTTCATTTTTCCGGTTTCGCTTAGCTTTTTTTTCCTGGAAGGTAGTCTTCATTGGTGTGGAAGTCCAAATTTCGGATTGTTGCTTTGTTGATGTGTTTCTTTTGGTCCAATATTTTGACACCTGAATGTGATGTTAAAATTGTCTCCGATGTCGATGGTGTGGATTCTTCAACAGTTAAAGACGTTGGTCTGGTGGTTCCTGAGCATTTGCAGAGGTTGACGGTTTTGCTTTCAAAGCATCTACAGATATCGAGGAAGTGTGTGGAGGAGCTGGAATAAAGCTTCTCTCAAGTTCTTCTGGGTCCAAGACAAGTTCTGGAAATTCCTCAGCTACTGCAAAATCCTCTTTAGTAAACTTTTCTGGGTTGAAAGCAAATATCCCAGCAGCTTTGAATCCTGAGACTCCCTTCTCTATAGTTGCAACCTTCATGTATGCTTTATCGAATAAACGAGCCACGTCATAAACAGTGATCCTTTCGTGTGCGGTCGAAATCATAGGTCAAGAGGCTGGAGGTGTTTTGATATGTGAGGAGGAATTGTAAGGAGCACGAAGTGATTCTCTCTGCAAAAATTATAAATTTGCATCGAAATGTGACTTGCATGGTTGTCAAGGATAAGTAAAATCGGGTCAACTTCCGTACTTTTCACATAATTTTGAAAATGTTTTATCCACCTTAGATATAAATCATCATTCGACCACGCATTGTTAGAACAGGAATAAATGCAACCCATTGGGTCGTCTTTTTCTAATTGAGGAGACATCCGTTTTCTCGAATAAATTGTCATTAGGGAAACGTATGTCCCTGCTGCACTGACAGTGCATAAGATGGTAATCGTTTGACCTCGTTCAGCTGAAATGGCAACGTCGACTTGTTTCTGTCCCCTTTTCGCATAAACTTTTCCAGAATTTTTCTGTACAGTGGTTATACCAGATTCGTCGACATTAAAGATTCGATTGCTCTGAATTTGAACTTGGTCAATAGTTTTTCTAGGTTTGTGAAAAAAATTCCTACAGGTTCAGAATTAAATTAGGATATACGATTGAGTCTTGTGATTTTTCTTTATAAAGGACGACAGCCAATCTTCTCCTGCTAGCCCAGATTCCTTGTTGAACTTATGAGGTAGGTGATTAGCTTCTGCGAAGTCAAAAGCTATTCTTCTCAACTCCCGTGGAGTTGCGCCATAGAATGAATTTGCCAACTTCATGACGTGCTTTGCTTACTATTTTCCTTGTGATTTCGTAAATAGAGGTTCCCACCCCAAGCGGTCAACTTCTGATCCAGGTTTTAGATGGTGGCGCAGCGTTGATTCGGGAATGCCGAAATTTCTTGCAGTCTCGCGTATTTTAGCAACTGAGCGTATATTAGCCACAGCATTATTGCACTGTTCAATGGTCCAGCTCTGTCGTTGGGTCCTTCTTTGATAGTTTCTGACCATCTGAAATTAGGAAACATGTTGAAGTCAATATTATGAGGCAATATAATAATAACAATAATAATAATAATAATAATAATAAAAATAATAATAATAATAATAATATTATTAATGATATTGGAACAAATCAGAAAGAAGAACAGAAATCTATACATGGCTTATATAGATTATCGGAAAGCTTTCGACTCAGTGCCCCACAGTTGGTTAATAAAAACTTTGGAAATTTACAATATACACCCTGTGGTGGTTAGGTTTCTAAAAAGTACTATGAATAATTGGAAAACAAAACTCAAAATTAACCTAAATCACACAGAACTAGGAACTGAATCTATCAGTATTAAAAGAGGAATCTTTCAAGGAGATACACTTTCCGCTCTATGGTTCTGCTTGTGTTTAAACCCATTATCACGTGGCCTAAACCACACAGGATATGGAGCAACTATTAGAGCGGATCGAAACTCAACAACCATAAGTCATCTATTCTTTATGGATGATCTGAAACTATATGCCGCGTGCAAAAAACACCTAGAATCCAACTTAAAACTCATGCACCAGTGGAGCACAGATGTCGGAATGTCGTTTGGTATGGAAAAATGCCAAACTGTATCGGTTAAAAAGGGAAAGCTGAAAGAAGGAGAACCTATAGAACTAGAGCCAGGCAAATATATTGAAGCCATGACAGACAAACCCTACAAGTACTTAGGAATCCTTCAGACACACAAGATAGAACATAGAGGAATAAAAGCCATATTAACCACCGAATTCGAAAAACGCCTTTACAACCTCTTAAAAAGTAAGCTAAATTCAAGAAACCTTACCACGGCCATAAATAGCTACGCCATATCCGCTCTTCAGTACTCCTTCGGAATAATTAAATGGACTCAAACGGACCTGGAAGCAGTAAACAGAGAGATTAGAACCGAGCTAACAAAACATAGAAAACACCATCCAAAAGCGTCCGTCGAAAGGGTAAATTTACCTAGAGAAAAAGGAGGTAGAGGAATAAAAGATGTTGTGGAAGCTTGCACTCAGCAAATTGCAGGCTTGAGGAGTTTTTTCCGCCACCAAAATAGTCAACTTCATAAAGCCATAGTGAAAACAGATACGGGTTATACACCTTTAAACCTAAGCATGGAAAACTGTACGCCCTTTAATACACGAAATGAGGAAGATAAAATTAGAAATTGGCGTTCAAAAGAATTGCACGGAAGATTCATTCATGATTTACAGAAAGACACGATAGATCAAGCTAAATCGGTTGAATGGCTTAAAACTGGAACGCTGTTCCCAGAAACTGAAGGTTTCATGGTTGGTATACAACATCAGGTTATAAAAACGAGGAATTACCAAAAGTATATCTTGAAGGAAGAAATACCAACAGATTGGTGCAGAAAGTGCAACAGAAGTCAAGAAACGATTGAACACATTCTTTCTAGTTGCCAAAGCATATCTGAAACTAAATATCTAGAACGACACAACAAAGTTGCCACAGTAGTATACCTAGAAGTACTGAAAAAACTTAACCTTGATCCACAAAACAACGAGCCATATTACAAATATAGGCCCCCTCCAGTTATCGAAAATCAGTATGTTAAGATCTACTGGGATAAAACTTTCATGACGGACGTAAAAGTACGACACAACAGGCCGGACATCACAGTCATTAATAAACAATCCAAGCAAGCTCTGGTTATTGACATATCGATCCCAAATAATTCTAACACAGAAAGCAAATACAATGAAAAACTAAGCAAATACGCCGAGCTAAGGACCGAAATAAAAGAATTGTGGAATCTCAAAGAAGTCAAGATCATTCCAGTTGTTTTATCCTGTATGGGGCTAATTCCCAAGAAACTAAGTACTTCCCTCAAAGACATTGATATTCCTGAGTCAACCTACCGATTAATGCAAAAATCTGTAATCCTGGATGCGACAAACATTGTTAGGTCATTTCTAGAATAGTGACACCCAACGAAAGTCTTGCTGTTGAGGCCGACTGTCGTTGAAACACGCCGGGTGTAAATCCGGTGAAACAAAAAGGAAAATAATAATAATAATAATAATAATAATAATAATAATAATAATAATAATAATAATAATAATAATAATAATAATAATAATAATAATAGATAGATAGATAGATAGATAGATGGTTTATTGACCCCATTCACATACATAGTACATTAGAAGTCAGTGAGTAGTACATATGAACACATTTTACAAAGTAAAAATATTAAAAATTGTACAGTGACAAATTTAAAATATAATCAAAATAATAGAAAGTGAAAAGTTGACATAAATACAGACATACATTTCATAAATTTAAAATATTGACGAAATATAACATTTTTAAAATATAAAATAAGGTAAGAAATAATTGAACGTAAAAATTAAATTAAACAAAACGAACAAATATATAAGCATTAAGCCCGGGTATTCAACTCCTCCAAAAACTCATCAACTGTATAAAAACAATAATTCAACAGAAATGACTTAGCAAAATGCTTAAATTGAACTCTCGTCATATCACTTATATTTATATGTTCAAAATATTTTACAAATGAATTGTACAATGTAACATCCAACTTATTATTTTTTGTTGTTTTCAGTCTTGACTTGAGAATGACAATGTCTTTACTATTTCTAGTGTCATAATTATGAATATCTGCATGTTTAGTCAGAACATATCGATTTTTATGTGTTTCAATCAACACTTCCAAAATATACAAGCACGGAAGCGGCAATATTTCAAGTTTTTTGAATATTGTTTTACAATTAGTGTTTCTTGGTGCATTGTAAATTATTCTAACTACAGATTTCTGTAGCACAAATACTTTGTGCACTGATGTGCTGCTACCCCATAGCATAATACCATAAGTTAAATTGCTATGAAACAGTGAATAATATACGGATTTTAACAAATGAGTTGGTATACATGATTTTAATTGACGAATTACAAAAACTTGGCTCGCTAATTTTGAACAAAGGTAGTCAACATGAGGTGACCAACTTAAATTTGTGTCCAAATGAATGCCCAGTAATTTAACTGGCTCTGATTTTATAGCCCATTTATCTAAACTAAAAAGAATGTGTTTAGTTTTAGTGTCGTTGAGTTTCAACTTATTTGCCAGGAACCACTGATTCAACAAAATATTATCACCAGCTTGTGTGCCATCAGATAAAGTTGTAGTATCGTCAGCGAATAAAATACAAAATGTGTCAATAGCCTCTGGTAAATCGTTAACAAATATTATAAAAAGAATTGGACCCAAAATCGAGCCCTGAGGAATGCCGTTGTCTATATTACGTAAATCAGACTGGTTGTTTCCACAAACTACATACTGTTTCCTATTACTTAAATAAGATGTCAGTAATTTGTGTGCATTTCCTCTAATACCATAAAATTCCAATTTATTTAGGAGTAAATCCGCTGGAACACAATCAAAAGCCTTCGTCAAGTCGCATAACGTGGCAACAGAGTTGACGCCTTCCTCTAGTTTCTGTACAACTTCATCTAAGAGTCGAAGAAGAGCACGTATGCATGATTTATTTTTGCGATAGCCGAATTGAAATTCCGTTAGAAGTGACTTATCTTCCAAGTAATTGATTAATTTTTCTTTGACTATCAATTCAAATATTTTGTTAATCGTCGGTAAAATTGCTATGGGTCGAAAGTTTTCTGGAGAATCTATATCACCATTTTTATATAATGGAATAATTTTTGTTATTTTAAACGAGTCAGGCCAAGATCCTTCCTCTAAGCATTTATTAAATAAAATGGTCAGTGGATATGTCAATGAGTGTATACAACGTTTCAATATTTTGCTATTTATATTGTAAAAATCTAAACATGACGAATGACTTAATTTCAATATTGCCTCATGGACATCACTTTCCAAGATTGCACTCATAAAGAATGAAAATGCAGGTTTATTTAATTTATTTAAAAAGAAACTCGACTCGTATTGAGAATCACCAAGAGATTTTAATACTATTCCCGATACCGATGTAAAAAATTCATTAAATTTTTGTGGTGATATATCGGACTGTTTGGTTTTATTAATTTTAGTTCTTCTTTCCGAATTTACGATGGTCCAACATGTTTTATTTTTATTATCCGAATCTTTTATTATCTTTGAGTAGGCTAACTTCTTTTCAGAGCGAATTGCTTTTTTATATATTTTGTTTAAATTTTTGTAATTCACCCAATCACCTTCCGAATAAGTATTCATAAATTTGTTTTTTGCTGTAATGACATTCTTTCTCATACTACGCAATGTGTTGTTGAACCATTTGATATTAGATTTATTTGTTTTAACAGTTTTTTCACAAAAACAAGTATCAGAGATATGTTTCAGCGTATTCAATATGTTTTCTGCCAAATTATCTGCACCCATACTATGAACATCCAAATAATTCCAAGAAACTTCGGAAAGTTTATTAGAAAAAGCCGTTATTGTTGTGTCGTTAATAACACGTTTAGTAATGGGGATATTTTCATTCAATAGGTGATTAAAATATATATATTGGCCGTTGTGATCAGACACTAGAGGATCTACTACTCCCACTTTAGTGAGAGTAGGGTCTATGTTTGTAACTATGTTATCTAGACAGGATTGACTATTCAAGACTATTCTAGTGGGCTCCTCAATCGTATGGCGCAATCCGAAACTTGTGAAGACTGTTTTAAGATCTTTGGATTTATCGTCGTTCTTTGAAATGTCTAAATTGAAGTCCCCTACCAAGACAATGTTTTTATATTTTCTATGAATATATTCAAGAAGTTTAATAATTTGATTTTTAAATATGGTAAAATTATCTCTACTTGACGATCTATAAAGAGCAATTATTATGGTATCTTTCAATTCTAGTCCGCAAAACTCGGCATCGTAGATAACAGAAAACTGCTTCAGATCAACTGCCTTGCATATTAGATGTGATTTTGAAAATATTGCCACTCCCCCATGTTGCTTTCTAGAACGAGTAAAATCGGAAATGAAGTTATAATCATTTAATTTGATTAATTCCAAGTTATTCTTATCTAACCAATGTTCTGAAAAACATACGATATCAAATGGATGATCGGTTAAGAAAACTGAAAGTTCATGTAACTTATTTTGAAGACTATTCACGTTAATATGAAAAACCGAAAGATGCTGCTTATATTTACTGTTTATTCGTCTGTTCCACGGAATTGAACATGACTCTTCTTGGCTGAAAAAACTGGTTGATGATTACTCCTGTAGGCCATATTTCCGGTATTAAATTTTTTTCTAGTTCAAGAACAGGCACTGTTATCTTGAATGAAGCGTATTTAAGTGGTTGGCGAGAGTTCAACTTTTGAACACTAATATCGGAAACAAACTCTTCTAAATACTTGAGTAAATCCTCTTCTGATGTGTGTGGATCCCAATTTGTAGAATGGAGGTGTTTCATTCTCTGTCTGTTTGCCGATCTTAAATGAAATGATTCGTCATTTTTGTTGCCCGTAATTAAAATTTTGGGTGCTGCTCTTTCTCTGGTGTTACTTTTATGAGGTATGGTATCGTTTTCCAAACTAATAGCAGAATGACATAAGTTGGAAGACTGAGCATTGGCAATAGCACTGGAAACTTCAGATGATGTGAAAATACCCGGAGCTTCGGAATTTACCAATGGCCTCATTTTACTAAAAGGCTGTTTCAAATTTTCATGTTCCTCTTGCGCTTTAGTATCCGATGGTTCTAAAGGTTTTCTATAGTTAACTGTTTTAATCATGTTAAGCTGATCCTGAAGCGATCTGATTGCAATTTCTTGATTAAAAATAATCTTATCCTTGTTTTTAATTATTTCTTCCAAATATTTCACTTTAAGTTGAAGTTCTGATGTAACACTGGTACTATAAGTGGGTATTGGTGATGTTTCCATGGTAATTCCACTGTCCATACAACAGTTGCAAGAAGAATCGTCTATAATTTTTGCATTTTTAACAGATTTCAAGCAACTCTTATGGGAAACAATCCCACAGGTCACACATTTTAATCCTGATGTAACATCTTTTTTGCATCTTTTACACTTATTGATTGAGTCCATATTCCGTTGCAAATGCCGAGCAAATCAAGTAATATCAAATAAAAGAGACAAGTTTCGTTTAAAATCTGACCACTGGTGGAATAGGTGTTGTGACAAATTGTTTTGATGGAAATAACCAGATTTCAACAAAACGAAGTACTTTATATTGGTACCTATTACATAAAAATTGTACTTGCCTACACGTTTATCAACCAAATAGGAACTTATAAACACTATGATACACTTTTCACTATTTAATGAAATTTATTTTCAATAAAATTTCGAAATTTGATTAAGAGCACAATATTCAACTTCTGGGTTGGTGAACACTAATAATAATAATAATAATAATAATAATAATAAGGGGTTTAAAGTTTAGACTCTAAACGGTAGTGAAGCGACTCTTACAGCCTCTCTTACAAATTCCTACTCGCACCTCTACGTCGGTAGACCCTGGTAACCATCTCTGGAGATACAAGATCGGGTAACCAATCCCCGGTGGCGGATCAACAGTAGATGGGCTAACGCGAAAGGGAGAACAATCAATCTGGCCGGAGCAGATACTGTTGCCAGCAGCATCAACTTCGCTACGGGTAACGACGTAAATCCTGTACTGCCAGCCCAGCCTGCAGGGGGGCCGTAAGGCCTCGGGGCGCAATCCCGCAGACCCCAGCAACCGGTAGGTAGGGCCAGCAACCCTATCGACTGTGAATAGAACAGCTCCTGTTACAAGAAGCCAAGCCTCGGATGCTAGTAGAGTAGGTGCCGCCTCTACTAGCGGAACACAGCGGTATCTAGCCGGCAATGGTGAAGCAAGTGGCACCACCCAGCGAACTGAAACCACAAGGCCTGCAACCCCTAAGAAACAACCCTTGCTGGAAAAATTGGACACGCTGGAAAGAGCGAGTCCCGCTCGACACATCCTAAGGGTAAACCAAAAGATAGAGGGTAGGCGTATGCGCTGGTCTAGATCACTTAACATTGAACTAATGCGCGCATACTACCAAGTGACAAAGGGGGAAACGGACATGATCGGATATCGAGATAGACTGGAAGATTTATGGAATGCAGAACACCAACACCTGACACTCCCAGCACAACGACTAGCTGATCAAATACGATCGATTATACGGCGTAGAGCTCTGAGCGAAGCGGAACTAGATGTACTCAAATCTGATTGGCGAAGACAATCCATCAGACGTTCCGTCCACCGAATGAGCGTGGCTTCACAAGTCACCGAAGAGTACTTACCGGAGCAAAGACCAGAGCTAGTAGAAGACCTCACAGAAATCGAAGATCTGCTAAAGGAAGCTGACCTTAAACTCCGAGGCATCCCCATGCAAGATAGACCAGCACTACCAAAATTAACCCTAAATCAAGAACTCCTAACCATGGTGGAGAAAACTAATAAAACTCTTAACGACACCATCCCTTCAGAGTCATTACTTGATATCTGCCATGCAGTGTACTGTGCTGCTGATGTTTTCTGCTCTACATATGGTTCCAAACACAAAAACAAAAAGTTGGATGATGAAACGCCCACGAAAAACACCCCGCCTTGGGAGCGACGCATAGTATGCAGAATAAATACCATACGTAAAGAAGTAGGTATTCTGCACACGTATCTTAACTCTGAGAGCAGCCAAAAGTTGAAAAAGAAGGCGAAGAGCTATGCCAAACGTGCAAAAAACAACCCAGGGAGTCCATCATATCAGCAGGATCTTCTAAAGCATCTGGATGGCCTGAAACAAAAGATAAAAGCATTAGGAAATAGGATAAAAAGGGACCGACTAAGAAGCCGTCGGTATCAAGAGAATAAACTATTCGCAAGGGACCAAAAAGCATTCTATAGACAACTACAACGAAACACAGTGGAAACCTCACATATAAAACCTAAAAAAAAAGACATGCAAAGATTCTGGAAGAACATATGGGAACAAAGTGTCACGCATAATGACAGAGCATTTTGGATCGCGCATGAAGTTAAATCTCACGAAACAACTGGACAGATGGCGCAGCCTGAAATACGGAACGTAGATATTACCGCTGCAACCAGCAAGCTGAAAAACTGGACAGCACCGGGCGTCGACCATATTCACAACTTCTGGTGGAAAAAACTCACCGAAATTCACCAAAAAATAGCAGATAAATTTGCAACAGCCATCCTGGATCCTTCGATCATACCAGATACTTCACTCTCGGGATTACCCACATGCTCCCCAAATGTGAAGACATAAAAGACCCTAAAAATTATCGGCCCATAACTTGTCTACCGTCCATTTATAAAATCTTCACTTCGATCATATGCTCAAAGATCACACATCACATAAATGCAAACAATATTCTTGCATGGGAACAGAACGGATGTAAACAAAAAGCACGGGGATGTAAGGAACTTCTTGTAATTGACAACATTGTTACAAGACAAGCAAAATTAAAGAAAAGAAAACTATCCATGGCATGGATCGATTATAGAAAAGCCTTCCACTCAGTTCCTCACTCCTGGCTACTGAAAGTACTAGAGATATATAAAATCCACCCCCATCTTTCTGCAGTGCTGAGACATTTAATGGCAACATGGCGAACGACACTAAATCTTCAAACCTACAGAACAGATGAGATAAAAATCAATAGAGGCATTTTCCAGGGTGACAGCCTGAGCCTAATCTGGTTCTGTTTAGCACTTAACCCTTTAAGCGACATGTTAAAAAAAAGTGGAAACTCATACGAGCTTGACAAAGGGACAAAAATATCCCATGCATTTTACATGGATGATCTCAAGGTGTATGCCAAAAACCCTCAACAATTGCAAAGTTCGCTAGAGCTTGTTAAGGCGTTCAGCGATGCGATTAAAATGGAAATGGGGCTAGAAAAATGTGCAGTCGTTCATGTGGATAGAGGAAAGGTCACACAGTCCCAAAATATGACATTGATGGATAACATAACAACAATCCCATCCCTAGACCCAGAGGACAGATACAAATACTTAGGCTTTCAGCAAGGATTAAGCCTCGACAAGGAAGGTAATCAAGAAAGAGCAACTGCAGAATTTTTCCGTCGAATTAATACAGTTTTCAAAACACAACTGAACTCTAAGAACAAAATACAGGCAATCAATGGATGGGCAGTACCCGGGTTGGCGTACTCATTTGGCATAATAGATTGGACACATACAGAAATACAACAAATAGACAGACAAGTACGTACAACGCTCACAAAATTTCGCCTACACCATCCAAAATCTGCGATGGAGCGATTATATATACCCAGGAAAGAAGGTGGCCGTGGACTGACTAATCTCGAGAGCATGTTAGTGGATGAAACTCAAAAACTGAGAGGATATTTTAAAAATAAGAACTTACCTCTATTCAGATGCCTAGTTACAGTTGATGATGGATACTCGGCACTAAACCTCGCCGACGGGAAACCTGATAGGGAAAATGACTGCATCAATAAAATGAAGGAAACTTGGCAGGTAAAAGTGTTACATGGCAGATATTACAACTCACTGCACCAGGAAGATGCAGATTTCAGAGCAACGAATACATACCTCATGACGGGGTACTTGTTTGCGGAAACCGAAGGCGCACTCCATGCAATCCAGGACCAAGTGGTGGCAACGCGTTGCCACTAGAAATATATCATTAAAATGGACATGCCAAACCCCCGCTGTAGACTCTGTAATAAGGAACAGGAGACGATCCAGCACATAATATCAGCCTGCACCCAATTAGCCCCCACCGCTTACCTAAGTAGACACAACAATATGGGAAAGGAACTACATCTCGCTGTGACCCAAAGATTAAATCTAAAAACAGGAAAAACACCAGGGTACAAACATAAACCGTTAAGTCTAGTTGAAAATGAGCACTATAAAGTCTATTGGGATACTTTGATAAGAACAGACCGAGAAGTTCAACACAACAAACCGGACATGATCATGCTAGATAAAAACAGAAAATCTGCGATCATTATTGATTTTTCGGTACCACTGGACGAAAATCTGGGGAAAGCTTACAAAGACAAGATAATGCGATATCGTCCGCTGGCAGATGAGGTGAGAGATTTATGGAATTTAAGAAAGGTAGAGATGAAACCATTCATAATTTCTGCAAATGGCTTAGTGCACGTTAAAGTAACTAAACACCTGGAAGAGCTAAGCATATCTCGACATATCTGTGGTTTGATGCAAAAAGCAGTAATTCTGGGAACAACTGCAATTGTCCGCAGAACACTAACCCCCTAATTAAGTAGGTTTATACCTTGATGCAACTGCGTCCGGTAGAAACTGCTACCACCAACCACGTACAAGTGTGAAAAAAAATAACAATAATAATAAGGTAAGGGCGTCGGTCACATAATAAATCCGACGGAGAGCAAATCGGCGTCGCCACCGCCCCCAGCCCGAGGAGATAACCTCGTTAATAAATCCAAACGCGAGCACCATCAGTGTTTGTTAGCCTGGCACCCCTAAGGGAGTAATGGGGGTAAAACCTGCTGGGTTAGCACCTCAGTAAGTGATATTGTGAATTGCTGTACGTACACGAGCAAAAATTTATTCAGGCGGGGTAGAACTCCAGGCTGGCTCTATTCGGACCCGTCATGATCAGCCTGACCTGCAGCAAGGTGAAGCGAGTGGCGCCGCTGCAGGCTCCGGGACCACAAGAAGGCAATCGGAAATGGAATCGATTGAAGGAAGTGTCGAAACTCAAGATGCGAGATTAGCGCATCATGAAGATGAAGCTCCTCCAGAGAATCGACAAGAACACACAGCGACCCGCAGAAGATGGACCAAACATGAAAATGAGGATATCATGCGGGCTCACTTCCTTGGAACTGAATGCGAGAAAAATAAACGGGGTTTCCGCAAAAAGATGTTAGTGGAATGGAGAAGAATAAGACCAGACTCCACCCTAAGCGAAAGCCAATTGGCGAATCAAATGTATGCCAATAAAACCCATAAACTCCTTACACAACTCGAAGTAGACAGCATTAGAGACCATATTCAAAGACAACAAAGTGCAAGAAGGATACCAATCTTATCTATTATAGACGTTCGAGAAGAAAATACGGAAAACAACATTACGATACAGGAACAGGATCCTGAAACAAAAGAGGGAAATGAAGTAGAAAGACACATAAGGGATACATTTTATAAGAATCTAACCCTTTACGATGAAACTGATCCGGAATGCAGACCGAAATTACCAAAAATAAGACCGAGTAGAAAAACAGAACAAATACTAAAGACAATTAACGCAGAGATACCCATACTGCTTGGTGAAGAAGACCCAATTCTAAAGACACAACTTATAGTATACAGTGCAGCCATAACTGCGGTTGAGGTAATGGGGCAAAAATTGAGAGAGGAAAACGCAGTTAACAAAAACCAGGAACCAAGATGGAAAAAGAGAATCGAAAAACAAATCAATGATATTAGAAGTAATCTGACGAAATTATGCACGTGGAAAAAAGGCAACAATAGCAAGAAACTGAAAAAAGAAGTCAAAAAATTCCTAAAAACCAAGAATATCAAGGTCGGAGACGAGAACTTTGAAGCAAAAATAGCAGTCCTAAAAGATCAACTGAAGCAGCGAATAGCAGTGCTTGGGAAGAGATTAAGAAGGTACAACAAAAGCTACAAAAGAAGAGAACAAAATAAGACATTCTTTAAAAACGAAAGGGCATTCTACCAAGAATTAATCTCCAACAAACAGAAGATCGAAAATATGCCAGACAAAAACAAGCTAGTGGAATTTTGGAAAAATACATGGGAAACAAAAGGTGAACATAACAGGAGAACCACATGGTTAGAAGCTGAGAAGAAAACCTGCGAAACAATAGAAGCTATGGAAGAAGTGAAAATAACAGAAAAAGATGTAAAAAATATTATCTCAAAAACACACAATTGGAAAGCGGCTGGAGTTGACCATTTGCACAATTACTGGTGGAAGAATACGGCAGTATGGAAAATGTTAGCAGCACAAATTAACCGTATTATAAACAATAACGAGACGATGCCTGGATACCTAACAAAAGGAATAACGTTTATGATCCCTAAAACTGGAAAGACAGGAGACCCTAAGAATTATCGCCCCATTACATGTTTGCTCACTTTATATAAAATAATTACATCTGTAATTGCAAATAGAATAGAAGAACACCTCAGCGGACAGAAGATACTTACAGAAGAACAAAAAGGAAGCCGAGCCCGAACACAAGGATGCAAAGAACAGCTCTTAATAGATAGCGGGGTTACACAAGATGCAAGACACCGACAAAAAAATATTGCTGTGGCCTGGGTCAATTACCAAAAGGCATTCGACTTAGTTCCTCATAATTGGCTGATTGAAGTCCTGGAAATATACAAGGTGCACGAAGGAATTGTGGAGTTTCTTAAAACATGTATGGCAAGCAGGAGAACAAAACTGCTTGTTAATACACCCAAACAACAAATAACAACTGAGGAAATATCGATACAAAGCGGAATCTTTCAGGGAGATTCGCTTAGCCCGCTGTGGTTTATACTCAGTCTTAATCCACTATCGAAAGCTCTTTGTCAATGGGCTCTGGGATACAAACTTAAGAATGGCGATCATTGTTATAACGTATCCCATCTTTTCTATGTAGATGATCTCAAGCTCTATGCCTCAACAGAGAACGATCTAAATCGATTAACTAGCCTTACGGAAAGATTTAGCACCGATATAAAAATGAAATTTGGATTGGACAAATGTGCCAAGTTGGTAGCTCGCAAGGGAAAACCTCAGGAAATTGACAACTTAGAAAATGAAAATATTCGCAATCTAAACAAAGGCAGTTATAAGTATCTGGGCTATGAACAGGAACTAATAATAGACCGAAAATCTGCAAAAGAAAAATTAAATAAAACCTTAGTAACCAGAGTGTCCAGCATTCTGCGTACGGAACTCACTGCAAAAAATAAAATAAAGGCCGTTAATTCATGGGCAGTGCCTGCGATAACCTACTCATTTGGGGTAGTTGGGTAGTCACAAACGGAACTTGAAGCTGCAAATGGATCCATCCGAGTACAACTGACCAAGTTCAGCATACACCATTCAAGAGCATGCATTGAGAGGCTGTACATGCCACGAAGCATGGGTGGTCGAGGTATACTAGATCTCAAAACTCTATATCACAGACAAATAAATGAACTAAAAAAGTACTTTAAGGCCAAAACAGAGATGTCGGAGATGCATAAGATGATCTGTGTGCTGGATCACTACTCACCGCTTAATCTGTCCGCCGGAGAAGAGGTCCCTGTACCAACTTTGGCTGAACGAAAAACTGCTTGGCTGTCATAACCATTACACGGTAGATTTCCCAATAAACTAAATGAAGCTGATCTTAATTCTTCAACGGAGTGGCTTCGGAGGGGACAATTATTCGGAGAAACAGAAGGATTCATGGTAGCAATACAAGACAACGTAATTGCGACCAAAAATCATGTGAAATTTGTACATGGAGTACAGCTGGATAACGATCTGTGCAGACTGTGCAATAGACATGCGGAAACAATAGAGCACATTATCTCAGGATGCAGTTACCTTGCTCCAACGGAATATCTCCAACGCCATAATTTGACGGCGAATATAATCCATCAAGAACTAGCAATACTCTGCAAACTGAAAGAACAAAAAAAACGGTATTACAAATATGTCCCTTTTCCCGTCCTTGAAAATAATACTTTCCGTCTATACTGGGACACAACAATACGAACGGACAAAACAATGGCGAGCAATCGACCAGATATCGTGCTTATTAATAAACAGGACAAGATTGGATACTTCGTAGATATTGCCCATCCGAACGATCACAACCTGAATAAAACAGAAAGAGAAAAGGTTAATAAATATTTCGAACTGGCCGAAGAGTTTAAAGTTATTAATAACTTAAAAAAAGTCGAAGTTCTACCGATAGTCATCTCTGCAACCGGATTAGTAACAAAGAACTCAAAAAAATACGTTGAAACGTTGGAAATAAATCATAAAGAAGTGTTCCCCGAAATGCAGAAATCTGTCGTACTGGAAACGTGTAGAATTGTCAGGAAAACTCTTAACTTACCTGAAAATATGTGACTGCGAAATCCTGCTAGAAGAATCGCAAGTTTCAAGTAACGTGAATGATCATGAATCCCACGTTGTGGAGCAACCCCGCAAAGGAGGAAACGGATAATAATAATAATAATAATAATAATAATAATAATAATAATAATAATAATAATAATAATAATAATAATAAACTTTATTGCCTATAGAATATACATTCATAGCAAGGGTTCGGTTGACAGTGCATGCATAATTGAATATTTGTAGTTACATCTTTGGTCTAAGGCTAATACTATACTAATATAAAGCAAATATACATAAAGAAAAAATAACAAACAAAAAATCAAGATTTACATTCAAAGCATTAAAAAATAGCACATATAATGGACGCATGGAACTAACTAAATAACTTTTTTGTCTATTGGACTAATCCGAAACCAACGAAAGAGCTCAAAAATCATCATTCGTTAACCACGAATGCTCGGAGCTTTAGAATATTCCATATGTAAGCAGCAATACGTTTCGCATCATCAGCATTCAGGTTATTTAGAGTTTCTATGAGAGATTCAATATTTCTGAGAAGGTCATAATTCGGTGATCTCATAGAGGTGTATATGGGACACTTAAAAAGCATATGGAAAATAGTTTCCGGTTCTTCCATGTTACACACAATGCAGCGTTCTGATGGGTCAATTATATACGAGCAGTTATTCAAGGTAAATTTTATACTCTGTTGGTTTGTGAAACGTAACTGGGAAATAGTGCGGGTAACCTGCATAGGCATTTTCTGGATTAAATAAGAACTGGGCAACGAACAGCTAGAAAGTGATTTATATAATGTAAGAAATGAACTGTTTTCTTTTCGTGTAACGTCTAATGAATGTAGCTTTTGATAATACCGTGAGAGCAACGACTTTCTATTAATTTTTAGTTTAACAGCGCTAATATTATCCCAAATATCAGATGCGTGAATAGAATCAAAATACGATTTCACTTGCTTTGCCCAATGAAATTTCTTATCACATACAGGCAACAATTTCAACTGCCGTTTGAAACATAACTTAGGGTATCTGCAATCATCCATTAGAAGTATCTTAATAATCCAATTTATTATTATATTGAACAAATTATACGACAATTTTACCCGACCTGCATCAGGTCGTAGAGCATAGTCAGGAGCATTTAAGGGCACCATCAAAACTCTTATTAGAAAAGATACCTGAACACGCTCTATAATATCTGGATACCTTAATCCCCAAATAGGCAATGCATTGTACATAATACTAGCAATAAGAGATTCAAATAGTTTTATGCGCGGGGACAAATTATCTATTTTCATTTTTGCCATTAAAGATAACACTGGTCCTATAGCCTTGCTTTGCCTTATTTGCTATTGTTTTTGACATCTCGCAAAATACGCCAGATGATGTAAATAGTACTCCTAGATAATTATAATTGTTTGTCGTAGAGATTAAACATTCGTTAAAATGAAATTGATAAGACTTTTGTTGAAACCCACCTCTAGAAAAAGACATGATCTTAGTTTTTGTAGTGTTAACCGTTAAATTATTTTTAGCGCAGTATTTTTCAAGGATTTGCAATTTCCTTCCTACATCAACTTCAGAAAATGCCAGTATTACAATATCGTCTGCATACGAAAGAGTTAATATTTCATTCCTATCATCAATGTTCACACCCCGAGCTCCATTCTTACAGAAAAAATCTTCAACATCAGCGATGAAGAATGAAAATAGTAGTGGACTCAAAGATTCGCCTTGTAATATTCCTGTAGTTACGTCGAATGCTTTGGTAAATCCATCAGCGGCTTTTATTTTAATAGTGGCATTATCACATAAGTGTTATATGATACGCAACATTTTTGATGATAAACCTAGCTGAAAAAGTTTTGCTCATAGGATTTGCTGGTCAATGAAATCAAAAGCTCGTTCAAAGTCTACGAAAATAGCAAATATTTTTCGCTTCTTAAGCCTGATATGTAAGCTGACAATGGAATTCAAAGTGTAAACATTATCTAGGCACCCTCGTCCAGAACGGAAACCCGCCTGAGCTTCAGGCAAAATGTGACACTCCTGAGGCAATATAGCGCAGTGTGAGGTAATATCGCGTACTGCGCAATATCACCCCCTATCGACATTGGTTTGTTTTTCTAACCAAAATCCAAAATTCCGTTGTTAACGCATAAAAATAGAAAATAAACATCCTCGAAATATGCTAGACAATATTTGTATATAGGAAAGATCGATGACTGCATAAAGTACACTCACGTCGCTTATTTCTTAACCACTGAAAATCATAAGGAAGGAAAACACGCGTACGAACACTTCGATTTTTTGCGGTTAACTGAATGCTCCCAGGGAGACGACACCTGTATAACATAGTGCCTAACGATTAGGAACAACGTACGTGTTGCTAGATTTTACTTGTTGCTCTCCGTCTCTTCTATTTTGTCGTGCGCAATATTGCCTCACTGCGCGATATTACCCCTCTTACCCCTAATAGACGGCTTACAATAATTGGGAGGATAATATGATAACTAAAACTCCCTTTTATCATTATATTTTCATTTTATGTGAATATTGAATTAACCTCTAGTATTATTACTGTAATAATTGACTTATTAGATTAAATATCATGAATTGACAGTTCTTGTCCTTACTCCTTCATTGATTAATTGCTTAACTGACACTGTTTTATATCATAACATGATTTCATAGTTTTGAATAAGTACACTTGCAAGTTCTCACATTGACTCATTATTTATTGCAAGTTTACACTAATAATGAAATTAACTGACGATGATATTGATTTATCGAAACAATTGTCAATTTTTTAGAATTTTCAATAACTTTTATTATATTGTGGAATTAACTAGAGACTGTAAGTTTCATTAAAAAACAATTACACTAATAATTCCAATATTACAATTACAACTGTCCTATATTTTTGAAGTAATCTTCATCTCAATCCTAACTATACAGTTGATTATAGTTTGAATTATTCTTCGAAAAAACTATAATTAATACAAATTTTGAACAGCAATTCAAAGTTTACATTGAGACGGACTCCTAATGTCCCTCAGAACTTTGGGGATTAAGTAATTAAAATGATAAGAGACTTAGTTTTGGGGTCGAGGGATCGCCATATTGAGAAGGAAAACTTACAAGTGTGCCACAAACAGAACTCAACAGAGAACCGATGAGATTGGATGGGATTTGTGGGGGTTTAGCGAGCAGTTATCTGAGAATCAATTAAAAGTGCGGTTTTCAAAGTCTCTGGCGCGTAGCAGACTCTCACTGATGCGTGTGCACGCACATTACGTTTCGGAAGCCATTTGGACCATGATCAAGCACCAAATTGTTCAATATTGTGATAAAATGTCTGCTATACAGGGTCTTAAGTAAATTATTAGCGAGAATTGCAAGAAACTTACCAATTCATAGGGTTAATTAGTATCTTATTTAGGTATGTCAAATATTGCTTAATTTCCCTAATTTATGGTACACTTAAAGAACAGTTTGGTTACAAGTGTAAGGAATAAATAACTTTCACCAAATTTGTCATTGAACTATAGCTCAATAAATGTCTGTTAGTATAAAACAAATTATTTGTTTACACCTTCATAAGTAAAGAATTATTTACTATTATATGATGAATATTTTCTTATATGTTATTTATTATTACAAAATCAGTGTATATTTATTACTTATTTTGTTATTGTTATTCCAGATTGAATCATTATGCCCATAAATTTGTTCACAATCACAGCATGACAAAAGCCCTTCAGATTTGTATATTATGAACTGTAGTTTTCTCATAACATATTTTATATGACTGTCCCAGTTAAGATTAGCGTCTACCTATACTTCCAAGTATCCAATATTTGTTATACCCTCCATTTCATTATTTACAAAAGTCATTTTTTAATATGGAGCGCTGCCAGGAGCGTTGCAACTGATAGGTAAGAATGTAGTCTTCTCTAAATTTATTATCAATAGCTTATAATCGAACCAGTCCTTTACGATAGTTGAGTCGGTTTCAACTTTCGTTTTTAGTTGTTCTCAGGTTTCCGCCTCATAAAATATTACGGTGTCATCTGCATAACCTATAATGTCTCCTGTCGTGTTTAAACTAATTAATTTATGTATATAAAGATTAAATAAAACTAGTCCCAGTACGGTACCCTGTGGGACCCCACATTTCATTGTTTTCTTGGTACTTAATTCGTTCTCGATTTTGATCAGTTGTTTTCTATTAGTAAGATTGCTATTGAAAAGTTTTATACAATTAACTTTTATCCCGTTTGCTTCTTACGATTTGAGCAGGAGAGAATGGTCCACTGTGTCAAAGGCTTTACTACGGTCGATTAAAACATAAAGACAAGGGGTACCTACTTCGAGTGAATTGTATACTTTATTAGTTAATTCCAATATCGCATCCACAGTAGTTGCATTTCCTTTGAATCCAAACTGTTTCATTAATATACCTTTATACTTATCAATAAAATTGTCCAATCTTTTTTTTACGAGTTTTTCGAATATTTTAATTAAATGAGATATTAAAGATATGTGTCTATAATTGGTTATTATTGCTTTATTTCCTTTATTATAAATTGGACAGACCACTGCTTCCTTAAATTATTTTGGCCAATAACCAGCCGATTTTTTATTTCTTACTTGTTCTATAATGTCTACAAGCTCAGTGGTATCAGTATCTATTTATTTTTTGTGCTAATCTCGGACCCATGTTCACAAATTGATTGTTTAATTCATTCGCTATATCCGTATCGTCAGTTAAATTTTCTCCATTCTCGTTTTTTATGATATCTATTTTCGATGTTTTTTGCTTTTTGTCAGTTATTTCATCAACGATAGCCCATAATGTTTTACAATTATTCGCATCACTTTCAAAACGGTTTATGTAATAATTTTGTTTTGTTTTTGCAATCAAATTTGCCAGCCCATTGCTCGATGTATGATATCAATGTTAACAGGATTTTGCAAAGCTTGTTTGAAAAGTTGATTTTTTTATGGACTTCAGTTAATAGGGAATCTGTCATCCATGGGGCAATTTTCGTAGATTTCTGTCTATTCTATTAAAATCATCTAAGATAGGCAGGTGGATCTAAAAGCACTGAGATCCAAACGAGTTCATTCTAAGCTGGTTTGGAACTGCATTGAGGTCCTTGATCATCTGTGTAAGCGGAACAAAATTACTTTGATCTGGGTACCAGGGTACAGCGGCGCACGGTGTGAAAAAAAGAATTTTCTTGTTCATAAACCTAATATCTCACGTTTGAGTGGACCGAATTGGATGAAATTTTGATTAGGTATAGTTCAAGTTATATGTAATAAGGGAAATTTATTGAAGAGGCCCAAAATAGTTTTCCAAGGCCCCAAAATTCAAGGAAAACAGGCCCCATTTGCAATTTTAGCTACAAATTCGATGCCATTTTTATTATTCATGATATATTTTGGAAAAAAACTATGTTACTTATACATTTTAGCCTACTGAACTTGAATGTTTGATACCAAACAATTTATGAAATTTATAATGCTTTCTATCAAAATAAAAAAGTCAGTAACTATATACGCGTCTTTTTACCAAGAAATGCAAGATGTCCTATGTTTAAGTGAATTTTCCTGAAAGAAGGAATTTCGCTTATATCTTTATTCGTTGGATTCGAGTTCTGTGGGCTAAAATGTATAAGTAACATAGTTTTTTTTCAAAATATATCATGAATAATAAAAAGGGTATCGAATTTGGAGCTAAAATTGCAAATGGGGCCTGTTTTCCTTGAATTTTGTGGCCTGGGAAAACTATTTTGGGCCTCTTCAATAATTTTCCCTTATTCCATATAACTTGAGCTATAAGTAAATAAAGTTTCATCCAATTCGAGCCACACACGTGGGATATTAGGTTTACGAACAAGATAATTCATTTTTTCACACCATGCGGAGTAGAGGAAAATGAAGAGGCCAACGCGCTCGCCAGAAAAGGAACCGACTTTGCCTTCATCGGACTAGATCCTGTCGTTGGCATTTCAACAAACATCTTCGAAATCTGCATCTCCGATTGGGTCTAGTGTAAAATGCCATAGACAGACACATCGGGGCTCACACACTTGAAGGCGTCTATCGCAAACATCTCGAATAAAGCCTCCCAACTGATCCAAGAATAGCGTAGGTCAGATTTAAGAATTCCAACAAGACTGTTGATAAGACACTGTCGCCTAGTAACACATTTGAGAAGGATGGGTCTGCAACAAAAATTGGACTATTGCTTCTGTTACGTGGAAGACGAAACTGCATACCACATTTTCTGTACCGGCTTCCCACCGGAAAGACCCCGGACCATTTCCTTCATCAAAAGGTGTGAGCTGTACAGCAAACTCTATCAAGTTGTGAGACATAGAAGACATATGAGGGTCGCTGTGTAAGGTGTTACTTATCAACCTACTCACCTATAACCTTGAACTTTACGGAAAAGAGGTAGTTTTCAATACTGATACCTATTTCCTTGAATTGATCGATAGCATAGTAAAACATATTATAAAAATCTGTTATTTTCGTGAATAGTTATTTATATCACAAGCTGCGAAAGCTTACTTTTAGGTGCGAGGTGTATTTAAATAACCGAGGCGGAGCGAAGCGTAGCCGAGCACCTGAAAGGGGTTTGCAGCATGTAATGTATTAAACTTCTCATTCTTCTCCTGATTTTATTATTAAAACACACAATTTAAAGATGCAAAAAATTCTCTGTAGACTGCAATAAAATTGGTAGAAGACGTGGGTTAACATTATTTTGGTAACATTCGTGTAAACAAAAACTAATATTTTGACAGTTGTCAAATAATAATTCATCTTTTAAGTTCAATATTTTGCCAGAATCTAGTTAAAATTGAATTCCATTGAAGAAGCATCAATTATTTCGTGCAGAAGTTTGTCACCGGAAAAATCTAAAGACCGTTACAATCAAGCCTATGAAAATTTCATCAAATGGTGTACAACGAAAGATGTGTCCATAATAACTGAAGATGTATTATTGGTATTTTTCTAAGAAAAATCAAGGACGTTGTCCCCTGCTACATTATGGTCTGAATACTCAATGTTGAAATTGACTATTTCATTAAATAAGAACCAGGATATTTCGAAATTTGGCCGTTTGAAGGCATTCCTGAAAGGAAAATGATATGTATCAACCTCGAAAATCTCAGGTATTTACAAAAGGTGATATATCAAAGTTTTGTTACAAGCTCCTGATGAAATATATTTGATAAAAAAAGTGGTAGCGATTTTTGGAGTAGCTGGGGCATGCCGAACTGACGACTTATATAATTTAGAACTGAAGGACGTGGAGTATAGAAATTGTGTTATTTTAGTGCAGATTCTCACTACAAAAAATAATGCGCAAAGAAGATTTATAGTAACAGAAGATTGGGTAACATTTGTTATTTGTTATATGCAACTCCGACCAAAAAAGGCGCAAGACGAACACTTTTTTTGTAGTTATGAGCGAGGCAGATAAGTGAATCAGGTGGTTGGAAAGCATATAATTTCAAAAATTCCGTAAAACAAACCAAAATTTTTAAAATTACAAACCCAAATCAGTACACTGGCCAATCGTTTCGAAGAACGTCCTCTACATTACTAGTAAATCCCTTAGGTGTGGACATTTTAGATATGAAAATGCACGGGGGCGGAGGTCGTCAGTGGTAGCGGAAGGATATATAGCAGATTCAGTGACTCATAAAATAGAAGTTGCAAATAAAACCATGCCCACAAAATATATATCTATTCAGGAAAGCAAACATTCAGAAGAATGAGAAATTCGGTACCCAGCAGGTAGCAGATTAGATTAAAAATTTTATACATTTTTATCGGTAGGTTAATTCCCTCCCAACCAGAGTTTTACGATACTGAGGAGCTCAATCTCTTTCGTAGAATGAAGTAATTATGGTAAGTATGGGCTTTTCCGAAAATAGTAGGTAGTAGTAGGTAAATGAATAATATAAATACATGAAATGGATTGAAATATGTACCATTTAGTTGCGTATGTTTCCCCAGTTTACATATTAGTCGATTCAAGTATTCTTTGTAGTCTGGCACCATGGATCTTAATATTATATTGTATGAAAAAGGAAAGCGTATAGTAGTTATATATAACTATAAGTATAGTTTTAAAAAAATTTTAAAAAGTGGCGAAAAACGGTGGACGTGTATAAAGAAAAAGTGTAGATCTTATTTGCTTAGTATAGGTGAAGTGGACAATGTAACTGTTACAAAGCATGTAAAGGATCATTGCCATAATGCAAATGTAGAACAGTTGTACCGCCAAATTGTAAGCACTTCTTGTAAAAGAAAGGCTATTGATGGTTTATCGGAGAAGCCTGCAAAAATCATTCACCGGGAGCTTCAAGAAAATCTGCCTTCAACGATCAATACGTCAGACGTTGCGTTAATAAAGAAGAATTTGTACAATGCTCGTCGAAAACTGCTTCCACAATTGCCAACAAGTATTCAACAAACTTTCGACACTATGGCGAAGATCAACATTGAAACATCCAGAGGTGAACATTTTTTACTTTTTAATGATGCAACTGATCAAATCGCCGTCTTTTCTTGTAAATCAAATAATAAATTTATCGGAAAAGTCAGACGAATATATTTAGATGGAACATTTAATACCTGCCCACAATTTTTTTGTCAGTTTTTTACGATACACGGGTATTATAGCGGCCACTATATTTCTCTGATTTTTTCTCTATTACCCAACAAACGGAGTGGAACGCACCAAAAAGTATTTAATACTGTATCAGAGATCTGCATAAAAAATAGTGTTAGATTAGATATTTCTGAAATTGTAATCGATTTTGAAAAAGGTATACATGAGGCTGTAGAACAAGTTTGGCCATTATCTCAAATAATCGGATGTCAATTTCATTTTTTGCAGGCATGGTATAGAAAAATTCAGCAAATTGGTTTAATATCTGCCTACAAAGATGAAGGTTCCGATGCGGGGCGATGGCTAAAAATGACTTTTGCCCTAACTTTCTTAAATCCTGTAGAAATCAGCGATTGTTTTGTATTCGATCTGCTCTCAATAGCACCAGACGATGAAAAAATTCAAATGTATTCCGATGATTTGATAGATAATTACGTATCTGAGGAGTCACTATTCCCTACGTCACTTTGGGCTACAAACTCAGCAGAACTTACACGGACTACGAATACATGAGAATCTTTCCATAGACAATTTAACGATTCGTTTTACAAGTCTGATCCAAACATTTTTGTTTTTATCAATAAACTTGAAGAGTTTCAAATAGAAAGTTATGTAACATTACAAAGTGTACATTTGAATATTAAAATTACCGATAGTAAAGTTAAAAACCGTCAAAAATTTACTACAAAAACGATTGAATCATATACGAAAAACGAAATAAGTCGTTTGTTTTTTATTAAATGTGTCTTATTTCACTGTGGCGTTTAATTATTAGGTATACAATATTATGTACTTGTGTATTGTAGCCTATTTCGTAATTTTCGAGAATTTGGTTTCTTAATATTATTAAATATATAATTGTATGTAATATGTTATATTTTTATAGGTATAAACAATATATAGACATATCAATTCCGTTTATGTAAACTTTGTCAACAATGTAAATATTTTAATTTACTTTAATAAAATCTTAAAATATTTTCCCCGGGACCGAATTTACCTATACAGTTTCAGGTAAAAACAAAATTACGGACCGAATTTACCCATTATTTTTGACCCCTTTTTACTTGGGAGGGAATTTGCCTATCCCCAGAAATCATGCCCACAAAATCGATATCTATTCAGGAAAGCCAAAATGCAGAAATAGTATTTAATGATGATGTTGTGCAAATCGACAAGCAAGTCAAAATTTCCAGTGACGTTGCTTTCAAACAATATTTCAATCATCATTTGCAGTTAAATATTTCAGGAACATACAACAATTGTAATTTTGCATTTAATTTCCAATCTAAATAAATAGTTGACAAGTAATTTGACATTTTATTTGTTCGTTGTCCAGGGCACGAAAGTTTTTCATACTTAGCTACCGATAACCTAGCATCTTCTACTTCCGCTTTCGCTTGCCTATTTAAAAAAAAATATATTTTCGTAGGAGGAAGAATGAAAAAGTAACTGGTTCCATTTACGTTGCTTTTTTGGGTGGCACCTGAGATTCGTTTGTTTGTTTCAATTTTTTCCAGACTTCACTCAATGTTGGGCAGTTTTTAATAATACAAAGTTTAGGCGGTTGCATTGCCAAAACAATATCAGCTTTCGTTTTTTTATCAACTTTCTTATAAACTTTTTCCTCGTTTTGGTCTACTGGTTCCTTCAATTTACCACTCACATACTTCCAATGATAATTTTTGATTAGAATTGCTTCTTTCTGCATGAGTCAAGTATAAAAAATGTTTTTAATCAATTTCTCGATGTTTGCGAATGTTGATGTCATTGTAATTGGTTATTATATTGATATTATATATGATGTCGCAATTAGAAATGACGTTGGCCTCTAACCCTTTGGTTAGTTTATAGCAGGAATAACTTACAACTGAACTTCAAAATATACATTTGAAAACTTATAAAGATATATGACATACAATGTGTTTATCAAATACACAGAATAAACATGAAATACCATATTGGTAAATTATGTCCAGCATGTACAACAGAGAGTGCCTACGAATGTATTATGCTTTCAACTAAACACGAAGTCTGAGGCTGACAATGCAATTTATTTTGATTTAATTAAAGTATCAAGCAATTCTATTTCGAAGAAAACTAATGAAAAATTCTAGATTCCTAAAATATTCCTTTGCCTATTTTTTGTTAATTTATTAGTTGAATCTCCATCAGCTTTCTTTTATCCCCGAAATTATACGAGCGAAAATTCTTGGAAACAAAGTTGCCATTAGCTATAAAAGAATCTCGTTTCGTAAATACCTACTCCAAAGAATAAATCTCTTTATTCCTACTTGATAGAATAGATTCCTGACAGGACCGTCGGCATGATGAAGAAAGATGTAGATGCATTCGAGAAATGAGATATTTTTATTACAAATTTTGAAATTGTGAGGAATTATAGTTTTAGATGAACATATATGAAAACTTTCGAGACAGATAATGTTTTCAAGGGGGTGCATAGAAAATAGAACATTTTTTTTGGTTTTTTCGAAATGAATACTTAACATACTCCCCATCAAAATAGATAGTATTTTGAATAACTTATTTACAACATGTTGGTAAAGGACATAACTTTACCGTTGGTCTTTGAAGTAGACCATGAGTGGTTCTGACATTAGCAACTCTCGCAATACGATCAGAGTCCGGAAATAACTTCACAATTCTTCCCAATTCCCAATTTAAAGAAGGAACATTGTCATCTTAAATAATAACCAGGTCGTTAGGTTTACGTGGAATTTGTTGATTTAGCCATTTATTTCGTTGTTGGAGTGTGTTTAAATATTCACTACGCCACCGTTTCCACACATCTTGCTATAGTCTTTGTATAGGATGACATCGATCCAACTGATTCATATTTAAATGGGAAAGATCCGGATCGTCAACTGCCGTTGGCTGCTCTAACATAAGAAAATGACTTGAGGTTAACACGGATAAATCATTGGGGTCTGAATTGGAAGAATAGAGCGGCCTGGAATTGAGAATAGCTTCAATCTGGGCTGACAGGATGTACAACTACACAAAAGTTGAAACTACTTGAGAGCCAGCATCTCTAAAAATATGAGTTTTAACAGACTTTATACCCGCTTCACTAAGACCGTTAAATTGTGGACCGGACGGAGGAGAAAATTAAAATGTAATTTTGGTAATCAAGCCTTTTGCATATATTCATGGGGAATGCGAGAAGGCCCTACAAAGTTAATTGCATTATCACAAAAAATATGGGTGCACTGCCTCGACGGGCAACAATTGTACGCAAAGCAGCAATAAATGCATCCGAAGAGAGACTGGATACTAATTCTAAGTGTGGGGCTTTTGTGGCGAAACACATGAAGCTACAAATTTAGGCCTTTTGTGACTTAATTCCACGTCCTTTAAGGGGACTGACCAAGAAGGGACCTCAATAATCAGTACCTACACAAGAAAATGGTTTAATTTGGTTAATGCGGGTAGGAGGTAAGTTTCCCATGAAATGTTCGTGGGTCACAGGTATCAGTTCAAAGCATCGAATACAGCGGCTCAACACACTCTGAATTGAGCATTTGCAATTGAGAGAATCCAAAAATTCTAAGCAGTTAGGAAATCTAAATGCTTTAAACCTGGATGAAAATATTTTTTATTAACAGACTCAATTATAAATCTGTCAAACGATGTTGACGGGTAGAATTCTTGGAAATTTTGTATCATAAGACAATCCCGAGAACATCAAGCGTCCCACCCTCAAAACACCCCCAATATCTAGAAAAGGGCTCAACTTTCTAAAAGGTTTTGATAAGGTGGTGCCTGCTTCCAAATTTTCAATTTCTTAGGCGAAACAAATATGTTGCACTCTTTTAGTGAGAACCATTAAAGCTTTATGAAGTCCTGAGTCAGTGAAAGAATCCAATAATTTATTTTGAGGATTTCTTAAATTGGCTACAAAACGTAGTGCATACCCAATAATTCGTTTTCACTCAAGGATGAATATTTGTCCAAAAGAATATCTAATATGTCCAAAGACAAAAGTGTTACAAGAACTGAGGGTTTTTCTTCCGGACAGGAAACTGGAGAAACTTTAAGATTGAGCTGTGGAGACACTAACCAATGAGGCCCCTCAAACCACAACAGACGATTAGGAATTTGACTGGACAGAAGACCACGACAGGCACAATCGGCTGGATTATCGGCGCTTTCAACAAAATGCCAACGGTCAGGGGGAGCCTTTTCTTGCATGTGAGCTACACAATGACCGACGAAAGTTTTCCAGCGGGAAGCGGGTGATTTAATCCATGATAAAATTACCATAGATTCAGACCAAGCAAAAATTTCACTAATTTCGAGGTTATCTCGGAATGCGTTTAGGACAAATTCTATTGAATTGGATAGTAGAACAGCTGCACACAGTTCTAATTGGAGAATTGAAATACTTTTAAGTGGGGCCAGTCTAGATTCAACAGATTTTGGAGGCGCTATGCTCTGAAGTAAATTTAAAATATATTACACTGGAATACCCTTTCTCTGAACTATCTGCAAATCCATGCAGTTCACAAGAAATATATTTGTAAGGTAAACAGCGAGGAATATTAATATGTGAGAGAAGCGGAAGTTCAGTTTTATACTGATTCCATTTGTCGACTATGTCCAAAGGGGGTATTTGATCCCAATCTAAGCTCTAACTTAAGAGTCGTTGTAAGAGATGTTTAGCTAGGAAGGAGAGTGTAGCTAAGCACCCAAGGGGGTCATACATTCGAGCAACTTCTGAGAGTACTATGCGTTTAGAACAAAATCTGTCAAGGGGTTGAATATCATAAGAGAAAACATCTAAGGAGTTATTCCACCGCAATGCCAAAACTATCATCACAAGGTCATGGGATTCAAAGGAAGACAAGGAGTGTTGGCAAACTTCAGCAGGGAGACTCTGCATTAACTGTGGATTATTACATACCCACATTCGAAGAAGAAAACTTCCTCTTTCCAGCATGGAAATTAATTCTGATTGAAGAAGTTTGGCTTCCTGTAGAGTTAAGGCACTTTTGATAATATCGTCGATATAGATATCAGAGGATGAACGCTTTGCAGCTCGAGGAAAATTTCCCATTTCCTCTGATACTAACTACTGAATTATGCGAAGGGACAGGAAAGAAGTGGACGATACTCCATAAGTAACAGTAGTAAACTTAAAATCTTGAACGGGATCTTCCGGTGCGAAGCGCCAAACAAAATCTTTGGTAATTCTGGTGCTCTTCCAATATTGATATTGATCCCGCCATTTCCGATTGATGAATAATAAAAAAAACAACTGTGTAGTTAACAAGTTAAAAAGTAGAACCCACGCGGATATAAATAATAAGAACACGACACAAACATTGCTGGACCACAGACGAGAGACGAGTCTAATGTGTTCTTTTATTAGCGTTATTAGAGTTGTAATCAGCTGTAGATGAACACAGAGGAGAAAAAAGTGAAGACTGCGCAAACGCGTAACTTGATAAACTCCGCCCATGCGGGAGTTCAAATGTAGATTTCGGGTCCCACGTTGGGACTATATACACGTCCTCTGGTTTATGGTGTTTCTGGTTTTCTTGGTGTTGGGTAGTCTTCTGTATACCATATTTTCCAGTAGTCTATAAAAGTGTTTGTTTCTTTGTATTTTTCTCCATCTATACTCTTGTGTCTTTGTGTTTTTGCCATTTTCTAGATCTTTTGAGAGTCGGTGTGTCTCAATCATACTCCTAGGAATGTAGTTTCTTGTTTGTCATTTATTCAGATACGCTTTTTAGCATTTTCCTTCCTAACGAAACCATGGCATTCCAATTTTGGAATGTTTCATTCTCATTTTGCGTTTTCTCTCAAATATTTGAAATACACTTTTTTATTTTCACTTCTTCTTCTTTCGGTTCCGTCTTCACCTTAGTGAAGGTTGGCAACAATCTCGGCGAACTGGGTTCGGTTTTGAGCAGCTCGGAATAAGGAATGTGAGTCTAGTCCGGTCCAGTCTCTTATGTTTTTCAACCACGAATGTTGGCGTCTTCCTATACCTCGTCTGCCTTCTATTTTGCCTTCCATTATTATTTTCAGCAGCCTCATTCTATCACTCCTGATCACATGTCCCAAGTATGCGGTTTTTCTCTTCTTTATGTCGACAACTAAGTCTCTGTCCTTACCTAACTTAACTTAACTTAACTCTTCTCTGAACCTCCATCTTCAGTAATTTGGTAATTGTTCATTGCTTCTGTCAATCTCTTCCGTGCAAGTTATTTTGTTGAATTCTGTCTTAGACTTTCAACTCGCATTTTTGTGACGTACTTGGTTACAAATTCTCGTTTCAAAGTTAATAATACGTATTTTTCTCAATATCAATTCGTGATCACTTCCTACGTTTTGATAAAGAATAAGTTCTTAGTTTGACTCAGCCATCTTCCATTTTTACGAAATGTTACTTCCATAGACCAGTTTGAATGTATTTTTTTTGTATCAATTGAATTAATTTTTCCTGTATATAATCTAATACGGCTCTGTACGATGCAATCCAAATCTGAAGTAGGGCATAGCTCACAGGATTTCTATCGTGTTGAAAAAAAAGTTAAAACTGTTTGAAATGAAGCGCGCTTAATAAAATATTCAGAATAAAGTTTTTCTTTTGTCTAACGAAGAGTCCCATGATAAGAATTGAGACGGGGGCCATTGACGTGCTAGTGAAAACATGCCATCCAGAGAAATGTACTTCGTGTTTTATTTGTGTAATGTTTATTACTTATTTCATTTAAATCTAAAAACATTCGTTTGTTGTTCATTTCTTTACTCATAAAATTAAAATTAATCAAACAATCTCAAAGATATCGAATGATAAATAATTTGAGAGCAGTTGAATTACGAATAAAAATATAGAAATAAAGGCAGAACAAATTTCAAAAGTCCAGAAATTTTAATTTGATTCAACTAGTTGATATCTCCCTTAACTTTGTTTCTTTCATGACTGTATTTTGGTTAAAAGGTAAGGGTCATTAAGAGTATTATCCACCAGCTGACATTAAAACAATTGAATCATAGAAAAATATACAGGGGGCTACTTTCAAAGCCATTTTTTGTCAAAATTTGTTCATAAATATGATCAAGCAGTTGTATCCTGAGATTGTGGTTATCGCCATATTTGAGATCGTCTTCGTTTTTTCAAATTTAATTTTCTCTATGATTTCTCATTCCTCTAGGATAGTTTTGATATACTTTTCCATTTATTCGTATTCATGCATTCGACTTCCAGGCCAGTATACGATTACTAGTACAACCATATCGTCATCTACCTTTTTCTGCTAGGACTTCCTCGGTATGCCTTTTCTTCTAGTTCGTAGTGTTACTATTCTAATTATGTGTATTGATCTGTCGTCTTATTATGTGCTCAAGCCAATTGCATATTTCCCCTATTATATATCTTATTATGTTTCCTTGTTCTATTTGTCCGAGAAAATGAAGAAATAATATATATATATATATATATATATATATATATATATATATAATAATAATATATAAAATAATATATATATATATATATATAATAAGAAAATCATAAAAGTATCATCGTCAGTATGACAGACGTTACATTTGATGTGATGCCTACCTCATCTTTAATAATTAGTTTTGTCTCATCTTGTGATTAACCAAATATATATGAATAGAAGAAATATGATATGATATAAATATGGAAGTATATATATTATCAAACCTACGGGGATATCCTGGTTAACTTCTTCCCATTTAGGATCAGTATACGTGCAATGATATGAGAAACCGAGGAAAACTATCATTTGTTGATCTTTACCATTATTATTGAACAAGACAGTTCCACAGTGGAGAACCCCTAGATTTATCTTAATCTTATTTCTAATTCCTCAAGGAAATCTATATATTGTTCTTATGTTTTGCGTAATAGGATTTCTCTTGTTATCTTAATCTCATACTCGTAAGTGTTTTTTGTGTCTAATTTTGAAATTTTGAATTGTTTGACCTATATAGACAGCATTGCATTCTAGACAAATTTATATATACCAGACTTTTTCAGTGGGATATTTTTGTTTCAACATTTAACAATTTTGTACCTACATTATTTTCCGTTTTAAGAGAAGTTGTATTTGTTGGTAAACATACCATCTTTGAAATATCATTAAAAACATTACCAGCATCAATTAGCTTTTTTATAAGAACTGAAACGGCTCTATGTATCATTTAATAATTGTATGCTGCTAATTTATGTAACTTGAGATGATTGGAATTATATGGTACAGTCACATCAGTGTGAGGGTGTGTATGTGTTCGTTATCAGTAAATTGAATAATCAGTTGCATTAATAACCTTTGGCATTCTTAAATGAAGAAATTAATTCAGTTATTTTCTTCAAGCTCTGATGTAAATTTAATTTTGGGTGAAAATTATTATTATGATTGAAAAATATATTCATTAATTGTTGTTCATTACATAGGAAGGAAACTAATTTGTCGTCTATGTGTCTATACCAAAATAAAATATTTCTTGAATTGTTACATTCAAAGACTTTGCCTCCTAAACTGTCCATAAAAATGTTTGCCAAAATTGGTGATATAGGGCTTCCCGTTGGCAAACCTTCATTTTAAATATATACCTTAATGTCAAAAGTGATAGTTTTGGTTAAGACATACATCAAAAAAATTGAGTATATCTGATATTATTTCTGAATACATATTTTTAACTCCTAGTAATATTCTTACAAGTGTTATCCATTCTGAAAACAGAAAGTAAAGAAAGTACACAATTTTCAAATGTAGAAACAAAAATGTTCACATTGAAAGAGTCTGGTATATATGAACTCGAATGTTCAGGAAGTAATGATGTCTATATATGTCAAACAGTTTAAAATCTTGAAATAATACACACTGAACACACATGTTGAAACAACCAGTTGAATCTCGATACGACAAAACATCTACTTGGCACCAAACATTCATTATCACCTAACATAGAACTAGAAGTATTACATATTTCTGATAAGAAAAATAAACTATAATTCATTGAGGAATTAGAAATTAATGGGTTCTTAAGATGCCCCCAATATGATGTCGTCAATGGACAGATAAATCTAGGTTGTTCTCCAATAAAACCTGTCTTCCTAAGTAATAATTGGAAAAATTAGCAGATAACAGTCTCCCTTGAATTCCTGTACCATTGCACATCTATACTGATCATCAATGGGAAAAAAGCTATACAGCTATAGCTGAGATCATATATGGAAACTCAAAAAAACAGGGCAAAGTAGACTCCCCGAAAAATACAGTTGACCAAATCCTCGTGAATAGAGCAGCATCACACAAGACGTTAAACGTCCTGATCATAAAATTGCCCATCTCGAATGTGGCCGTGAGAAGGAAAGTCATTCAACCTTAAAAGCCAACTCAAAAGGTAAAAGAAAAATCAGGCTCTCTGGAGCGGCTAGAAATAGGTTTAAATACCTTTGCCAACAAAGCTTCCCAATAGAAGAGGCCAGATGAAAGGCCATTGAACCACTAGGGAAGACAATGGGCTAGAAAGAGTCCGGTCAAAGGAAAAGACTCCTGATGATCAACGGAAAAAAATATGGAAAGCAGCAGATAGAGTCAACAATTACTCAACGTCCACCAAACCAACCTTTAGACAGGTTAATGAAGGAGTAAACGTGGGCAATATGCGGACTAATTATCCAGAGGTTCTCTAGAATGTGGAACAAATAAATGCCGCTAAGGAAGCCATACTGAACAAAATTATTGAGTTGGGGAAAATGCTACAACAAAATCTAACTTCCACAGCTCACATAACAGACCTGGATGGGTAGCCCTAATATGCACCGATACCGACAATGTGTAGTGGTTGTAAAGTGTTATTGGGTATATCAAGCCCATGGAGGTCACCTAGCTGAAGGTCGTTCAAGGGGCACACACAGTCACAATGAAATTTTGGTGGCGTGCTTGCCAGGCAGCCGTGAGTATACCACGTGTTTTGTGTTTCTTGGTGTTCATATATATACTACTACCACTACAGGACCACCCAGTGTACCGAGACCCAGTCCGAGCAAGAAGCCGAGATGCGGCTACTGCCATTTAGAGGGAATCAAATAAACGAACGCCGAAAACAACAAGCCGCTGAAGAAATTAGCACAGAAACTCATCAGAAACCAGAACCGACAAAATTCCCCTGTTACGAGTGCGGCAAACAAGGATATTTCCGAAACAACTGCTGGATTGTTAAAATCAGCATCGTCCCGATGTGTCAGCCCATTCGGCCCACTTCTACAGCCTGAATACGTTGACCGAGCTCACAACTCCTGTACTCCCTATACAAGTAAATATTGATTGGTGTTGACGGCCTTGCCCATATGGACACAGCTGCCGGAACGAGCGTAGCTAGCGCATCATTGTACGATAATTTTAAACGACAGACTTGCGACATCAAAACGCAGCTATTAGACGTCACACTTGCATAAGGGCGTTGTACGTCCAAGGAAGTGCTGTCTATTACGACAAAAATAGAAGTACATTCCCAATTAATTTCGTAATACTACCTGACGCAGAAGACAACCGCACCTTGTTAGGCATCGACTACCTCGAAAAAGCCGCCCTAGTTCTGAACCTTCCTCAACGCGCATGGTATTTCGCAGATAAACCCTAGAAGATATTCAACTACTTCAATATTCAACAGGGTAGAACTCCCGAATATATCAGAAATGATCATCTACAAAGAGAAACACAGTCCAATAGCGCCAGAAATATAATGCTTCCAGTGAATGTCGGGGAGCGGCAATAATCGCCATTTTTGGAATTCTACGCTTCACCAATGCCAATGGATGATGAAACCCTTATCACCCAGCCTGATGACACTGGCTCACTGATAAATATTCTCCCGCCACCACGACCGACTTATACACTTGATAACGACGACCAATATTAACCTGGTGCGATCTACGATATGTTTAAAGACTCTCTACCATGTATTTGGTCAACGCCGATTCCAGAAAACGATGTCGACAAGAATTAAACCAAATATATATTTGTATGAGACCCGACGAAACTCCTGTGTTTAGCGATCAACAACGGGACACCTTTAATAAAGCTCTCGAGGCATACTCCGATGTATTCGCCGAAGATGGACCGCCTACTCCGTATGCTAAACATCGCATATCCTCGGGTGAACACGCATCCGTAGCTAACGCCCCATATCAGGTGAGTCCTGCTGTCAAAACATATTAAGGCAAAAGCCCGACGACATGCTGAAGAAAGGCATAATTGAGGAAAGCGACACGCCATGGTTATCCCCGTGGTCCTTATACCAAAAAAGGACAACAACCTACGAGTATGTGTCGAATACTGTAAGCTGAATACCATCACAGTATCCGATAAATATCCACTACCACGGATCGACGATTTGCTCCACGCCGCTTAAGGCTGCCCGTTCTTGTCGTGCTTCGACCTCCAGTCGGGCTACTGGTAAATACAAATCCACCAATGTTACAAAGATAAAACAGGATTTATAACGCCTTTTGGAATCTATAGATTTAATAGGATGGCCTTTGGATTACGAAATGCCCCCAGTAGTTTTCAGCGCCTGATGAACAGATTCAAAACTACCCTAAAAGAAGTCTGTATGTTAGTTTACCTCGATGACCTTATTATCAGGTCACCGTCAATCGACCAACATCACCGTGATTTGGAAGGAGTCTTTGAACATTTTCGGACGTACCGACTGAGGGCGAAGAGAAAACATGCAATTTTGATTATCCCACAGTAAGGTACCTTGAACATATTATAACTTAGGATGCCATTACGACCGACCCCAATAAAACGTCCACTGTATCCAATCTGCCCGCTCTAAAAAATATCAAATAGTTTTTCATACTGACTCTCTCCTGGTATACCTAACTTCGCGCAGATTGCTAGATCACTAACGAATCTAATAAGGTATAAAGCAGTATGGAAGTGGGGTCCAGAAGAAGAGCAGGCCTACGGAATTTTGGAAGAGAGACGGGTGTCCTCGCACAAACTAAAACAAGCCGACATCTCCAAATCATTAATTATCAAGACGAACGCCAGTGTATATGCAATAGGAGCGGTTTTGGTCCATGAGCAGAGAGGAAACGAGCACCCGATAGAATGTAGTAGTCGCTCACTGACAGCGGAACGGAATTATAGCACTACGGAGTAAGAAGCACTTGTAATAGTTTTCGCAGCAAACCCACTGCAACCGATTAGGACACGGCGCCACGGCTAAGTGATTATACGCTTCATAGTACATACTGTTACTATTTTCTTTTTCATTAGGATTTTAATTGTTATTTTTTTAATTGTAAATGTAAAGTGTTGATTGGCTATAATAAAACATATTTTAACACGTTTACAAGTATATATTAATTATAAAGCTCACTAGCTATGGTCAACTTGGACGGAAGGCGTTCCTTTAAGTGCTCGTTACATCGCACGAACAATGGATGGTTTGACTTAAAAATATTTGAGAACTGGTTTGTCATTTAATGCTTCCTTTTTTAGAACGTCAAGAGGGTCGTAAAGTTCTGAATGGGGACAATCTTAGTTCATACCTAAATATGGAGGTATTCAGACAGTGTGAAACAAATGCCTTAAGATTTATTGCATTGCCCCCCAACTCAACACGTTACATCGCACGAACAATGGATGGTTTGATTTCCAAGTATTTGAGAACTGATTTGTAATTTATTGCTTCCCCCACTAAAACGTCAAGGGTGCCAAGAAGTTCTACTTGGGGGCAACCTTAGTTCAACTATTAACAGTGAAGACATAAACAGAATGAGTACCACCCCAGACATCCAACAGATGGAACTGGGGGAAATCACCTCCCCGGGTTTAGAAAATCCAAAAAAAAATAATTAAATTGAACAATATTTTCAAACGAAACACAAATAACAGCAACAAATAATAAGTGAAATTCGTTATCCGAGTCGTCCGAAGATGAACCACCCCCAAAACAAGAGAAAAAAAGCGGAAGAAGACGAGATTCCGGAAATTCGAGGAAACAGGGTCAAGCTCAGAAGAGGAAGCCATTCAAGACGCAAAATGAAAAAATGAAAAAAAAAGTAATATCAACACGAAAAAAAAAAACTTGATGGTAATGTTCAAGCTCATAAAGAAATGGTTAACATTTTGAAGGAAGAAATAAAGAAAAACTTTGAATTAAAATACACCGCCAATTGCACTATAATTTTACGAAGGATGCAAATAATTTTGAGAAATTAAAACAAACTTTGTGGGATGAAAAAATGATATTCCATACATACAGTAGAAAAGACGAAAAAACCCACGCATTTGTGCTTAGAGGCCTTACCGAGGGTTTACAGTAATCCAATATAAAAGAAGAATTACTAAACAATTACGAAATTAACAACAAGGATATATACCGTATGACGACGAACGGTAGGCCACTATATCTAGTAGTGACCGACTCTAAAATCACGTTAGATTATCTTACTAAAACGGTCAGAGTAATTGAAAACACAAGAATGCAGTGGGAGCATCGAAGACATACGAAACCTATAATCCAATGTCACATTTGTCAGCACTGGGGCCAAGCAACATCAAACTTTGGCAGGGCGCCCAGATGCTTGAAATGCGCAGGCCAGCATTTGACCCCCGAATGCACAAAGGATGGAACATTGCCAGCCAAATGTGTGAACTGTAAGGGTGACCACCCGGCTAACGCGGAAGTTTGTCCAGAATATTTGAAAAGAAAAAAATGGTTGGACGAGAGGAAAAATCTACAATCCAAACCCACCCCCACAAAATATATTTCCGCACCCCATCCTAAAAACAACCCCTGGAAAAAAAAGCCAACGATGCAGAATTTCCTAGCCTCCCCTCCAAATACACCCCACGTATATCTCCTCAAACTTCCACCTCTCAACCAGCAACAATCAACCTGACAAGGCCGACATCATTAGCAAGTAACAACTATCAGAACAAATTCACTGAAGTGAACAATCTATTCAAGGAGCTACAAACCCTGGTGAACTTAGATGAGGTACCCAGAGCCGTTTCAGACCTGATCCAGCAGATGAGACCAGCGACCAACAAGATCGACAAATTCACTATCTATAATAACTTTGTTGGTAATATAGACAACTATGACATCGAGACAGGCTAAAATAATTTTTTGTAATGTACAAGGTGTACTAAGTAATACCGACTTAATTCGACACTCTCTCGACATTCATAAAGCAGACATTTTCTTTCTAATCGAGACGTTCCTTGAACCGAACAAAAAAATAAACTTCAGAAATCCCGATTATCGCCTATTCAGACAGAACCGCCCCGAGAGGGTGGTATTGCATTACTAATCAGAAAGGGCATACACTTCAAACTCCTGCAACAAAATAATTCGTCAATTGAGTATATTCCTATTCTTTTCGATAACAAAATCAAAATTGTTGGTAAATATAGTTCTCCTTGGAACAAGCTTAAGGAGGAAGATTTCTTTAATATTGTAAACACACATAACAAGGTATTAATTGTAGGAGATCTCAACTGCAAACGCCCGCAGTGGGATCGCTACACTAAATACCCCAACACTGATGGAAGTACTATGCGGAAATTCTGCGATCATTTCGATTGCAACATCATTCACACAGACACTCCTACACACTTTCCCTACTCAAACCACTTCCCCAGCATCCTAGACATAGCTATAGGTAAAAACATAAATAACCTCACAAAAATAAATACCTTAACAGATTCAAATTCCGATAATGATCCCGTCCCAATAAACCTTAAAATATCCCATCACATACAAACACAACAAAATACACGTTACGATTACAATACCGCTAGCTGGGTAAAATTCAGAAAAATTATAAATAAAAACTTAAAAATCACAGATAACATAGGAAATAATAGTCAACTTATTAACACCATAAATTTTCTACAAAATATAATAACAAAAGCCAGAAATGGATCAACAACTTTAAAAAAGAATATAGAAATTCAAAATAATTTAGCCGACAATATTATTCAGGTAATAAAAGAAAAAACGAGAATGAGAAAAATATGGCAAACAACAAGATACGAGAAAGATCATCGATTACTAAGAAGAATTCAGAAGCAAATAAACCATTCAATAATCGAATACAAAAATAACGATTGGGCAAAGTTCCTAAATAACCTCAAACCGGAAGACAATTCTCTGTGGAAAATAGTCACACGGTTTCGAGATCCAAACCGAGATATTAATGAAATCATTGACAATGGTAAGACGATAAGGATCATGACGGATATCGCAGGGAAATTCGGGGAGTACTTCCAAAACAATTTCATAAATAATACACGTCATACAAAACAGCATCACAACGTCATAAACACACTTACATTCATTAAACACATTAAATACAAAAGATTTTGCAACATACACAGAAATTCATAACACAATAAAGAAATTAAAAAACATAACAGCCTCCGGTTTAGACGGAATTCACAATACAATAATAAAGAATCTTCCGAAAAAAGCTATTGTCCAGTTAACATATATAACGAATTACATAATCAAAACTGGACATTATCCCGATATGCTCAAGATTTCTAACATCATACCGATCGTCAAAGCTAACAAACAACCTAGTTATGTGGATATCTATAGACCAATTTCCCTCTTAAATAACATCGCAAAGGTGATAGACAGAATAATACTAAAAAGACTACAAATATCTGAAAATAAAAATCATATCATCCCCCCCGAGCAATACGGTTTCAGAAGCGGAGATAGTACGGTGGCTCCAATTATTCGAGTGATAAACTACATCCGTGAGGGATTTCAACAGAAACATGAATCGATCATGGTCACAATAGATGTCCGAAAAGCTTTCGATTCCGAATGGCTCGAGGGGCTGATCTATGAACTAATTAAATTAAAATTTCCGGATTATCTAACTAAAATTATACATTCATATTTGACTAATAGAAAATGTTACTCAAAAATTCATGATTACGTGGCAGGTCCATATAACATAAGGGCTGGAGTACCAGAAGGCTCTGTTCTATCACCTTTGCTATACTCCATATTTGTCCATAATCTCCCAACATCCCCAAAATTAGTAACGGCAATGTACGCTGACGATACTTGTTTTGTAGCAACAGCAAAGAATCTAGAACAAGCACTTAACGCTGTACAAACATATATAAACACCAAAATAATACCTTATTTCAAAGAACACAAACTAGCTATCAACCCTTGTCACAATCCTAAGTTAACTTGGCCTTGCGACTCTGCTCAGGTGGTGAATTTGGCCTTAGTTACACTATTTTTTATTACCTCAATTGGGATAAGGTGAATCAACAAACAAAATTTCGGGACAAATGGATTTATTTGACACACAAAGATAAATTTACATATACCGTATATTCTCAATACACTACGAATAAATATGAGTTATTACAGTAAAAATGTCCAACTCAATATTTTATATATACCAAAAATAAGTTAGGGACTTATCTTGGGAAAACTCGGGACGTACAGCTCGCAGCAGTATTCAAGGGTTCTTGAGCCATCGGTGTCTGGACTGTGGAACGATATGGTCCGGTGAGTGGATCGTAGTAGGGTCCGTCAGATCCGTAAACATCTGTAAAGGTCCTTAAAGGTCCGTAGAGGTAAAGTTCGTAAACGGTCCGTAGAGGTGAAGTCTGTGAACGGTTCGTAGAGGTAAAGTTCGTAAACGGTCTGTAGAGGTCCTTAAAGGCTGCAGATCTGTAGGTAAAGAAATGGAAAAACAGGAGGAACAGTAGAAAATTGGAAAGGAGGAATAAAATGAACAGGTAGGAGCTTATACTCTCATACTTATACAGCCGGCAAGCGATCCTTCCTTCCAACCATCAACAAATTCGGAGTATAGCCTGTGCTTTTGCACTCTATCGCATTCGAAGCAGTTTCAATTTGGGGTATTACTGAGGTCTATTTTTTTCCTCTTTTGTCATTCAAAACACTACTCATTAAGTTAAAAAGGGTTCTCATCACTCTTTCCACTTCTCCGTTTCCTCTGGGCATGCCAGAAGCAATGAGATGCAGATCAACATTGTTCGTGGACAAGAAATCTTTAAATTTATTAGAAACAAATGCTTTAGACAGACAGACAGACAGTGTGAATCAAATAACTTAAGATTTATTGCATTAACACCACCTCACAACACAACAAAGAAATAAAAAAACAGAAGAAACATTAGAAAATTGGAAAGCAGGAATAAAATGAACAGGTAGGAGCTTATACTCCAACACATACAAAAATTGAATTTAATTTTCAACATAAAACCACAGGAATCTGTTCATTCTTATCCGCCCTGTTCCCAAAATAACCAGAAAAAAGCAAATTCAAATCGATGGAAAATAACCATATAAAGAACCCGCTATAAATTCGCTTCGTAAAATAACTTTTGACGCCACCAGATTTTTTTAAGGAAGATGATAACGGCGAAGAAAAATTGAAAACGCCATGAGAAGAACATTGTTTTTCTTAAAAAACGAAATATTTTAACTAAATAGAAAAATCGAAAAAGAATGATTTGTAAACACAACGTTTTGACAGTCGATTTGCTCGAAAACTGTTTATATGTCATGCATGAAATTTGGCAGATATGAACAGTCAAAACTACTGCTTATATTTATTATAAAATGACTTCCGTTCTCCCTGCCAATTCGGGTCACGTGACAACAACATTATTTTTTCAAATGGGACAACCGGTAGTATATTACAATTTTGGATATATCATTCAAAAACAAATTTAAGGATACCACATTTGTCATCATTGTATTGTGTAGTAAAGATAATAAAGGCTATTTACTTTCAGTAAATGATGACTTCAATATTCACTTACGATTAATTTGTTGACATGCTACTTATTTATGGAAAATGTGGAAAAAACAAAACTCATGCTCAAGGTTTGTACAGAAATCGTTTTCCTGATAGAGTAACTCCAAGCAGAAATACTTTTGTCTATGTCGAAGAAAAGCTAGGAACTGGTTCTTTTACAAGCGGTAAAAATGAAGTTCCTCGTCAAAAGACGGCTCAGACAGATCCTGAAAGGAGAATAAATTTTATTGCTGAAACGTGCATACAAAGTAATGATGATATTATGGAGTGATAAATGGAGGTTTCATTACAATGGTATTATCAATATTGGTCGCAGGAGAATCCAAACTAGATAAGCGAAACCAATTTTCAAACAATATGGGTAATCAATGTTTGGTACGGTATATTAAACGGTCGGTTTAGTGGTCCCTATTTTTATGAAGGAACAATAACGAGGCAAAGATACTCAGATTTGCTTCAAAATACTCTCTCAGAATTACTTCAAGATATTCCCTTACATGAAAGGTAAACAAATTGATGGTAGCAAGATGGAGCATCTTCACACTTTTTTTGGTCAGTTAGAGAATATCTTGATAACACGTTTCGTGAAAAATGGATAGGTCGAAATGGTGCAATTCTGTGGCCACCCCGTTCGCCGGATATTACACCCTTAGATTTGTTTCTCTGAGGTTACTTAAAAGGTCGATTTTATGCCACACCCCCAATTGATTCAGATGAGTTAAAGGATAAAATGGAGGAGGCATGTCGAACCATAACATACAAAATGATTACAGCAGCACTTACAAGAAATCTTTTAACAAGGTTTGAACAATTTATACAGATGTTCAAATAACTGCCCCTATTATCATTACTGAATAATATAATGATGACAAAATGTGGTATCGTTGAATTGTTTTTTGAATGATATATCCAAAATTGTAATATTATACCAGTTGTCCCATTTAAAAAAATTATGCTGGTGTCACGTGACCCGAAATGACAGGAAGAACGGAAGTCATTTTATAATAAATATAAGCAGTAGTTTTGACTGTTTATATCTGCCAAATTTCATGCATGTCGTATAAACAGTTTTCGGGAAATTCGACTGTCAAAACGTCGTGGGACACCCTGTATAGATAACTTACCAGCGAGGGAAATTTAAAATCACACACAAGTAATATTTAAAAGTGAATGCAAAATTGCTTCTTAGCGAAGAATGAACAAGCGACGATTCCTTGAATCGTAGTTTTAAATAGCAATTTAATGATGGTAAAAACTATCACCGATACGTTCCTAATATTTGAAATAGAATGATTTGGAATTAGAGGTGGGAGTAGCTGACGAATGAGTGACGATCCAAAATAATTGATGAAAATAGTAACATGTCTCAGCGACATGTTACACCCTTCCAAAACAGAGTATTTATTACTCAGGAGAATAGCCAGAAAAGCCGATCCATTGCAATCTCAGCTTTGCGTAGATGGGCATTACATTGCCCCAAAAAATACCCTAAAATAATTAGGGTACACAATGCAAGGAAATACCTCGCCAAATGCGCACATTTCACGGCAAATACAAAAGGCTAAGATAGCAATGTGTCGATTATATTCACTTATATGTAAACACAGTAATCTCATAAGTCAGAACAAAATTTTATTGTACAAACAAATCATAAGACCCATACTCACTTACGCTGCACCTATATACTACACGAGAACCAAACACATTTTTCACTCCCTGCAGGTGATACAGAACAAGTGTCTCAGAATGGCATTAAATCATAATACGGTTTACCCCAAATTACCTAAAACTGCTTGGTTACATGACAAGGCATATATACCCACTATCAAAAATTTTATCAACAAAATCTCTGATAATTTTTATAACAACTGTCTGCCATGAGATCTTTGGTATAAACTCAAAGCCGCAAGTCGCGCAGAAAGCATCCGAGATAGTGGGTGTAGGCTTCTGCATGGATCGTTAATTACATAATTAGGTTGTTGATTACCAAACCACATTATTTCCCAAAGGGAGTAGAAGTCTCGCAGTAACACACAGCGATACTTTCGCTCCACAAAACTAATAAATTATATAACAACAAATCAACGCGTGCCAAGTTGCTTTCTCGAAAACTAATATCCCCTATCAATTCGTAACCCAGTTTTTCAGCTGTTTTTCTGGGAATACCCAACTTTCATAATAAGTAAAAAGTTATAAATCAACAGACAAGATACGGATAATGCTAAAGAGTAAGGAGCCGTGGGTACTTACCGGAGAGAAGAGAGATGCAGAAAATCGCCAGACCAACGGCTTTACATATATGGTATATATTATTTTCTAAGCCTCTGTTATTAGGGAACTGAAAACTCAATAAAGACCTTTTTATTCTTATCTAATCTAATTCAATCATTGTTATTCATACAAATAGCCAGCGTTACAAAGTTACGTCAATTGGCATGGTTACTTTGGGACACTTTTGAGCCTCATTATTCCAACATACATCATAAACAAATCATGTCAATATACTAATTTAGATTTAAAAATATCCGAGCTTTGATAATTGATAGCTTAAGGGCAGTAATTTTCACAAGTTCAAGTTCAATTTTCAAAAAACTTAATTCGTACCAAAGTTAAGCCGGTTTTGCGGTATCTTAGTAGTTAGGTTTTTGTCCTGTAGTATTTGATATAATAAAAATTATGATAGGTAAGACACCTAAAATCATACTGATTAATTTTCAATAAACATCTTGTCTCAACTTATTTCGTGAAATAATTATCTCTTGTACGCCCATGATCATGAAGAAGGCCAGTGTCTACATAAAATACGCGAGTCCTTTAAGAAATGTGCTCCTCTTTAAAAAAAGAAGCTCCACTTTGATGCTAAGCCTCGAGATGCCTTATTTTCTTTCTATATTTTTTTTCGAGTGGTGTTCGTGTGTGAAGGAACTGGTGTCAACATGGGATTTTCACGCGGCGCGTTCCCGCCCTACCAAATCTCTCGAGGGTTGAAGCCCTTTTCATTTTCATATAAGAAATCTCGCTTTACTCGAAAACGCATGAGAACTTTAATGAAGATACGAAAGGCGTTTCTTTTGACTAACAACCGGTGTGGATACATTATATCAGAAACGTGTTTATTTGAATTATTGGTGAAATATGGGGTGCGGAAAAATGTGGGTCATTACTTGAGCAACATGATCTACTTAGTAATTCATGTGAACTTGAACATTATATATATTTTCTTGGATAATTTCTTTTTGATTTCAGCTGTAATTAAATGAGTATCATTTTCATTAAGAAATATCTTTTTGACGTTTTTGGCACAATTTTAAACTTTATCAAAATTTTTTTTGGCATACATGAATATTAAAATATAATCTGCAATCACATTAAACGTTTAAGTTTATTGTGTATACAAATAACCACTTCATATTGTAAGCAGTTTTTATTATTTTTTCGGTACTTAATCTTTTTGACAATTCTCTGATTAATTTAATTTTTACATCTGTCATACCCCGTAGAGCAATGATCACAACTATCCATAAAATAAAAGTTAGTCTGAAGGACATATAGACTCTGTATACTCACAGTCCTTCCCCAGTCAACCATTCAGAACGTATATAACTTAAGAAAAAACAATAATGTAATAGCAGTCAGGCACCTCGCAATTGATCCACATGTCTTTTCCAAATTCTACCATCATCAAGTTTATTTAAGTAGTGTAACTTTCCTAATATCTCATGAATATAACCAAAAATCCATTTTTCCTGTCCTGAATAATTTCTTACCAAGACGCGTTGGTTAAGCAGAAAACTACGAACTTTAATATCGGTATCATTTGTTACCAGTATGATATGTGAAGTGGGTCTAATATTATCAAGTCTGGATCTTATTTTCCTGTTAAACATTCATCTCGAAGGAGACTGATGAGTGACACAATGAGGCATTTTACGATATTGTAATAGAAATTCATTTAATTGATTTTTGGTATCACATAATTTACTGTGAGATTTAAGAGTTCTCAAATATTATTTGACAGTCTGGACGCTCCTTTCTACTAATCCATTAGTAGCAGGATGATATGGAGCTATTAATTCATGTTTTATACCATGTTATTTAAGAAAATGTTGAAAATTATGAGATACGAATTGTTGCGCATTATCACTAACTAAGTATTTTGGTACTCCAAATGTAGAAAAATTTTTATTACAAACTTGTATTGTTGCGAAACTAGATTAATCTTTGGTTATATATATCTCTAACCAACGTGAATATGCACCAATTAACATGAAATAGTTCCTACCCCCAAACTCCATATAATCAATGTGTACTCTTTCAAATGGTTCGGAAGTCTTTTTCCATGGTTGTATGGGTGTTTTTGTTGGATTATTTTGGATTTGCTGACACTCCGTACAGTTTTTACAAATATTTTCAATGCTTTTATCAATATTTGACCACCAACAATAAATTCGTGCTAAGTTTTTCATTTTGTTTATTCCAAAATGGGAAACATGTAATTCTTGTGAAATTTGATTTTGTAATTTATGATGTATTACAACTCGAATTCCTTGCATTATGCAACCTTGTAATGAAAACTCTGTTTGTGGAATATTGAATCTATATTTTCGAGGAATATCCCGACCAGTTTGTAGAGAGTCTAATAAAGGTTTAAGATTAACATCGTTTTGACTTTCATAAGCAATTTGAGAACAAGAAATAGATAATGTATCAATTTGTTGCAATTCAAAAACATCTGGCTCATCGAAAATTGTTAGAGATTCAGATTTAATTGGTAATCGTGATAAAATTCAGCGTTACAGCGATCTTTAGTATTTTTATAACGAATATCATATTGAAAAGCTTGTAAATAAATTGCATAATGTTGCATACGCGTAGTGTACGAGAAGGGAAATTCGCCTTAGCGATATTTGGCTGGTTCCTCTAAGTTTCGATTGGTTGATCCTTTCCTTCCCGACATGTTTTTGAGTATTTTAAAACACGAACACTCGCCAACCTTTTGTTGACGGGAATGCTGAAATTGTCGTTGAGAATAAAGGAGTAATAAAAATACGGCTCACTCACAATCCCTCTATTTGAATTCTTACAAGAACGAAGTACCAAACTTTAGTATCGGATACGGCAACAGCGCTAAACTACCGTTGAACCGGTCTAGGCGACCATGCGGATTCAAACAATAATTTTTAATAAAAATAGTACTTACAATACAGAAATTCACCGACCAATGTCGGAAAAGCACTTCACGTCATATTTACACTCTCATTTGTTGCAGTTACATTAAATTGATAAACGAAATTAGGTATGTATTTAAACCAATGAATCAACACTTGATCATATCGTCACAAGAGGTGAGCCAAGACTACTGATTGCCTTTCGTTGGCGGTAATTTTGCGGCTTATGGCGCGGGAGGTACCAATTGGTTCCGTGAACATGAATAAAAGGCGCGGAGATTTAAACTTCGAACCTTTCGCTTAATGTTAAATTAAGATCCATTGTAGGAATTTATGGGAAATTCCTACATACTGGTGGCCGGGGCAAAGATGTGAGGAACAGTTTAGGAGCAGAATCCAAATTTTAAGCAAGAAGGAAGGAGAAAAGAAAAAGAAAAATGAAAAAAAAAATACGTTCTACTCCAAATGTAGATAGAACTCAGTCCATACATGGTAGAGGAGCTAACTTAGTAATAGGACGAATATAAACTCCATCCACAGTTCTTACACGTGCGGCACGAACATTGCCGTCTTTGCCAGTTAGTAGTTCCACTACCCTGGCAAGGGGCCAATTCAAAGGAGGACGGTCCTCCGATTGCACTAGTACAAGCTGATTAAGCTGAAGATTGTTTGAGGCTTTACACCACTTAGGTCGATGCTGCAGTCGATGCAGATAATCGGTGCTCCACCTCTTCCAGAATTCTTGGTTCATCTTAGTACATTGTTCCCAAAAAGTTAATCTGTTTACAGGGATGGTAGATAGATCGCGATCGGGATAAGCGGTTAAAGGTGCTCCGATCAAAAAATGACCTGGTGTCAAAGGAGATAGATCGGTAGGATCATTTGACATCGGGTATAATGGTCTGCTGTTCAAGATAGCTTCGATCTGACTCAGAACCGTGGAGAGTTCCTCGAAGGTAAGGCACGAATTGCCAATTATTTTGGTGAGGTGGGATTTGGCGCTTTTCACAGCCGCTTCCCATAAGCCACCCCAGTGCGGTGACCGCGGAGGAATAAACTTCCAACTAATTTCTGTAGTTGAAAGAAAAGACTGTATCTTATTGATACTTTCGGAAGATTTGAGAAAAATGGAGAGTTCTCGTAATTGATTCCTTGCTCCCACAAAGTTGGAACCATTATCAGTATAGATAGTCTGAGGATTCCCTCTACGACTGAGAAATCTTTTAAGAGTGGCGATAAATGCATCGGTAGAGAGATCACTTACTAATTCGATATGGATCGCCTTTGTCACCATGCATATGAATATGGCAATGTAGGCCTTTTGTATTGGGGCTTTTCTTAAGCGCGAAGATTTAATTTGTACAGGTCCAGCAAAATCGATGCCAGTTTTGGAAAAGGGGCGAGATTTTTGCACTCGGTCAAGGGGTAACGGGGACATTATTTGAGAGGCGAACTGGGCATTAAATCTAAAACAGGTGATGCAGCTTTTTATCAATTTTTTGACAAGACGAGTGCCATTCAAGGGCCAGTACTGTAGCCTTAAATTTCCTAACACATTTTGGGCTCCACCATGGCCAAGACGGCGATGTTCCCGTATTATTAGCAAATCAACCACATGATCATTTTGTGGTAACAGCAAGGGAAATTTTTGATTGAAAGGTAAAGTAGAAAATTGTAATCGGCCACCCACTCTTAGAAGGCCGTCATTATCCAAGAAAATGTTCAATGGAATTAAGTCTTTGTTTCCAATCGGAACGTTAGTTTTTAAACAACGAATTTCGTTGAAGAAGTGTTTATGTTGAATTTGTTTGATTATAAAATCATGGGCAATGCGGAGATCTTCAACAGATAACGAACCAACGTCTCTGAATTTTCTCCTCGATAGGTTTATAAATTTGAATATATGGGCTATAACCCTATTTAAGGTTATAAATTTTGAGAATCGGAAAAATATAGGTTCCCAAAAGTTTAAGTCGCTGTTGACTATAGCAAGGTTGACCTTTTTGACTTCAGGCAAGTCGTCAATAGGTTCGAAAGAATCCATAGAATCAAAATCTTTAGAATCAAGTAGAAATCGAGGACCCTCGAACCAAAAAATCCAGACATCAGATGAGAATTTACCACGAGAAAGTAAATCGGCTGGGCTTAAATCGGATTTGACATGTCGCCATATAAACTCTTTACTATTGTTTTGAATGGTTAGGACACGCCGAGCTACAAAGGGAGAAAAATCATTAGAAGACCGTTTCACCCAACTGAGAGCGACTTGAGAGTCGGACCATAAATTTATGGAAGAGATGTGAAGAGAAATGCATAGAATCTGAACTATTCTGCGAGCTAAAGTGGACAACAGCTCCATTGCACACAGCTCTAACTTGGGAATAGTTAAAGTAATTTTCAAAGGATTCACACGAGATTTAGCAGAAATTAAGCGAGAGGATCTAGAATTATCAGCGTAGATCGCTACTAAATAGAGACACCCTCCGTATGCCTTTTGACTGGCATCGCAAAACCCGTGGAGAGAACACGAAATAATAATTTTTTGGTTAAATAGGTATCTGGGTACTCGGAGGTGAGCAGCTTCAGTTAATAAAGAAAGGAATTTATTAAACTGAGTAATTATGGATGTGTCGGAAATGGGAACATCCCACCCTATCTGGGATTTCCAGACCGATTGCATCAACAGTTTGCCAAACACGGTCAGATTGTTTACTAACCCAAGAGGGTCAAATGTACTGGCGACGGTACTTAATATCCTTCGTTTCGTTATATGAGAACAATCAGCCAACTTGGCAGTTTGGATGTGTAAAATATCAGACGCAGGATTCCATTTTAGTCCTAGAATTTTGCTTGACGAATCGTCAAAACTACGATCCAATTCAGCGTTAGGTAATTCATCGATTGACTGTAAAAACTTGAATGAATTTGATTGCCATTTGTGAAGTTGGAACTCATGTTTTCCAAGCATATTGGTCAATTCGGCATAAAGAGCCGGTAAGTCCATTTCCTTATTGGTTCCAGTTAAGATATCATCCATGTAGGTTTGATGAAGAATAGCCTGCTGCGCATTTGGACAATCGGGACTATTTAAGGCAATGTCTTTCAAGACTCGGGTGGCCAAGAAAGGGGCACAGTTCTGTCCGAAACTAAGCCTAGATAATTGGATACATTGAAGGGGTTTCGTGGGGTTATCCCTCCACAGTATGTTTTGGAGATAGCGTTGCATGGGATTGATATCTATGAATCTATACATCATTTTGATGTCAGCACACAGGACATATTTATAGCATCTAAATCTGCACAAAATGTCGAATAGGTTATCCTGAACTTGGTATCCCTTCGACGTTAAATCATTAAGAGAGAAACCTGAATCGGTTTTAGCCGAAAAATCGAACACGATCCGAAGTTTGGTGGATGCGCTTTCCTCACGTATCACCGCCCTATGGGGTATAAAATACTTGAAATCATTAGACACAGTGTTATAGAAAGACAGAGGAATGACTTGAGCATGATTGAGTGTTAGATATTCTGAAATTACTTTTTTATATTCAGAGAAAAGGGTAGGATTAGCATTGAATTTTCTTTCAAGAGAAGAGAATCGTTGGATGGCTATACCGAATGACTGGCCTAGTTTTTTATTCTGATTTGCGAGTAGAGGCATATCTACCTGATACCGCCCCGATGGTAGGATAACGGTTGTATCCCGAAATAGTTGTTCAACATATTCCTCGCTGGGATCTTGTGATGGACATTCGGGAATTTCCTCAAGCTCCCAGAATTTCTCCATTGTCCTTTGGAAGTCAGAATATTGATAGACTTGATCATTATAAACCGTCAAAAAGGAATAAGCAGACTTAGGTTTATGCTGGGAGGAGTTAGCATTTCTCAAAGGGATAGGACCCGCGATAACATATCCCAGGTGAGTATCTATGAAGGAAGGAGAATAAGGATCCGTTTTAAGTACGGTCCCCTTAAGCAGGTAATGATATAAATCACAGCCAATAAGAAGATCTATTGGACCGGATTCAAAGAATAAAGGGTCAGCTAGCTCAAGTTTTATATGGGATGGAATTTTAAAATTAGAAGGTGAGATAGAAGATTGTGGTAAACTATTTGTTATTTTATCTATGACCGAGCAAGATATAGTGAAAGTACTGTAAGGTGCAATTTGAGAATTAAATGTGATATCTACCACTTCTCTACTATAGGTGTAGTTATTGGTACCTAATCCGGAAATATTAAGAGTTTGTTTTCGAGAGACTAAATTCAATTTTTGTACAAAGGCACGGTTAATAACGCTCATTTGACTAGCGGAATCAAGAAGAACTCGTCCAACCAAACACCGACCATTGAAACCGTTAACATTCACTAAAGCCGTAGGCAATAGTACAATACTGTCTTTTGCTGACATGGCAGTCAAAGCAGTTTGATATCTCACTGACTCCGGAGGTTCAGGTGATTGATTAGGTGATGCATAACTGGTATTTATGAAATTAGATCTATTAATTTGATCTGGGGACGTATTATTATGTACATTAATAGGAGAGGGGTGATTATTTACATTGGATAGAGAGGTTACATTGGGGCTTCCGGAAGAGGAGGCTCTAGGATTATTACGATTGTTAGAGTTGTTTGGCAATCTGTTCTTACTGTCAAAATGTAAGTAACTATGATGAGACTTATTGCAAGTTGCACATCTCCTAAGGGATTTACAATCGGTAGTACTATGGGTACTATTCAGGCAATTTACACAAAGTTTTTTAGCTTTGACTATCTGATACCTCTCTTGAGGTGATAAGGACATAAATTTGGAACAACCGTATATAAGATGAGAGGGGTCTGAACAATGAAGACAGCTCGGTCTATTAACCCGAGAAGAACTAGAATGGTACTGTTGCGAAGAACTTAAACTAGATACCAATGTCACCCTATTTTTACAAACATTATTAGATTTGGGGTTGAATTTACCCTTAGTGTTGGTTTCAAAAAGATTTAAATTTTCCAACATTGATTGGCGTTGCTGTAGAAAATCAAAGAAATATTCAGCTGTAGGGATAAGCTCTGGCTTGCGCTCACTTTCGAAGGCTCGTCTTGAATTAAAATCAAGTTTTTGCTCCATTAAAAATATTATTAATGACTCAAAATTTACTTCCGGCGATAAATTCATATTTTTAATCAAATCAAATGTCTTACGCGTCGATATCTGAAATTCGCGCAACTCGACCGAAGTACTTTTCAAGACAGGTTTTTGATCCACCAAAGTTTGGTACAAAGAATACAGTAATTTATATTTATCGTCATATGCCTTTTTAAGAATATTTAAGGCAATATTCAAATTTTGATTTGTTACGCTTAAGGACTCAATCATTTCCAAAGGTGGTCCACGTAACAGCCCTTTAAGGTAATAAAACTTTTCACCCTCCGACTTTAAATTATTATTATTAAGTACCAGTGCTGTGAACAGGTCGATAAAGGATGGCCACTCTGATGCAGCCCCTGAAAAAGGTTTAATGTTAATTTTAGGTAACACGACATTAGATACATCGTTTGGCCTAGTATTTAAATTGAGTGATTCTTTTTGCTTATTTTCTATTAGAAGTTCAAGCATAGCAATACAACTTTCAAAACGGTCGGCGACAACGTTCTCGGCCTCATCGTCGGAAGAGTAGTTGTCGTCGTCCGGGTTAGATAATGAAACGATTTCCAATTGGACTTTTTGATAATTGTCATAGTGACCAGATATGCTTTTAAGTTTGACTTTAAGTATATAGACCTCTTCGGAGCCAGTCAGCTCCGACACAAATGTTTCAATTCGAGATAATTGCGATTTGAAACCCCCTCTTTTATTTTTCAAGTGATTTAGCGACATGATTGAATCAAAGTGTAACCAATCAAAGTTGAACTCCACCTGAATTAAAATAAGCTTCTAAAGTAGCGAGTAAATTTTACAATATATGGAATAACCGAATAGACAAAGAGCTTTTCCAATCAATGCGATAAGTATTTCAATAGCATGCAAATTACTGAAAATTAGTTTAACATTGTAAGAAAATACCTACCTACTTACAACCAAATACGGTATTAATATTCAAAATAATAAAGAAGAAATTACAGTGAATTATTTTTCACAGTGTACTAGAATGCATGTAAACGCAAATAGATAATCAATATTGAGATTAATAAACAAAATATCAAACATTGAGAAAACTGTAAATTATTTTTAACAGTGTAAGAAAATGTACCTAGATATAACTAAATACACTAATTAAATATCCAAAGTAATAATGAAGAAAATACTGTGATTTATTTTTCACAGTGTACTAAAAATGCATATAAACGCACATTGATAATTGATAAACAAAATATCTAATATTTAGAAAACTGTAAATTACTTTTAACAGTGTAAGAAAATGTACCTACTTATAACTAAATACACTAATTAAATATTCAAAGTAATAATGAAGAAAATACTGTGATTTATTTTTCACAGTGTACTAAAATTGCACGTGAACGAAAAAAGATAAACAATATTGAGATACATAATCAAAATATCTGATATTGAGAAAATTGTAAATTATTTTTAACAGTGTAGGAAAATGTACCTACTTATAACTAAATACACTAATTAAATATCCAAAGTAATAATGAAGAAAATACTGTGATTTATTTTTCACAGTGTACTAAAAATGCATATAAACGCATATTGCTAATTAATGTTGAGATTAATAAACAAAATATCAAACATTGAGAAAGCTGTAAATTATTTTTAACAGTGTATGAAAATGTACCTATCTATGACTAAATACACGAATCAAATATTCATAGTAATAATGAAGAAAATACTGTGATTTATTTTTCACAGAGTACTAAAATTGCATGTAAACGCAAAAAGATAATCAATATTAAACAAAGTATCTAATATTGAGCAAACTGTAAATTATTTTTAACAGTGTAAGGAAGTGTACCTATTTATAACTAAATACACTAATCAAATATTCAAAGTAATAATGAAGAAAATACTGTGATTTATTTTTCACAGTGTACTAAAAATGCATATAAACGCACATAGATAATTGATAAACAAAATATCTAATATTTAGAAAACTGCAAATTACTTTTAACAGTGTAAGAAAATGTACCTAGATATAACTAAATACACTAATTAAATATCCTCAAACTTAACGATGTATTTATTATACCATGTATTATTGAGGTAACAAAAACCCGACATGTAAATAAACACTAGTTTCTTCAAAATATGCTGTTTATAAACACTTCCAAACCGGCTCCTAATCCTATACACCCCCCTTGAGCGAGGTGTCGTTGAAGTAAAAACGGCCAGCAGTTGACCATTCTAGATTCAGAACTCGCTTCGCGCGCTGTTGCCGGACTGTCTTTAATTTCCCGAGCAATCAAATCGCACTTATATACATATCACTGTTTCAGTATTTATTTTTTACAGTTTCTCAGCCCTCACGAGAGTCTAATGAACAACTTTTTGGAATGTTTATTAGAGAAAAGAAGAATAGGGTTCAGACAGACCCAAGAAATCAAATTGCCGCAAAGGCGGACATGGATATATCAAGTTGCTGCAGAGGCAAAAATGGATATGTCAAATTGACAGACTAAATCCGGCTCGAAGGACCAATAAAAACTATGTACGAGAAGGGAAATTCGCCTTAGCGATATTTGGCTGGTTCCTCTAAGTTTCGATTGGTTGATCCTTTCCTTCCCGACATGTTTTTGAGTATTTTAAAACACGAACACTCGCCAACCTTTTGTTGACGGGAATGCTGAAATTGTCGTTGAGAATAAAGGAGTAATAAAAATACGGCTCACTCACAATCCCTCTATTTGAATTCTTACAAGAACGAAGTACCAAACTTTAGTATCGGATACGGCAACAGCGCTAAACTACCGTTGAACCGGTCTAGGCGACCATGCGGATTCAAACAATAATTTTTAATAAAAATAGTACTTACAATACAGAAATTCACCGACCAATGTCGGAAAAGCACTTCACGTCATATTTACACTCTCATTTGTTGCAGTTACATTAAATTGATAAACGAAATTAGGTATGTATTTAAACCAATGAATCAACACTTGATCATATCGTCACAAGAGGTGAGCCAAGACTACTGATTGCCTTTCGTTGGCGGTAATTTTGCGGCTTATGGCGCGGGAGGTACCAATTGGTTCCGTGAACATGAATAAAAGGCGCGGAGATTTAAACTTCGAACCTTTCGCTTAATGTTAAATTAAGATCCATTGTAGGAATTTATGGGAAATTCCTACACGTAGCACTCAATACTGGTAGGGATTTTGTTGGATTAAAAATTTGGAGTAAAGGTTTATGATCAGTATATAGAGTGAATCGATTTCCATATAGATATTGATAGAATTTTTTTCACGCCAAAAATGATACTGTATGCTTCACGAAAAATTTGAGAATATATTTTTAGTGTGTCACTGAGAGTTTGAGATGCGAATTGTATCGGCCTCTTAGTTCCATCAGGATATGAGTGAGATAATACTGCACCCACTCCGTATGGTGAAGCATCGGTAGCCAAAATTAAAGGTAAGTTGGAATCAAAATGAACCAAGAAATTATCAGCCAACATTTGTTTCTTTACTGAAATAAATGTTTGCTCACATTCTTGAACCCATATAAATCTCACGTTTTTATGTAATAATTTATTGAGGGGATACAGAAGGGTACTTAAATTTTGTTAAAATTTCCCATAGTAATTTATTAATCCTACAAATGATCTCAATTGAGTTTTGTCAGTGGATCTCGGAGCATTCACAATACTTTCAACCTTACTTTTTATCTTATGAATGCCTTTGGAATTTATCAAATACCTGCAATACTGAATACTATCAGCGAAGAAAATAGACTTTTCTTTATTAATACGTAAGTTGTGTTCTGATAATCTTTTTTAAAACTCATTTAATCGCTCTAAATGTATAGTATCATTTTCCCCTGTTATTTTAATATCGTCTAGATAAACGGAAACATCTGGTATACCCTGTAAAACTTTCTCCATCTCTCTCTGAAAAATTGCAGGAGCAGATGAAATGCCAAACATCAAGCGATTACTAGTATGAAGACGTTTATGAGTATTTAATGTTAATAAATGACGCTCTTCAAGTCGTATTTCAATGTGTAAGTATGCCTGACTCAAATCAAGTTTAGTAAATTTATTTCCACCTGCAATTGAATTGAATAATTCATCAATTGTGGGCAAAGGATGTTTATCCACTTGAAAATTATTATTGAAAGTAACTCGAAAATCTCCACAAATTCGAACATTTCCATTACTTTTTACTACAGGAACTATAGGAGTAGCCCAGTCAGATCTATCCACTTTAGTAAGTATACCTTAAGAAAGCAAGTTTTCAATTTCCTTTTCTACTCTAGGAATTAGAGAAAAGGGAACTGATCCCGCTTTACAGAAAATAGGTTTTGTATTTTGTTTTACTGAAATTCAAGCCTGCATACCCTTAAATTTGCCTATCCCATCTGTAAACACACTTGAATACTTTTCCTCTAGTCCCTTGATCAATACTTCCGTAGATGAATTAACTATATGATCAAGAGAAGTAGAAAAAAAATTCAAATGCATTTGACGAATCCATTCTCTACCCAACAGTGGATCTCTGTCAACTGTAACAACATACAAGTTTAAATCAAAATTTGTATCCTTAAATGAAACCTTGCAAGATAAATGCCCAAAAACTTCAAGGGACGTTTTACAGTAGGAAATTAGTTTGAGATCCGTTTGACTAATGGTAGTATTTGGAAAGAGTAAATCAAATTTACGCTTACTTATAACTGATACTGCAGCACCACTGTCTACTTCAAAAGTGATTTTTTTGTCATTAACAACCAAGGTTTGATAAAAATTTTCTCTATAAATATTTTCATCAGATTCAATTGCTATTATCTCTTCAGCTGGTTCTTGATTATCGTGAAAGTCAATTTGATAAGTATTTGAAGATTTCTTCCTACACACGTTCTGAAGGTGACCTTTCCTGTTACAAAAAGTACAAATTAAATTATCTTTATTAGAACAACCTGTAGCTAAATGCTTTGATCACCGCATCGAAAACAAAATTTTGAAAAATTTGAACTTTTATTTGAAATACCTGCAGGTAAGTTTGTTTTAGTTTTAAAGTTTATTTGATTTAAATTTTTATTAGTATGTAACTCAGCATTTGCTTTTGCGGAGAGTTCCATACCTACAGCTATTTCTACAGCCTTATCTAATGTCAAATCTTTCTTTTCTAATAAACGACTTTGAATTTTATCATTACGTAGACCCCAAACAAATTGATTGCGTAATGTTTTCTTGAAATAATCGCCAAAATTGCAAAAAATTGATATTTTCTGTAAAGCTGTGATGTACTGTTGTATAGATTCACCCTCTTGTTGTTTCCGTTGATGTAGTCGGAAAATTTCTGCAATTTCCAGTGGAGTAGGACTGAAGTAATCTTGGAGAGTTTCTACCAATTCTTGAAAATCCTTTGATTTTGGATTTTGTGGTGTTAATTTGTCACAAAGTATGTCGTATGTTTCTGAGCCCATAAAATGTAAAAAATAAGAGACCTTACTAGTTTCAACAATTCCATAAATTTCGCAGGCGCCGTTGAATCGTTGCACCCATCGACTCCATTGTGATTTTGTAGAATCGTAAGGTTCAATTGTAAATGTAGTTTGAATTACTGTAGTTGTATTACTTGAACTTGAGCCTGAAGGTTGAGTATTTTGTAAGTTCATACTCCTTGGATTTATTTTATTTGGCATGGTTAATCTATAACGAATATGTGGTTCTTTTGAATCCTCGTCGCCAATCTATTGTGTTTATAAGTAACCACTTCAAATTGTAAGCCGTTTTTATTATCTTTTCGGTACTTAATCTTTTTGACAATTTTCTGATTAATTTAATTTTTACATCTGTCATACCCCGTAGAGCAATGATCACAACTATCCATAAAATAAAAGTTAGTCTGAAGGACATATAGACTCTGTATACTAACAAAGTTCAAGCTTTAATATACTTCGAAGAAGCAATTACCAATTTAGACGATTTCCGGGAATTGACCACTTTTATGTTTTTAATTAATTTCAAACAACCATTTAGGGTATAAATTTTGAAAATGCGCATCCATTTAGGGTTCTAATTTTGAAAATACTCAACCATTTAAGGTTCAAGTTTTGAAAATACTCAACCATTTGAGGTTCAAACTTTGAAAATACTCAACCATTTAAGGATCAAATTTTGAAAATACTCAACCATTTAAGATGCAAGTATAAAAGATACTCAACCATTTAAGGTTCAAGTTTTGGAAATACTCAACCATTTAAGGTTCAAACTTTGAAAATACCCAACCATTTAAGGTTCAAGTTTTGAAAATGCTGTAAACTAAGTATTATGAGGTCTTGTATAATTCTTTAAGAAAATTCTGGGGAACCGAATAATTCTCAGAACAAAAGTTTCTTTTTAGTGACGAGGAAGCTATTGAAAAACATTTTAGGGAAAATAATCAGCGCAATGAGGACTTATGGACGAATACCTAGCTTTAGATCACATGAGCGGATGTGCTATGAAATCTTCCAAGACAGATGAAGAATACTTCATGCCTCACCATGTAGTTCTGAAAGAAGATAGCTCTACTACTATGTTGGGGGGCCGTTTTTAATGCCTCAAGTCACTCCAGTTCCGGTCAATCACGTTATGATATTCTGCTGGCAGGACCAACTTTGCAGGACGATCTTTTATATATTATTCTAAGATTCAGTTTGCATAGCTACGTTATTTCAGCAGTCATAACAAAATGTACCGCCAGGTCTTGATTAGACCAGAAGACAGACCGCTGCAGAAAATTCTTTGGCGTTCATCTTCCACAGATCATTTGAAATATTTTGAATTAAACACGGTGACTTATGGCCAATCTTCTTCCTCTTACCTTGCCATAAAATGTCTGTTTGAACTTTCTGAAGCGCACAGCAAAACCTTGCCCGAGATTTCAAGCATTATCAGACATGATTTTTATGTCGATGATTTGTTAACAGGTACTGAAACAATTGATCAAGCCATTCAAATATATAACATAATTTCTATGGTGTTAAATAACGGTTGCTTTGAACTTCGCAAGTTGCACTCGAATGAAGCAAAAATATTACAGCATTTAAATCCAAATTTATTATCAACTGACATTCATGTGAATCTGGGAGATTCAAGCAATTCTAAAACTACAGATATTGCTTGGAATTGTAAAACTGATGAGCTTTGCCACAGTGTTGACTTATGTTGTGACAATAACGACATTGCAAAAAGAAAAATTCAAGCTTACCCTGCCAAAATTTATGATTTACTAGGAATCCTAAGACCGTTAAAAATTATATCCGTCCGTGCGCAAGGTAGGGTATGTCATACCCAGTCCAAATTTTAAACCTCTATATTTTTGTAATACACATGATTATATTTACGTGGGTGTTAACAGCTGCTCAACAGTGTTTAAGGTATCTAATAGTCAGATCAATTCAGCGGACTTCGATCAGGCAACGAGTGCATTTTTGTTTGAAAGCGGTGTTGGGTATATTGCACCCACCTTCAACGGAAAATTTCTAGTCAAAGTACGTTTGTAAGAATTTCGGTATAATTTTAGTATTTTTCATATATTAATGTACAATGTCTTATGAAGCTGAACAAAAGAGGTTGTTAGATCTCTTAAGGGATGTTGAAAGTGACGAAGCAGACTATTTAACAAGTGACGATGAGGATGAAAGTGAAGACGATATTGATCATATTAGAGAAAGAAGTGCTAATAGTGATACCGAAGATGACTTAAGCGACACTGAGATTGATATGCCACAAACAACCGAAAATGAAGGTGTGCCCCTTTTGTTTGGAAAGGATGGCACAAAATGGACGTCTACACCCAACAGGACCAATGTACGTACTCGATCTGAAAATATTATTATTCATTTACCAGGAGTAAAGCGCGAATCATGAAATGCCAAAAGTGTGTTGTATTGCTGGAAACTTTCTATTAGTAAAGAAATGCTGCAAGATATTTTACTTCACACAAATGCGCAAATAAGTTGTAGACGAACTTCCTGCAAAAATGAACATACAAAAAAGTTTATTATGAAAGATACAGAGATGTCTGAATTGAGAGCGTTTGTCGGCCTTTTGTACTTAGCGGGACTATTTCACTCAAACAGGCTAAATTTAAATCATCTTTGGAGAAGTGGCGTAACTGGTGTAGATATTTTTCGCACAACTATGACTCTTAAGCGATTCCAGTTTCTACAAAACTGTGTGCGTTTTAATGATTGATCTACCCGAGACGATAAAAAAATAGATAAATTAGCACCTATTCAATATTTTTTTGAAAAATTTGTGAGTAACTACCAAAAAACGTATACCCCAGAAGAATATCTAACGATGGACGGACAGCTGCTGTCATTTCTATGCCGTTGTAGTTTTCGCCAGTATATGCAAAAACCTTTTATGTTGTCAATCTAGAAATCTATCCAGGTAAAGAACCACCAGGTCCGTACGCTCTTGGATATACTGCATTTGACGTCGTACATAGACTGGTCCAACCAATCTCAAAAACTAACAGAAATATTACTTTTGATAATTGGTTTACCAGTTATCCGCTTTTTACCGAATTGCTCAATGAACATAGATTAAGTTCTGTTGGTACTCTACGTAGAAACAAAACACAGATTCCACCAACACTACTTACACTGAAAAATAGGAAGTGTCCTAGTTCTATATTTGTTTTCCAGAAATACGTTACCCTAGTCTCTTATGTACCAAAACCAAGAAAAGGTGTGTTTATTATGTGTACATTGCACGATGACGACAAAATTGACAAAGACACATTGGAGCAGCAGCAGCCCGAACTGATTACATTTTATAATCAAACAAAATGTGGTGTCGACGTTGTGGATTAGTTATGTACGAATTATGACACATCTCGTAATTCAAAACGATGGCCAATGACAGTTTTTTACGGTGTTTTCAATATCGCTGGTATAAATGGTGCAGTCATATATAATGCCAACAATTCTACTTCAAAGAAAAGAAGAGATTTTCTCCGAGATTTAGGCTTAGCTTTGATTTCAGAACATTCAAAAAATAGAAAAACTAACGTTCATCTACCCATCGATCTAGAGAAGAGGATAGATGATCAGGTGGTGAACCATCAACTCCACCCCAAAACAAAGTGGCAAAAATCATGAAAAGGTCTCAGCAATGTCCAACGTGCAAAGATAGGAAGACCAGATACACTCGTTACCACTGTAACATGTATTTGTGTATGGAGCACGCTATCTTCACATGCGAAAATTGTCTCAAAGATAAATAGGTGATATGAAGATCAAACAACTGTTTGAGCTACACAATATTTTTTTCTGTCTTTTTATTTACTAATTTTTCATTTTATGTTTATTATAACCATGTACTTTTTTAATTCACTAGCAAAATAGAGATTATTTTTGATTGTCAAAAAATATAATGCTGTTTACTTTTATGATAATAAAACTTATGATTTCCTTTAAATTGTAATATTTACTTAATGTTCGTATAAAACAATGACAATTCTTACCTTATACACCAAGGGAGATTGAAAATCCTGACGCAAACTTTATGGGCTGAAAAATTTCCATGGAATGATCCCATTCCATTCCACATTATCCCATCTTGGATCAAAGTTCAAGAGGAGTTGAAATCTTTACATGGATTTTTTATACCCCGGCATGTTGTTTGCAAACATTCTATCAGTATTCAGTTGCATTGATTTTCTAATGCATCCGAAAAAGCCGATGGTTCTAGCATTTATCTGAGGTTAGTCAATTTGAATGGAGAGGTCAGTTTCAATCTTCTATGTAGCAAATCAAGGGTTGCATTCGTTAAGATTTTAACCATTTCTCTACTGGAACTCTGTGCAGCTTTGCTTTCTTCAAGGCTAGCGCAAACTGTTGTGAGCGCTCTTTCTATCCACCTTGAATGCATATATCTTCGGTCTGACTCTTTCATTGTATTATCTTGGATTCGAACAAGTCCTAATATTTTAAACACATTGTTGGAAATCAAATCGCGGAGATTCAAAACATTTCTCACTACGTCCAATGGAAGCACGTTTCCAGTCATGACAATCCTGCTGGAATAGTTTCTAGGGGACAATATCCCAGTCAACTTATTGGCAATTTCCCATGGTGGCATGGTCCCAATTGGATTCGTGAAGATCCTCATTGCTGGCCAGATAATACAAAGATACCTGAGTCATTGCTAGAAATTAGGCAACAAGCTAACATTGGTATTTGAAATGAAACTCACGGTTTCTAGTTATTACCACAATATGATAAAAATTGTTGAAAATTCTGAAAAATTGACAATTGTCTCGATAAATCAATATCATCGTCAGAATGACAGACGTTAATAATGTACTTGATTATTCAATTTACCGAAAACCAACACAGACTGATGTGACAATTACATTTAAGTCCAATCACCCTATGTCCCATAAACTAGCGGCATATGATTCAATGGTACATAGAGCTTTTTCAGTTCCTATGAACAAATGTAATTTTGATAGAGAGATTAATACAATTAGACAAATCGCAACTTCCAACTGTTATCCATTAGTAATGATAAATTAGCTAATTAATAAAAAATAGGAAAAAGTGGCATTACAACTAATATTTCCTAAACAAACTGATGAAATAAAAACTTATAAAACCATCACATATGCAGGAAATATTTCTAATAATATTCCAAAGATAATATCTTCAGCAACGAATAAAACAATTTCTTTTAAAACAGAAAGTAACGTTAGTACAAAATTGTTAAATGTAAAAACAAAAATACCACCATTAAAGAAGTCAGGTATATATAAACTCAAATGTCCAGAATGTAAAGCTGTCTAATTGGGTCAGACCATTAGTAATTTTGAAATCCGATACAGTCAACACTTACGAGCATACAGATTGAAACAACCAGATAAATCCCACTACGCAAAACATCTACTTGATACCAATCATTCATTGACACCTAACACAAAACTAGAAGTGCTCCATATTTGTGAAAAGAAACAAGAACTGGATTTCCTTGAAGAATTGGAAATTAGAAGACATTTGAGAAACCCACAATATGAAGTTGTCAATGAACAGTTAAATCTAGGGAGTTTTCTACTAATAAACTGTCTTCTTAAGTGATCATTCTAAAGATCAGCAGATATAGTTTTCCTGGTTTTCTATATCATTGCACAGTTATACTTTCTTAATTGGAAAAATGATATCCAGGATATCATCATACGGCTAATCTTCTTCTTTTTTCTATTAACATATATTAAGTCAATCACAAGTTTGTCACTTCTTGATTTAGCCAAAAATAACTACTAAACATCAGGTAGGTATCAAATGAAATGTAACTTCTGTCATACTGACGATGATATTGATTTATCGAAACAATTGACAATTTTTTAGAATTTTCAACAATTTTTATTATATTGTGGTATTAACTAGAAACTGTGAGTTTCATGTAAAACACTAATATGAATAGATTCCACGAAGTAGGGGTCGAGACAGTTAATTTCAATAACAAGATAACAATATATATTCAAAAATAGCGAACTGTTTTGTCTTTAAAAAATTCTGACTAATTATAATAAACAACATCCTATGGTGTTGTCCTCCAAGCATTTGCTTTCTAAATTAATATTCCCGGCAGAGCATATTGAACTCCTTCATGTTGGACCTCAGCAGCTTCTAAATGCTGTTAGTGGACAGTTTTGGGTTATATCGGGAAGAAATTTAGCTAGACAAACTGTGAAAACCTGCATGAAGATTCCATTCATAGCAGGTTAACCCTATAATGGGTAACCTTTTGTTGGCGCATTTAAAGAGGTGGGGTCATTTTTAAAATGCAATCAAATCTTCATTATTAAAGCTTGTAGCTCGGACAAGATCAATTGTCATTTTATTTCCACTTATTCACCGTACTTTGGCGGACTGTGGGAGGTTGCCGTACGCAGCACTAAGTATCATTTAAAGAGGGTTTGTAGGAATATTATTCTTTCTTTTGAAGAGATTACAACTGTATTTTGCCAAATAGATACAATTATCAATTCAAGGCTATTGACTCCTCTATCTTCTGACCCTAACGACCTTTCCTGCCTCACCCCGGCACATTTTATTCATGGAAAGCCGCTAGTTGCCGCGCCTGATACTGCCCACAGCACTGCTCCAGTAAATCGACTGACTCGTTTCCAACTGCAGCAGCAGATAAGCCAACATTTTTGGAACAGATGGAGTCTGGAATATATTTTTGAGTTTCATCCCATAAAGTTTGCATCAGAATTTTCAATATAATTGTGAAGGGACTTAGGATTCCTAATAAATCATAGATTTGGCAGTGTAAACTAGAATTTTTTTTGTAATGTCCTTACTGGTACAACATAAGTCAAAACTGTAGCAAAGCTCATTAGTTCTACAATTCCAATCAATACCTAAAGTTTTGGAAATGCTTGAATCACCCAGATTCACATGAATGTTAGTTGATAATAAATAGGAATTCAAATGCTGTAAGATTTTTGGTTCATTCGAGTTCTACTTGTTCGAAGTTCGAAGCAACCTTTATTCAACATCATAGAAATGTCGTGACAGATTTGAATAGCTTGATCAATTGTTTCAGTACCTGTTAATAGATCATCGACATAAAAATCATGTCTGATAATGCTTGGAATCTCGGGAAAGATCTTGCTCTGCTCATAGCAAGTTCAAACAGACATTTTATGACAAGGTAAGAGGAAATCAAGACAACTTGTTTAATTCAAAAGATCTGCGGAGGACGACGAACGCCATAGAATTTTCTGCAACGGTATGTCTTCTGGTCTAGTCAAGACCTGGCGGTACAGTTTTGTTATGTCTGCTGAAATAACGTAGCTATGCAACTTGAATCTAAGAATATTGTATGAAAGATTCGTCCTGCAAAGTTGGTCCTGTCAACAGAATATCATTAAGTGATTGACCGGAACTGGAGGGACTTGAGGCATTGAAAACGGCCCTCAACGTAGTAGTAGAGCTATTTTCTTTCAGAACTCCATGGTGAGGCATGAAGTATTCTTCATCTGTCTTGGAAGATTTCGTAGCACATCCGCTCATGTGATCTAAAGCTAGGTATTCGTCCATAAGTTGGGTATAAAGATCTCAGAAAACCTTATTTTTCTTGAATTTGTTTTCCAAAGAGAAAAAAAGTTTAGAGGCTATATAACTCAATTCTCCTTACGTATTTGAAGGTGATTTTAATGGTAAGGAAACAATGAATCTACCATCCTCATTGCGCTGAGTATTTTTCCTAAAATTTTTTTCCATAGCTTCCTCGTCACTAGAAAGAAGCTTTTGTTATTTCAAATCCTCGGTTTCTCAGAATTTACTTAAAGAATTATGCAAGTCAGTATTTGTCACTAAACTACAACTAATAGAATTTGGATTTGGACTAGATCATTTTTATTGGATTTGAAAAAAGTTGGATCAGCCAAAGAAATGCCTTTTGGTATGTTCCATTTTTTACCGTTAATGTTAATGTGAGGTAAGTACCCCGTGATTTCTGGTATGACATACCAAGGAGTCGAAGCCTTCAAAAACAATTTGCTGATTTTTGTTCAAGTGTACAACAATATTGTTTTTTGAAGTTTTATAATAATTTTTGGATAATATTTGAAATGATCAAGAGTGACTGCTCGTCACTCGCGCCATGTCACGTCTCGACTCCGCCCTCTTTTATATATTTTTGCGCTAGATGACAGACACTCTTAAACCGAAAATTTCGTCTTTTTCCTCTCCCCGCAATTCTATTTTTTTAATTAGTTGAAAAGTATATTATCTACGGGCAAAGTATGCATACGTTCGCCATATAATTCATATATGATCTTCCATTTGCAGCATCAATGATAATCTTCCATTTATTAAGAAGATATTCAGCTTTAAAAAATAAAAGTTATAAGTTTTGTGAAAATATTTCTAAAGTTGAACGTTGGTCATGTGTGGTTTCGACATTTCGGAAAGAGAATCAATGTCGCTACCGGTGATTCATTTCTTGCATGTGTGGTTGTCGATGATTGAGTTTCATCCGCATTGATGCCCTGAATCTGGAGGCTCTTGACGTCGTTCCCAACGCCATGCATACGGAAGGCTGTGAAAGCTCTGTTTGCGAAAAGTTCATAAAAATGATATTCTCGAGCACCGTTCCTAAAATCATCAAATTGTATCGTCCCTCACAACAGCGTCAGTTGACGTTGCAATACAAATGTCATTTGTCATTTTCTTATGTCAAATATAAATATAAACAAGCTTTTCAAATATGTTTACCAATGTCTCCTATAAAAATGAATTTTACAATCAGTTAATATGAAAAATACACTTCAAATTTGCTAGAAAAAAAAGCTGGCCACTCTTTATATAGTTTGATTAAAAAATATTTAAACGACCGAAGGCAATATTTTGTAGATAGTCTTGGAAAAAAATATTTTCGATTAAAAACTATAATCTTGTCACACGTTGAAGAAATGAAACTAAATGAACAATAGAACGGATTAAAAGATTTATCTACAAAAATAATTGAAATACTACCAAAACTGCTATCTACGGATATCAGTAAAACTTTGCGCCATGTACACGTCTCAAGTGACTCTAGAAAGAATAAAATACCATTTAATAAACAATTCAAATACCTAATTAAATTAAAATCACAAAAAATTTTGAAATCACGTAAAATACCATGTCGTATATTAAATTTATCAACCTTTTTCTATTTTCAATTGATACTTACAAAGAAACATTTTTCCAAATAATTCTCAATTCATTGACTGAAATTTATTCAGATAAAATTTTTATATATGAATAGTTATTCTCGAACTAATTTTAAACTGATCTAAAAAATCATTTGGCAAGAAAAAACAATTATAAGACTTGGCCCAATTTTTGCAGCCTTATACCAAAGTTTAGTGCAGAATGGACGCAGAATTAGATGTCCTTCAAAACTATATTAGGGTTCCCTATACCTATCTCTTCCGTTTGTTACAAAAAAGGCGTTTTTATATTTTACTTTAGAGTAATGTTTTTATCTTGAAATTGAAACACACTGTATTGTATTGTAATGAAAAGCTTAAAAGGCGTTTTAAAAACCTTTTTATTAAGGAATACGTAAATTCGCTAGAAACGCAAGTTTACATTTTTGGAAATATTGTGTATCTTATGTAAAATGCAGGCAAATGTAAAAACTCAAATTTTTTGCCATTTCTGAAATATTGAAGCATTTTTCAAAATAAGAAGATGCACGTGTCTTAATTATTGAGGCGAAATAAGTTAACTTCGCCTCATATTGAAATAAATACCCAAATTACAATATGGGGTCAATAAAAACATACATTTACGATTTCCGATGAAACTTTTTATACTATTTTTTCAATAATAGTAGGCTCTGGCCTAGATGACGTTAATTATTATTATGAAACAAAAAGTATTTGGCAGTGACACAACCATTATCATTGTTTTAACTAGTTTAATATTATTGTCTTTTCGAAATGAGAACTTATCCCCCAGGAAGAACGAATTGACACGATTTTAATATTCGGTGAGTGTGAACAAAACTCTTTATTAGCGTCAAGAGTATATCCCCAAAGGCAGGAGTCATCCTAACAAGCGTTCATTGGAAAACTTGTTGCAGCTTTTCCGACGAACAGGTAGTGTATGTTATAATATGCAAAAACGGCAAAAACCGGTTACTGGAAATGAGGAAAATGAATATTTAGTGAAGTTATCTCTAGTTGAACACCCTCACAGAAGTCAGCGAAAAATATGTGAAACAACTGGAATAATCAGACAGAGTATCCAAAGAATAATTAATAAGTACAAATTCCACCCGTATCGCAATCAACTACAGCTTTTTGAAGAAGATTATGGTCGACGACTGAATTTTTGTTTATTGGTTTTAGAAAAGTTTGGTGATGAAGATTTGAGTTTTTACATTTGCCTGCATTTTACTTTAGATACACCGTATTTCCAAAAATTTAAACTTGTGCTTCTAGCGAATCTACGTATTCCTTAATAAAAAGGTTTTTAAAACACTGTTTAAGCTTTTCATTACAATACGGTGTGTTTAATTTTTAAGATAAAAAAAATACTCATAAGTCAAATTTAAAAACGCATTTTTTGTAAAAAGCTGAAGAGATAGGTATAGGGAACCCTAATATAGTTTTGAAGGGAATCTAATTCTGCGTCAAACTGCGCCACTAAATATGGGGTGTTCTATTCAACTTTAGGAAGTTATTTGATAAAATATATGTCCAAATTTTGAGGCAATTTTTTTCGCCACTCTGTATAATATTGCATTAAAAATTCCATGTAGTAGTTAACTTTAACCTTTGAGCTAAGCAGTACATTTAATCACGAGCAGCTCGTTATACGTTACAGGGTGAAAACAATTTTCAAATTATTGTCTGTATTTTTAAATTTCTCAAAATTTCTCAGAAACGGTCAGTTTTAAGTATGCGAAATATAATACTATTTCACTCTTATTTTGTTTATAGTATCTAAAAATTTAAAAAAATATAGGGTGTTCCCTAAGAAAAAATATAACTTTGCTATGTTATTTTTTTGGGGATCACCCTATATATTTGAAAATAATTCTGGAATATGCTCTTCATGGACCCACATATGAGTGTGCTAGATGTTTTTCCCTAACTCTCTTCATTTCTCGTACAAATACCGGAGCGAATGTGGTGGGCCACCCGGTATATATTATCTGAATGAATTTCAATTAATCAATTAAGAATTATTTGGCAGAATGTTTCTTTGTAGATATAAATTGAAAATAGAAAAAGTCGGATACATTTAATAAACGATATGGTAATACGTTATTTCAAAAATTTGATTAAAGTTTTATTACTTTACTTGTATCGAAAATGGAATTTTTATCCTTTCTTGGGACATGTACATGGTGCAAATAATATTCACTGATATCCGTGCATGTCAGTTTAGGTATTTTGAATATACCAAATAATCAGTTTCTATAATAGTACGCCAATGGACCTTGCTACCTTCTTAAGGTTCGTACAACTAAAAATAGTACCTATTAATATAAACTAACGCACTATAATTTATTGTGTATAACTCTATATTGTTTGCATGCAAATTTATACGAACTATAATATTAGTTCCCATAAGCCCCTTGAATACTGATTTATCTCATGTTGTTTGCTTATCTCTAATTGTAATTAGCACGTATAATATGAGCGGTCTGGCAAGTATGAGATGTGTGTATTTGTGTGCTGATATTAACACCCATCCTTATTACAACATTATACGCTAAATTAATGTCGTAACAAAGCCTTAGGTACCTTTAAACGACCCAACGAAACTTTATTATTATCCATTGAATACCCGAAGTAATATGTTTGATCTTGATAATCAAACCAATAGGATTATACGTTAATTACAATGTCAATAATATTCTGTAATAGGAACATTTTTTATATCAAATATTTCATTTATTTTTAAATCAACCATTTAGTCCCATATAACAGGTATATGACAGAATAAATTGGACCAGAGTGTATGGAGCAATTGGTAAACTAGGAATACCGACATATATGACTAAATGAAACAAAAAACGAAGTGCTGTGGATATGGTATAATTCCGAAGAATTCCAAGTCAACATAGGTCTACGACAAGGCGATCCCCTAGCTACTGTATTATTTAATCTGGTTCTGGAAGTCGTGATTCTCCCAGTCAAATAACAATGGTTCAATCTATAATAACGAATGTCATTGTCCAACTGACAAGGCAACATGTGGTGCGACATCATCGAAATGCCACCTGACAGAATGCCAAAGGTCGTGGAAACTGAGATACCATATCGTGTCAACTTGAGTGGCAGATCCGAATGGGCCCAGGGAGAACCTCAATGCATGTTGAACAGTATCACCTGGTACACCGAGGGGTCAAAGACCCTAACGGGTACAGGAGCAGGCGTTTAAGACGTCAGACCCAGGCAAAGCATAAGTGTTTGCCTTGGCAACATGACGACCGTATTTCAAGCAGAAATAGCTGCACCAATCGAATGCGGCAAAACATGCATAGACAGGAAATATAACAAAAACACCATCTATGTGAACACGGACAGTCGGGCGATCCTTTTGGCCTTAGCAAGCCACAGCTATACGTCGAAGATAGTGTGGGACTGTCACAATACCTTGAAAACCTTGGCAAAAGACATTAGAGTAATTCTTACTTGGGTGCCAAGCCATACAGGGGTAGCTGGAAATGAGGGAGCTGATAAGTGTGCCAAGAAAGGAGCTCATCTCACCCTCATGGGACCAGAACCAGCATACGGCGTTTCATACAGCGCCGTACGAAAAACTGTTTCCAACTGGGTGTCGCTTGAACACCAAAAGCGCTGGAACAGAATCACGGGACACGCTCAGTCCAAAATAATGCTAAAAGGACCATCGAGTTCCTACGCAGCAAATGCTTTTAGACTGGGTAGGAAAGAACGGCGAAAAGTGGTAGGATTCATAACTCGCCACTGGATATTCAACGCACACCTTGTAAAAATGGGGATTGAAATAACAAATCCCATTTGCAGGTTGTATGGAGAAGTGGAAGAAACCTCAAAGCACGTGGTCTTCGATTGCCCTGCCCTGTGCAGAAGGCTAGCCTCCTGTCTAGATATCTTCCTAGGCACAAATCAGGAGGGAATGCAGGAAAACATAGTCCGCCGAATCTCAATGTTCGCTAAGAATTTAGGATGGGACTCTGCTTAATACCTGTGAGTGGGGGTGCACAATAAGCCAATCAATGGCTGAGCGGCAACAATTAGGGCACCTGAACTCTAACCCCCTCGTGACTAAAGAAAAAAAAATTGTCCAACTTTTGCAAATGGCATAACTCTTAAGGTAAGTTAACATCTGTGGAAATATTTGGTGGAGACCGAAATGAATATTACACCAAGTATGTATGTATTAATGTATATCACATAAGTGAGTAAGTATGTTACAGTATATACGTGAGAATGAATGTGACTGTTATCGGCAATGTGCTAATCTCGACTGACTTTTCAGGTGACTATCGCCATGTCAACAAGGTGTGTTCAGCACACGTACACGGGGCGCATGGATATATACTACATTCTTCCCCACTGGAACCAGAATTCTGTCCAGGTAACGGATAGGCGGCTTCCTATTTCGCACTGGGTTGTATAATGTCCCACGACTACAAATTGATCGTAAACATTTTCTGGTGTGTCCTGGAGTAAGCTTGCCTGATTTCCCTTTTGACTGGTGTCATCTGGAGTCTAATGGTTTGTTGATACTTCTAAGGGCGTTAGATTCTTTGAAATTTCTTATAGACCATGTGGATTTTCATCAAACATTAGATTAACATTAGAAGTTGAAGAAAAAAACTCCATTAATTTTCTCGTCTTAAAAATTCAAAGAGTTAATAATGTACTTGATTATTCAATTTGCCGAAAACCAACACACACTGATGTGACTATTCCATATAGTTCCAATCACCTCATGTCACTTAAACTAGCGGCGTATAATTCAATGATACATAGAGCATTTCCAGTTTCCATGAACAAATGTTATTTTGATAGAGAGATTAATACAATTAAACAAATAGCAACATCCAACGGATATCCATTACATATAATAAATGAACTAATTAAAGGAAAAGAGAGAAAAAGTGGCATTACAACTAATATTTCCTAAGCAAACTAAAGAAATAAAATCTTATAAAACCATCACATATGCAGGAAATAATTCTAATAATATTTCAAAGATAATATATTTAGCAACAAATACAACCATATCTTTTGCAACAGAAAGTAACGTACAAAGTACAAAATTGTTGAATATAAAAACAAAAATATCACCATTGAAGAAATCAAGTATATATAAACTTAAATGTCCAGAATGGAATGCTGTCTATTTGTGAAGACCCTTAGAATTTTTGAAATCCGATACAGTGAACACTTACGAGCATACAGATAAAAACAACCAGATAAATCCCACTACGCCAGACATCTACTTGACACCACTCATTCATTGACACCTAACACAGAACTAGAATTACTATATATTTTAGAATTTAAGAAATTAGAAGACACTTAAGAAACACACAATATGAAGTCGTCAATGAACAGATAAATCTAGGGAGTTCTCCACTTTTAAATTGTCTTCTAAGTTATAATTGTAAAGATCAGTAGATATAATTTTCCTGGTTTTCTATATCATTGCACAGTTATACTGATCTTAATCGGGAAATATGATATCCAGGATATCCCCATAGGGCTAATAATATCTAAGCTTTAATATTTGTAATATCATATCTTCTTCTTTTTTCTATGAACATATATTAAGTCAATCACCAGGTAGGTCACTTCATGATGTAGCCAAAAATAAGTATGAAACATCAGGTAGCCATCAAATGAAATGTAACTTCTGTGATTCTGACGATGATATTTAATATCGAATCGATTGTCGATTGTTTAGAATTTTACACATTTTTTCAATATATTGTGGAATTAGCTAGAAACAGTAAGTTTCATTTAAATTACTAATGCGGTAATGCTTTTCCCATAGGAGTACCACAATCTTCAGTTTCAGTTTCGCCTGTGGAATACCAGTTTCCGAGCAAATTCAAGGATCATTCCCAGTATGCTGCGGGCTGGTATCTGGGAAGCATTCCCTTATCCGGCACCTGGAGGATTAGCAGCCACACACGTTATGTATGTATCTAGTTATCAAGATTTGATACCTGTAAGAAATACAGTGTAAGTTGAACTCAAGAATTAACTGAATATTATATTTTTGATGTGCAAAAATTACCATTTATTTTCCATGCAAAATTATACAAGCCACACTATTTGTCTGATGTGCTGTCGACTTCTGCATTTTTCTTGACTATGTCTCAATTCACGGGCAAATAGGTAAAAAATGGAACAAAACACCAGGGATATTAGATTTTGAGGATTTGGAGAGGTTGGTTATATCTTCCAATAAAGGTAATCACATAATTAGTATACGCGCTCAAGATTTCCAACTATTGGAAAATGGATATATGACATGGAAAAAGGAACGATCCTACTTACCGAAATTAAATCAGTTAAAGTATGTGCAATTTAGGAAAGGATCTAAGAAACTGTATTATAAGTTAGAACTAGAAAATGAAGATTTCCTTGAAGCTAATATTTTACATCCCAAATTTAAATTGAGCTTGCCTGAATCCAACTCTTCAAACAGAGGATTAAATAATTGTTAAGATATTTTGGCACAACTTGCCCAGTGCAGAAAATCTCGAAGATTTAGGACATTGTGTCACATAAATTTGGAAATGTTTATTGCTACAACAAATTTTTTTTAACCAAGCTTTTGTTAACCAAGTGAATCATCATACTTCACATTTTATTTAAATATGTGATTTTATTTCATTTTTTGTGAAATTCATGAACGAATAGATTTAATGTATTATTCTCTTTGTTTTATGTCTGTTTCTGATTTTGTTTCATGTTAAATATTACTACAGCTCGTTTTTTCTTGTTTATTTGATGATACTTGAATCAAGATTTTGTGAAATAACTGTGAAAACATTCTGAATAAGAAGTTTAATTTAGTAATTTTTTAATTATTTTTTTATTTAGATAATTTACAAATTAAACACATTTTAACTCAAACAAAACCACGAATGCAATTCAATCTATGAAAAAAAAGTAAGTTAGTTCACAATAGTAATAACTTGTCGATTTATGAAATGCTAACTATGAAATCAACTTACTAATATACATAGCAGTACTTACTATGGTAAATTTTCTAAATATACTTGCTATATTTTTGTGGTGTGGATAAAATAAAATGTGCGTCCAGGTAAACTTGCTATGTGATTATTTTGAAAATAACAAGCCACACTTAATAATAGTAACTAAAAATGTTTGAACATTTTACATTGCAGGAAAAATAACTAATTTTTCCGACAATATTTGAGAAGAGTATTAAAAGTTAAGTTCTTAACCCGAATTTCAATTACCCCTAACAAAAATAACAAAAAATATGGACACCGACATTTCATAAAACTTTAAATTAGCATAGCTAAAACTGAACATTTTTGAGTTACTATGTTTTTCATTTTCACGGCAGATTTGGTGTTTTAATTTTAAAATCCTTCCTAACAAAACCTTTAAGTGTGCTAGAGTGTATTAACCCTCTAAAGAGTTTGGGGTTATTTAAGGAATTCTTGGGTGCTTGCCTAAACTTCTCTGGTGCCCTATTTTTCGAATCTGACATAAACTCAGAAGAATCCACCCCTTCTTCGACTCGAAGCTAGTCGACTGGCGAGCACAGATTAGTCTACGGGGTAATATGACATCTAAACGAGCACTGAAGTAAGTAGTGTGATGAGGAAAAGTCTCGTAATAATTTTTTTTGATTTCAAACAGAAAACTAGTACACAATGTTAGAAAATATATTTTTTAACTGAGATAAAGTGGTTTTTTTAAAATTTTGGTGTATGAGCATAAGTTTTAAACCATCTGAAAATGTAGTTTAATGGACATTAGGATTTTTTTTCATCCTTCAAAAACTTTTGGCACCGTTGCGGAACATTTGGCAAACCCTGTGTGCAAATTTTGTGTAAAAAATGATATCTGATACATTCCGACCAATATATCTTTCATTATTGAAAGAAAATATTCCGAAAAATTACGAGTATCGCGTATAAGTTATGACATGAACGTCTCATGCATTATTAATATCATTCAAATTCGACGGAATTAGATGAAGAGGAAAAGCAAAGTCGACCGATCAGAATAACAAGGTCGGAATAAATAAAATTGTTACGAACGATATCAGCTGGAGGGGCGTGTTGGAGACCTGTTAATAAAAATATGGGCGTCTGGTATTTTGATAAATCGATATCTACCGTATATTGAATCGTCGGTTAGATCAAAAGAAAAAATGGAAATGCATGAGGTGTAAAATAATAAATCCGAGCAAAATATAAGAAAATTTCTATACTAAACAAGATATAACAAAATCAGAATGAAACACGAAAATTTCAAATTAACTAATTATTTTTAAATTATAATGAAGAAAAACAAAAGTGACTTTTATTTTCTTTTCGGAAAATATCTTTTTTAAAACAGACAAAAATAATTTTTAGTTTTATTTCGAACTATACAAAGCGTATAACAGAGTATCAAAATTAACAAAGAGTGAGTAAAAGTGTTAACATACGGTATATATATATATATATATATATATATATATATATATATATATATATTTGTATGGAAATTTCTTGGATTAAGGTCATTAAACAAATTTTGGACGTTTCTTTTAATACATTTTTTTATTGATTACGTACGTTTCGACATAATCCTGTCATTATCAAATCACCTACAATAAAATTAAAATATATCTTTACAAACAGAAACTACACTATAATTAAAAAGTAAAAACAGTTAAAATTTCAACTCTCAAAATAATCAAATTTGTTCAATTGACAATGAAATAAATTACCTGTTTGTTGGGACTTCACATGGTTAAAAGATCTTAAAACTAATTTAAAATTGCTTTTTAAAAATATGAGTTTCCATGTCAAACATTCTCCTTCTCTTATCACAGCTCAATTAGTTTTAAATAGTATTTGCAAAACATGCATTATTGGTTTTTGACTCATACATAGTGCACTTTGAAATTTTTTATTTGATAGTACAAGCGATATTTCACAATTTTTAGTACATATTGAATAGTAAGATACAAAAAGTTTCAGAGGTGGTACTCAAATACTTATCTGTGTTATTATTTTTTCAATATGCCGTCATAAATAATACTAAGATTTTGATGTCATTTCTGGAATTGATACTGTTGGAATTTTGTTTAATATGGATCATTTCTAAAACCGTTCTAGCCTTATCGTTTTTTTCTTTTGCAAGAATTTTAGTTTGGTCATAGTTAAAAGAGTGTCCTCTTTGTTGTTTATGATGTGAGAGTGTTGTAACATCTGTTTTAGAGTATTTGTGAGTTTGTGGTCTTTTTTGCAAATATTGTTTAGTCTGACCAATGTATGTACTGGGACAGTCTTGGCAAGGCATTTGATACACTGTATGTGTTTGTTTGTTTTTATTTATTTTTGGTTTCATTTTGGAGAAAAATATCTTGTTGGTATCATTAAGTTTGTGGGAAATAGATATTTTTTCCTTTTGCGTTATTTTGTTTATTTTTTCAGACAAAACATTTACGTAGGGAAGCGAAATATAAGTATTGGATTTTTTATTGGTTTGGGAGTTGTTGTATATGGAGTGAATTCGTTTATTGATAATTGGTGATATGTAGTGGGTAGTTGTTTTCTGCTAGAATGGTTTTAATTTTTTTTAAGTTAGCTTCTCTAAATTTATGATGTGAGCGTTTAATAGCTCTATCAGTTAGATTATTTATAACACTCTTCTTATGACATAGTGGCGCTTTTGGAAAAAAGTTTGTGAATCTATGAGATGCATCTGGTTTTGTATACCAGTTTGTTGTAATATTCCCGTTATTGTCGTATGAGATGGTGGTGTCTAAAAAATTTATTGTTTTGTTATTGTCTGTTTCGATTGTGAACTTTAGTCTCTCATTGAAATTATTAAATTTATTCAAAATTTCATCAATTTTATCATTAGGTACACAAGTCAAAATGTCATCAACATACCTTTTTAAAGAAAACTGGCTGAAAATTTAAGGAATTTAAAACTTGTTTCTCAACATATTCCATGACCAGGTTAGCTATAGTTGCTGCAAGAGGAGATCCCATTGCAATTCCAAAAATTTGAGAATAAAATGTATCTTCAAATTGAAAATAAGTTGATGAGAGACATAATTGTGCGCCGTTAAGAAATTCTCCCAAATTCAATATATATAAACAAGAAGTACGAATAGTGCGTGACATATGAACAATAAGCAACGAATAGATTAGTGGGTATTGTAGTTTTGCAGGTGTTTTTCAGATAAAGCTGTAGACATAACTCCTCCCGTCTTTAGGTTTAGAGAAACCTCTAGTAGGAATCTATAATGTCCAATCAAAGTCGAATGAAATCTCTCAACTGGAGAGTTAGAATTACTATATTTTGCAGTGGTAAAATGTAAATGAATATGATGCAATTTACAGTCTTGGATGTCGAAGTTTTTAAATTCTGTGCCTTGATCTGTTACGATGAAATTAATTCAAGGAGTTTATCGACTTCTGCTATTCCTATTACGCTATCTAAAGGGTGAGTTTGATCGTAACGTGAAAACGGGTCTATAATAGTTAGATGTTATTTGTTTGATATATGAAATACATCTAAATGTATATGCTCGAAAGGTTTTGATGATTTGGGTGTTAAATTGAATTTGATTACTGGTTGGTTTGTATCGTATTCATTTTTTAAACATGTCTCACAATTATTAATATATTTTTCAATATCGTCGCTCATTTTTGGCCAATAATATAACAAACTAAGTGATTTTTTCACTTCATTGATTCCTCTGTGTCCTGATTTATATATGTGACTGTACTCAATTTTGGCTTTTTGTTCTTCAGTTTTTTCTATGTCTCTTGAAACTTTCGGACGTTGAATAAATTCGAGTGCTGAATTTTTGAACGTATTTTGAACAATAACTACGAATGTTTCCATTAAGGATTCGTTTTGGAAGTATAAAGCGTAGTTTTGTTTGGGGTCAATGTACTCTTCAATAAGTTTAATTATGTTTTATTCCGTATTGAATTTTAGTACTGTTACGTATAATCTGAAGTTTTCCAAAATTTTCTCGCGCGTAATTTGAGAATTCATTGTTTCTCCTAGCGTGAGGTAAATTTGATTTTTATACATATTTAAGGGTTTCTCTGAAATGGGAATGTTTAGTATTGATATTCTTGATTAGTTTGTTCTCTAGGTATTGTTAAGCCAGAAATGATATTTATACGTTTGTTTCGTTTAATTTCCTAATTTGTGTCAAACATTTTTAATTCGACTGTTAGATCTATATTGTCTAAATTCGGGAGATTATCATTCATTTGCAAAACTTCGTCAATGTCATTTAAATCGGTTTCGTCATAATTTACAGCTATTGATTCGGTTTCGAATGCGTTTAGATTTTGAACATTTTGCGAAACAGCATCTGACACTTCATTATTCTTTCCTTTCAAATACTTGATTTCGTAATTTCGGACTTCTCCAGGAGCAAATACATTTTTTGCAACTGATAGTGTTCGAGGGATTTCAACATTATCGATAATCTGGGCGTCTATTAAAATTTCACGGGTATCAACCCTAACTGGAAGTTTTTAATTAATAGATCTCTCATTTGCGTTTACGCAAAAAGAAAATTGGGCGTCATCAAATTTTCTATATTTAAAAGGTATCTCTACGTATTGATTTATTAATTACTGATTATTAGGATCTATATTCAAATTCACATTAATTAGATCTTGTAATCCGATGATTCCATCGTAAAAATCGTGAAAATCATATAGGATAAAATCTATAAGATAATTATTACATTTCAGTTCATTAAATGCTGGTACCGTTGCTTGGTATCTTAAATTTTTACTTCCTAAAGTAATATCACTTTGATAAATCGTTTCTGGACAAAATTGTTGAATTATCGATGTTTTTATTATAGATCTAGTACTACCAGTGTCTATTGGTAATTTTAATTTTGGATTCTTAATTTCTATGTATGGCAAGGCTTTTTTGGAAACAATGTTAATTTCTGTTACTACCTCTCGTTGGATGGGCCTGGTATAGAAAAATTTTCTTTATAATTTTATATTTCGTGATTATTATCGGGTTCTATTGGCTCGTAATATTCATTTTACAAATTGGGCCATTATATTGATTAGAATCTAACTCTTCGGATATGAAATACGGTATTTGATTCGTATTTTTTCTAAAATAGGTAATTATTATTTTGGAAACGATTTCTCGTTTGCAATGAAGGGTTTCGTGACATTGTAGACAGTGGTTGTGGGTTTGGCAATTGGTTTTCTGGAATTTGATTTGGTCTGAATGCATTTATAGGTGGACCAAATTCTTCACGATTTGTTAAGAATTTTCTGTTTTGTGGAATGGGTTGTATATCGATTGGTTGGCTGGGGAATTGTGTGACATTATTGTTATTTTGTTGAAAGGATTATGATATGATCAATTATTGAAATTGAATTGACGTGGATTGTTATTTGGAAACTGAGCATTTTCAGAATTGTTTTGGGAATTATTTCTAGGATCGTAATGTTGCGTATTATTATTTGTTCTGTTTGGTTGGTGAGATCTGTCGTTGAGATTTCCGTACATTTTTTTAAAGTTTTCGAATTCTGTAACATAACCCATTGCGTCCTCTAAGCTGCCCGGTTTTTTCAAATGCATATTATTTTCTAATATACCACTACATCCCACTATAAATGTATTCAAAGCAATTTTATTATAGTTGTTTATTTGACATTCTTTTTCTAATTGGTTCATATTTATATCATCACTAACCCTTTGTAATATTCTAATCCTAAGTAACTGTAACCTACTTCCAAAATCAAGTGTTCTCCTATAAGAGGTCTAATTCTCGTCAGTTCCTGTCTTGAACAATCTAAATTAAGTCTATCGGCAAAACATTGGATTAAAGCTTGTTCCAATTTATCCCAATTATTTGTTTCAGTTCTATTTCCAACCATAAATTCCTCTCGCCCTTCTAATTTTTCTTTAACACATTCAAAAATATGTGCTTTTAATTCAGGATCATTATATGCATTATAAGTAGTTATTGAATTTTCACATTTCAGAATAAACTTATTTAAATAATCACAATCACCATTAGCACCATTGTAAGGTTCAATATTGTTGACCTTTTGATTTAAGAGGTCTCAATTAATAGCGTTCGGCATATTGTTTCCGTTATTTGTATCACTCAAGTTAATATTCTTCGAACTTTTTAAAATATTGTCGATTTCAATATCACTCATAAATAGTTTTATTTACTTTTAACTAAATATATCTTTCAAGGCCTATAAATGGCGTGAAAGGCAAGAAAAGGAATTATTTGGCACTTACGTTTTCTGAAGAACTGTGTCTTATTAAGTCCTCTTCCTCTGACTCTTCGGGCACTCTGGAACTCTGCTAGATGCGATGTAACAATGTTCTGAATAACTAAGGTTCGGTCCGCACTTAAAACGTTAAAACATTAAAAGATGTGAGAATTCAAGAAAAAGTCTCACTCGAACTGGACAGTTTCTTTTAACCACAACTCGTACCGGATACTACTACGACTGCGCCACTTTTCTTTTCTTTTCGGAGAATATTTTTTTTTAAAAAGACAAAAATTATTTATAGTTTTATTTCGAACTGTAAAAAGCGTATAACAGAGTATCAAAATTAACAAAGAGTGAGTATAAGTATTTACATACGGTATAAATAGCTTATATAAAGTTTTTATGTTGCAGTCTTGCAGGTGTTCCTCAGATAAGGCTGTAGACATAACTGGTGGTGCGTTTTCCAGGAAGATGACATATATGAAAAGTAAATAAAATACATCAACAGAAGTAGATGTCACAAACGTCTGATATATCAATCTAGTGTATATACATTTCGTATATTAGAACCAAAACCTAATTAAAATAATATATTTAAAAGAAATGTGAAAATAATACATAATAATCTTCAAAAGTCTCTCGGGTCATAGGTATTAAGGGACAACTCGGAAATACCTCTCTAAGAGCACAAAATTGCTATCCCGGAGTATTTATCATAATAAACAGTGTAATAGGCCTGCACTGAGATACCAAGGATCAATTCACGAAGTATCCACTGTTTTCAACTAGCGAAGTACGAAGGGTCAACTCGCGACGTACCTCAAATCAATGTATTGTTTGTAATCTCAGATATCAAAATAATGACTTATGAAACAGTTACTTTATAAATAGCGTCTGTAATAATTGCAAAATGCTACAAATCTTTTGACCTCACTAGCGTTTAATGAGACTGGGTAATGCTGAATTGCTGAATATTTTGCTTTGTCTGGTGAAACAATTTCATTTGATAAGTGGTGACCTAAATATATGAACTCTCGCCTGAATAATTGGAATTTTTGTGGATTTAACTTCAAATTGAATTTACGACATACGCCGAATACTTTTCTACGATTGCTTAAATAATGATTTTCCGAAATTCCTATGACAACTATGTCATCAATATAAAGAAATGTTTTTTCTGGAGTTAAACCTGAAAATGCTGTCGCTATATTGCTATACTCAACGGAGTGTATTTTCTCGAAGATTGTTCTAAAGGTATTTGATGAAAACCTGACATAAGATCTAAGACTGAAAACCATTTTGATCTGCCTAACTGATCCAAAATTGCATCTATACGGGGTACTGGAAATTTATCTGTGACTATTTTCTTATTTAACTGCCTAAAATAGATACAAAGTCATCATGCCTTCTCATGACTTACTGATTTTTTTGGAACGAGCAATACTGGACTGTTATAAACTGAAACTGATGGTTCTACTATTCCTTGGGTTAGTTTCTCTACTTGATTGTTAAGCTCTGCTGTTTGTGAATGTGGAGTGCGATGATTTTATATATATATATATATATATATTATATATATATATATATTTATATATATATATATATATATAAATATATATATATATATATATATATTATATATATATATATTTATATATATATATATATATATATATATATAAATATATATATATATATATATATATATATATATATATTGTATAGGGTTTCTATATTCATTTATTATTTGAAACTAAAAAAATCGTTAAGCATGTATAACAACTTTATCAGAGAGTAGGGTTCAATTGCGCCATTCAAGTTACGTACGAATGAGAAATTGGAGAAAACAGTAACTGCCTTGTCCAGTCTTATGCCCAATGTGGGAGGCCCAAAAGCTTCAAAAAGGCGAATCTTAGCTTCTATGGCTCAATCTCAGATCCTCTATGCCGCCCCAGCGTGGTGCGCGGTTACGTATAATAAAAGACTTAAAAGAAAACTAGTTAGCGCACAGAGGCTGATGTCGATCAGAGTGGCTAGTGCGTATAGGACAATATCTGCTGAAGTATTGGGAGTGATATCTGGTATCCCCCCCATTGACCTCTTGATTGAAGAAAGAAAGGCGATTAACGAGGGAGTGAACCAAAACGTTGCACGTACATCCTTAAAGACATGTTGGCAAGAGCGCTGGAAAACTAGTACGAAGGGACGATGGACTAACAAAATAATTCCAGATATCGAAGAGTGGATAAATGGATTCTGTGGCGAAGTCGATTACTTTCGGAGGCAAGCACTCTCAGGGCACGGTTGCTTTAAGTTATTCCTTTACAAGAGGAAGAAATCGGACACTGATCGCTGTCAGTACTGTAAGAACGTGGACGACGTAAAGCACACATTGTTCCTTTGTCCCAAATGGGACGAGATCAGAGCAGGGTGCGAAGAAGAGAGAAATAACTTGTTTACCATTGAAAATTTTTCAAGAGACTTAGTTAACGGTGAAAATGCATTGGAAAGTTCATATAAAGTAGTAAGAACAATTATCGAGACCAAGGAGAAAGAGATGTACTCAGTGAGCTGAACGGCATACCTGCCACCACATCGGAGTAACGCGAGAGTGGTTCCAATGTGGTGTGTCAGAGGAAACGAGGAGAGGTTTTTAGTCGGTAAAAATCCGACACTACCAGCAACAACATCACTGGTGTCTTATGTAAGATTTTCCTCTCCATTGAATATATATATATATGTGTATATATATATATATATATATATATATATATATATATATATATATATATATATATATATATGTATATGTATATATATATATATATATATATATATATATATATATATAAGAGAACCTCGGGTAGTGACCGTAGAGAAAAAACCAAACAACTAAGTAGGGATGCGGTCAGAGGAGGGCTGAATCAGAAGACTCCTTTTTGACTAGTTAAGCTTTCGAAAATGTTTATTTTCATCATCAGAACATCTACAATGAGTGATAAATATCATTAGTGACTTATAAACCATTATAACAAACGATTTGACTTACCAAAGTGAGTTGAAAAAGAAAGACATCGTAAAAAACTTTAAAATTTTCAATGGACATATATTTAAAATTTACATTGATTAGGAGAGCAAAACACAAAAAACTCCAACAATTGGCCGATAATAAAACAGCCCTGAGGTAAAATCTCTCACATTATACCAACAAGGTTAGATAAAAATTAACATTACTCAACAATTACAACTCTCACTAATAACTATTGCTCTACTGACAAAACTGAATAGGAAAGCCAAACGTTTTAAATTATTTTGTATAGTTGTATATATAGTATATAATGTGAGAGATTTTACCTCAGGGCTGTTTTATTATCGGCCAATTGTTGGAGTTTTTTGTGTTTTGCTCTCCTAATCAATGTAAATTTTAAATACATATATGTATGTCCATTGAAAATTTTAAAGTTTTTTACGATGTCTTTCTTTTTAAACTCACTTTGGTAAGTCAAATCGTTTGTTATAATGGTTTATAAGTCACTAATGATATTTATCACTCATTGTAGATGTTCTGATGATGAAAATAAACATTTTCGAAAGCTTAACTAGTCAAAAAGGAGTCTTCTGATTCAGCCCTCCTCTGACCGCATCCCTACTAAGTTGTTTGGTTATATATATATATATATATATATATATATATATATATATATATATATATATATATATATATATAACAAAATATGTTCATCCAGAACTGGGTGTAGCAGTCAACAGTGGGGCTGGTGAGAAATCAAACAATTTTCAATTTTATTATTCATCAAGCTTTCAACCCTTGTTTGGGGTCTTCCTCAGGATGACTACAAATATTATATATTTAAAACCAATACGTTACAAAACATAGTCGTACTTACTAAAATGGATTGTCAGATCGACTATACCATAAAAGTTGGAAACAATAAAAACTCCATAAACAATATATACATTTAAAAATAACATAAAAACCGTTACAAACAATAACATTGTACTGATTATGTTATGTACTGTTATTGTTTGTAATGGTTTTTATGTTATTTTTAAATGTTTTTTGAATGTATATATTGTTTATGGAGTTTTTATTGCTTCCAACTTTTATGGTATAGTCGATCTGACAATCCATTTTAGTAAGTACGACTATGTTTTGTAACGTATTGTTTTTAAATATATGATATTTGTAGTCATCCTGAGGAAGACCCCAAACAAGGGTTGAAAGCTTGATGAATAATAAAATTGTTTGATTTCTCACCAGCCCCACTGTTGACTGCTACACCCAGTTCTGGATGAACATATTTTGTTAATATTCATCAGTCAAACGTACCAATACTTTTGTTATATATATATATATATATATATATATATATATATATATATATATATATATATTTAAAAATAAAGACACACACAGTCGATGGTCTCATTTGACCTCACTGTACTGAATAATATACAACTAAAACGTGATAATATTGTATTTGCAAACAGTCGTGATTTGGTTCTGATTAATATCTTTCCTATAATGTTTTAGTGACCTACGAGTTCACTGGCAGCCGATAATAATTCCTAAAACTATTTGTCTTTATGGCTCGTCACAATAGTACTTATATTGTTGGTTTGGTAGCAAACCACGTTCCAAAAAAAGTTCCCAGTTTTTCTAAATAAAAAAATATCTAAGAATACAATAATGTCTCTATCGTATCTTTTCTCTTTGAGTAAATAAGCCATAAGAATTTTTCTCACTTTTATTTTTGGTATTTTCCGACGTGGAAAATTCTTCGTGAGGATAATTATATTATTTATTTGCACGCAGCTCGTAGCCTCGGGATCTTAGTGGTATTGATTGACGATTGTTCGTCAGCTTGTTAGAATTAATTCCCTCGCTCCCTTATTGGCTGGTAACTTTGCAGTTTGGCTTACAACGTTGTCTCCCTCATAAATTTTGTGGTTGATCCGTAATAAAGTTTATCATTTCAGTATAAACAAAATTCCAGGAATTTCATTCTAAACGATCCTTTGGGTGACTCTAAAACGCAACATATCAAAAAACCGTCGTTGTGAATTAATTTCTGGATAAAAATTCAAAAAGTATTATTGAATAATCTTATCATTCATTCAATATCGCTTCTTGAATCTTTCTGAAAAACAAGATACCATAAAAATCTAACCTAACCAGAAAGTTCTTTGATCTGCCTTGTATATAAAACATTGTTGATCCAACTATAGAGAGAGTCAGATATTCTATAGGGAAAACAGTAACCATCGTCAATTAGGCGGCGACGTCGAAACGTCGACATTTTCGATTGCATAAACAAAACCTCATCCATGGGAATAGAGGCGAATCCCTTGGTAATCAAACGCGTGAAGAATATACTGATGTATACACAAACATAGGCGTATCAATGGGATTATTTCTCAACACCAAAATTAATCAAAAACATGAAGAAGAGCCCTAATTACTTACTTGGTTTTGGAGATGTAGTATGAAGAGTCAAAAATGTTACCTTTCCAAGTATGATAAATAATCTTTAGTAACTGTCTTCACTTACAAAGCCCTAGCCGGGGGTGTTTTAATGAAGTTGATCTCCCCGAAACGAAAAAAATAGTGAATTCATTCGTCGTTTTGTTTAAACAGTGAGTTTTATTGGAAAAAAATGTCGTACTAAAGGAAATTTTAAGTTATTTAAAAAAAACCAACAATACTGCCCTGCTAAGACATTATTACTTGTGTAATCAATGAGTTACTTGTTTGGACAAAGCTATTCTAAACAAAAGAATAAAACTTTCTATAATATTATTATTAAGGTAAGCATGTTTTAAGTTAGATATTTACTTAGGTATCGAGTTATGATTGTGCTTAACCAATGAACACATCATTTACACTTATTTTAAGCTGATAACAAAAATTACAATATCGTCATTTAAAGTTTTAGTTTTAGCAATGAATATTCTTTGCTTTTAGTACCTATCTTTATTTTTGCTGTAAAATATCTGACCATTCAAAAAAAATTCTAACTTTGGTGCCAAATCAACAGCTAGCTACGAAATTTAGCAATATTATTAGACAAAAACGGAAAGGACAAGAGCTCAATAATGACAACTTATCAACGGTTCAAGATTGTGAACCATATCCGGAAACTAAACAAGTAAACAGTAAGTCATAAGAAAATAAAGTAGGTAAAGTTATAATTGTTTTACATAATACAAATTACAGAAAAGCCACTATCTGATGAATACAATGTGCGTCCATTGCCTGCATTATCTCCTAACATTCCCGATAATAACTTAAATAGTATATTGAGTACCCCAACGTCAAATAATGAGAAAAAGCGATCAGACATCGAAGACGAAATTCTAGAATACGAATCTATAATTGAACAGAGAAGTGAGCCACAATGTTCGGATGCTGGTATGTTTGGACCAATATCTTGTATTTTAATTTTTGTAAGTAAACTATGTTTTTAGGAAAGGTAAATATAAGCATTACATCTAATGTTTTGATTCTGAAGCGTACCAATAACTGAGAGGAAGCAGTAAAAGACGTGCTTAACGATATTATAGACTTAGATTTAAATAAAAGCGAAAAAAACAGAGAAATGAGTTACAATAAAAAAGGAACAATAATAAAAAGGTTAATATATGATACTTCTGTGAAAGAAAGGAAAGAAGCAAAGAAGAATTATAGAATATCAAAATATATTGCAAGAAGCTCATGAAATGATAAATGTTATAGAAAATGTCTACAAAACCTTACTACGGAAAGACAAATAAAAACTGGTCTCTTTCTGTTTTTTCATTAATATCATCAATTGTGAAAGCACTGCTATAAATTGCATAAAGCTCAAATATTTCGTATCGGGTCATAAATTTATGATTACTGACTCATTCCAGCACCAAGTACAGAAGTCATTCAAACAAAAAGACAAAGTTTTGGATTTTGATGATTACAAAAACTTTGTTGGAACATCTAATAATGGAAAAACAACTTGTATTGAAATGAGTGTTAATAACTTTTTAGACGTCCAAGACTGTTCATCAATGTTCATACTGAATAAAACGGTACCAAAACCATATTTATGAAACTTTTGTGGACGTAAATTTTTTTAGGGATTCGAAGAAACTATTTTACAACATAAAATTTAATGAAGAGTTAGTTCAATTATATTTTTTGACAGCAAAGCTTTGAAGGAAGGTGTGGCTAAACCAAAAAAAGATCTTCTCCAAGAGGAATAAGTGCAGTTCGAAAACAGAATTTAATTCAGAAACTACAAGGAATGTGTTTACCGAAAAGTGGGCTGAAGTTTTGGGAGGAGTCGCTTGAAACTATGGAAAATATTGAGATAATAATTAATTTTTTCAATAAATATATTCTATTAAAAGAATTGTTGCTTTTCACCAAAATGTATAATTATAAGAAATAAACGTTTTCCTCTTTAATATGAATTTATCGTATTTTACTAGTTTTTGTCGAATTTCCTTAGCCAATAGGTCCTAAGTGGTTGTTGCTAAGACGAAAAGTCGTAAATATTACGATAAAACGACATAATAGCTTATAGTTAAAAGGGCAAAAGCAAATTCTGTTTTCTCTTACTATTTATAATTCACTGCTATTCGAATATAAACAATTTATACCTTTTTTCATCAGTAGTTCAAAAAGTTCCTTCAGATGTCATGGAAAAGTACTAATCCAGTTAAGTTTAGAAAACTTTCAATAAGCCGTAACTTTACTTTAATTAGATACTACCTTCGTCTTAGCAGGGCAGAATAATTAGGACGGAAAACAAGCTTATCATTAAATTTACATTGCAGATGATATTCTGTTGTTTTTATTGTTTCTCAATTATTAAAAAGGTGAATGGATAATTTTAAACTTTGGCGGCATGAGGAGGGAAGATTAATATTAGTGAATAAAAGGATATATTAGAATTAACGAGTACACAGTCAATCAGAGCGCTCAATTTTCCTTATACAGAACGACAATCAGATTCCTGTCCAAAACAGAGAGAGACAGAGAGAGAGAGAGAGGGAGAGAGAGAGAGAGAGAAATTCGATAAATTTCTGTCGAATTGGATTTTGTTTTAAAAGTTAGAGTTGTACGGTATGTGTGGTTGCCCTGGTGTAGGATAGTTTCCCCTTCAGGGCTGTGTTGGGGGTGTGTCGGGGGTTTTAGTGCGCGTTCTTATATTGAGTTTGGTATAAAAAGTGTCTAGAAATTTTTTTGGAAGAGTGACTAAGAAGCATTTTAAAAAGGTGTACAGAATTGAGATTTTGGAGAGGGCTTTTCGCTAGAAAGTATTCGGAGGAAATGTTCTATCGATAGATATCGGGAAATTATATTCGAAAGCAGCGAAGTTTGAAAAGTGTATGCAATGGTGCGACAAAAAGTGTCTAGAATTGGGACTTACTAGTGAATTACGTATCGGGATTGTAGGTTGTTCAGACGGGAAGGAATTGGTTCGATGTCGATATTGACATATACGGTGTTTCTGGGTAAGTGGAATGCCTTGTATGGGCAGTATCTGAAAATTGACTGCTCACAAGATCGAAGCACTCTTACGAGATGGTCGGGAAGGGTGCTCTGTAGTCGACTATAGGACGGATATAAAGGGTGTTAATTTCAGGACTTCCCACCCTAATTTTCTCGAAATGTGTGTATTTAAAAGAAATCCTGGGACACGTCAACAAATATATCGAAGGGGACAACTTTTTATCATAAAGGCAACGCGCCCCCTTTCACCCCCTGCCAGGGGGAGTTGCCAACTTCAAAATCCTAAATGGGAAGGGGTATAGAGTTATACCTCATTTTAAAGGTCTTTTTAATCTCTACACGTCGGATTTTGTTTTTTTTCAATTGATCTATTCTTTGTCGAAATATTTAGGAAAATCTGTTTGCTGCTTCGTACCGTTAAAATAAAAACTGCAATTGTTTGTTTTGTTATTCCTTTCAACTTTTTTGTATAAAAAAATGCAAAGAAATGTTTTTGATAGAGAAAATAAAAGACATGATACCTATTGAGTTGTTTACCATACTTACCAGTTGTGTGAAAAAGCAATTTATTAAAAATGGTTTACACTTTAGCTGAAAAAGTTGAAATAGTGTTAATTTACGGCGCCGAAAACCAATGTGCTCGACGAGCTGCTGCAATATTTAACGAAAGGCACCCAGATAAGAACACCTCTCATAGGTATGTCCTAAATTTAATCGCCAAATTTACTCAAACAGGATCTGTTGCAAATTTAAAACATGATCAGCCAAGAGTTTTGAATGAAGCCACTCAAATTGAAGTGATAGGTTATTTTGGTATGAATCCTAATACTTTGTTACGTACCATTTCTGCTGCAACTGGAATTTCCTTAGGCTCTGTCCACAAAATTACAAAAATTGATAAATTCCATCCCTATAAAATGAAAGTATTTCAAGAGCTGAGTGAAGACTATTTTGACAGAAGAATTGAGTTTTGTGAACAAATGACTACAATTATTAATGACAATAACGAATTTTTAAAAAATATCTGCTTCACTGATGCTTTTTATTTAAATGGTTTTGTCAACAAACATAATTGCAGATATTGGAGCAATTAAAATGACCATGTATTTGTCGAAGGGCATACCCAGCATCCCCAAAAAATTAATGTATGGGCCGGTATACTAGGAAATCAAGTAATTTGTCCATTGTTTATAAATGGAAATCTAAATGGTGAGATGTACTTGAATATGCTAGAAAATACGATCAACCCGTTAATTACCGAAGCAATTGAAAATCAACTGGATAGAGATGGCAACAACTTTCTTGACGAAAATGAGTTCTGTTTTCAGCAAGATGGAGCTCCCCTTCATTATGTGCTTTCGGTCCGTCAATGGTTAAACAATGTATTTCCCGGTAAATGGATAGGGCGAAGAGGACCTATAGAGTGGCCAGCTGAGTACCCAGATCTAGCATCATGTGATTTTTTTCTATGGCGACATTTAAAATCAGTTGTTTACACACCCCCGCCACAGAATATAAGAGACCTTCGACAAAGGATTACTGTAGAATGTCGAGCAATTCGAACAGAAGTGTTTGAAAATGTGCGTCACGAATTTGAACAGCGGTTAAACCATTGTTTGGCCAACAATGGGCAACATTGCCTTCATGATAAAAAGTTGTCCCCTTCGATATATTTGTTGACGTGTCCCAGGATTTCTTTTTAAAATACACACATTTCGAGAAAATAAGGGTGGGAAGTCCTGAAATGAACACCCTGTATGTCTTATACGTATGAATTAAGGTGGGTGAGTACGTCCGAAGCTTCCGCCGAGAGCCTTAAGAAGATTAACTGGTCGTCGGACTTTATTAAGTGTGTCTGTTATGTCGGCCATCAAGTTGAGAGTGTGAGTAAATCTCACTCCCAAATAAACGGCTTCCCTGCAGATTTCGAGTTGTTTTCCCCAGAGCACGAGGCGAAATTTTGATTGCAGAAGTCGTTAGCTCATGGTGGAAAGGTGTTTAAAAACGTGGCTTGAGTCTTGTGGATGTTGAGAGTCACCTGCCATCTCTTGCGCCAGTTTCAAAATTGAGTCAGTAGATTTTGGGATAGAATGTTGAGAGAGCGGATGTCAGTAGCGGAAATGATTAGTCCGGTATCGTCCGCATATAGTTGGATATTGTCCTTGGGGTGTCTTGGTATTTGTGTATCATACGTATAAATTATGTATAATAATGGAGCGAGTATCGAGCCTTGAAGAACGCCAGTCTGGGTTGTAAATGAATCGGATAGGCTGTCCCCAACTTTGACGCTGTTCGATCGTTCGGTGAGGTAGGGATATCATAATTTTACGATTTCATTTGATAGTCGGATATTCAGTAGCTTTCTCACTAATCCGGCGTGCCAGACTTGATCGGACGCTTTTTGAAAGTCCATGACAAAGGCGGCTGAACAGCGTCGTTGGTTCAAAGCTCGGGTGACGATAGTTTGAAGGTTGGTGGTGGCGTTCTGACAAGAGTGGCCTGGCCTGCATCCGAATTGATATGCCGAAATTATATTATTTTTGGTACAAAAGTCCCAGATTCTCTATTTTAACAATCGTTCAAAGATTTTACCTAGGACGCTGATTAATGAAACATGGCGGTAGGATTCAGGCTTTGTAGGGTCTTTGCTGGGTTTGAGTACGAGAACTACGTTGACTGATTTCCAACAACGAGGAAAGTAAGAGAATGCCAAACAGGCGTTCAGCAAGGCATAGAGCGGTGACAAAATCTCCTCTGGTAGATTTTTAAGTGCCTGTCTCGAGATTCCCTCGTGCCCTGAGGCACTGCTTCTCCCCGCTCAGAAAGCCCGCTGAACTCCTTCGATTGTTACAGGTATAATAAGCGGAGAATTCTCATTTAGCGGAATGTGAACGTGAGGGATACGAGTTATGCTGCGAGTGAGGACGTCTGTTTTGATGGCAAAGTCCATGAGGAATCTTGGATTGTCAGGTGGTGTAAAGACAGTTTGTAGGTTATTTTTGAAGGCGGTGGCTTGGTCTTTAGGGGTATAGATTGAATATTTGAAAGAATTAGTAGTAGTTTTCTTTCTTAGTTTTAATAGTTACTTCTGTTATAAGAATTATTTTAAATTTTAGATAATCTGTTAAAAGCATTCAATAAACAGAGGAGAGCAGAATTAACTTCCAATTTACAGTCTGATGAGGATGAGGTGCCAGTTGTGAAAAGGACAATAATCCCAACGAAAAAATATATGTTTGATGATAGTGATTCAGATGGTGGTGTAGAAGAAAACAAAGGGTCAAAATTTGGTACTATTAAACCACAATTGGCATATAATAGGAAGCTTTCATTTACTAATAGTAAGTTTTTATCAATGATTTTACTTTTGACACATTATTGTTATTATTTCTATTTACAGACACCACTTGTAAAGATATAGCGAAAAGCAGTAGAAGTCTATCGATGTCTACGACTTATTTTAACAAAAATACACAAACTGATGAACTGTCTCATGAAAATTCAACAGAAGGTATTTTTAATATCTGAATATTATTCTCCGTTTTTTAAGTATATAAATACTCTTTTTTTTGGTGCCTTTTTTTACCTAGGCCTCAGTGAACATTAAAAATGACAATTTTTTTTATTAATCCTCTGATATTAGGAGTACCTTGTAATGTCGAATAAGCATAACTCGTTCATTTATGCCAATAAAAAAATAGCGTAGAGTATTTGTAGATAACTGGCCTTTATCCTCTCATACTTTAATATACTATTATGGATCTCTAAAATCCCTTTTAGATATGAACTTTTGTTTTGCTTTTAAAACTAGTTCATGCTGTAACTATATTATGTTGTGGTTCATCCAGACTTGTAAGACTTCTATATATTTTTCAAAGGGCATTAGAAATTTATTCGTGACTTACAAAGCTATTTAAAATTTTGTTATTATTTTACTTTGTTTTTTATAGTGAACAATTTACTTCTCTCACATATTATTGCAATCAAAGAGCAAAACAGCCAGATACAGTCCTGTCCAAGAAATGAAATTGGTAAATTTAACAGTTTGGAAAATGTGTTGACAAATATTAAACTTCCAATTAGAAGTGAAGACGACCTAGAATCTTTTGAAGCTGAACTAACCACCAAAAAAGTTAACAACTTGGTAATACACATTTTCATAATACACCTAACATATTTTTATGTATAGTTTACTTAAAAGATTGGATATTTTTCAAGTTTAGGAGGGGATAGTACGGTTTCAGCTACAAACAGAATTTTGAAGGAAGTTTTTGACGATAACCTTGCAGCCCAATTTAATTTTATTGGCAAAAACAATAACAAAAAAGCATTTAAGCCACTTAATATTAATTATATAGTTATCGGTAAGTTATACTTTTCTGTAATTGTATCTCATTAAACAAGAATTGATGTGTCCTTATTTTTTTTTGAGATAATTGGTATTTAACACTCTTACCTTCTTAAAGCCAAATTTAAATCTAACATTGTCAACTATAAAATGAATTTTGTTAATTTTATATTCTGTAAAACGTAAAATGAGAGCTGCAACAAGCATAGAAGCTGAAAATTCCATTAATAACTGGTTAAAACATGCTTAAATTGATCAGGCAGAAGAATGAAAGATTAGTAAAAGTATTATTAATTTGCATATATTGATTTTTGTGTTATTTTAAAGAAATATGTTTAGAAAATCTAAACTGAAACCTATTGTCAGTAAGCGACAACTTCACAGGAGAATCAAAAATAATATTAAATCACTTAAATGTAAAACAGAAGATCACAATATTTCTCAAATTGCTTTTCAACCTGAAGCAGATGATCAATTTTCTGCAAGGCTTAATAATCATGATGAAACATCATCTGTCTGTGTAGAACCAGTTGATGTTTCTCATGACAATTCAGTTAGTGATGAATTAGATAATCTACAAAATGACTTTTATTTTACTATTCACTACTCAAATGTTACTTCTACTAGTACACATTGTCAATTTGAAGGCATTACTGATATAATTCGAAATTGGGCAGTTAACGAAAGAGTTGCATTATCATCAGTGATTAAGTTATTGCATCTACTTAGTAAGTTTCATCCAGAATTACCTTCGGATGCACGAACTCTATTCAAAACTCCAAGAAAAATTGATATCAAGAAATTAAATACAGGGGAATATGTCCATTTTAGTTTAAAAACTCATATAACATTTTTGCATGACAATAATTTGTTAGGAAATGTTGACCATCTATTATTATCTTTTAATGTTGATTGACTACCGATTTATAAAAGTACAAATACACAATTTTGGCCGATTTTTTTGTATAATAAAAAACTAAGATTTGGATCCTCTCACAGTAGGAATATTTTGTGGAATGTCTAAACTAGATCCATTAAAAATGTATCTTAAAGATTTTGTAAATGAACTTAGTAATTTACTCAAAACAGGTTCGAAGTTGAGTGATAGTTATTATAAAATAGAGGTCCATTCTTTCATCGGTGATGCTCCTGCCAGAGCATATATGAAATGTGTGAAGCAACATGGTGGATATTCCTCATGCGATGAATGTACTGAATATGATGAATACGTTTCAAAAAGAATAATTTTAAAAAATTCTGGTAGTGCTGAAAGAACTGATGATTTATTCTTGAATCAGGATGATGTTAATCATCATATAGGTAGTTCTTCACTTGTTGATTTAAAACAATGTTCCCAATTGATTATATGCATGCAGTCTGCCTCGGAGTAATGAAAAAACTTCTATGTTCGTGGGTTGGAGGCGACTTGAAAGTGAGGTTACAGTCTCGATTAGTCACTAAAGTGAGTAATAGATTATTTGATATTCGTGAATTTATACCTACTGAAATACATAGAAAACCAAGGAGTTTGAATGAGACACCTAGATGGAAAGCAACATAGTTTAGGTCCTTCCTATTATATTTTGGACCAATTGTATTAAAAAATATTGTATACATACATTGCAGTATACAACCATTTTCTGTTATTTTACTGTGGGATTCTAATTCTCTGTTCTTCCAAGTTAATAGGAAGGTACGAAATAGATAGGTTCCCAAAAGAAATGATTGATGTTTTTGTTTCACATTGTTTAGATATTTATGGCTTGCAATATTATGTTTGCAATATTCATATTATATCCCATTTAACAGATGATGTTAAACGCTTTGGTCACATTGATAATTTTTTATCATTTCCATTTGAGAATTATCTTGGAAAATAAAAAAAATATATTAATAACCCACACCTACCATTACATCAGATTAATAATAGAATATTTGAAAGCAGACAGACAGTAAGAACTGAGTCATCCAAGAAATATCCCCAATTTTTTTATAGGCATAACTCTGGTCCTACAATAAAAATAAATTATCTTGCTCAGTATAAAAAGATTGATTTTCCTAATTCCTAAAAAAGTACAGTAATTCAAATACATAATATATTACAAATTAATGTTGGTAATATTTTATTTGTTGGCAAATAATTTATTAATTATACATCACTATATGATTATACACTAGATTCAACTGATCTCGATATTTTTATTTTGTCTGGGTTAAAGTATTTAAAAGGGGATAAAGTAAGAAACCCTGTAAAATGCTTGGTTGTTCCAGAACCAGACAAGTTTGAATATTTTGTTTCGATCCCCTTAGTACAAACTCCATAAATAATATTTTTAAGTTATTTTACCATTTTATTCTGAATTTTAACTGTAGCTATTCACTAATCGCAAATGTGGCCATAATTTTAAGTAAACGTACAAACACAAAGCCAAGCGACACACAAAAAAGTTTTTATTTAAAAAGTTGTTATACAAAATTTTGATGAGAACTAGTTTCGGCCATTGGGCCATCTTCATGCCTGTGAAGAGCATTTATTATAGAATTATTAATAGTCAAACAGTAGTGCAACTTACCTAGACTAATAATAATTTTATAACAAATAGTCTTTACTGAAGATAGCCCGATGGCCGAAACTAGCTGTCATCAAGCTTTTTGTATAACATCTTTTTAAAGAAAAAAACTTTTTTGTATGGCACTTGGCTTAGTGTTATTTTTCAATGTTTATCTAAATCATAATGTTATTTCTTGCATTAAATAATTTATTTCCTTAAATAACTGTGTTACTCTAGCAAGTTTTAATTGATATTGGGATGAAATAAGCTCAAGTAAGCAAAACATGTATTTATTTTATAAATGTTCATTCTATATTAAAAAAAATTATTTTGAATAAGACGGTTTACTGACAATAGCTTTTTGTATATTGTTGTATCAATAAAGATGCTTGATGTTAATAATTATTTTTATTATTGAAAAACACCTTACTAAATAGTATGTTTAAGGAAAACATTAGATTTACGTTATTAGTTAACGTTACATTACGGTATTGATTTACATTATTGGGTAACGTTATATTTACGTTATTGAGTAATGTTGTTTTTACGTTATTTATATACGTGTATTGGACGGACAAACTCCCGTTTTTGTAACGTTGTAAGAACGTTATTTAATAACGTTACTTGGTGATTTGCCCAACGTTTTTGAAACGTTTTAAACATGTTTTCTGATAGCCTGGGTATTCTGGAACAATATCAAAGAATATTTATTTTCGGAGATCATTTATTTCAAGTGATTTTATTGTCAGCTCATGTTGCTTAGGTGCGTTGTTCCCATACTATGGAAAATACTTCCATCTTCTCTATGCGATTTGGCATCAGCTTTACGACACGTAAATTCAATTGTGAAGACTATTGAGAATGTTCGCCAAAATATTGATTCAAAGTTCGCTTAACTTTTCAAGAAAGCACATAATTTGATCAGTACCGTAAACGAGAATATGAAACCACCGCGACTAACGTCACGCCAAAACGCCAAAAGCATAAGACAAACTACAACACAAATGATCCTGTAACTTATTTTCGAATTACTGTAATATTTCCAGTTTTGGATGGTTTCATTGATCAGCTTCAGTCGAGATTACAGAATCATAAAACCACATTATCATTTATTGGTCTACCCTCCCCTCGAAATTGTTTCCTCTCTACCGCCTTGTTGACTTATACCGTCCATTGTTGGACAAAGGCTCTCTCATATTATACTACTTATTACGACCTTGTTCTGCTAGTTTATATACTCTGTAGACACTCTTCCAAAAATCTAGTAGAGGTCAGGAAGGCCCTGCCTTCGCGAACAATGAGTTTCCACCCCAACTCCCATCCTGGGTGTTAGTCAAGCCTTTTTATTTTTCTAGAGGTCAAATTATAACTTCAAGGCATTCGGTTTCAGTCAATAGGAGACATGAAAGTTAATTTGTGAGCTAGATTATTTAAAAAGTTGACAACACACGTTACTAAACAATGAATATTTTAGTGCCGAATTAACAGTACTTTTTCAATATTTGTCTGCCTTGATCTGCGAAACACTGTTATTCTGTTTTGTAACATGAATTACTATTTTAAAAACTAATAACGAAAATATATTCCAATTCACTCTTATTCATACAATTCTATGGAGTCAGCTTTCATAATTTGTAGGTTAGAATGTAATCATGCTAGTGGATATACATCCAGTTCCATTTACTAAGTTGTATATAATTCTCCCGGTCGTTTCTGCATTAATCAAACACAGTATGATATGTACGTAATGTGATTTTTAATCCGCATACCACGTAAATGAAAATTACTTTATAAAACTCTAATTGCCACTAAGGCACACGATGTTTTTAATATTACAAATATAATGAGTTTGTCTGAATGTAAAATAGTTTTTAAATTTGAAAATTAGGAAGTTGATTATTTAATAATACCACAAAAAAACATGCCTTGATGTTACTTTTTATTCATTATGATAGCTAATTCCACAATATAATGAAAAATTATGAAAATTCTAAAAAAATGACAATTGTTCGACAACTGAATATCATCGTCAGAATTACAGAAGTTACATTTCATTTGATGCCTACCTGATGATTAGTAGTTATTTTTGGCTTGACTAAGATGACATTGTGATTGACTTAATATATGTTATTAGAAAAAGAAGAAGATGTGATATTACAAATATTGAAGCTTAGATATTATTAGCCCTATGGTGATATCGTGGATATCATTTTTTCAATAATGATCCGTATAACTGTACAATGATATAGAAAACCAGGAAAACTATATCTGCTGATCTTTACAATTATCACTCAAGAAGACAGTTTATTAGTGGAGAACTCCCTAGATTTATCTGTTCATTAACGACTTCATATTTTGTGTTTCTTAAGTGTCTTCTAATTTCCAGCTCTTCAAGGAAATCCAGTTCTTGTTCCTTATCACAAATATGTAGTACTTCTAGTTATGTGTTAGGTATCAATGAATGGTTGCTGTCAAGTAGATGTTTTGCGTAATGGGATTTATCTCGTTGTATGCTCGTAAGTGTTCACTCTATCGGATTTCAAAATTTCTAAGGGTCTGACCGAAATAGACAGCATTACATTCTGGACATTTGAGATTATATATAACTGATTTCTTTAATGTTGGTATATTTGTTTTAACATTCAACAATTTTGTACTTACGTTGCTTTCTGTTTTAAAAGAAATTGTTGTATTCGTTGCTAAAGATTTTATCTTTGAAATATTATTAGAAATATTTCCTGTATATGTGATGGTTTTATAAGTTTTTATTTATTTCATCGGTTTGTTTAGGAAATGTTAGATGTAATGCCACTTTTTCCTTTTTTTTATTAATTAGCTTATTCATCATATGTAATGGGTTTTCCGTTGGATGTTGCTATTTGTCTAATTGTATTAATCTCCCTATCAAAATTACATTTGTTCATAGGAATTGAAAATGCTCTATGCATCATTAAATTGTATGCCACTAGCTTATGTGAGATTGGAATTATATGGAATTGTCACATCAGTGTGTGTTGGTTTTCGATAAATTGCATAATCAAGTACATTATTAACTCTTTGAATTTTCAAATCAAGAAAATTGATCGAGTTATTTTCTTCAACTTCTAATGTAAATTTAATTTTTGGGTGAAAATTATTAATGTGGTTGAAAAAAATATCTAATTGTCGTTCACTACCTATAAAACAAGCTAATATGTCATCCACATATCTATACCAAAATAAATTTTTTTTTGAAATATTACATTCAAAGATTCTTCTTTCTAAACTGTCCATGAAAATGTTTGCCAAAATAGGTGATATAGGGCTTCTCATTGATAAACCTTCATTTTGAATATATATGTTATTGTCAAAAGTGAAATAATTCTGATCAATACATACATCAAACAAATTGAGTATATCTGATAATATTCCTGGATTAATATTTTTATCTTCTAGTAAGTTTCCTACAAGTATTAGACATTCTTTAGGAGGAATTTTAGTGAACATATTAGTAACGTCAAATGAAATAAGCTTAGCGTTATCTTGTAATTTGAATGCTTTTAATTTTTTTATTAGTTCTATTGAATTCCTAATTGAGTATTTAGACTCATATCCGTAACTATTGAGTATATTGTTAAGCTTCTTTGCCAATATACTATTAGGGGTATTAACATAAAAAACTACAGGTCTAATTGGTTTCGTTACTTTATGTAATTTAACGGTTCCATATAATTGTGGATAATTCGTAATCACTAAAAAGATAATTTGAATTAATAACAATATCCCTTACATTATTAGAAAATTTCTTTGTTGGGTCTGCTTTAAGAACTTTCACATCGCTAGATTCTATAAAGTTATATCTTTTTGAATTATAATTTTCAGCTGTCAATATGACAGTTGTGTTCCCCTTATTAGATTTTGTAACTGTTAGGTTATTAACTTCTACTTTCTTTTTGATTGCATTTAAAACTGTAATGTCATTTTTTGTTTGACGTTTAACTTTTGAAGGTTCAATATTTTTGATTGAATTGGCAATGTGTAATTTCTCATAAAGAAAATTATTTGAATTAGATTTTGAAGCTATTTCTGACTCTGTAGCTATAATTTGTTTAATATTATTCGTAAATTTTGGTGGTATGCTGTACTTTAAACCTTTATTTGAAAATTCTATTTCACTATCTGTAAAATTAGTGCCTGAAAGGTTTTCAAATCGTGGTGCAAAGTGTGTTGGTATGTAGGTACTTACAGTTTCATAATGTTTAGGGTATTGAATTCTATGTTGTGTGTGTTCAAGTTTATGTAGCTTTTGTTTTTGTTTCTTAAATTTCTTGTGCTTCATCGTGCTGACACTTTCTCTGATTTTGTCATCTACACAGTCAAATTCTACTGGATGTAATTTGAATGTGAGTTCTGAATGTCGAACTTTTATGTAGTTGTCTAAGGAGTCTCTTATCGTAAACCATTTTTTACACTCTTCTTTCATCCATACTCGTTGAGCACATTTCATTGCTTTTTGTGCTTATGGTGTTTTAGTATGGCATTTTATATTCACATAATTTGGTATTCCCTTTTTCTATTAAAAGCTATCTTGGGTAAACTTGCAGGACGTGTACAAGCATTAACTGGTTCTAGAATAGAGTTGAAAACATGGAAGGATGTTAAACATGCTTTAAATTTAAGTTTTGGCGATCAACGTAATATTGATTGTCGTATTCAACATTTAATTAATTCGAAACCCTTTGAAAATGAATCAGCCTATAACTTTGGCATGCGTTGTCAAGACGCTCATAGTTTAATTATTCCAAAATTAAATTCATTTAGCAATATTATTGATATTGAACGGAAACTTAACTTGAAAATTATAATAAATTAGCTTTTAAAACCTATATACGAGGTTTACCTTTACCTATTCAAACAAATGTTAGATTAAGAGTTCCGATAGTTCAGAAAAAGCAACGAGCTTAGTTATTAAGGAAGAAAACTTCATGTATTCTACTCAAAGAAATAATCAAATATATTCAAACACTTCTTTTAGACCTAGTTTAAGAATCACACCAGCTAAAAATCCTGATTATAGACAACCAACATCTAACATTTCATCAAATTTAGGAAATAATCAATCATTCCCCACAGTTTTTCCACCAAATTCAACACCTCTTATGAATTCATAACAGTTTAGAGCAAATTTCCAGCGAAATAACAATTCTTATAAAGTCCAACGTCGTCCAACTTTTCAAGACCAAAATCATCACCCCATTTTACAAAACCAAAATCGTCAAATAATATCCCAGAGTCAAAATCATTAACCAGTATTTCAAAATAATTCAAGACAATTTAAATCCTCTAATAATTCCCAAAACTATAAACCGGAACCCATGGACACATCTTCTGGAAATACAAGATTCCAACCTAAACAAAAATATATTTCTAACGATCTTTATAATCAATCCATTAGTGAACCAAATCCAATTCAACAAATAAATAATTATCAAACTAAAAATTTATTGGAATATCAAAATGAGTTCACAACAGAATCTTTATAAAACATTGACCCATATTTATCTGAACTTGAAACTCAGTATCCTTATGATAATAATAATTATTATCTCCCTACACATGTTAGCAATGATGTAACAGACAACCAAGATATGTTCTCATGTAACAATCCGCAAAATGTAATTCAGGATTTTACCCACATCCCATATACACACAACCAGACATAATATTTGAAAACGCTTTAAAAGCAAATTTACCTTATATCACCGGCAGTTCTAAGTCTCTGATGAATCCAGAATTAGCTTACCAATTTTATAAACACTGCATTTTTGAAGAACCGGTTAATATACAGACAGCACACGGAATTTCTTATCATAATGAAATAGCTCATATTCCGTTATTTAAAACTTTTCATTTGAAAGAATCTTATAAATTTTATATATTCAAATTTAGCGACAAATTTGATGTCTTCATTGGCGTCGATAAATTGAAACAATTAAATGCAAATATAAATGTTCACCAAAAACAAATTGAAACACGCACAGCAATTATTATTATTTTTGATTCAAATATAAATATTGATAATAATATAATAAAGAATTATTCGCTTGTCATTCCTGACCGTTGTCAATAAGTTGTTAAAATCCCTATAACTGAAGCAAATGGAATAGGTATACTTGAATATGAAAACTTAGGGTACGGTTTAGAAATGCCTAAAACATTAGTCAATATTTATAATAATTTTGCAATAACAACAAACATAAATAGTAACGAAAATCTAGTAAAATTAGATATAAAAGAACCTTCCGAAGTTGAAATTTTAAACTTACTAGAAGTAAATTTTCTTGACAACATAGAATGTGAATCTGATTCAGAATTAACAACTATTCAACCAAATAAGCTTAAAGAAAACTTAAAAAATCTCAGACTTGATCACTGCAATAAAGAAGAAAAAACAGCCATTAGAAATTTGTTTTTTGATTATAGAGACATATTTTATTATGATGGAATACCATTAAGTTTCACCAATCAAATAAAACATAAAATCACTTTGACTTAAAAAATCCCTATATATGCAAAATCTGACAGACCTCCCGAAATACTTGGGAAAGAAGCTAGTAAACAAATTACAAAAATGTTAGACGAAGGTATTATTGAACCTTCTACGTCTCCATTCTCCCCGCCACTATGGTTGTTCGAAAAAAATTAGATGCATCAGGCAAAAAGAAATGGCGTTTAGTTATTGATTATAGAAAATTAAATGAGAAAACAGTTCAAAATTGATACACAATTCCTAGAATACACGAAATACTAGACAGACTAGCAAATTACTTCACAACACTTGATCTCGCAAGTGGTTTGCACCAAATTGAAATAGACCCTCAAGACATTGATAAGACGGATTTCAGTACTTCTTAGGGACATTTTAATTTCAAACGTATGAGTTTTGGACTTAAAAAATGGCCATCAACTTTCCAAAACGTAATGGATAATGTATTGCGTGGTTTGTCTGACGAAACGTGCATAGTTTATTTAGACGATATCTTAATATATAGTATATCCCTTCAGGTATACTTAGAAAAATTAAAATATGTTTTTGAAAGACTTAGACAACACAATTTAAAAGTTCAACTTGATATATCTGAATTGTTGAAGAAAACAATTATGTATTTAGGACATATAATTACACTTAACGGCGCGGCGTAAAGCCTAGCCCTGACAAAATTTCAATTATTGAAAATTATCCAATTCAAAAAAATCAAACAGAAATTCAAAGTTTCTCAGGTTACTACCGACGTTTCATAGCAGACTTTGGTAAAATAACAAAACCCATGAGCAAATGTTTAAGAAAAGGTTCAAAAATTGTTCATAACGAAGAATTTCCTAATTCATTTAAAACTTGTAAGGAGATATTAACCAATGACCCCATTTTAAAATATCCTGATTTCTCAAAAACTTTTATCCTCACAACCGATGCTAGTAAATATGCTATATGTGCAGTTTTATTCCAAGGAAACGTACCCAATGACAAACCCATAGCATATGCTTATAGAACTCTGAATCAAACTGAAATCAATTATTCGGTTATAGAAAAATAATTGCTTGCCATTGTGTGGGCATATAAACATTTCAGGCCTTATTTATACGCCAGACATTCTCATATTTACAAAGATCACAACCCCCTTTCTGAGTTATTTAGTATTAAAGAACCAAATTCCAAATTAGTCAGATGGTGTTTAAAGTTGGGAGAATATGATTATAAAATCTTGTATAAAAAGGGAAAATTAAATTCCAATGCCGATGCTTATCTCGAATTACTACCAATGCATTAGAAACAGAATCAATAGTCAATAACCCCGGAGATTCACAAGACGATATTCTAGATTTCTTACAGCAATTTGCTGAAAATATTCCCATAGATCCACAACCTTCTACAAGTAAAATTAATAAATCAAAAGGTAATATTATATCTAAAATACAACCCCCAATACTACAAGAAAATAATGATCGTAATGATTTAAACATTCCTGTACCCTCCTGGACAAAACCTGACTCAGACGACTCTGACAATATAACAAACCATTCAGCAAAAGATAACAACAGTAACGGTATACCCATTTTAGACGAAATGATAAATAATAAAGCACATCCAAACATGCTCCAAGAAGACAAATCGAAATTAGCAAGATTGGACTTAGCTCCTGTTCATTTAAAAAAAATCAGTTCTTACACAATATTATTATGTTAGTCTTTTTTAGCATAACTCCAGTAGCTTTCAAAATTTAACAAAAAAGACAGAAGAAGACTAATAAGAAGAATGAGAAAAAACCAGGAAAAGGGGATTTAATTTTTTTTTCAGTTATCCAAAACTCTGGAGAAACCCCATAGTTTTCTCTTTGGCCGCAGGAGTTAAGAAACGACAATGGCTAGCCAAAGTAAAATATTTGTTTACGTTGTATTTTTAATTTAAACTATATAAAAGAATAATCGTGTAATAATGAAAGAGATTGTAACTTCCATGTAATAAACGTCTTAAACAGTAATTTTTCGTTTTTTAAAAAGTATTTTTCGGAGTGAGAATATATCATTCGCCACTGATTTCCAATTTCACAATATGGCAATGGTTTTGACAACAAGTTGGCTCCAACTTTCGTGAAACGAACCATGAACATTTTCCCAAATCCAGAGTGGCTGAAGCCACTGAAATTGTATTTTTTTTGTTTTTACCATATGTAAACAGAAAAATTAATTCCCAACCACTTTTCCTAGTAACTTTTTTGCGTATTTTTAAAACTAAGTATACTTTACTCTTGAATGAAAATAAAATATTTGTCTCTATCCTGTATACGGTTGGAATTTTCAAATTTTTTCCAAGAGTATTTTGACTCCAGGATATGCAGATACTATCTCAACCAATTTAATTTCTTTAAATATCCCAACAAAAATATTTCTCATGTGGTGCAACAGCTTTTGCTATCACGATATATCGTTACCTCAAAGGAGGTGGGTAGGATTTTCATTACGAGTCCTTGCCTGTTGCTCTCACATGCGCTACTAACAAGAGAGATAGCTGCAAATGAAAAGCCCTTTGTGAGGGGATCACTGGGAAATAGGGATAGAGAAAAGAAAATGAAGTTGTTTTCTTTTGTTGAGGGCGATGGCGAATGGAAAATTTTGCGAATTAAGAGTTTTATGGCGGTGGGTATTAGCATTGTTAGCGTAAATAACGCAGATGTTGTTTTTTTTATTTAATTTTTTCGCCGTTTGTACCTTATTTTTTCTAACGACAATCTTCTTCATTCTAATGAGCAAACATGAAAATTTCGAGAATGGTTTAATTATTTTAGTTGGTTCGTTACAAAAAATAAACGGTTTTGAAGATTAAAACTAACTTTTCCGCATCTGTGGTCCTGAACAATATTCTATTATAAATTTGTTACTTGTATACACTTCGGGGGATGTATCGTGCTAACAAACCGAAATTTCTCCAAAAATAACCAGAAGTTTAGTATATCTGGATTTATAGAACCCGATTTACTCGCTCTAGTCAACTAAAAATAAATAGGGTCCATCTGTGAGACGCCTTGAACAATATTCAATCATAAAATTGATCAATCGTATACTGTTTGGAGGCTAACAAACTGAAAATTCTCCTAATATGACAAAAATTTGGTACTTCAAGTACCGTAGCACCCGTTGTACTGGCTTTAGTGAGCTGAATATCAATAGGGTTCATCTTTGATATGCTCTGAATAATATCCATTCCTAAAACTGGTCATTTGTATGTATTCCGGAAGTTCTATCGTGCTAACAAACTGAAAGTTTCCCAAAAATGAGAAAAATATCGTACTTAAAGTACTGTAGCTCCTGTTATATTAGTTCCGGTGAGCTGAAAATTAATAGGGTTCATCTGTGAGATGCCCTGAATAATATTCAATCATAAAATTGGTGACTTGTTGAATTCTGGAGGTTGTATCGTGCTCACAAACTGAAATTTCTCGAAAAATTAAAAAAATATTGTACCTAAAGTACTGTAGCACCAGTTGTATTGGCTCTGGTGAGCTGAATATCGATAGGGTTCATCTGTGAGATGTCCTGAATAATATTCAATCATGAAATTGTAGAATAGCTTAACTCCGGAGGCTGTATCGTGCTAACAAACTGAAATTTTTCAAAAAATTACAAAATGTCGTACTTCACGTACCCGTTGTACTAGCTCTGTTGAGCTGAAAATCAGTAAGGTTCATCTCTGACATGTTCTTAAAAATATTCAATCATAAAATTGCTGACTTATTGCACTCCGGAGACTGTATCGTGCTAACAAGACATGTAAGAAAAAGTGGCTGACGACAACGACGACGACGGCGTACACACAGGATTTTTTTTCTGAAAACCGTTTTTTCGTGTTGTTGTTGATGGAAAACGTGAAAACAACTCAAAAAAAAATTTCAAAATTCCAACTTTTTTTGGGGTAAACCAATACTTTTTTCGCATATAAGATATGTTGGGCGGAAAAGTAATAGTAGATAGAGAAAGAAAACATCAAAGTTTGAGTTTATGAAGGCGCCCTCATCAGCCCTGAATAACGGATATGGTTATAGTATATTACGTAACCTGTTTTTTTCAGAAGTATTTTACGCGCGAACGGAAAAGTTAATCCGTTATTGCATAAAATGCGTTACAACACGAGTTACGTATTATACTCTACCTACGATCTACTTGTACTTGTATTTATAATCTTAGGGATTTAAAGTACAAATGAAAACGTACATCCTCGATGCCCAACCAATTTCTCGCATCAATCAAATGTGAAAAAACTGTCTACATGTCTTCCATTTTCATGCATCAGAGTCGGGACGCTAAAAGATTGTGGCAAACCCTAGGCAATTAAATATACAGTGTTAGAATGAGACCACTATTCCAGATCTTTCGAATGATGTTGAGTTAGTTAATTATTATATTTTCTCACTATACAAATAACAGCGGATACTGTAATCACTATAACAATATCTACAACAGTTCTACATTTTCATATTCAAATTGTTTCTCATTCAGAATTGCTACTGCTGACGAAATTACCAAAGCGCTATTTTCTATGAAATCTCACGTTTGTGGCAAAGAGAATACTGTCCTTTCCTTGTGCCATAAATGACGCATATCATCAATTCTCATCTAGTAAAAAGATATTTTTGAAAAAGTTGGAGAGAAGCAACTTTTGTCTTGTATTTAAAATATCGTCACCCTTTGAACTTAAAGATTTAAGACGTATGGTGGTCTGAGGCCATTCTCCCCCCACACACACACACACACAAGACGTATGGTGAAACATACAGTTATTGTACAGTTAAGAATTTTCTTAAAATATCTGTAGTTTGCATATTTTTTCCATGAATCTTTTCCCTTAATGCTCAATTACTACTCTGTAGCCTCCTTTATTTGGAATTAATTTGAATAGTTTCAACTTGAACAAAAAAATGAAAATTTGAAAATAATCATAAAATATAGTTATTGGAACATTTTGACAGAGATTGGACGTTATTATAACAGTTATTGGACAGCCAGTATTACATGATAAATAATCACAAAACTTTTAATAATTCTTATTTTTATTTGTTGAAAAATATTTTACAAAGGTAATTGGATATATACTTATTTCCATAAGACATAAATTTACCTATTTTTATTTAAGGAAGTTCTATAATAATTGTAAAGTTCATCAATTTCCGCCTCTGACTCGGAATGTAAATGATGTTCAGATTTGGTAGAACTATTATCAATACTTGTGTCCTCTTTACAGCATACACGACAAAGAAAAATCTCATCTGTATATTCTCCATCCACAATGAGTTGTTGGTGTTTTTTGGTACGCAGTGTGCAAAAGTATCACAATGAACTCCATTATTTTCTTCTAGTATGCTGTTCTTGTTTAATTTCACTTTAATTTAGCTTTTTTTCTTGCATTCAATTTTTCTTCCTGTTTTCGTTTTTATTCTTGTTTTCCTTTTCACCTTCACTTTTTAACTGAAACTTCTTCTTTAACATTGTCACAGTGTCAAAGTACCGCAGGAAATTTTTGAAATGTTCCAGCTCGGGAAGTCGCCGCCAGAGTGTTTCTCTTTCGGTTTCTTCTTTCTTCCGAAACTCTTTCTTATAGTAGCATTTTCCTACTCCACAGAAAGGCTCTGGGTCAATGAAGGGCGTTTGCGCTCCTTTTCTGGCAAATGAATTGGCCTCCTCATTTCCCGTGATTCCCGAGTGGCCAGGAACCGAGACTAATGAGACCCTGTTATTCTTGCCCAATTCATCAAGTTATCTTCGGCACTCCCAAGGCAACTTTGAGTCAATTACATGGGGAGCTCAATACTTTGATAGCTGCTTGACTATCAGAGGGAAAGATTGAAGGATTTAGTGTATCAAACTCGATCAACCACGCAACACGACATGAAACAGCGCATTAGAAACGCAATACATAGCAAATCAACAGCAGAGATTGAAGCAGCTCTTATGTCTAAGAACGATAGATTGCATTTTTGTGTGAATAACGATGGAAAACAAGTTTAACATTCAATTAGACATTAAGTTTCAGTGATCGAGATATTTGTATGATTTTACTTTTCCGCCCAACCTATCTAATATGCGAAAAAAGTATTCGTTTACCCCAAAAAAGTTGGAATTTTGAAATTTTTTTCGAGTTATTTGTACGTTTTCCATCAACAACAACACGAAGAAACGGTTTTTAGAAAAAAAATCCTGTGTGTATGTCGTCGTCGTCGTCGTTTTTCCTTATAGGTCTTGTTAGCACGATACAGCCTCCGTAGTACAATAAGTCACCAATATTATGATGGAATATTGTTAAGGATGTCACAGATGAACCCTATCGATTTTCAGCTCACCAGAGCCAGTACAACGGGGGCTATGGTACTTGAAGTACAACATTTTGTCATTTTTTGGGAAATTTAAGTTTGTTAGCACAATACAGCCTCCGGGATGCAACAAGTTACCAATTTTATGATTGAATATTATTCAGGACATCTCACTGATGAAGCCTATTGATTTTAAGCTCATCAGAGCCAATACAACAGGTTCTACAGTACTTTAAGTACGATATTTTTGTCATTTTTGGAGACATTTCAGTTTGTTAACACGATACAGCCTCCGGAGTATATACAAGTGACCAATTTCATGGTTGGATATTATTTATAGCGTCTCATAGATGAACCCTATTGATGTTCAGCTCACTGAAGCCAGTACAACTGGTGCTATGGTACTTGAAATACCAAATTTTTGTCAGTTTTGGAGAATTTTCAGTTTGTTAGCACGATAAAGCCTCCAGAGAGTATACGATTGATCAAGTTTATGATTGAATATTGTTCAATGTGTCTCAAAAATATACCCTATTGATTTTCAGTTGACTAGAGCGAGTATAGCGGGTCCTATAAATCCAGATATACTAAATTTTTGGTTATTTGTGGAGAAATTTCGGTTTGTTAGGACGATACATCCCCCGAAGTGTATATACAAGTAACAATTTTATGATAGAATATTGTTCAGGGCCACAGATGCGGAAAAATTAGTTTTAATCTTCAAAACCGTTCATCTATTTACATATTTAATTTTTAGTTATAATACTAGTTTAGTCTAGTCTACTAGCCGATACTTTACTTACTTATGTTTATGCGTTTCTATTCATATCTCGTAATCGACTGAACCTATCAACATGCAGTTTGTGCAATTTTGTTATGAATTTAATCCAGTTCCATCATAATTTATAATAATTAGGTGTTTCTTTTAGACATTTCTTAGAAAAATAAATTTTAATTTTTGTCATTCGAAAGTAACCTCCTCAACCCATGACAATTAAAACTAAATGCAATTGTTTTAGGGGAGACTGAGGCACATTCGACACGTTTTTTTTTGGGAGCGTATGTTCTTCAACACGAACATTTTTAAGGTAACTGCCAGATGAATATTTTAAGAGGCGGGTATTTGTCTTTCATCACCTGCATATATTTCATCCTTTATACAATGTAAATTTTCGGTAGGGTATATTTTTCCAATGTGATGCCATGTGATGAATGTGCCCCACCGGTGGGGTACATTCAACTTCACCATGAGGTAGTCGAAACTACCCTTCTAATTTATTATTCTTGCCTTAAATGTGAGAAAGAGTGGAAAACTAATAAGACTTTCGTTAAGCCATGAAAAAAGTTTCAATTCAATGGCCACAAATTCTAAAATACATCATATTTTTCCACATTAATCTTGAACGAAAAATTATTTTGAGTTCTTGATGTTTCTTTATTCTCGATAGCTCTCAGTTTTTCAACAATATCAGTCCGATCTACAGTTGAGTTATCCTCAAAATATGTAAATAAAAATTGCATTGATTGTCCTCTTCTTCTCAGAAATTTGATGGCATACTCTCCTTGACTGCAATTTGTGACTTGACCAACGTAGTATTTGGTAGTAGTCTTAGTACAAAATTTGATTAGTAGAAAATATTTTGCGTCAATGGTGTCGTCGTCCAGAAGAGTCAAACTTTCGTGCGAAATGGATTCGTTTTCACTAAGACCTATCTAATCCCCGCAGTCTCCTTCTAGGTTTAGAGTATTTGATGGGTTTTGGAAGAGGTCGGACATGTTTAGGTGTTGCTTTTTTGATGATTTCATCATTGCATTTTTGTATGAGTTCTTCTTCATTATTTCTCTCGGTTTCACAGCTTGTGCTCGCTATAAGTATCATTTCACTCGATTTGGGTTTGCCAGATGGTGCTTCTGTGTCATAAACATCAGTTGCACTTGAATCATCGTCAGTGAATGTTAGGGAATTCAATGGCCAAATTCCAGATTTCTTGAAAGCATTGATAATGTTGGATGACGTGGAAGCTGCTAAAAAGGCATGTCCAGTCAGCCTTGCTAAATCCATAATTTGTATACTTTTTTCTGGATGTATCAACAACCAATCGTTGAAGGCATTGGCACAGTATTGCTTGAAAGGACCAAATACAGCAATGTCGCAAGGTTGAAGCCAATGCGACGTATGTGGTGGAAATGAGAGCATAACAATGCCATTCGCTCAACAGTAATTTACAGCAGCCACAGAAATGTGTGATTCATGATTATCTAATGTGAGTGAGATGTTTCTTTCTTGTGAACATTTGGTGTGCTTCTTGATATGTTCTAAAACTTTGAGGAATAATGCCTTGCTCATCCATCCAGAGCTATTACCTAAGGCTATACTTGAAGGAAGCGCCTCTTGAATCAAATCTTCCAGCCGTATTTTTCTCGCAAAGATGTAGACTGGCGGTAAGTAACCACCTGAAGCATTTATGATTTCAACTATGGTTACCAATTCATCCTTCTCAGCTGGAGAAGCCTGGCTAATTTGCTTCTTTCCTTTTGTAGCAATCACCTTAACTGGCTTGGTGACAGTGGTAATACCAGTTTCATCTAAACTTAGAATATCTTTAGGTTCGAACTTGTATTTCGCAATAACAGCTTTATTATATAATATTGTCAAATATTGTTATTGTAAAAATCGCTGTTAATAATATTTTACCAAGAATATGTAAGTTACTATAGAAATATCTTTATTTACAATTTGATTCACTCTTTTTAAGTTGAATACTACTGTCATAATCTTCTTTTTTTATCTTTTGACTAGACTACTACTTTTAGTTTATTGACTATTCTTCTTCTTTTTCACAGAGTAAATTTTATTTACGCTTACTTTTACCATAATTTGTATCATGAGATTTTATTTCGGGAGTAACATGCGTTTACAGTTGTTGCGATTTCCAGTAACCTAAATTATATCCTTCCCTTCATCGGCGCTATGTGTGGACGTTTGTTGCCCCACTAACAATTATCATCATTTGGATAAGATATACAGATTGTTTAATGTTTTCTTCCTCACCCAAACATTCTTTGTAGCCTGAAGATGGCCATTGAGGGTCGAAACTAGTAGCGGAGCACTTCAGTATAATAAAATAAATTTGTGACATTTTGACTTTGAGTTTTTCATTGTAGCTTTATAATTGTTGAAGAATTCCTCGACATTTCTTCTATTGAAAGCTGTAGTCCGTGTGACGCTGGAATTTTCGGGCTTACGAAGGCTAATCCTTTGATGTCTCTTGATGAAATTCATTATTCAATCTAGACCAGCTATCTTATTTGTTTCCCAGGCTTTTGGCACCTTACATTCAGGTATGATATTTGCATAATTATATGCTTGGATTCTTACTTGGCGGTAACTCAATCCAAAGCTCAAATCAGCGCATTTACATGGTGTCGAAACTGCCCCATCTCGCTTGTAAACAAATCTCCAATTCAAATAAACTCATGTTGAAAGTTAGGTTAGAATATTGTGCCTTGATGATTTAATATGTAACTTGACTCCCTATATGGGTGAATATCTGAAAAACTAGCAATAACAATAGAAGATACAATGGAAATGGAAAACGTTCGACTTACCACTTTTTTATGCACTTTCTTACGGTTTTAAAAACATTGACACAAAATTTGATGGGAATGTAATCATGCACTTATAACCCAATGGTTGACTTGATAATATCTTTCAAAAATATACTCACTTATCTCTTCAATGTTTAGAGTAATATCAATAACTTCAACATTAACCAAAAACAAATGGTTTGTTTACATTTACAACAGAACTTGATTTAACTAAATTATAATAGAGAGTTGAAGTGATGCCATAAACGTTAGAGTGGAATGAAAAATGATATTTTTGAATTTTTAACTGTAATAGTGATAAAAAGTTGCCTATTGTTTTTGAAAAGGAACTGTTAGAATTTGATTTTAATATGAATATTTTTTGAGGTGCCGCAAATCAGTTAAAAATATGAAAATTTTTATATTTTTGAAGATTTTTTTCATATACCGAAAAATTATTTTCGTCCAAGATTTTGAATGCAATAGTAATAAACAGTTAAATAATGCCTTTTAAGAGACCCAGTTAAAATTTGGTTGGAATAATAATATATTTTGAAGTGCCGCAAAGCTGTAGAAAATATGTATTTTTAGGCAAATAAAACCATTTTTGAACATTACTTTCTTATAGCTTGAAAAATATTTAAACTGCATAATTATGCATTGTCTTTTTATACTGTGTAATTTGAACAATTTATAAGTAAGAGAAACTGATATAGTTTAAGTAACACTACAAATAATATATATTTTTAGATATAATCCTCTTAATATGATTAAGCAACAGTAACAAAGTTCACTTCTTAGGTATCCTTAGAGAAAACCGACCTATTAAAATAATGTTTTGTTTTGTTAAAATATGTAACGAATAAATAAACACAATGGTGACAGTATTAGGCAGGAGTACACGGTGAGGAAACCAGAGTTGCGGGGGAGCCCCTGTCATTCAGTTCAGTGCTGACTGCTAAAGTGATTGAGTGAGTAGCAAGTGCGGTTATATTGCGTGGTTAAAGTGTCGAACTGTCATTTTTTCAATGTTATAAGTGTAACGTGAAAGTCTATTTTTTATATAAATTTATTTTGATTATCACTAGTGCGATGGCATTGTCAAAACCAATTAATACTAGACTTAAGTTAGAACGTCCAATATTCAGACATCCCAAAGAATTAAGTGAGTTGAGTTTGCCAACTTATTGTGATGTGATGAAATATTACCTATTTGTAAGACATGAACTAAAACCAGAGGCAACTTCAAAGGAACCAACTGTAAGTGGAATATTAGATATTGTTATAATAAAGTAGAAACTATTTGGTTAAAGGCTTCAATACCTGTAGATTCGAAAACCCGCATGTTACCAATGGGGAAAACATATCACGACAAATATAGAAATATATTAAGATCCAAGGGCCGAAAAGTTGCAGAAAGATATGACTCTATCGTAACATCTTTTTTAAATGAAAGTAATCGCCTTTTTGACGTAGCGGCTTGTAAGTGCAAAATCTTTTCAGATTGTAAATGTCAAAAAGAAAAAAGGGTACCAAAAATCGAGCAAACCTTTTTAACCGACCAGAGAACTACGAGAAAGATGACTATAAATAGTGTTGATGAGGCTGTCTCAAACTTTTTAAATAAAAGAGAAGAAAGAAAGCATAGATCAATGCAGCAACAGTTACAGTATAATCAACAATCAGCTGGTAAGGCGTTTCATAGCGATGCTGCAGATATTAGCGAAAATTCTGATACTGACCCAGGTTCTGATGAAGAACCAACTAACAACCCAGACCATCCCTCCACTTCCGTTCAGGCGTCCACCACATGCGATCAAATTCGTGTGGAATTACCAACAGTTGCGTGTATCTGTGACAGAACTGGAGTTTCAGATAGGGTTGCTGCTGCTATTGCAAGTGCAGTTCCTTAAGATGTTGGAATGATTACAGATGTTAATAAAAGTAAAGTAATTGATAGAATGAAAATTCGAAGAGCGAGGTCCAAGAATCGAAAATAGTTTTAACCAAATTAATGAAAACAAAGGATTATTTTTTGATGGTTGATAGATTAGATGGGAAAACAACAGGTTCTAATGAATTTGCCGGTGTAATAGGAAAGCAGCTTGGAATATGTCATGAGCTTCCAGTGGTTGTCTTTTCTCCAATACAACACAACCTTCCTGATCTTGAAATAAAAAAAAGATTTGAGCACAGACCAAAAATATTTACTCGAAATGTGCATTGCGATCTCAAGTAGTGAATGTTCTCAAGACCTCTCCTTAAGAAAACCATGAAACTTGGCCCATTCACGATGGCTCACGTTAGCAAGTCGCATACTTCTGTTATATGTTGGAACAGAGAATCCCTCCGACAACCTTAAAACCTTAACAGAGTATGTCGTAAAGGTGTATGCCCCCGTCTGGTTTCATAATAAACTCAAACCATCATGCGTAAATAGTTCCAAACATTTATGGAGACTGATCAAATTCTCTCGTTACCTTTGTGAACAGCATCGAAATATAATTGATCCTGTCATTCAAAGGAATGGTTACTATGCTCATTCTGAAAATGTGCTTCTCTGTATGTTATCTGATGAAAGGAAACACGTTAGAAGGCTACGTCTTCGCAGACTTCTGAAGGCAAGATCAGAAAACGTAAATGGTGTTAGAAAATTTGTGACCCCCAATATCAATTTTCAGGCTGAAGACTTCATTGATATGAGTGATTGGTTGGACTTAACAATCACAGAGCCTCCGATGACCAAACACATAACTGATGAGGCTTTAAAAGGGTATATCAATGAGGCAAAAGAACATGGTTGCCGAATTCAGTCGATGAACTTTCCCCGTTTTCCCTGCCATACTCAAGCCGTGGAAAGAGTAATAAAACTTGTAACAGAGTCATCACTAAGTGTCTGCGGTCCTGAAGCAAGAGACGGCTTTGTTAAAGCAAGAATTGAATCACAGAAGATGATGCCTAAATTTGAGACCAAGAACCAGTTCTTGGTTGCGAAGAATTGAAGAAGTTTATAACAAAAGAAAGTTAAAAGTACTGAAATAAAATGAGAGTAATTTGATCTATTTCATGTCTAATTGTTTGTGATACAAAGACGCAAGTTTTGAATGCTATTAGAATGTTTTACGGTAAAAAAAATATTTTGCCCTATAACTTCATTCCACCCTAATGAACGTTAACGTAAACGTGTGAATTGACAGTTGCTCATGCGCACTGAATAAATATTCACGTTAAGCTTTACGGACCTCCGTACGTGCTCCAGGTAAGCGTCTAACGTTAATCGATGTTGTCCAAAGCCCTACCGGAAATTTCCGATTCCCCCTATTCTGTTATTTGGAAATTGGAACTTTTGTAAACAATGCACAGAACACCTTGATACAATGTAAAGGGATTGTCTTTGATGTGAAGGTTATCTATTATTTATTTATCAACATTTACTGGGGTATTACAAATGTATTCTTATTTATCTGTATTTGAGAATGAAATGGATAATTTCTTGAAAGAAATGTTAAATGCCAAGCTAAAATTTTCGTAGAAAATCAGAAAACAAAAAGTTAGGTTCGTTAATGTATGTAATCAAAATTTCACGTTAACGGTTGATGACTTCATCTGTACTTCAACTCTGAATCTATACAATAGAATGTAAACGTAATATTCTTGCGTTAACGTCTACGTACTACAATCACTTCAACTCTCTAATAAGATATCGTATCCTTTATCATTAAAAGTTGACTACTCTATTTTACCTGGTTATAAGAATTAATTTAAAACTCGAAGCACTTTTGTTAACTCTAATTTATTGTTTAATCCTCTTCGTTACAAGTTGAAAAGTCATTTTATATTTTGATATTGAATATCTATCATATTCATTAAAAGAACTCTTCTCCCTCTTTCACTATTTCATACCAATCCAACTTACTATTTCGATGAATGTTCTGTATTCTGTGACTTCTCCTGAGTTCTGTGGATTAACTACAAAACCTACTTGATTGGACTTTGATCCTTCCTTCTATTTATATCAGCTTTCATTCGGAGCACATGGTTCCGAATTCTACGATTATAAGTCGGATTTTATGAGCTGAAAAGAGTAAACTTTATTAGATTTTATTGGTCATAATTGTCAGTGTAGACAAAATTATCTATATACGATCTGGACCAAAATCTAAAAATCTCGTTAAGGCCACCCTACAACTTGGGTAAGTAAAATCAACCACCATTCACTTCTATTAAATTTATAGCTTATATTTCACATATTACTTACTCACTTTATGTCCATCTTTTTTCCTTCTATTTTTCTTCTGGCTGTTTCCATCTCGCTTACTATATTTGCTGAGCTTCGCTGTTTCACTCTCCGCTTTTCCTACTAGTAATTGGAGGGATGTACCCAGTGATGAGACGAATATACCTTTCAACATTGTAACAGTTTTTTTTATATATTTTTATTGATATTATGTAGCAACACCAATGTTTGTTACATAAGTGCGAACGGCAGCTTTTGGTCGGCGAGCATAAGCCATAAGAACTGTTGCTTACTCTGAGAATGTTGGTACTTGAAAATATGATGAATGGAAAATAGTCTACCCGCGAGCGCCACTTCATTTTTATCAGTAGTTATAAACCTCACCAAAATAAAGAAACATGAAGATAAGGTAACTTAGAAATTTACTAAAGAGATTATGAAAATATTGAAAGTGTGGACCATGAGAATAAACACAGATTAGTTGTTGCTACTACATTCATTTGATCAATAAAAAAATATGTACTAGTGGATAACGCACCCAACAAGCAGTATGTAAATGATAAGCAACTTAACAAACATATTATACTATTGACAATCCCAATCAACATGTCATATACATATAAATAAAATATACTGCGCCTAGCGGTACGGGAAGCGTGGCGATCATCAGAGTGCCGACATATATATGTCTGCACCGTCGGTGGCCAAGAACAATACGCGCATGCGAGTCACGAGACGTTGCATTGTTTAATATCATTGGCTGTATCATTCCCGCTTTGACGCTTCCAGACCTTCAGAGGGGTGGCAAAGGTTGTTAGCGTAGACAAATAATATAGTTTATTTTCTCTATGGTTCTTTGTTTGGACACAGCGTAGGAAAATTAGGATGTGGTTTCAGTGTTTAGTGATTTTGTTATTTGTTTTATCATTACGTTCTGATTTTTACATGTTTCTTTTATTTAGATTTTTATTGAAAACAATGTTTCCACAACGGTGCTTTTTATGTAATATGATTGGTCCTAATTTAAATTTTCATAGGTCTACAGGTATATAAAAATGAATTCCGTTTGAAAAGAAATCATCCCATGGGGTACTCCATCGTCATTTAATTTGTCAATATGTATGGCTATATTAGTGTGTAGATATCGAAGAAATGACTTATAAAAATAATAACTCTAATTGGTTATGTGCTCACTATATATTTCATGTTTATCTACTTCATTTCTATTACTTTTGAAGTAACCTAGACAACTATAATAGACGTTATTTCAGATTTATGTTAGAAGTGAAAAAAATGTAATTACATAATTGCACTTTATTTGGTCAAAACAAAAATCAAACACCAAGTTTTGGTTGACTCAAACATCTTCGTTTAAAAATATTACTTGCGCATAACTAACATGGCCACACAGAGTGTAGTCGGACCTCTCACTCTTAATGGAACGCATTTCGCTTATTGAAGATACAGGTAGTTAGCAGTATATTTTATTTATTACGTATATACAACATGTAATATGTTGATAATACAAAAGTTTAACGGAAATAGGGTACTCACCCACTAAAATTTTCTACTTGAACACTCGAAATTAAGAAAAGTTGATCACGACATGTTAAAATGTAGTTTCTACAGATTATAGCTATAATATGTTTCTGTCAACTACTCATAGAACTTGATACTCCAAATTAAAATTTACATTTAACAATGTTCCCAAATTATATTTCATATACTTATACATTCATGCATCTATTTGCAATAGCGCAAGAAAATACATTTAAATGTAAATTGAAAATAACTGAAATATCGTATATATATAGGAATGCTACACAAAAAAACTGAAATCTGTATCCTAGTGGTTGAAAGTAGTCTTTCAAACCTGTCTATGCATCGATTTGAAATAGTACAAGCAAATACATTTTAATGTAAGTTGGAAATAACTGAAATGTGGTATATATAGAAAAAAATTGAAATCTGTATCCTAGTGGTTGAAAGTTATCTTTCAAACATTTCTATGCATCGATTTGCAATAGTACAAGGAAATACATTTCAATGTAAGTTGAAAATAACTGGAATGTGATATATATATATATATATATATATATATATATATATATATATATATATATATATATATATAGAAATGTTACACAGAAAAACTGAAACCTGTATCCTAGTGGTTGAGAGTTATCTTTCAGAACTGTCTATGCATCGATTTGCAATAGTACAAGGAAATACATTTTAATGTAAGTTGAAAATAACTGGAATGTGATATATATATATATATATATATGTATATATAAATATATATATATATATATATATATATATATATATATTTTTTTGGAAAAAATTTTCTTGGGATTGTAGGTTCCTAGTTAAACAAATCAAATGGTTTTTTTGGCTTTAATTAACATTTTTGTTTTTGTTAACGTTTCGGACATATCGTGTCCTTCATCAGAACATAATTCTACAAATAGATGACAAAAATTAACAATTTATACATTACATATGTCTATCCTAAAAATAACTTACCATAAAACAAGAGCTTGGCGAGCGCATGTTAAAATACACGAAAACAATCATTTTTATTAAAAACATTTAGTATCAATATAAAACACTCATACAACTGCCAGTACACTACATTATATTATGACAATAATTACTTCTTAAAAGGAACAAACATTTTTATTGTTAGTAAATAGAACTAGTTCTTTTTTTGTATTGTATTCAGTAATTGTGATGGAACAAGGTTTTTAATACACATCAATTTTTGTCTTTGAAAAATTTTTGTTATTATGGTATGAGGATTTAGAAATATTACAGTATGTCATTTCATTTATAGACAATGCACCGGAAAAGACATCTATTTGATTAAATTAACATAAATTTTTGATAAATTATTTGTGTCAGATTTAGCATTGATAGAGTATGGGTTTTTCTGGATTTCTATCATTTCATAGACTTCTCTTTTTTTTGGTGGCTTTCAATTCTCAATATTTTTGTGCTGTCATAGTCAAATGTATGTTTGTGTTCAGAACTATGATTTGTCAGGGTCGTTCTGTTTTTTTTATCATACTTGTGGCCATTTATGCGGTTTTTGAGATATTGACTTGTCTGTCCAGTATCTACACCTTTACAGTCTTTGCAAGGGATCTCATAGATGACATTGCTTTTGTTTTCTTTGGGAATTTTTGATTTTTGTTTTACTAAAATTTGATTTTAAAAGATTATGTCCCTTGTGAGACACTGTTATGTTGTGATCTTTGAAAATGCTTCCAATTTTCTCTGAAAGTCCCGAAACGTATGGTAAACAGAGATATTTTTTTTGGGGTAAATTGTGTGAAATATTTTTATGTTGAGTTTGATTGTAAAAGAGGTATATACGGTTTTTAAATATTGTATTAATTAGTTTACTTGGGTAATCATTTAGACAGAGAGCTTCTTTAGCTTTTTTTATAGCGTTCTCTCGGTATTCGTAATCAGAAAGTTTTATGGCTCGATCTGCGAGTCCTATGACAACTAATTTTTTTGAGACATCGGGTGTTGAGAATTAAAATAACAAATAACAAAAGATACTTGGTCGTCTAGATACGTGAATTTTAATTCTCAACACCCGATGTCTCAAAAAAAATCAGTTGTCATAGGACTCGCAGATCGAGCCATAAAACTTTCTGATTACGAATACCGAGAGAACGCTATAAAAAAAGCTAAAGAAGCTCTCTGTCCAAATGATTACCCAAGTAAACTAATTAATACAATATTTAAAAACCGTATATACCTCTTTTACAATCAAACTCAACATAAAAATATTTCACACAATTTACCCCCAAAAAAATATCTCTCTTTACCATACGTTTCGGGACTTTCAGAAAAAATTGGAAGCATTTTCAAAGATCACAACATAACAGTGTCTCACAAGGGACATAATCTTTTAAAATCAAATTTTAGTAAACTAAAATCAAAAATTCCCAAAGAAAAAAAAGCAATGTCATCTATGAGATCCCTTGCAAAGACTGTAAAGGTGTATATATTGGACAGACAAGTCAATATCTTAAAAACCGCCTAAATGGCCACAAGTATGATAAAAAAAAACAGAACAGCCCTGACAAATCATAGTTCTGAACACAAACATACATTTGACTATGACAGCACAAAAATATTGAGAATTGAAAGCCACCAAAAAAAGAGAAGTCTATGAAATGATAGAAATCCAAAAAAACCCATACTCTATCAATGCTAAATCTGACACAAATAATTTATCAAAAATGTATGTTAATTTAATCAAATAGATGTCTTTTCCGGTGCATTGTCTATAAATGAAATGACATCATGTAATATTTCTAAATCCTTATACCATAATAACATCAGTAAAAAATTTTTCAAAGACAAAAATTGATGTGTATTAAAAACCTTGTTCCATCACAATTACTGAATACAATACAAAAAAAGAACTAGTTCTATTTACTAACAATAAAAATTTTTGTTCCTTTTAAGAAGTAATTATTGTCATAATATAATGTAGTGTACTGGCAGTTGTATGTGGGTTTTATATTGATACTAAATGTTTTTAATAAAAATGATTGTTTTCGTGTATTTTAACATATTTCAACATGCGCTCGCCAAGCTCTTGTTTTATGGTAAGTTATTTTTAGGATAGACATATGTAATGTATAAATTGTTAATTTTTGTCATCTATTTGTAGAATTATGTTCTGATGAAGGACACGATATGTCCGAAACTTTAACAAAAACAAAAATGTTAATTAAAGCCAAAAAAACCATTTGATTTGTTTAACTAGGAACCTACAATCCCAAGAAAATTTTTTCCAAAAAAAAATATATAATGAAATAAGGTTCAAGAAAAAAAAACAAAACTAAAAATATATATATATATGTATATATATATATATATATATATATATATATATATATATATATATATATATATATATATATGTATATATAGAAATGTTACACAAAAATCTGAAACCTGTATCCTAGTGGTTGAAAGTTATCTTTCAAACCTGTCTATGCATCGATTTGCGATAGTACAAGGAAATACATTTTAATGTAAGTTGAAAATAGCTGAAATGTCGTATATATAGAAATGAAACTGAAACCTGTATCCTACGAGCATCTGGCAGCGGTGCGTGTGTGAGTAAAATGGACACACGTGGTCCTGTCTAACAGCTTTGTGGGGCTTGCCTAACAGTATTGGGGGCTTATTCCTGCATAACTACACCTGGAGGGTTATTGTCCTGGTGGAAGGGATTATCTTTCGTGTCCTCCCGTCCACGATCTGGATCCATGAACCTCACAATCAAAAGTTGTACAGCCGCAATAGCGGTTGTCCAAAATGGCCTCTCCCTCTCCTCAAACAAGGCTGGCCGCGTCAGAGGGCCAATATTCGTCATGGAGGTGATTCCTATTAAAAAGTTCTCTTCTGATACCGAAACAAATTATAGGCTAACTTACCCTGTCGAAACGAAGGGGACACTAAAAAATCAAAGCAACTAAGCCTAACAGCGAAATCCATCAAATCCTTCCTCTCTCCATCGCCGGATTTTTATAAAAAAAGCATTTTTCAAAAAAAAACCAAGCTAACCAGTTTGATATCATTTCAACAGTCTGTAAACTCGGAAAGAACATAGAGAACCGATCCTTAAACTGTATGACTCGGCATGTAACCGATTGACATTCCAGCTACCGCATAATAGAAATAACTCAATTGGTGGAGAAAACCCCACTCGACTCTACGTTGCTACGTTTGACATTATTACTGACCTTCAATTTACTTGTATGTATTGCATCATTGCTACGGGCAAGACTCATTCGATATAAAGAAACGCGCTGGCGAATGCATTAAGCTTGCAAGCCAATACACAAAGGAAAAGAAGAATTTACTTCTACATGTGTCTCCCACCACTGAGATTTGCTGATATTTTAATAATAATATCTATGATAACAACTAGTTAATTTCAATTATTTAATATGTACAAAGGAAAATCGAAAGAGGTAAGCACACATTTTATTCGTACTACTTATGACTAATACTCATTTTTTAATTCCAGGTTCTTGAAATTAAAACACCTCTGGAAAGATCATAGTATTTTGTAAATCCTTTTGAAATGCACGAAGATATGGAAGATAGCAGTTTTGGACCTAATTACCAGTTATATGTTGTTGTAAATACCTCTAACTTTATATAATAAAATATGGAAGTGTATCCTTAGTTAACTCGTTTTTTATTTAGTTGTCTAAAATGAGAAGATATATTTAAAATGCTACAACATAACACAAGTACCTGTTAATATCATGAGCTCTCTGGCTCTAGACTCTTTCCAAGGGTGTGACATTAGCCGCTGGAGGGGACCATTTGATGGGCAGTCCAGCGTAAGTAATTTCCTAGAACGAGTGGAAGAGTTACGATATCAAGAGGTGTTTCAAAAGATAGACTCCTACGAGCTGCACCGGAACTTCTAACCAAGGATACCCTTACCTGGTCTAGAACTCAAAAGTTTCAAACATGGGAGGAATTGGAATCTAAATTGCGACAAGCGTACCACCTCCATGACTATGAGTTTGAACTGATGGATGAACTATGCCGTAGGACGTAGGGACCGAATGAGAAAATTGTCACTTATATTGCCCTGATGGAATACCTTTTTAGAAAATTAGGTAATTCCTGCCGTCCTGAAGAAACCCGAATTAAAATGATTCGCCGAAATCTACTACCATCAATCCGAACTCACCTGGCTCGTCAACGTATCGACTCGATTGCTAATTTAGTTAGTCTCGGAAAGGCGGTAGAGAAAACTACGAAAAGGATACAACAATACACACCTCCACCGACAAACTATAGGAATCTTTTAGGATGTTAGAACCAGAGTTAGCGTATGATAAGAATCAAAGTTCCTTAACGAACGAGCATACGGTAGCGACTGTACAACAACGGAATTAGAAGCAGTCAAATGCCGACAGCAGCGCCACTGAACCAAGGGTAGAAGTGAAACCAACACCTAGCACTGACATCTCTGCTAGTCCCACTCCATGGCCTTCTAGATGTTGGAATTGTTCGGGAACTGGACATCGATTCAGAAAATGCCCAGAATCTCGACGTCGATTCTGTTACACCTGTGTGCGTGATAATACTACCTCCTACAGATGTCCCTATTGTTCAAAAAACGGGAAAGTGAATCAGTAGATGGTCGGGATAGGGCTCTTTCTTCATCGCCCGACATAGTTCGCAATAAAATTATCATCGATTTTATCATAGCCTACGCTAAAAATGCTCCTATTTGAAAGTTAATATCTACGGATGTGAGTTTCTAAATCTAAATATAAAGACCTCTTTAAGGCCAGCCTACAACTTGGGTGAGTAAAATCATCCACCATTCAATTCTATTAAATTTATAGCTCATATCTCACATATTTCTTACTTTTTTTCAGGCCTTCTTCTCTTCTTCTGCCTGTTTCCAACTCGCTTACTATATTTGCTGAGCTTCGCTGTTTCACTCACCGCTTTTCCTAAGTATCGCTTCCTCTAAGCCGTCTGATCATTTCCACTCAAAATCATTCATCTGTAGTAGAAAAGTAGATAGTAGATGTAACAAGTAACTCAGCACTGTTTAAATTTGTTGCTTGCCAAGCTATTCCTATCATTAGTTCTGAAGCCTAAGAGGATCCAGGTCAAGTCATCACAACTACTGCAAGAACTGACGTTGAGCTTACCACCAGTGATACAAGTAAGAACTTTCCGATTTATCTGTTCACTCACCATTTACAAAGGGTTGTTGTCTGAAGGACAAGCATCAGAACATGAAATTTGAATACATTTACGACAATTTATGCATTACTAAATAACCTCTACTTCAAACATCATTATTCATATTTAAAACTTACCTGTAAACACCAAGGGGTACCACTCGGTCATACAAATATCCTATGTGTGATTTGCAAATTAAAATTTCAATGGTTCCAATTTAAAAATGTTCAATTCATGAATCCATCCCTACTCTACCGTTGAATAACATTTTCGATTCATTTGAGCCCGCTGGAGTCGAGGTTCTTTTCCATCAGTAAAAAACATTTAAGATAAGAGGGTAAAAACTTTACCAATTATTTTTTTACCGAAAAACTACAAATACCTATGAACTGCAATTTTACACATACTATTCTTGATGGTTGTAGAACAGGATACTGTATTTTATTTTCCCCCCAATTGAATATTTTTCAAATGAAATCTGGGTGTCGAAAGTGCTCCAATGTTGAAAGTGCCCCAGTCTCCACAGTAGATGTAATTATTTCGTTCACAGTTATTCTAATTACACTAATTTTGCTAAAATCGGTTGATCCAAACCAAAGTTATAGGTATTTATCCACAAACAGTTTCCCACTCTCACCCCCCTCTTCACTTGAAAAAATAAGAAATGTACTTTAACAAATTTGTGCGGAATTTAGGCCTCTTTATAGCTTACTTATTTCACACTTGGAATAATCGGGGATATTTCACAAAAAACTGGTTTTTAAATTTTTCTTCACAGGTTACGCTCCCTAGCGGTTAACCTAGAAACTTGAAAGTTATTTCCAGTGATTTTTCTTGGCCACTTTTACTGAGGAATTTTCCTAATAAAGCTATAACGTGAATAAGTTCTGATATATAGTCGAGTGATCGGGTTATTGGACATTGATTTCTACACATGTTAGCATTATGAATTAGTAAGATAGAACTTGTACCTGATATCATCATCGTTACTCCTCTGTATATATGTATATATTAACCAATTTCAACTGTTGAATAGATTTCATGAAAAAACACACTTGTATAGTTTAATTTAGTCGGGATCCCGACACTCTCCATGAGTTGAGGCTCATGGAAGTTAGAGCTCATACGATCCCAGGAGATATTATGTTACAGAGTCTCAAAGCTATTCATATTTGACATAATCTGTGGTTATTCATCTTATATTGATAAATACATTTGAATTTTAATATAATAATAGATTCTTCTATTAACAATCCAAAACTTTTCTAGTGAGTGATACCGTTTATATTGGTTATCGGTGTTACAATAGAAAGAAAATTGGTTACTTTAAATTATCTACGAAAGGAAGAGGAATACTACGAAAGGAACAGCACTACTACGAAATTACAGGGGTGAACAATTCATAGCAAAAACTCAAAAGAAGCTCTGTGAAGGGGTGAAAAATACCGCCGCTTCCAATCTACTTGGAATAAATATTTCAATTTCAAAAAATAATTTTCCCTTTTTAAATACTCCTAATTAGAACATTTATACAACGTTTACTCAACAACTTAATTGAATCAAAGTCCGATTCTTTGAAGAGACAAATTAAAAATTAACGACATTTTTTAGAGTAATTAAAAATTTCCATCTAAGAACAAACAAAACGCCGTCGAAAATTAACAAGACATTAATTTTAATGAATTCGTTGAATGAAAATCTTACCGACACGCACACCTGTATTTAAAAATAAAAAAAAGCTTCTTGAGAATATTCTTCTGCTACAGAGAACGAATTAAAATCTCTTTCTATCCTTCAACCTTTTATACAAAACGCGAATGAATTTTTCTTAAAATTCTTTTGAAGGTATGAAAATATGCATCTATTAACTGAACATAAAGAAATAAAATTAATGAAAATAATAATGAAATATAACCGTGAAGACTACTATTCTGTTGAAAATATATTCATTTGAAATTATTTAAAAATGGAAAAAATATATTGAAATATCAGAAAACGCCATAACAGCAATTTATATTTGGTTTATTTAGTTGTTGCGTAGCTGTTTGCCTTGAAAAAAGTTCTGAATATCTTATTGTAAGACTACATAGATGTAGAAAATAGTCTAGTTAAGAATTTCAGAATTCACCAGTGGCATGTTTAAGGGAGGGGGGCCAGAGGGGCCCGGGCCCCCCAAAGCAGCTACACTCGAATAAAAAAAAACTAAAATTTCGGTCCATCCAGTCTTAATTATTATTTATAGAAATCTACCATTTAATTAACCCCTCAACGGCGGAATTTTTTTTTCTAGAAATATGCTGTGCCAGCTTATAATTCCTGATTATTATGATTAAGTTAGGCTCTTTCAATAACTTTTTAATATTTTTTTTGGGATATAAGTGCCGTTACACTAGCCGTTAGTGATGTACAAAATAATAGAAATTCAAGAAATTCAAATATGTGTTGCAAACTGTCAAAAATGTTAATTTAGTGTGGAAAATATAGTTACAGTCTATACATATACCAACATTACATTTACAACACATTGTTCGGATGCTTGAGGAGCAACCTTCACCGGCCCAACGTTTTCTTTTTTTAATCCCTAGTTGGAACTAATAAATGGTCAACCTGGTCATATCTAATATCACCAGACACACGTTTAAAGTAACGCTTTTTTTAGATGTAGATGGCCTTCCTGATCCTTTTAAAACTGTTTTGTATTTCTGAAGATAATGGAAAACGATTTGTCTTCTGTAATTTAGCTGACTTATTGGTGGTTTGCTTCTGCATTTTCGCCTAACAGACCATGCATTTACTACACTTGTGTCCAGCAACCAAGTAAAAATGGGCCACCACCACTTTTTCCTTCTGAAGGATATACGATATGTTGAAATATTTTCATCCATCAGGTCGGTTCCTCCCATAAAGCGGTGTATTCGGTTATAAGCGATACATGTATAATTTTTTTTCCTTCTGAGAGAATCTTTTCACTAATGAAGTGGGATTTACTCCATGACAGGTAGAGGCTACGCTAACAACATTATTATCCAGCCACTTCACAACAATGATTCCATCTTCTTTATCAATAGCTGATACGTAATCACCCCTTTTCTGAGAATGATATTTAGATAACATATTTTTCGCAGGTAAAGGACAGCTTTTCGGGATACGGTTGTCACGGATTGTTCCCGTTCCATCAAAGCCGCGTTGTTTCAGGTAATGTAAAATATTGAAACCAGTAAAAAGGTTATCAAAATTAAATCGAAATGGAAGTTTGGACACATCAGGGGAAAAGCCGTCAATCATGTTGATAAGGGGTGCTGCATATTTCCCGAATCCATTTTCATAGAAAGTATTTCCCCTAGGATTGTTCCCTTGGTATACATCCAAATTTACAAGATACCCCGACACAGCATTGTAGCCGAATCGGATTGGTTTTCCTCGTATGAATTGTTTACTGGGATGTCTTCCAAAATATTTTACTATGGATTCATCAAAATTTAGGTGTTGTTCAGGAACAAAGTTTTTGATGAAATTTGCTCGTAGTTCATCCATGAGAGGTCGTAATTTCCACATTTTGTCATTATTATTAGGTTTCGTGTTATCAGCACAGTGTAGATATTTTAGAATCTGCTGCTTAAACCGATCTCTTCGCATGGCATCTGACACAATGGATACGTTCCAGTCCTTCTCTTTACTCTAGTACATGTCTTTTCCAGGCAATTCATGATAACCACTTAGAATCATGATGGCGATGGCGCATTTCATCTCCCCAGAAGTGATTTTAGGATCTGAATGATTTAAAAAGGTAGCATATTTTATAGACTGCTCAACAAATAAGTCAACAGTTTCTTGATCAATAAACTGCTCAAAAATTTCTGCATCTGTTAGATTTTCAAATTTGGAGTAATCAGGTTCGGGAAAAGCTTTTTTATTTGGAATTATATCGCCCTTCTTTATCCAAGTGATTTTTTCCTGTCCTGGTCTGGTATACGGACCTTCATTATCTTGAACAGGCTTGTGTGGCTCTTCATTTATAGCTTGGTTCACTCTTAGTTCTGCTCCAGCTAATAATTGTTGACCACTAACATTATCGACTAAACCCTCCTCCTCTTCGTCCCCTGAATCTTCATCGGTCAAAACGTTTGCCTCCGGAGGTTCTATAAATATATCTTGAACATCTAAGTCATCTTCATACACCATTTGCAGAGCTTCTTCCAAGGTAAAACCTCTCCTGGAAAAAAATCACGCTATCTTTCAATTGACTCCCATAAACAGCTAGCGTTACCATATGGTAACAGGCGAAAAAAACGAACCTAACTAATTATTTGAAAATAAACTAGCACACATTATTATTGGCCATCCTATAAAATACACTTTTACCCATAATTTGTACGTATTATAAACAAATAAAAGTAAACGGAGGAAATTTGAAAGTTACTTACTGTAATCGAAGGTCGCCATAATCCATGATTTGCAAACAAAGTCGTTTTTAACGATCGCTCGATACGCACAACAAGCCGCTGCGAACGTCGAATAAGTACTAACGAGTAGCGATACGTATGTAGTAAGGATCACAGATAACCCACAGATAAATGAGACACTGATCGTGGCGCCATCTAAAGAGCCCGTCGAGTAAACAACTGAGTGATGTAGGAAAGATTTCTGTAATTTTAGGTTTTGGCGTTATATTCAAATATACTGAATTTTGATTATTTCATTTCAAAATAGCCATTCATAGTCCATCATTTGACATTTCATTCAAGTTAACTCCATTAACTAAATAATGTTTAGATGTTGAGTTAAATTAAATGAAATATCAAATTATGGACCATAAATGGTTAATTAAATTGGAAAAAATAAAACAATAATCATATAAACAATTAATTTATATTGGTATAAAAATACACAACAAATAATTTCTTTCACAAAGTACTATTCTTAACAAACATAATGACAACAAATTAATTATAGTGTAAAAACCATGCAATAATTGAAAAATAATTTGAGTAACATACATTCTAGATTGGAGTATCATTATATTTTTAAATGATGTTGAATCAAGATAAAAGTAGAAAATTATGTATGATAAGTTCATATTAATTTATTATTACACTCGTATAAACACACAGAGCTGGACAAACTGCAGGAGGATAACTGCTACTTACATAATCAAAAAAAGTGTTAGCAATGAGTTGTTAACTATTATTTTTGGCAACTTTCTGTGAAAGAAAACATTTGAGTATAATTACTGTGAATGTTAGAACAGAAGACATTAAAATATTTTTATAGGAAAAGTTGTTAAATACTGCCCAGCTCTGTAAATACAAGGTGCCAAGTAATTACATATAAGAGTGCTAACCAGCACTTGTGACTATACAACATTTAGAGTAGTATATCTAACATTTCATTTCCACTTAAAACACATCTTTATTTCTTTACTGGAAGTATTAAATAGGTTTATATCACAAGCTTAAACGTAGTATATTGCATATTTGTACATTTAAAAGCATTCTGTTCTTATGAAACCATTGCATAAGTTAGTTTAAGTTACTCTGCAGCTCCTGGCAGTCTATGATTGTCAAAATGTTTGAAAATTTATGCCAACAAAAGAAAACAAAATGTGCTTACTATCGAAATATTGAGTTTACACATGTTTTTGTACTGAGCAAAAAAAATATCAAAAAATGTTTGAATGTATACATTTGTTAGGTTTTTTTGATTCCCTTTTTCGAAGCTTTCGATTTTTTTAGGAATTCTTGATTTTTAACTATTTTTTGTCTTTATTGGATATTTTGGATTTTTGGTTACCGCTAGACCAAATACTTAGACGTAATGCCTCAAGAAAAGTTAATACTCACTTTCATTTCCTATAAATTGTCACACCATGGGCTATATATGAAAATCGGCAAGGGATCAATACCTTCCATCCCATAGCTGGTAGAGGGAATATAGCTATAACATAAAATAAAACCCACATTATTATTTTTTCAATGGATACATTTTAAAATGGAATTGTCTGAGTATGGTGTACACACTAGATATAAATTGAGTGAATGAAAAGACGAGTACTGAGTATGCCATTTGATTAAAATTCCAGCTGAGCGCTTTTAGCCATTAGGTCATTCTCAAAGCTGTCGACAATAGAAAAACATACAGCAGGTACAATGTACACACAATGGAATAAAATATTTGATTTTACATCATTATTTAAGTAAAATTTGTTAAAATTACCCTATAAAGAGGGTGTGCACACATATCATTTAGTTGGTAATCAAATTAGACGTTTCGTTATGCGAATTACAATTGTACACACTCTTTATAGAGTAATTTTAACAAATTTTAGTTAAATAATGATGTAACATCACACATTTTATTTCATTGTATGTAGCAGTTACAGGGTTTGATGATTTTTGACACATTCTGTATATTTTTTTCTTGACGAGAGCTTTCAGAATGGTCCAATTGATGAAAGCGCTTACCTAGAATTTTAATAAAATTACACACTCAGTACTCGTCTTTTCGTTCACTCAATTTACATTTTAAAATGTCCAAAATTATAGCATGCTATATTGAATACAATAAAACTTACCATCAATTTCCGTTAATTTCCACTCATATGGGAAGGCAAATCGAACTGTCCTTATAACCTCTCTCCGTCTTTCTCAAATCTAAAGAAACACTGTTTTTGAAAATGAAGGGATCATATCCTCCATCGTTTCTTCGTCGACAAATTTAATGATTTATTACCACTGCTTTTCAGCCATATTAATTTTATCTTCCTGGGTTGGAGGAACAAATTTGTAAAAAGAAATATTTACTTTATTAATGTAGCAATTTTCAGTTTAGCTAATGTAAAGAACAACCATGATCTCTAAAGTTGCCGATTAAATTATAAAAATGAAGATCATGGTTGTTAATTGTGAAAGAAAAAATGCTCAAATTTTTTTAATAAAACTTACCGAGTACACCACTTATTACTCCTTCAGAATACACTTTGACATTGTCTTTTCAATTAATAACAATAAAGCAACGAAACAACAGATAAATATTACACTATATAAATAAAAAATACACCAAAATACCGTAACCTTTAAATAACCTCTACACTTTGTAATGCGTATTGCCCAGGTAAGCCCAAAGGAGACAGAGTTCGATTAAATTAACTGATTTATTGCTATAAAAAAATATTATTCACAATGCTAAAAATAAACTAAAATACAATATTCTATATATACATCACTTTGGTACGTAATTATATTGGAAATCACGTTCCGACGGTCCGCACTCCTCTGTCGATCGATGTGTACTGACGATCTGAAAGTAGGTAGGTATAACGGTGCGAAATTCCCACTGTGGTATACGGGATTCTCTATGTCCTATGAAATGTTCAGACAGCCAAAGTTGAGAACAGCCGATAGATCAATACTCTTTCGGTTATAGTCTCAGGATGTGAGTATATCGTTTATAGTTAGTCAATTCCCAACTTAACGACTCTCTCGGTTTTATAGGGATGTAGTTATTCTGACGCGTCAATACCACACCAGAATTATACTAACATTGGGAGCGATCGTTTACAGACGGTCAATACCCGGCTCAACGTTTGCAAACCCTATAGAGATACTGCAGAGTATTCGATGCGTCAATACCGCACCGAAATTCTTCTAACAGTTTGAACAATCGTTCTCGTTTCCGTCAATACCAGAAACCAACGGCCGTTCAAGTGAATGATGTATAAAAGTCGCATCAATACTTCGACTTAGTACAACACTCTACGGTGAATTGTGTAAAGCGTATAAGGTTAAAGTCAGTACCTTCGACCTACGCTTCGCACTGGAGGCGGCTGAACTTGTAGGAGCTGGAGTCCGTGAACCAAGTTGCTCCCTTGTCTGTTGGCTTGCATTTTTATATACATCTTAGCGGTGGTGGTGGAAGTCTCCTTCCCTTCTGCTGTCGATTCTTCGTGCGCATCTTTGCGTGGGGGACTTGCTGTTCTGGTGGGGTATCGCGTCATCACGGTGTTAACTGGTTTATTGGATCGATATTTCTAGTAATGAATTTATATCATTACAACTTGAACTAAGAAATGATAAAAGTATAACATATAACATGTGAGGATGGGGTCAAGCAATATGATATCGCGCATACAGTTTTCGTTAATTTTTTGTAATTATCTACCGATTATAGTTACTCGACGGGCTCTTTAGATGGCACGGTCTGCAGTATCCCTAGCCTGGTAAGGATCCCCTAACCTCAAGAATATATGGCGGCGCTTGATGTACAACCTTGTAAGCATTACCATATGGTAACGCTAGCTGTTGAAGGGTTAATAATGTATGATGATCGTTTCATGCTATACGGTGTGAATATTTTATGCACTGAAAAACTCGTCAAACTTTAAGTTCATATCTGCGGTGAATCCGCGAAGAGTCGAAAAAACGAATTATTATTAATCTCTTCGTCCACCCGCGGGTAAGCCCGACGACCGCATTTTCGTTTCCGTTCATATATTCGTATGAAATTGGTGGCGATCGAGAATGATTTTGTAACGTGGCTGCCAATGACGAATCGTGTTAAATTCAGTGTTCAGTGATTCAGTGTTCATTGTTTAGTTTGTAGTTGCTGAGTGAGGTAGTTGGTGGTAGCTTTGCATGAGTAATCTCGAGTCGTAATGAAACGTGTAAGCGATATAAGAAGTTTTTTCGTACACAAGGCTTCAAAATTTGATCAGGAATAGAAAAAACCGTCGACATCAGTAGAAAATGACCCGCTTACTAATAATGATGACACCGATAAAGCCAGTGGAAGTTGTAATGAACTAGAATTATATATTGGCAATGCAGTTTCAAGACATTTAACTGCCAGCGGAAGATATAAATATCTGAAACAATCATGGATACCTCCAGATAATTATAAACTTCCTTCTAATATTGAAAATAATCATACTCGACCATTTCAACGAGACTGACTGGAAAACACAAATGGTTAACCTATAGCAAGTCTAAAGAAGGAGCTTTTTGTAAATTCTGTTTTTTATTCGCTTCGGCTGAACCTGGAGTTAATTTCCAAGTGAGTGTTATCACTTATGTTATATATTTGTTTTTTCAAAGTCCAAGTATCTACTTACTGCAATTTTTATGTTTCCTCATTTGTCACCTTTTTACAGCCGATTAAAACGTTAGTAACAAAACCAATGCATAGATATAAAAATGCTACAAAAGATTGGCAAGACCATTCTTATAAGCACCACTTTCCCGGAAGTTTAACTTTGGATAACAACCGATCTCCCCACTTTGAGGGCGCAAGGCGGCCCAAAAAGAATGATTGGGAGGTCGCCAAGAACGTTATCACAGCACCGGCGATTGAATGGGTAATAAAATCATTTCAGCCCTTCAAATCTCCCGGTGAGGATGGAATTTTTCCAGCTCTGCTACATAACGGACTGGAATTACTTATACCCATCCTCATTAAATTGTATAGAGCTAGTCTGGCGTGGAATTATATACCACTCAGTTGGTTGGCGGCTAGGGTAGTATATATACCGAAAGTAGGCCGCACAGACCCACACCCTAAATCGGTCAGACCAATTAGCCTAACATCTTTCCTGCTTAAAGGACTTGAAAGTGTACTGGACTGCCATATCAGGCTGGTAGCTTTATACAGCTCCCCCCTGAGCATCCACCAGTACGCTTATCAAACAGGCAAATCAACAGATTTAGCATTACATAACCAGGTTGAGAAAATAACACAATCCCTTAACAATAAGGAGATTGCGGTGGCCTTTTTTCTCGACATCGAAGGAGCATTCGACAATACACTACCGGCCTCCATTGGTTCAGCTTTGACTGGACAGGGCCTTAAACCAACGATTACCGGCTGGATATATCGTCGGTACAATGCCAAAACCACGAATGTGCAAATTTGATGTTTTGAGAAAAACGCGTTTTAAACATTGAAGACATTGCTAAAAATAGAGATTTTCTTGTGTGGTTCTTGAACACTATTGAAAGTTTTATTTTTCTAAAACATTGAATAATGTCGGTTAGAAAAGTTTAAATTTTTGTATTATTTTCCAAAAAAAATCACATTCGTGTTTTTGGTTTTGTAAAATAAGTAAAAAAAATACTCGTGCAATTAAAAAAGTACACATTTGAAAGGGAAAATGTTCAATGCATTTTTTAATACCATGAAAATTATCAAAACACAAACAAACATCATTTTAAATCCTTTGGAATGAATTGGTAACTTAAAAATAAATAAGACAGAGAAAAAACTTCTCAAATTATTCAAAATAGAAAAAGATAGACGTTATTATAAAACACAAAAATCTTTGAAATTATTGGTAACTTACTTAAAACTAAATAGAACAATAAAAAACTTCTTTTAATAAGAAAATGTTTTTTTTAATCTTGGTCGCTGCCAGTCTCTGAGTTTTCATCTATATCCGGCTTAGGTAGGTTATACCTAGTGTCGCGGCTTGTTTTTAAAGATTTATAAAAATTATGATAAGCCCTAGGAATCGTTAGGTCTTCACACATTTTTTGTATATCTTTTTTCTTTGCTTCACTGATAGGTAGGTCAGTTGCATAAGCTTTGTTTATTAAAGCTGTTGTGGGACGACCACGGTTTTTAGTTTTGCGGCAGTCTATTTCAGTAAAATCTTCAGAAAAAACAGTTTTGTAATAAAGTTTTGATGGCTCCTCTTTCAAATAGCGAAGCCAGCAAATTCTTCTCCAGGGAATGTTAAAACTAAAAAAATTAATGCTTGAAAAAGCTTTGATGTCAAAAAATTCATCAAACAACATGTTTTTTAAACGGTTTTATTTAGCTCACCCCGTTTGTTTTATTTATTATTCTTGGGTCAAATTTAGTAATTCAAATTTCACCCTCTTCCTGTCAACCGATTAATCTGAAATTTTGTATACACTTTGGATTTTGGTGACAATAGAATTATGTTTATTCATTATGAGCCGCCGCTACAAAATGGCGGATAATTTATGTTTTATTAATCCCATCAATATGGGTATCAAATGAAAGGGCTCAACAAGTAGAATACAATATACTATAAAAAATTGAAATCCAAGATGGCGGCCTCTACAAAATGGCGGATAACGTAGGTTTTATCAATCCCATCAACATGGGTATCAAATGAAAGGGCTCAACAAGCAGAGTACAATATACTATAAAAAATGTGAATCCAAGATGGCGGCCGCTACAAAATGGCGGATAACGTAGTTTTTATCAATCCCATCAATATGGGTATCAAATGAAAGTGCTCAACCAGTAGAAAACAATATACTATATAAAATTAAAATCCAAGATAACGGCCTCTACAAAATGGCGGATAACGTAGGTTTTATCAATCCCATTAACATGGGTATCAAATGAAAGGTCTCAACAAGTAGAATACAATTTACTATGCAAAATTGAAATCTAAGATGGCCGCCGCTACCAAATGGCTGATAACAATTTTTTATCAATCCCACCAATATGGGTATCAACAAATAAAAGGGCGTGACAAGAAGAATACAGTGCACTATACAACCTCAATATTTAAGATGGGCGCAGCCACTAAATGGCGTATAATAATAAGATTTAAATTTAGAAATTGAATCTGTAATTTAGGTATCTGATTAATCCAGCCTGAATCCACCACCCAAGTCAAGATTTTGTATCGTGTTGAGGACTGTGTGGCGTTAGGGTGGCTAAAAATGATACGTGGTTAGCGGTACACCACGCAAGTTAAGGTGAAAGGTTAAAACGCGCCGAGAACTGTATGGCATTAGGGTGGATAGAAATGATATGTCGTTAGCGTTTTCCCCTCAAGACTCAGGCGCATCTTGTTGTACATAGCCTTGCCCCTTTATTGGACCTCTGGGGGGGTCGACCGTTTAAATGTCCATTACTCGTGGGAACAAAATGGTAAAAAAAATATAAATAATAAGAATAGGTAAAAAAACTTTTTAAGTTAAACGGTTTTATGTTAAACATACATTGCAATGTTTAAGATAAATGTACTAAAAACCAAAAAATAAAAAATAGGAATAAAAACTCTTTAAGTTAAACGGTTTTATGTTAAACATACATTGCAATGTTTAAGATAAATGTACTAAAAGCCAAAAAATAAAAAATAGGAATAAAAACTCTTTAAGTTAAACGGTTTTATGTTAAACATACATTGCAATGTTTAAGATAAATGTACTAAAAACCAAAAAATAATAAAATAGATACAGTCGTGGGAATTATAAACATATGCATAGACTAGACTAAAATAAAACCGTGGGGCACGTCAATTGTCTACAATCGTTGATTAAAATTTTTGTTTTGTAATGTTACACTATAATTAGGCAGTTGTTCAACCGACAACGATGGACGTGTGATAAGTAGGGCTAGAATGTGGAAACAAGTTAGCAAGTTCGATTATAAGCGAGTTTTAGGGTTTCATAGTGGTGAGCGAGTAGTACTTTTATCATATGTTTTGTAGATTAAAGTCAAACTACGAGCAGTGAAACGATTCCTCGCCAGCCAGCAGTGTGAATGTCCAACGATAAACTAGTTGAAACATCTCTTTTATTTACATGGAGTGTATAACTATTGGAATTTCCATGAGCAAGAAAATAGTAAGTAATTTCCTCACCGTCTGCGGGCCAACTGCCTAACGACGAATTAAACGATTCTTCTATCGCACATTAAGTCGATAATTTGTAGACAATTGACGTGCCCCACGGTTTTGTTTTAGTCTAGTCTATGCATATGTTTATAATTCCCACGACTGTATCTATTTTATTATTTTTTGGTTTTTAGTACATTTATCTTAAACATTGCAATGTATGTTTAACATAAAACCGTTTAACTTAAAAAGTTTTTTTACCTATTTTTTTACATTAAAAGGCTCCGGTGATACACGAGCATCTCTTATTAATTGTGCCCAGCCATCAGGTGTATACACTGGTACATACTTTGCCTTTCGTTCAACTTTGGAGTGAATGGAGTCACACTCCATTTCACTGTGACCAGTTCCAAAAAACCGGTGATCAATAACCTTTAAGGACTGATGATTGATAAGGAGTTGCATACACATAGAAGCAAATATAGAATTCTTCTGCTGTCCGCCACATCCATCTGACATCATACGAACGGATTTGATTTCAGAGTGCGACATGATAAAATCATACACACAAGAGGCTATGTCATTTGCCCCTCGTTTACCCTGCGTTTCATCTCAGAGATAGCATTTAACTTTTTGATTACCCAAATTGTACATTGTCAGATTGTAGACTGCTAGCTTTCGCAAATAGAAAATTTGACCTGCCGATCCTTTCGGAGTACTAAGAACAGCTTACAGATCAAAATTAAAAGCTAAAACTTGAGGATCTTCTTTGGCAATAATTTTGTCTTCATCACGGGCTTCTCTTGCGGCGGTTTTTCTATCTAAATATTTTTCAAATTCATATTCCGTTTGCCTTTTTTCTTCCTCGGTTAAAGAGTTTTGCGCCAAGCATCTTTTGCATTGGTCTTTTTTTGGTTTGAAAAAACCTAAATTGTATTCTTGAAATACTTGCCGCTATTTTTTAAAAGTAACTGGTTTAAAATTCTTTGTAATACAAATTTCCTTATACATTCTGTGCATTATCGGTAAATTTAGAGAAGGGTCTAGATAGTTTTTGGTACTAGAAGCCCGGCAATAATGCGACTCTACTGATGGGAAAGAAAGGATGTGTTCTCGTATAAACGCTTCAGCATTGTCTGATAGCTTATTAGATGAAGTGTGTTTTCCGCGCCTATCTTTATTCAAAAAATCACTAGAAGAACACGTTTTTAGAGAGCTACGGACTAAGGCATCCGTTATATTCAATGTAGCCATATAAAACTCCCTGCATACATTGTGTTTTGTACCATCAACGGTAAAAAAAATATTTGGACGTGAAAGTTTTACGGGAATTCTCAATATTTCGTGTTGTGCGTTTTTTTTAAATTTTGTTCAATGTGGCTCCTTATGAATTCTCACTGGTCATCAATGCATTTTAAACTACGAAAATCCATACAAATTTTCAGGCGATTCTCTTCATTAATAAGTTGAATACATTTGTGTTTTAGTTTGCCAAGGCAAGGAGTTGGTAAAAGAGGACGAGCAGGCTTCTCATCTCCTCTATGTCCAGTGTAGGATTCACCCTTCACTCTTTTCATCTTCCTTATATTTTTTGTCCACGACATCTTGTTAATTTTCCTTTTCTTTACAGTTTTCTTCTCTGTCGGTTTTTCTGTCCCTTGGATATTTTGGGATCCTCGATTAAGACTATGATCAGGAGAATTAGATGAGTCGCTGTCTGATCCACTTGTTGATGGTTCGTAATTATCCGAGGAGGAATCGGAAAGTTCTAAATCATCTAAAAGTTCTTCTCCGGATATCGCCGGAAAAGTTGTAGGGTGCATAGAAGAGGTAGATGGCTGTGGTTCGTTCTCAACAAACTTTTGTTGCAACTCTGCAATAGTAGAATGCCCATTACTTGTGTCATCTACAAAAAAAAATTTGATGAGAAACTGTGAAGTACGTAAAACCAATACACGGATTAAATTAGTTATTTTTTTAATATACAATAAAATTTTATTAACAAACACACATCTGCACTGTAAAGTACAATCATTTACACTTTTTTGATAACACATTTGCGCATACTCCCGCGGACCCACCTATGCTTGCAGACAAACCCATTATTTTTATTATTATTACTATTGTTCTTGTTATTAATATTATTACTATACTTGTTAATATGTCTTATTTTGCTCACCTTTTGAATCCAATTTCCTACTCAGCTCCAATATTTTTTTTGTACGAGAACTCATCTTATACAAATAAACAATTTCACCAATGTTATAAATTTCTTATGCCGAAAACACGAATGTGGCACATTCACTATTTTGGATTTCACAAACTCACTCAACCTGCAATGCCAAAAACACCAATGTGGTACATTCGTGGTATTGAAACAACTGCCACTTTCGCAAAATAAACATCGGGCGTAGAGGGCGGTTAGACTCCCGATGTACATTCGTGACTTTGGCATCGAATACTTTCAAGATTAAGACGTCTGCTATAGCCACTACATCTATTCAAGACGAGGCCATTAGCTTTAAGGTTTCCAGGTGCTGCCCGCAGGGTGGAGTGTTATCTCCCCTTTTGTGGTCACTCCTAATGGATGACCTGCTTGGTACTCTCGTGGGAAGAGGGGTAGAACTGCAAGCGTATGCAGACGACCTTGTCATTCTGGCAAGAACCAAGTCAGGACGGGTTGCACAGAATACCCTCCAAAGGACTTTCGACGATGTCCACAGTTGGTGCCAGAGGGAACAGATATTTTCAATCAATAAAGCCAGTTTTCCTGTATGATAAAAAAACCTAAGTACCTACTAGTTGTTAATTGAGTTTAAGAACGTGCGTCAATTGGACTCAATTTTATAATTTTAACATTGGTTATGGAAATAAATATTACTAATCAGGATCTATATAACTTAATAAAAAATGTTACTGCTGATATAAAAGAGCAAATTAATGAAGAAGTAAAGAGTTTATAAAAAGAAATTAGCTGTCTCCAAGCAGGAATTAATACAGAAATACAAGAACTGAAATACGAAAACGCAGCGCTTAAAGAAGAAGTGAAAGAACTCAAAAACCGTATAATTCTATCAGACAGAAACATAAAAAAATATAACTTAGTGTTCTATGGTGTAAAATATGCTGAAAACGGAATAGAAGAAATCCAAAATGTGATTGATCTGATAAAAAATAAATGTGAAATACCCTGTACTTTTCATGACTTCAGAGATTTTTATCGTATTAGTAAAATAGAAACGGTAGATAATGAAGTGAAACCTAGGCCACTCCTAATAGAATTCATATATGGAAAGCAAGTTACGTCAATCCCACAAAATTCCAAAAAATTCGAAGGTACCGGGGTTTTCGTCTCTAAATATTCAACTCACGAGGATTTTAAAGAAAGGAAGATAATTCATAATCACTACAAACAAATAAAGAATTGAAACTGCAGCCTAAAATGAGACATAACACTCTCATCGTAAATAATTGCACATACACTATTGAGCAACTGGAACACCCAACAACCTATCAAAACCTCAAATCAATCAAAGATTCTGAACAACATCCTGATCCTAATTGTCCAACTAAATCTACGGCAAAAATAAAAGTACTGGAACCTAGTGAGTCCTTAGAAATTCCTTCAAAAAAACTCAACCAAAAAAACAGTAAGAGTGATTCATAAATTGTGGCGTACGTTTTTCAAATCTAGTAAGGGCGATTATGTTGAATTGTGAAAATATTTATAACTGTGATTTACTCGTCATTTTTCTTTATTGAGTTAATTTTTAACATTTAAGTTCATTTTAGGAGTAGATGTATTATCATTTTTAAGATATTTTAATGAACCACAATACTCTTAATTAAATCTTGAATATTCTTAGATACTTTATTCATGATAAAATATGGATCAGTTTATAAGTGATTTAGATTATGAACCGCATGACTCTCACGAGGTATTTGACAGAGGAGATTTGAGAAACTCTATACAAACTGATACTTTTAATATTATCCATCAAAATATGCGGAGCATAAGGAAAAATCTTGATGAATTCAATGTAGTCCTAAGTAAGCCGGAATTGATTTTGACATCATATTTCTCACTGAAACGTTTATCATTGAAGATGTACACTTTTTTGAAAATACTGATTATGACCTAAACAAAAACGATGGAATATTAGCATATGTAAAAAAAAACTCTTAAATGTTCAGAACAAACAATAAAAATAGGTCAGTTTACTGCATAACAGATTACCATTGAATTAAAAAATAAAAAACAAATTACTGTCACGTGTCTGTATCGCTCTCCTTCTACGAATAATGAATTATTTGTTGAAGCCCTTGGTTTATATCTAAAACAAATGAACAATAATATTTCAGTGATGCACCACATATTCCTGGGGGATATCAATATAAATATAAAAAATAGTGATGATCGAACTGCATTTGATTATTTAAACTTATTATATGAGTATAAGTTCGAATCAATGATTAATAAATATACGAGAATTCAGGGAAATTCAATAAGTTGTATAGACCATATTTTTCTAAGAAGTGGAATATTTGATAATTTAAAAAAAGATATTATTTCCGCCGTTGTCGAAACTAATGTAACCGATCACCGGGCAACTTTTTCAAGTATACCAGTTACAAAGAAATCGACTAAAAAAGATGTCGGATATACAAAAAGTATTATAAATTATGATAGACTGAATACTGATCTCGATAAATATAACTGGGATTATAATTATGAAATTCAGGATGTCGACCATAAAACAGATTTATTAATAAAAGTGTTACAGACCCACATTGATAAAAATACGGTGGTACTTAAACTCAAGAAAAAAGAAATTAAAAGACAAAAGTGGATAACAGAGTGTTTGGTCAAATCTGTTAATCATAAAAATAAACTCTACCGTGAGTGCTTAAAACACACCGATGATATAAATAAATTAAATAGCTATGTTGAATACAGTGACACACTCAATAAATTGATTAGAAAAATTAGAAAAGCAAAAAAATATTACTTTAGAACGGCAATAATAAATAGTCAAAATAGCGCAAAAACTCTTTGGAATATTGTTAAAAATTCTAAACAAAACAAAAACGAAAAACATTTAAGCGAAATAATTACTCAAGATAATACCGTCACTTCTGATTCCAATAGAATTGCTAATTCTTTTATCCAGAATTTCACAGAAATTGGTGAAGTATTAGCAAGTAAAGTTCCCCCTTCTAATATTCGTGCAAAAAATAAAATTGTACAAAATTCCATCTTTCTCTCTCCAGTCACTGAAATAGAAGTCATTAATATTATCAATAATAATAAAAAAGCTCCTGGTGTTGATGGTATAAAGTCTGATGTAGTAAAAAAAATAGCAGCAAAAATAGCTAAACCTGTGCTAGATCTTATTAACATGATTTTCAAAACTGGAAAATGCCCCTATCACTTTATAGTCGGATTAATAGTACCTGTTCATAAAAAAGGTGACAAACAGAATATGAATAATTACCGACCAATATCATTAATATCAACAATAGCCAAACTCTTTCAGAATGCCCTAAAAGTACGTTTAACAAGTTTTCTTGATAAAAATATTGTATTATCAAATAGTCGATTTGGGTTTCGTAAGAATCTTCCAACAAATGATGCTATTATAAAACTTACAAACGAAATCTATAGACTTGTCGATTTCAAAAAACCCACTATATGTGTATTTCTAGATCTTGCCAAGGCTTTCGATACCGTATCACACACACAGCTGTTGGATACTTTGGCGAATGTGCGCGAAGGGGGGGGGGGTGGTACACGACCTGTTTAAAGATTATTTGTCTGAATGAAAACAAATGGCACGAGTTAATAACGTGACTAGTGAACCTAGAACTATTAAGTATGGTGTTCCACAAGGAACGGTATTGGGTCCCATTCTGTTTGATATTTATATTAACGATTTACTAGAAATGGATAGTGAGGGACAAGTAATTAGCTTTGCAGACGCTACCGCAATAATATATCATGGGGAGAGTTGGGAGGATCTAAAGTTGAAAGTAGAAGCGGATTTACAAAATATTATAGAATGGTTTAATTATAAACTTTCAACAGTGAATTACAAAAAAACTTTTTTTGTTCCCTTCACTAGCTATAAGAGTTACTTACCATCGTATACCGAAATAAAAATTACTAATTCCCAGGCATGGATAAAGCTAGCGAACAAAACAAAATATCTTGGAATCACAGTGGACTCTCATTTAAAATGGAACAATCATATAGATAGTATAGCGAATAACTTACGATATCTCCTTTCCAAATTTAGGTACCTTAATACCATTCTAGATGTGCATTACCTAACAATGATCTACTATGCTCTTGTTGAATCGCGTATAAGATATGGAATACTTGGATGGGGTGGTGTTCACCAAACCTATTTAAACAAAATTTTTGTGTTACAAAAAAGAATTTTGAAAATTATGTATAATAAACCTCGCACTTACCCTTCTAAAACTCTTTACCAAGTTAGCAACGTTATGGACCCCAGAAAAATACACATCTATTCAATTATATTATACATTTACAAAAATAAAAATATATTAAATTGGCCAAGCCATCAATATCAAACGCGACATCGAGAAACCAGTGGTGTTTTAATTGAAACAAGTAAGAAGACCATAGGGCAACGATGTCTTACTTACCTTGCCGGTAGGGTGTTTAACTTTCTACCTAATATATATAAAACATTTTTAACTACATAGAATTCGAAAGAGATGATAAAAAATAGATTTATATTTTTTGTTAAAGGTTTAGAGCAGGAAGCGGTTCATAAATTAATTGATATAAAAAATTAATTGTCTAAGTTATACAAATATAAGTAGTACTCGATATGGTCAAATTTTAGTCTTAATCTTGATTTTAATTCTAAGTTTTTGAGAAGAGCGTTTTCACCCATTTATGTTCTTATATGAATGTACTGTATCTGTAATACGATGGTGTTTTTCTTATTATTGTGAATCACTGAGCTAAACACATCTTCAACCACTCACGGTCTTATGGGCTACGGGAAGTTTCTCCATAATATTTACGAAATTGTTACCATAGCCTACGTAAACATTTTATTGAATAAACTATTATTATTATTATTATTGAATAATTGTGAAGAAAAGCTAACTAAACTTAACTAAAAAAATATTAACACAATGCTTTTATTTTTTCATAATATTAAAAAGTCAAGCTCGTGTAAACTGTAAGCCATAGACAAAAAAAGTATTATTCCTCTATGCTGTAAACAAAAACGAACACAAACTACGACTTTGACAGTTCTTCAGAATTCAAATTCCAATGGCTTTTTTCTAGCTGGCTATCAGTTCATGAAACATATAATCAGAAAGTGGTTAACCCATATTTAGGTTCGTGACGTATCTGTAGTGAAAGTTGCCAACATTTAAGAATTCCTAATTTCCAGTTTTCTCCTAAAATATTCGGTTAAAAAAATTTTTTACTCAATCTTTGCAAAGTAGCACTAATATATTTTAATAAAATACCGAAGCCGGAAGTCGGTTTAACAGCCCATTGAGGTCGGTAGTTTTTTTGTCTTTGTTATATTATGTTTGTTATATCCTATGGCTATATCAAATGTGCTGGGGGAATTTTGGTGTAAGAAAAGTGTCTATGCTCCTCTGTACCGTATATGTTGCATTCGGAGTTATCGCAGAATCTTTGGAGAGTATTTTCGCTGGTGTTTGGGAATTTAGCATAACAGTCCACTAGAGCGTGCTTGCAGTTTAAGTTACCGACTATGAGAACCTTGCAATATCTTCTAATGAGCACCTTCCCATGTGTTTAAATTATGTTATAGAGGTCTATTTATTTCATAATAAAAGCTAGCGTTAGCTTTTATTTCGGGGGTAACATGCGTTTATAGTTGTTGCGCTTTCCAGTAACCTAAATTACATCCTTCCCTTCATCGGCGCTATGTGTGGACGTTTGTTGTCTCACTAATAATAATCATCATTTACCCTGAAAATGGCCATTGAGTGGCAAAACTAGTAGTTCAGCACTTCAGTATGATAAAATAAATTTGTGACATGTTGACTTTGAGTTTTTCATGGTTGTAATACTAGTCACATTTAAGGTATGGATGAGATATTACTTGTTTTCATGATTACGTGGTTGGCGAGAGGAATTTGAGGTATTGAATTGATTGTTATTTTTATGTGGAGACTAGAAAAGTCGTCGGTAACGGGTTGTGCTTGTTGAGTCCACGGGTTGTCTGTAGGGATAGGTGCGGGGATGTATTTTACTGCAGCTGTCTTCGTATTTGCTCCTTTTAAACTAGAGCCATTCTCTTTTTTTATGTATTCAGGTCAGATCTCAGCTTTGACAAGACGGTCGTCTTTGAAATTTGCGCATTTTGCTGGCTTCGATCTGTCCTTCGAGCATTCCGGAGTGAGATGAGGCGCTGCAGTTTTTAGCATATGTGTACTCTGCCACTGTTGGATGTTGCATGTCCCCAATGTTGGCAGATGTGGCAGTGGATCATAGGTTTGGTCTGCGGGCGATCCTCGCATTGGACTCTTGTATGCTCAATCTGTTTCCCATTTTTATTAAGAAAGTCAATGCTGACTTTTGAGTCAGTTATGATGAGATATAAGGGTCTACCCGTCGTGGTCATTCTGAATAAGTCCTTGACATTTATTTTGTAGGCATCAACGAATTTTTCTTTTGTCTACTAGGTGTAGTCCCTCAGCTAACCCATTCAGAACAAATGCATTTGTTTTTTCTTCACATCGGGAGGAGGGGTGGAAGCGTACCTTTTCATCCCGTAACGTTTTCTTGAGTTTTACGAAGTCAAGTACGCCTTTCGTAAAAATTATGGTGGAGTTTGTTGTGTATTTTAATTCAAAGTTATTCTTGATTTTTTCTCTGATTACATTGACCATCTTTTTATGAGCTTGCACATTGCCATCGATGACGATCGGAGGGCAGGAAGATGTGGCTTTTTTATTATTACTATTGGTTGCATATTTTCCTTTCATTCTTTCATTATCGTGTTTCGCACTGTTGTCATCGGACCTGGAAGATACGGCGTTTAGTTTTTTGAATTTGAGTTTATTTCGTTATATTACCAGCATTTACTACATGATCATAATCCGAGGCTTCAGACAAAGTGTCATATTTGTTCTGCATAATAATAGATGGTTGAACAAAAGATATTTTGATCATGGTATTAGAACTTGTGAATTTTTTTGGCCTTTCAAACTCTTGGGGCGAGATATCGTTCACCTCCATCTATTCCTTATGCGGAATATCAGTTATCGCATTTAGATCATCAGTCAAGTTTCGTGGGATTACTTTTCTTATTTAATGATGCGTACTGCGATGTAATTTTATCGACAGCAGGTAATATTTCCGTTTTCTTCCACAATGGGTTGTTAAACCGATATACGCTTTTCGGTATTTTATTAAAATATATTAGCACTTCTTTGCAAAAATTAAATTAAACATTTTTTTAACCGAATATTTTAGAGGAATACTGGAAATTAGGAATTCTTAAATGTTTGCAACTTTCACTACAGATACGTTACAAACCTAAATATGGGTTAGCCACTTTCTGATTACATGTTTCATGAACTGATAGCCAGCTAGAAAAAGGCCATTGGAATTTGAATTTTGAAGAACTGTCAAAGTCGTGGTATGTATTCGTTTTTGTTTACAGCATAGAGAAATAATACTTTTTTTGTCTATGGCTTACAGTTTACAGGAGCTTGACTTTCCAATATTATGAAAAAATAAAAGCATTGTGTTATTATTTTTTTAGTTAAGTTTACTTAGCTTTTCTCCACAATTATTCAAGTTTGAATAATGTCAATATCATATAAATCTTGTTTTGTATCATACTGCACGAACACAACAGTTAGAACGTCTCGTAAAGAGTTTGTAACCGTGCCTGTAGTATAGGTTAAACGAAAATTGTGGCTTGAGGCTGCTAGAAGAAAATATAAACAGACAACAACGAGTTACTATTGCTGTGAAGCACATTTTGATGTGAGTAATTACATATGTATGTGTAGAAGGTATCCATATATTTATATATGTTTGATTTTTTGTTTGAAAGTGATATGGAAAATTATGTTCAACACTCGATGATGGGAGGGAAAATTATTTTGAAACCATTAGTAGTGTCTCATGTTTTTAATCGGCCAGAATCGTCTTGAAACAAAAAGCTAAAATTAGATGAGTTGGTAGTCCCACATGAACCTGTTTTAACAGAAGAGTCTCATGATTATGATGTTGGTACTAAAATCTCCTCGAGAATGATCGATCAATACCAACAAACAAGTCCCCTAGAGGTAAGCAGTGTTGCTGTTAGTTGTCGGTTAACATTTCAGAACACTGTTGAATTGAACACTTTAGACCTGATTATTACAAAAGAAGTAACGACCTCACCAATGGAAAATAAATTTTTAAAGTTAGAAGATATCACATCAGCAGAGGCAACAACTGAAACTGTACCCTCGAGCAGCGATTTTGTGTCACTAACTGACACGAGTGAATCAAAAGACGAACAATTGCAGAATACAATCACTCTTGTTGAAAAATATCCGAAGAGATATATTGGTGTTCCTAAAGTGTGGTTAGGTTACTTCGTGAAAATAACTTAAATAAAGAACATGTTATAATATGCTTAAGGAAAATCAAATTGAATGATTCATTTGCAAGATTAGGAGATCAATTTTCATTATCAGAAAATGGAGTTTCAAAAATATTCAAAACTGACATTTATAAACTTGAACATTATATGAAAACATTCATATTTTGTCCCTCAGGAAGCTAAATAAAAGAGCATTTGCGTATTCCATTTCGAGCGAAATATAATAATGAGCAATCTATTATTGATTGTTTTGAAATAAAAATTCAGGAGCCTACTAATCCTGTGCAACAGGCATTGACTTGGTCTCAATACAAAAAATGTTACACAGTCAAATATCTTATATCTTGTACCCGTGAGGGAGTTGTAAATTTTGTATCAACAGGCTATGGTGGACACATTACTGATACAACATGAACGCAAGAGTGTGGTTATTTAAATTGTCTACCTGACAATGCTGTGGTAATGGCAGATCGTGGTTTTAAAGAAATTGAATCCTTGTTACAATAAAACATTGTAAGCTCTTGAGACCCCCCAGTGTGAGTAGTTCAATAAAACCTTCAAAGCATGAGGTGATGGAAACGAAAGTTTGAGCGAGTCTGAGAATTCATATTGAATTTGCTTTTTTAAAACCACATTCTGTCATTGACCATAATTTATTACAACATACAGACGCTCTTGTTTCCATAGCATGTCCATTAATGAACTTACAATCTCTATTAATTGAATCTTAAGATTACCATTACTTTAAGAAGATTTGTAAGTGTTATCTATTTTTCTCACAATATACATTATAAATGAAGTTGTCAAGTTTAATCTATTCAGTTTATTTCAACTCCGTTTGTTCTGCTATCTATCTATATATAATATATAATTGAAAGTCGTTTTTTTGTCTCGCCGATTCTTGGTTTCTATCTGAAGTCACAACGGGTTGCTAGTGTAAATATAAATAAACCTTACTCAAATTCATAGCGTGGTGAAATAACTAAATCATACTACAAATATGTCAAATAGTAAGTGTACTTTTCAAATTCATTAAATACCTAGTACATTTATATGGATTTATTCTTAGTGATACTTGATCTGATACATGCACCTGTAAATTTTACCCTATGCTTGTATATCTATCTATTGAATTACAGTTATTGGATTTAAAAAAAAATCTAGCAATTACCTTACGTCAACTTTCTACTTAATTATATTAATTATTACTACCATTCCACTTTCTTTTACTTTTGTTATGTGTATTATGTTATCTAAGTATTGTTGTAAAATTGGTTTCTTATCAACTCACTGGTAGAATTTTGTATATATTATCTTAAGTTTTGTGAAATAATTTGAATACATTTACTAAAGAAACATAGACTTTCTCTGTGAAGTTTCCAAAAGTGGTGTTTATTGTTTCACATGTGAACAATAAGTTCTGAACTCCAACCTTTCCCTGAGATAGTGGTTTCAAACAAAGTTTCTTGTCAGTATTGAGGATTATTCGTTCAGTACAAAAAAATACACGACAGAGTGCAGTTTATTAAAAATAAAATTTTCATAAAAATGTTTACAGTTAGTAACTATATCTGTTATAAACGTTCCATCATAAGAAAGCCACTGGAAGATTATTTCATTTGAAATTTCAAAATCTGCTTTTGCTACAACGAAAAGTCCCTTTTTTTATTTGCAAATTAAGCTGAGCTTTGTACTTATTCGTAATATCACCATTTTAAATATAAGTTTGTAGTATTTTTTCTATCGCTGGACATTTGAGTTTCACTACATATTCATTTGTAAATGCATCAGGAGAAGCTGCAATAGTCGGATTGTCAGCAATGATGAATAATCCAGCATCTTTAAATTTGGCAGAAAGTTGCTTCTCAGTAATCTTTAGAACCCTCTTTTCCAATTTAACTCCTCAAGTCATTGCTTTAGTATTACGTACTTTGTGAGCTCCTATAATAGAGGATACTAAAGTTCCATCAACTTTTTTGCATTTTGAAACTTCATACACTCTAGAGGCTGTAACTCTACCTTATCTGAGCTCATACCAAAGTGCACTAGTATTTTGCCCTCTTGTTGATTTATCTGCTTGAATATGAGTACCTTGCAATAAATCAAACATAAATTCTTGAAATATATTAAAATCTAATGTTGCCGATTCATCCTTGCACTTGTGTACTAATTTGTGTATTTTCCAATTATCATTTTCCAGTTCCATATTTTCATACTTTGTTATCTGGCGATTAATTTTCCTTCTCTTAGCTTCAACAATAAGTTCATTAAAAAATGCCTTATTACCATTTAGCATTGACATTTCTTAGTTAGAGGAGCTAGAAGATAACTGTTTAACATCAATAAATTATAGAGTTGTAACAATTTTTGATAGCAATGATTTTTGCCAGTAACTAATGACCGCAGTTGGAGATGGTTCTTCACTTCTTCGCTGAACCCACATTAAAAAAGCAAGGGCATGTTTGCAGCCTCCTAAAAACAAATATTGTGTTACTGAACAGATATTTATAAAGCATTTTTATCAAATAGTTTTACAATTAGTTTTTGTAACAATATTTTACTTGGTGTATAATTCTATGAAGCAAATTGTCATTGTTTACTGCCAAGGATGTAGGTGAAAATAAAAAAATTAATTGAACAAGTTGCCATGCAAGAGTGATTTATGTATATCTTACACATTTATATATTATATTTAATATTTAGATTGACTGTAAACCATATGTTTATTCATTATTTTGTCAACTAGGCCAACTTTATCCTTTGCAACAATAGATAATACAAGCCTTTTTTGATTTGAGTTGTATACTGTTCATCAACTAAAATAAAATGGAATTTCAACATATTTGATTGTAGTAACCTAATATTTTATTACCTCTAGACGCTGGACATGTATTACAATGAACATCTTGAACAGTTTCTTCTTCCTGTATCGATAACTCCACAGTGTAGTTTGTCTTTCTAACATTATGCTCTGGATATACTTTTCTCCGAACAGTACAAATGTTATTTTCTCGTTTGACTCCAACAAAGCCAATGGCATTATCACCATAAGATTCTCTCATCGATCTTAAATATGATTATTTTTTAACAATATAATATATGGGCATTTTTCTTTGATTTAAAGACATTTCTCAATTAATATACAATACACTAGGTATTAATAGCATAAATTTAATGTATGATGTGAACTTACCGACATGCTTTAAAACCCTTTACTTCTGATATATTATATCGATCGTCTTTTTTTTAAAAACTCATGCACTATAAAAATGTATAAATGTGGTAAATTATTGGAATTTGCCTGTACGAAACCAGTCATTCTAATAATTTACGAAAAATATCTTACACCAAAAATAAAAACTAACTGTAAATGCATTAACGAAAACTAATAATAGGTAACAGTAAGATTTTTAAAATAATCTAATAGCCATAAGGCCAATATAAACCGGAAGTAAATTTGAGCAACTCCTGTCACTCAATATAAAAACAATACAATATAAACATAACCTTTATCGAAATTAACTGTCTCGACCCTTACTTCGTGGAATATGCTCATATTAGTATTTTTAAATGAAACTCACGGTCTCTAGTTAATTCCACAATATAATACAAGTTATTGAAAATTCTAAAGAATTGACAATTGTTTTGATAAATCAATATCCTCGTCAGAATGACAGATGTTACATTTCATTTTATGCCTACCTGATGTTTAGTAGTTATTTTTGGCTAGACCAAGAAGTAACCTAACTTGTGATTGGCTTAATATATGTTTATACAATAAAAAGAAGATCTGATATTACAAATATTGAAGCTTAGATATTATTAGCCCTATGGTGATATCCTGGATATCATTTTTTCAATTAAGATCAGTATAACTGTGCAATGATATAGAAAACCAGGAAAACTATATCTGCTGATCTTTACAATTATCACTCAAATTTATTAGTGGAGAACTCTCTAGATTTAACTAGGTATATCACACATAAGAATCCTCATTGTCCACAATTATATGGAACAGTTAAATTACATAAAATAACGAAACCAATTAGACCTGTAGTCTCTTATGGTAATGCTCCTAATAATATATTGGCAAAGAAGCTTAACAATATTCTCAATACTTACGGATATGAATCTCAGTACTCAATTAGAAATTGAATGGAACTAATCGAAAAGTTGAAAGCAATCCACTTACAAGATAACTATAAACTCATATCGTTCGATGTAACTAACATGTTTACTAAAATTCCTCCTAAAGAATGTAAGAAAATTACTAGAAGATAAAAATATTAATCCAGTAATAATATCAGATATACTTAATTTATTTGATGTATGCATTAATCGGAATTATTTCACTTTTGACAATAAGATATATATTCAAAATGAAGGTTTACCAATGGGATGTCCTATATCACCTATTTCAGCAAACATTTCTATGGACAATTTAGAAAGAAAGATCTTTGAAAGTAATATTTCGAAAAATATTTTATTTTGGTATAGATATGTAGATGACATACTAGCTTGTTTCATGGGTAGTGAACGACAATTAGATGTATTTTTCAACCACATCAATAATTTACATCCGAAAATTGAATTTACAATAGAAATTGAAGAAAATAGCTCAATCAATTTTCTTGATTTAAAAATTCAAAGAGCCAATGTACTTGATTATTCAATTTACCGAAAACCAACACAGACTGATGTGACAATTCCATTCAATTCTAACCACCCTATGTCACACAGACTAGCAGCATATAATTCAATAATACATAGAGCTTTTTCAGTTCCTATGAACAAACGTAATTTTGATAGAGAGATTAATACAATTAGACAAATAGCAACATCTAACGGTTATCCATTAGATATGATAAATAAGCAACAATTTCTTTTAAAACAGAAAGTAACGTTAGTACAAAATTGTTAAATGTAAAAACAAAAATACCACTATTAAAGAAGTCAGGTATATATAAACTCAAATGTCCAGAATGTAATGCTGTCTATTTGTGTCAGACCCTTGGGAATTTTGAAATACGATACAGTGAGCACTTACGAGCATACAGATTAAAACAACCAGATAAATCCCACTACGCAAAACATCTACTTGACACCAATCATTCATTTACACCTAACACAGAACTAGAAGTGCTGCATATTTGTGAAAAAAAAACAATAACTGGATTTATTTGAAGAACTGGAAATTAGAAGACACTTGAGAAACCCAAAATATGAAGTTGTCAATGAACAGTTAAATCTAGGAAGTTCTCCACTAATAAACTGTCTTCTTAAGTGATAATTGTAAAGATCAGCAGATATAGTTTTCCTGGTTTTCTATATCATTGCACAGTTATACTGATCTTAATTGGAAAAATGATATCCAGGATATCACCATAGGGCTAATAATATCTAAGCTTCAATATTTGTAATATCAAATCTTCTTATTTTCTCTAATAACATATATTAAGTCAATCACAAGTTAGGTCACTTTTTGGTCTAGCCAAAAATAACTACTAAACATCAGGTAGGCATACAATGAAATGTAACTTCTGTCATTCTGACGATGATATTGATTTATCGAAACAATTGTCAATTTCTTAGAATTTTCAATAACTTTTATTATATTGTGGAATTAACTAAAGACCGTGAGCTTCATTTGAAAACACTAATATAACCTTTATCACCATTTTAAAGTCAAAGATGACATAATTGCTATCCTTTGTCGACCTTTATGTATCTAACTTCTCTTATAGGTAACGTACGTCACAGCATGAATGGCGAACTATTTAAATCGTCCAAAAGTTGAATTTTCAAATCGACATAGAAAGCTTGTGAGAATAAAAACATTAAAAATAACTGATTCTCTATTATGATTTTGTCCATCGCTGACTACTAACAATGAGAAAACATCATATTTTTGTTAAGTTTAACACCCCGTTTCTTAGTCTTACGCCGATTTGCTGGAATCATAGCCTATGATGTCCTCTTCCAAATTTTGATACGTAAAATGTCTATTATATGATATAGATTTTTTCCGTGTGCGGGTACGATCTGAGTAAATTCCACGACAGGTGGGTAATACTAGTTCGAGAGCTTGAAAGGATTGATTCTTAGTTTCTAAACACTTTTCTTGTACTTTGACGTATTAGAATTGTCGGACTTTCTTACACACTTATTGTTTTCTGCCTGTTCTGGTGCCTTCTTAATTTTTTTTTAGAAACTTGTTTTAGCATTTTATACATTTTGTTTGGAACTTGGGCCAATTCTAGACACTTGTTTAAATTACTGTTCCAAATGAAACTAACTCTTTCTATATAATTCCACAATATATTGAAAAAATGTTAAAAAATCTCTGAAATTGACAATTGTTTCGATATTGTTTGTTTCAATGATTCTATATATATATATATATATATATATATATATATATATATATATATATATATATATATATATATATATATATATATATATATATATATATATTACTGGATAGATTTTAGCCCTACATTGAGGGCCATTTTTTTTTAAACTGGATAGACTTATCCTTTGTAACAAAATATATACTTAATATTTTATTTAGTTTAGATTTACTTTAAACTTTTTATTATTAGCCTGGTATATAGATAATTTCAAATAGGTGATAAACAATTTATGCTACTTGCATGAGAAATTTCTTATCTCAGGGTAGAGTTCAAGTATATAAAAATTAAACGGTTTCATTTTTTTTATATTAGCGCCAAAATCAATAAATTCTTTATATTTTAAAACAAATTTGTTGATCAAAATATATTATTTACTTAATAATTATGAACTGAATATGGTCCTGCCCTGCTTGGAATCAAATCTCTGCACCATTCATAGATGTCAGTTCAAACTTCTACCTATAGAAAATAGATGGAGCGGAAATCACCAGATGAAATGAAAATCTCAACGTACAGTTTTAAATCGTTCTTCAAAAGATACAAAACGTTGTTTAATGTGATGAAAATAAATACATTACTCTTTTACAAGTGTTCTTGAAGAAATTCAACTATCTAAAATAATGATTCATTCATACAACAGACACATACTCTGGTGAGATATTAATTCTAAGGGTGAATTACAATTATGCAACTTGGTATACAAATGAATTATAGAAGATGGCAAACTATAAACTTTTTAGCGTCCATGTAACATTAAAGTTCAGTTCTTTACACAAATCGGTAAGTTCGTTTAACTTTTTATGTATTAATAAATTGAATTTAACTATACTGTTTTTGTTTATTCACCTCAATGATCAGTTCCTTTAATCTATTTTAGGTTCTCTCTCTCTTGGAATAAATCCGTTCTTCCTGTCCATTTCCACCAAATCAGGAATTGACGCTGTATTTCTTCCAACATCAAAACACTTTGGCTGAATTCCATGATTCAGTGTTTTCTGAAAGGTTTTGTCGAGACATTGCTTCCACAATACAACAATTGACCATTTATAAAAGAAAAGTCACGGTTAGTACCACATAATATATAACAATTCCTTTTTATATTTTGTAGTTAATAATATTTACTTAATTACTTACATTAACGTATATCTCGTAAGTATAATGTATTTGTTTCTTGAATTCCATAGCCAAAACTGATATTTCTCAAATATTTAAAATAATTTTCTTTGCCAAAATAATTTTTCTTCTTCCAAATTTTTGCTACCCCAAAAAGAGACTTCTTAGTGAGTAGTAAACATAATCAACAACTTTTTTCATTCAATTTTTTTTATCATTAGCAACGTAATTGTCGCTGATGTGATTCTTTTAAACGTTTATTTACCAATCAAAATTGACTATCAATTTCATCATTGAAAACCTTCACTTCAAACAGTGAATCGTCCCTCCATCATATCAGGACATTCTATTCTAAATTTTTCAATTGCTTGACCCTCATATATTGTTTTCTCCCACCAATATTTCATAAAAATTTTAACTGACATTTGTTAATCTCTAAGTGTGTATGTGAAATGAAAATTCTTAATATTTTTAGATGACAGCTGTTAACTTCAAATATATGTGCAAAATGAATATTCGTTTTGCATATGTCATGCTTTCTGAAATTCATATTATTATACAGCTTCCTATCTAGTTATGTCTAAACAGTTACCCTTTCTTATGTTAATATTTCTTTCAACAAATATTGTTTGGTTTCTTCTGACAAATTCATAAGATTATCTTAATTTCACAGAATAAAGAAACATTAGTTTTTTTTATCATAAACAAAGTTCTGATACTTAATCTTTTGAATAAAAATTGTGTTATTTTGTTTCACATAATTTGTTTCTCGCACCTATTCACAAGTTTCCCCACGATTATACGGTCTGTCTTGTGTATGCCTTCTCTATCAAATAGTGTATCATACAGATTGTCTCCATTCAAATGATAAAAAAAAATTCAGACTTAAAAAAATTCTTCTAAATTACAATGCACAATCTCTAATTTGTATTATTTAATATACAGGGTGTTTCACTCTATAATAATATATATATATATATATATATATATATATATATATATATATATACCTATATATATATATATATATTGATTCCAAACACTTTTTGGGAATGTTAAATGTTTCTGTATTACTTTTGTTTAAAATTTTTTGATGCTTCATTTCCTCGTTAAGATAGACTAATTGAAGATAATTTAGATCTTTATTTTTAATTCTAGTGTCCAATTCCCTATTCTGTTCAATTCGTTACTATACTTAGAAATACTACGGTAATCTATATGAGCCGTTAAGTAACGTGGTTTGTTGGCTCCATTTAACGACTCACCTTTCAAGACACTTTCTTTTGATACTAGTTTTTGTGCGATAGCACTTTTTTCAATATTTAATTTGGTTTTTATTGATTGCTCTTGGTTTGTACGTATCATTCTTTATTGCTATTCTGGGGGATGTTTCAAATATCACTGTGTATTTGTTGTTTGAACTGTTTTGATTATTGTTTTCAACGCTCACGGTTTTAACACAAAATTGGTTTTCACTTTGAAAAATTTCGGGTTTAACAGAGTTCTTGCCCTTGTTCTTCGGGTTTTCTCCATTGGATATGGGGTTCCCATGATGGTGGGTGAAGGTATGGGTGAGAAATTAAACAGTCCCCGCAATGAATTTCAAAACACAACTTATTTAAAAATTTCAATTACGTTGAAATATAACTTTATAGAATTCAATAGAAAATAATATGTCTCATCGATATGAGTACTAGCATAGAACTGGTGTAATATAGGGATTAATAGACGAGGTGCTATTTGATGATACCGATGGAATACCGGCATTACTTTGACTGTACATATATCATTTATACAAATAAAAATTCATAGTACCCATAGAAGTTATCATTGTTTTTTGTTAACAGCCCTCAGAATTACTTCATTTCCTTCTTCTATGTAAAACATTTAAAGATATTCTACGCTTCCAAGAGATTTAATTCGATATTAACAGTTCAAGTGTATTTGCAATCCATTAGAGTAAACGTCAACCCATTCTCGAGCTTGTTTGTAGAGCTTGAGTACACGAAAACCGTTTTGAGCTTCGTCAGTAATCATATTAAGATAATTTGAAGTATATTCCGACAAGATTATGTCGATCCTCGCATAAAGAACGTTACTCTCTTTTCATATATTCGTAGTAACCATTTTCTTACACCGTTAGGTACAAGAATTGAGAATGCTGTCTAAACAGTTAAAATTCGTGCTTGATAATATTAGCAAATTATAAGCCTCATCTTTTCTAGGACTGTTGTTGTCATGGATATATTACAAAATTTGAAAAATCATTAACGTCTTCTTCTCAAAAATAGTGATTTACGATATATATATATATACATATATATATATATATATATATATATATATATATATATATAGGCTATTCAGTCTTGTCAGAGTGGTGGCCGCTCTTTTGAGCTAATTAGCGGGTAGTCACCCCGCGTTTTTCTTTTTTGTTTTCCTATAGATTGTCGTGTCTTTTTGCTTTTTCTGTTATATTGTTCCATTTTTTCCGGTCCTCTATATCTGTTTTCCAATCTCTTATATCCAATTTTTCCATATCTTCTTTAACTTGATCTTCCCATCTTGTCTCCGGTTTTTCTTTTGGCCTTGCTACTTGTGGTATCCAATTACTTATTCTTCTTATTATTGTTGTCGGCTCCCTTCTGAGCACATGCCCGTACCATTTTAATCGTTGGGCTTTTATGAACTTCACAACATCCCGTCCTTCCATTTTTTGTCTAATTTCATGGTCCATCATAGTTCTGAAGTCGCCCTCTTCTGTTCTGACTGGTCCAAAAATGTTCCTCAATATTTTCCTCTCGGCACTCCTTAAAGTTTCTTCGTTTTTATTTGTCAAGGAGATTGTCTCTGCGGCATATGTCATTATTGGTCTGATAGTGGCTTCATACAGTTTCAATTTGGTGTTTTTGGTTAGATGTTTATCTTTAAGAAATTCGCTGTATTTCCAGTATGCTCTGTTTCCGGATTTTACCCTTTCTGCCACCTCTATACTTCTGTCGCTCTTCTCGTTTATCGCAACGCCTAAGTATTTGAAGTTTGCTACTTTTTTAAACTTGTGGTTCTGTACTCCGATTTATTTTATACTCTCTGTTGTTTCCCTGCTGACTAACATATATTTAGTTTTTTCTGGGTTTATCTCCAGACCTCTGCTTTTTGCTTCTCCAATAATCAGGTCACCTAGCATTTTATCCAAATTGCTCCTATTCCTTGCTATAAGTACCAAATCGTCTGCATACCCTATTATTTGTGTCATGTTCTGGGCTATTATTGTGCCTGTTTCTATCGCCTTAATCGCTCCATCTAATGCTATATTGAATAATACTGTTGATAATGCATATCGCTGCCTCACGCCATCTAGAATATCGATTTCCTCACTATAGCTCTCACTAATTATTACTCTGGTTTTAGAGTTGTTTATTAACATCTTTGTCAGTGAAATACACTTATTTGGAATACTCATTTTCCTCATGTCTGCTATCAGTTTACGCCTTCTAATAATATCAAATGTTCGCTCAAAATCTACAAACAATATATGTAAATCGATTCCATATTCATAGCTTTTTTCTATCGTCTGCGTCATTACATGCACTGCATCTATAGTTGATTTACCACTTCTGAAGCCATATTGGTATTCACCTAGCTTCTGTTCTGCGTATTTGTTTATTTCATTTTTTATAAGCGATATCATGACTTTGTATACAGTGTTAAGCAGGGTTATTTCTCGGTAGTTATAGCATTTGTTTGGTCTCCTTTTTCGAAGATTGGCATTGTTAGACCTAAACGCCATTCTGCTGGCATTTGTTCTTTCTTCCATATGTTTATGACTAATTCATATATCTTTCTTTTTAGTTCTTCTCCTCCTTTCTTTATCAGTTCGTTAACTATTCCATCTGGTCCTGCTACCTTTTTGTGTTTGAGATTTGTTATTATTTCTTCATATTCTGCATATGTTGGGAGGTATACCTCTTCCTCTTCTGCTGTTACCTCAAAACTTGCTTCTGCAAACTCATCCTCCTTTTGATCGTCCTTGTAATATGCTTCCCATTCTCTTTTGCTGATTCTGGTCGTTACTCTGCTTCTCCTACTTTGTTTTCTTATGTATTCATATAGTTGTTTATTATCTCGGTTGTCACTTTCTATTTCCATCATAAACTACTTTATCCACTCTGCTTTTTACTTCCGACAGCATTTGTCCGCTTCATTTTCTTTTTCTTGTATGCTTTCAGTTCTGTCTCTCCTCCTGTATTTATCCATCGTTTTCGTGCTTGATCTTTTTGTTCCTTTTTGTTTTCACATTCTTCATCGTACCATTATTTACATCTTTGTTGCTTTTTTTGTCCTAGTATTTCTTCGGCTGTCTTCGTAATACTGTTTTTTATGTTCTCCCATTCTTTTCTCTATATTTCCATCTGGATCTGGTGTTAGTCTTTCTTTTAATACTTGTCTGTATCTTTCTTCCGTATGTTCTTCTTTTAAATTATCTATGTTCCATTGTTTTTTGCGTGTTTCCTTATGAACGTTCCTTATTATCTTCATTTTAATTTTCACCACAACTAAGAATTGATCCGAATCCACATTAGCGCCTCTGAATGAACGAGTATCTTCTACTGTTTTCAGCCATTTTCCTGATATGAGTGCGTGGTCTATCTGATTCCCTTCATTGGAGCCTGGTTTTGTCCATGTCACTTTATGCTCCTTTTTATGTCTGAATTTGGTACTTATTATGAAAGTGTCGGTACTTATCTCAAAATTGCAGAGTCTTGAGCTATTGTCGTTTGTCCTGTCGTGTATCGTTTCGTTGCCTGCAACATTTTCGTTATATTCTTCCTTTCCGATCTGTGCATTGAAGTCTCCTATGACTTGTTTCATGTCAGTTCTAGGTATATTCTCCCAAACCTCTTGCAGCTTGTCATAGAAGTCTTCTTTGTCTTCACTATTTGTGTCCTCTGTTGGTTCGTAACCATTTATTAATGTTAGATTTGCTTGCTTATTTTCAATCCTAATTGTTGAAATTCTTCCATTTACTGCTTGGAAGGTCATTACTTTGTTTCTTAACTTTTTATTCGCCATAAATGATGTGCCATTTTTCCCCTGTTTCTTTTCCCCTGCGTATAAAAGTGTGTATCCTTCTTTAACTATTCTTCCATCACCCTTCCATCTTATTCCCTGCAGTGCTAATATTTCAAGCTTGTATTTTCCGATTTCTCTAGCTATCTCCTTCATTTTACCAGCCTTTAACATTGTCCTTATATTCCATGTGCCAATCTTGACCGTTTATTTATTTCCTTTTTGCTCCATTATATATATTGTACCTCTTTTGTTTGACTTTTTCTCTCTCATTTGCATCGCCATTTTCGTTGCCTGGTTAGTATGCGTATTTTCCATACCTTTGAATTTTATTCGTTTTTGAATTAACCAATTTTTCCGTTAATTTGTCCCATTTCCATTCTTCCCCATCAATATTTATTTTACTAAAACTAATCTTCACCGTTTTTCCATTATTTCTTCCATTTTGTGCTCTGTCTCGTATTGCTTTTTTCTTTGTCTTTCTTTCTTGCTTAAGTCATGATTTATATAAATTCTATCCTCTTTCATATTTCTTAGTTTTTGTTTATTCTGCATAATCTTCTCTTTATCTTCTGCATTATCTAATTCTATCAAACAAGCTTTATTACCTAACATACGTGCTGTTTTAACTTGTATTTGGATTTCCAGTTGCTTTTCCATGAAAATAGTGACTGCTTTAATTAACTCCTTTGAATCCGTAATATCTATTTTTATATTTTAATATATTTTTCCTTCGTTCTTTTTCTATCCATTCTTGAGTACTTTTGATGTTTCTTATTTCTTTCTCAATATCTTCAGTCCCCTTCTGTATTGTTTCGTACATTTTTCCGAGGGTCTCGTTTTCCTGTTTTATTACTTGAATCTCTTCCCTCAATTCTTGCTGCTCCTTCCGCATTCCTTCAGTTTCGTTTTTTTCCCTCGTTTCTGTTTTCATCTCCTGCATCAATTTTAGAATTCGATCTAACTTTTTCTCTTTATCGTTTTTTATTGGTGGTGGTGATCTCATTGTCTTCCTATTTTTCCCGAACGGTTCTTGATCTTCTTCCCCTGTATCTCTTCTTCTTTTATATTCCTCGTCTGTAGAATCGCTCTCCATTATTAATTTCTTAACGCGTTCCGTTTCTTTCAGTGTGTATTGTAATAGAATCAGTGTCCCGCAAACGCTATTATCAGCGCTTACTCAGTTCAGCAACTGACACGTTCCCGGGCTGACCTTTCCTAATACTACACACCTCTAAATTCTCCTCGCTCCGGCCCTGCCTTCTTTGTGATATCTGGTTATTCGATAGTCCGACTTTCGCTTTTACCTTCTTATAGATTATCAAGTTCTATTGTCAATTGTTTATTAATGAGTTGCTCTATTTTTTTAACCGTTCTAGATTGTTAAACAGGTTTCAGATATATTATATTTTTAAGATTTTGTACTTACGGTTTAGTAAATGTTTTGTTAATTCATCTCTGTGATTGATACACATTAACTTTACACTTTGGTTTATTTACAAAATTTTTGCTTCTAATATTCCTGCAAAATTACGAATTATTTAGAGAGCGCACCTTGACACTTCGTATTTTACTAGTCGCCATGACCGAACTCCATAAATATCATAAAGATTCATATTACGATACGCGATAATAATCGTAATATAAATTTACGATACGAGTATTGTATAAAGTTTCATCTACTATAAAAAAATTTAAATTCAATAAAATTGAATAATCATCAGTGAATGGGGCGTGGTAAGTTCCCAAACCAAAACAATAAAGAACTTAAACATTTGCACTTTCATAACAATCCTTTGATATACTCGTATATGGACGTAGACAACCAGCACTGGAACAGAAGTAATCCTTCTTAAATTCCTCACAGGCAATTCTAAATGAGTTTTTGATTTATTTTTCAAACTATATTTCAATTAAAACAACAAAATAAAGTGTGCTAATATTTGCTTCAGTCCGTATTACCTCACTACCTCTCTTAATATACAAAAAATTATTACCGTGATGGAACAGGCGATAATTCACTGAATTACTTGTATTTCGTAATTTTTATATTGTCGAAAAAGGAATTCTGTTAAAATTGATGACAGTTGCTGTTATACTTGTCGCCACGTTATTTCTTATTTCATAAGCACAATGTAAAATATTGACTAGTATTTATTTATTTTTGAGAAAACGTCAACAACAATCATTACAAAACGTGTAAATATCTGTGCAGCTCTTTTCTACGATCACAATTCTTCATGCTTTGCTTCGTCTCATCGTCTCCTTTCGAGGACACTCCCACTTATGCAAAGTGCAGGGTCGTCACGTTTCACACACTCGGACACAACATATCGCCTCCTTTGAAAGCCTCCAGATGGCGCTTTAAATGTTTTATTGGGAAGTATACATAATTTGGCTGGCCTTATTAAAATTCCCATCGAGGTCTTGACAGAGGATACTCTAACGATGCCGTCCTTCGATTATATTGCCTAACTTTTATTGGTGCGGTGGTAAATCATCTTATTTAATGAGAACCAGAACACCGGGTTAAGGCTTGTCTTGAGCATACCGTGCCCATTTGTGTCTTGGCTGCAAGTGAATATATTCCTTCGACTATACTTGCAAAAATTCTTGAACCAGTTTCTGGCATAATTGGAATTATTTCAGCCTGTTATCAGGAATAGATACTAGATTTGGCTCTGGAATAGCCTCTAATGAGTCACAAATTAGGTAGTGCGAAGGTGTAAGGGTGAAATATCATTTGTGTCATCGGATAAGGGATATAATGGACGTGAGTTGCGGACTGATTCGATTTGCGTAATGATTGTGCAAAATTGTCCATAAATGAGCGGTGTATACGAGATCCCGAAGTAGCCAGTACCCCCTAAACAATCTTATCTCCAACAACTCCCGCCACAAACCAAATAAGATCTTCGTTCTGCCATTCCACACTTACAATAAGTATGAACTTCATACAACCCTCTCTATTTTTTTTCAACCGAACCGTAAATTCACAAAGGAGGAAGTACACCCGTCCTTCCCCTTACCTTCTCACACCCCATCCATTTCAGGCATCGAGGAAGCCAAACAAAAGTAGGAGTAAACAAATTTGGGTCAGACCCTTAGGAATTTTGAAGTACGATACAGTGAGCACTTACGAGCATACAGATTAAAACAACCAGATAAATCCCACTACGCAAAACATCTACTTGACACCAATCATTCATTGACACCTAACACAGAACTAGAAGTACTGCATATTTGTGAAAAGAAACATGAACTGGATTTCCTTGAAGAACTGGAAATTAGAAGACATTTAAGAAACCCATAATATGAAGTTGTCAATGAACAGTTAAATCTAGGGAGTTCTCCACTAATAAACTGTCTTCTTAAGTGATAATCGTAAAGATCAGCAGATATAGTTTTCCTGGTTTTCTATATCATTGCACAGTTATACTGATCTTAATTGGAAAAATGATATCCAGGATATCACCATAGGGCTAATAATATCTAAGCTTCAATATTTGTAATATCACATCTTCTTCTTTTTTCTATAAACATATATTAAGCCAATTACAAGTTAGGTTACTTCTTGGTCTAGCCAAAATTAAGTACTAAACATCAGGTAGGCATAAAATGAAATGTAACTTCTGTCATTCTGACGATGATATTGATTTATCGAAACAATTGTCAATTTTTTAGAATTTTCAATAACTTGTATTATATTGTGGAATTAACTAGAGACCTTGAGTTTCATTTAAAAACACTAAATAAGTTTTAATCAATTTTAAAAGTGGATACCATAATGCAAACTTATTCTCGCAACAAAACAGGTACAATCAACCAGATAGGTTCAGAAACAACAGGTGACACAAGCAACATGCCGTTCACATTGAGAGTGCCACATGCACAACCACTAGGAGTAATTGCTTCAACTCAATCCGACTTCACATGTAGAGATGCAACTAGGTACATAGAAAAGCTGGGGCTTAGGGCCAAACTTGACGGATGGTCAAAAGCATGAACACTAACGTTACTAAACTTCAAACTGGCGGGCGCGGCCCACAGCTTCTTCAAAGCCGACCCAAGACTGGACACGGCATCATACGCCGAATTCAACGAAACATTACTGAGAAAATTCGTCCCAAAAAAATGAATCGCCGACTGGTGGATGCAGCTGGTTCAATGTTACCAAAGGCACGATGAAGACGTAGTAGCATTCTGCACAAGACTACGATTAATACGGAACAAAATACTTGAGAAAGACATAAAAGGAGCGAGCAGAGAACATATGCCAAATATACAAAGGAAACACAACGCAGTTCTGTTGAATCAATTCAAAGTTGGACTAAGAAACGATCTTTTAATGGAAGTAGGATTTTACATGCTGCATAAAGATGACCTTACGCTAGAAGAAGCGGAGTAAATAGTAAACTGTCAGGAAATGACAGCCACAATGGTTAGCGGCAGAACCAATGGCCACAAAGTTGCTTCTAAGAATGGGCAATCGAGGTGCACAGCGTGAGGAAATTCAGGACACGCAACAGAGGAATGTAGAAAGAGCGCAAAATGCCTGTACTGTGGCAGACAAGGCCACTGGACATCAAATTTCAGAACAAAAGAAGCTGAAGGAACAAAACTCGAGAAAAAATGCAAAATTTGCTGAAAACAGGGACACTGAGCAGCATACTGCAGAAACAAAGGGGATACAGAACCAACCACATATAAGAATGTATGTCATTACTGCGGGAAACATGGCCACTGGACCAAAGACTGCAGGAAGAAAAGGTTCGATGAAACAATTGTATGTTGAAATTAACTGTCTCGACCCTTACTTCGTGGAATCTACTCATATTAGTGTTTTAAATTAAACTCCGGTTTCTAGTTAATACCACAATATAATAAAAAATGTTGAAAATTCTAAAAAATTGACAATTGTTTCGATAAATCAATATCATATTTAAAACACTAATTGTTTGTTGGTCTGGGATACCTTGTATACAGACATCACGCCAGAGAAAGAGAGATTATGGGATGAAGCAGGTATAGTAGGATTTTGTATGGTTGCTGTTACAGACAGTGAATTGGATAAAATAACAAATGATGTTTTTTCGAAACACCAAATATAAATACTTCTTGAAATTGAAAAAACTAGTTTTTATTTGATTTGACCTAAAAATTTGTAATTTAATTATTTGACGTGTCTCTCCATAATACTCGGCTTGTGTGTCAATAAATCAACGTTTTATACACGTTGATTTTTTAATCAAATAATATGCTTTATTAACCCGAGGCGTACAACACGTTTGTCAGGACTTTCGAACATTTTCCCGGAAAATAAAACCAACTTTCGAGTTGTCTACTGGGGGAATAGCTCTCGAGTTTTGTGATTTTCAGCTGAATCGTTTTATTCGCTAATTGCACGATCGTTGCAAACGCAATTATCTCGAGTCGGGCTTTTATTTACTGAATAAATACGGCGAACATCGGTGGAAATAGGTGACGACCGTGAGCAACAGTTTCTACCCTCGACCTTTTATATTGTTTCCATCTAAAAACACCCTTTCAAAGTTGTTCCATCGTCTCTATGTTTGCAAAATACTTCACAATTTTATGAGAGCAACAAAACGAATTTGCATCACGACTTTTATATTTAGATGGAAAAAAATAGTAGAATTGACCTAAAAAAGCAAACACGAGGCTGAATTAAGAAGAAATTGCTTCCTACTGCAATTTTATTCAATTCACTGACTACCGGATGTGCCGCTGGTGACCTAAACTATAAATTGAGTACATAAATGCTCAGTCAAAATTTTTAGCTTCTATAATCATTTGATTTTCTGCTTGAGGATGGAAATCATTTATGAAATAACAGCAGCTCAGTGTTTCATACTACCCTTTGTACGGGTTTCCGGCTGTGGTCTGTATACTTACCTAAAATGCTTCCGGGTTTTTCCTTAAACTACTTTTGCAGTATTACTTCAGACCAGCACGTTTAGAAGCGAAATATATGTTACTTCGTTCAAATGGTGACAGTTACGGTTACGGTTACGGTTTGGAATGATTTATGAGAAGTATTCGCTATAAATGACTAAATGCTTATTTTGAAAATGGAAAAATATATAACTTTTAATTCGTCTATACTGATTCACACTTTGTAAAACAAAATCATAAATATTACAATGTGTTTATTTTAATGTTCAATATAACCTTTATTGTTAACAATCTAATGTTCTTCTTTCTCATTGAATTATTTGTTGATTTGTGATTATTAAGTAAAACAGCACTCAACGTTTCGGCTCACTAATTACTTCTTCATAGGTTAATAAGCCTTACCTGGCTTAATAACATAAACATTCAATACCTGCTTTAGAAACCTTGACTTGTACCTTGTCATTTTGTTTTATAATTTTTTCTTTTTCAACCACATGGGTTACAATTTTTCGAAGCAATTTCGGATTCAAAATAGCCTGAAAACAAAGAGGAGAATAGTAAATTAAACTTCTGAGTATTTTTATCTTCAAGAGAATTGGGAAGAAGCGAAAAGAGGTCAGCAGTAGGTCGGTCGCCAACCTCTTCTTACCGAACCATTGACTATGGTGGTATTAGATTATGTATTGTCACATGCAAAGAATGATACTCGTCCTTATCTCAAGATTCATATATATGGTTGTAAGTTTGTAGGGTTACTAGACAGTGGTTGTAGTGTAACCGTGATTGGAGGAAAACGTTGGAATATACTAAAGAATATATGTACTCTAGAAACTAGCTCTCAGAAAGAGTGTACAGTGGCAAATGGAAATGTGTGCCCTGTGTTGGAAAGTATCAGTTTTCCAATTGAGTTGGAATCACAAATTAATTTTTCTAAAGTTTTGGTGGTGCAGTCCATTCCGCACAGTCTAATCTTGAGAGTAGATTTCTGGACTCGGATGAAAATGATTCCTGACTTGTATTCAGGTCAACGGTGTTTTCGTTCTAACGAAGCAGGCACTTCTGAGTATCTTTGTGCCGTGGAACCTCTGTATCATCTTGAGTCCGAGCAACGCACTGCCTTAGATAAGCTTGTAAATGAAACTTTCAAAGATATGGCAACGACTCCAGGATGTACATCAATGGTGGAACATGTTATAACAACCGACAGTCCACCCATAAAACAACGACATTATCACCAATCCTACAGGAATGAGTCAACGAAGAGTTGGATAAAATGTTAAGAGACGGAATCATAGAGCAATCAAACTCACCATGGGCATCTCCAATAGTTATGGTTAAAAAGCCGGATGGGAGCTATCGTTTCTGTGTAAACTACAAACGATTGAATGAAGTCAGTAAAAAAGATGCGTATCCTTTACCGTTTGTAAGTGCCACATCAGATAAACTTCGAGATGCTAAATACTTAACCACACTCGACATTAAATCGACATATTGGCAGATTCCAGTTGCAAAAGATTCTAGACCCCATACAGCATTTGTGATCCCAACTAGAGGTCTTTTCCAATGTCGACGTATGCCTTTCAGCTTACATAATGCTCCTGCCACATGGCAGAGATTTATTGATCGAGTTATTGGGGTCGATCTTGAAAATTTTGTTTTGGTCTATTTGGATGATATTGTGATTTGCACTCCAACCTTCAGTAAACACTTGAAGTCCTTCGAAAAGTTATCAAACGAATAAAGGATGCAGGGTTAACAGTAAATAAAGACAAGTGTAAGTTTTGTAAAGCCGAATTAAACTACCTTGGTCATGTAGTTAATAGATCAGGATTGATTGTGGATCCCGAGAAGGTAGAGGCAATTTTACATATTCCACTTCCCAGGAATGTTCCTGAGACTCGGAGAATTACGGGTTTAGCATCTTGGTACAGACGGTTCATCCCAAATTTTTCTACCATTATTGCTCTGATGTCAAACTTACTGAGGAAGAATACTAAATTTGTTTGGAATGAAATGTGCGATGTAGCCCTTAGCACCATCAAGGAGCACCTGGTATCGGCACCTGTCCTATCGTGTCCAGATTTGATTTTATATTGCAAACAGATGCATCAGACTATGGATTAGGAGCAGTCTTATGCCAAATTCATAACGGCGAAGAATAAGTTGTCTGTTACCTGTCTCGATATCTGACAGAAAGCGAAAGAAAACTAAGCACGACGGAAAAATATTGCTTGGCTGTACTGTTTGCAATTTAAAAGCTTCGTCCTTATCTTGAAGGTTCCCATTTTACCCTTATCACAGATGATTACACTCTGAAGTGGATTCATCAAATCAAGGATCCTGTTGGAAGAATAGCTAGATGGGTCATTAATATAGAGAAGTTATTTCGATGTGCTGTATGAGGAACTGGCGGTCTGCCTTTCTAACGGTCCAAGTTTCAAAACTCTACAAAAATATTGAAAAGACTAGAGACCGGACCAACGACATCTTGGTGACTTTGGTGATATTATTGTCGCGCTATATTTTAGTCAGGTTTGTCGTGGCTGACCGTGCTTGTTGAATGTGCAAACTAAATTCGGCCTCGCAACCGCCTGAACTGTCACTCAGGAAACCAAGGTATACAAAATTTTTGACCACCTGACAACGACACACCGATGTAATTTCAGGATGATTGTTATGTTCTCTATCGATGATCATGACTTTGGTCTTGCTGTAGTAGATACTGAAACCACACTCTGCGCTGTGTTGTTCTAATATCTTAGATATGAGGGATTGGTACCCCATGCTAGGAGACAAAGGAGAGGAAATGGGTTAAAGAGGTACGCACTACAGAAAGGGGTTAGGGTGAGCCCGGAGGGGTGGATCTGTCTGATGGAGTCAGATTGTAGGGATTGTGGCGTTGGTGAGAGGAGATGGGACGATGATTTTAACTATTTATTCAGATAGTTAAGAGGAGAGCAGTAATGAAGCGGTATTCTTGAAGGACGTTGGGAGATCAACCAGGAGGGGATTGGGAAGATCCAGAAAGGGCTGGGGGAGATGAAGGGGGAGTCGGTAGGCAGGCTTACCGTCACAAGAGAGAGGGATGTGGTGATAGAGGTGGATGGAGGTGAGGGGAATTCTGGGGGAGGTGGAAAGTATAACAGGAGCTAAGACGGTGGCAGCGGTGAGGGGAACAAAAACCTTTGAGATTGTGGGGTTAGACCTGTGGATGAAAGAAGGGGTGAGGAAGGAAATGGGGAAGTAGATTGGGAAACGAACTAAGGTGATCAAGGAGGTGAGACAGAGGCACGGGATGAAAATTGTAGTGATGACGGCGGAGTGAGAAAAAGCGAAAGGTTTGGTTAGAAAAAGGAAAATTAGATTGGAGTGAAATAGGGTAATTCTTATAGAAGGTAGAGAGGAGAGTAGATATTTTGGATGTGGAGAAAGGAGTCACAAGGTGGAAGGGTGTAAAGGTGAAGGAGGTTAAGTAGAAGTGTTAGTGCTTCAGAAGGGTAGTGTATGTGGTCTGTGGATCTAAGGTATGTGGAAAATCAAGAATGGATTGTAGATGGTAGAGAGGCTGGAATAAGAGTGGTGAGAGAGGGGCTGAGTGCGGATGAAGTGAGGAAATGAAATGGATGGGCGGTAGTGCGAATGGGAGATATGGACGTGTACAGTGTGTAAATAAGCCCAAATGTCAGTCTGGGAGAATATGAGAGAATTGTGACAGTATTGAAGGACTATCTGAGCGTTCAAAAGGAAAAAGGAGGATCGTAAGGAGAATTGTGATAGGGGCTTTCAATGCTAAGAATATTGCATGGGAGGTGAAGATGGACAGGTCAGAGGAGGTCCTGGAGCAAGTATGGCGTCCAACGGGTCGCGTCCATCATTCAGCGGTGCAGAAAGAACTGAAGCGTAGGGTGGAGATGGAGAAAAGAGGGAGCTGGAACGTGCTACGGGGAAATTGTAGAACAACCCATGGGGGAAGGCTATGAGAATACGGTGAAAAAAAGGGGTGGAAATAGCAACGAGGTGCTAGTGGATGATTGGGAGATGGATATTATATGGAAATTGTTCACAGGGGTGGAAGGAGGAGTGGGGGAAGGATTCGGGAAGCCGCGTAAACTAGGGGGTAAGGAAAAGGAGGGTTTTAGGTCCGTAGATAAATGGAAAGCAGAAGAAGGTGAACGGACGGAGCAACGAGGGAAGCGGGGGTGATTGTAAAGGGTAGGAGAATTCGTATGGAGCAATCTGTTAACTAACTAGGGGTGTATATAAATTTTAACTCACCCAGTCCCAGCTTACAAACATCCAATTACCAAACTTCAAATAATTTTTGCGCAAGACTGAACAATTTCCCCTCACAACCAATCTCAATAAATTCAAGATCTACTAAACAGAATTTTCCTACAGCCTTACAAGTTTTCAAAAGGCCCAACCAAAATATGAATGATTTTAAGCCAAATTCAATCGCTAACCTACCTAAACCAACGCTCATGTCTACCAGCTCCCGAAATAATTATCCAAACTAGCAAAATCAACCAATATATAAAAGACCCCAGCCATCTACTAATAATTTTAGACAAAATAAACGTCCGGATTATACTTCTGAATAACTTTATAATGTAGATACCCTAGAAAACTATGAACCCGAAAATTGAGAATATTTAAATAATAATTACGATTATTCTGATCATACTGTTGATCAACTCTATTTAGATGATTCAAATCCTAATAACGATATTAGTGATAATGATGACACAGTTAACAAAAGCCAAAATTTCCGTAAGGGGCTCGGAAAATCCACCTCACCATATCCATCCTAGAATAATACCTTTCAATAACGTCAAATCAAGTGAATGACCCTATATCATTTTACCCGAATATAATTTAAAATTTCTAATAGATACTGGATCAAGTCGATCATTTATAAATCCGTATTTAGCATTTTATTATTATTCTAGTGATATTAAGAATGACCCTTTCGTAGTAACAACAGTATTTCAAAAATCTGCTCATTGATACCGAGCCGATATCCTGGCCTCAAACATATTTATCCTCCCGAATCCAATTAAATTAGAATTCTAACTCTTTGAATTTAATAATGTTTTTGATGGTCTTATTGGATTAGATAATTTAAAAATATTAGAAGCAAACTCAACTTTCAAGAAAGATTTCCGATTACCCCTTCTAGTAAAATAAAACTTCATTACCACGAGGTGAACACTGACCTTAATCTTGTAACCGTATATCCTAGATCGCAACAAGTTATTAGAATAAAAATAAGTATTACACATGGAGATATTGTTATTCCTTATCAAAAGAATCATAACTGTGAAATTCCACAATGCCTTAGTACTGCATAAAACGGGTATGATTTTACTACAATATTAAACAAATCTCACAGTACCGTATCACTAGATTTTTCAGAACCATCTCAAGTAGAATGTTTTGACCAAATTGATTTAAATAATATTGATTCAGATCATATACCATTAGACCTGGTCACATCACTATCATTTACAAATAAAATCAAACATAATATACGTACGACAGATGAAATACCCGTATATATAAAAACGTATCGGTATCCTTTCGTACATAATCAAGAAGTTGCTAATCAAATCCAAAAAAATTTTAGATTCCAGAATTATTCGCCCATCTATTGCACCATGGCGAACTCTATATGGATGGTAAGCAAGAAATTAGATGCCAGTAATCAACAAAAATGGAGAGTGGTCATCGACTATAGGAAACTAAACGAGAAAACTATAGAAGATCGATACCCCCTACCAAATATCACTGAATTACTTAACAAATTGGGCAATTGCCAATATTTCTCTACAATAGATTTAGCCAGTGGCTTCCACCATACTGAGATGGAAGAAACTGACATCGAAAGAACGGCATTTAACACGGAAAACGGCCATTGGGAGTTCCTGCGCATGCCTTTTGGATTGAAAAATGCTACAACAACTTTCTAGTCGTCATCTATAATATTCAAGATTGCTCTACCAAGTTATTAGATGACATAAAAAAAGATAATATTAATGAAATTATTAAAAACTATCACGAAGGTGAATCGAACCAACGCGGAATTAATGAAACTGTTCAAAGAATTAAAGAAAAGTACTACTGGTCGGACATGAAAAACTCAAATCAAACATTCGTTAACGAGTGCGAAATACGCCAACAGTGCAAATATGATAGACATCCAGTAAAGTTGAAAATGAATTTGACACCCACTGCAAATAAACCGTTTGAAATCATTCATATAGATTCATTTACTTTTGAAAACTCAAAATTTTGGACGATAGTTGATAGTTTTTCTGAATATGCCCAAGCATCATTTAAATGCACTTTCTGGTACGGAAGTAGCGAAAAATTTGATAACATACTTTTCTCATCACGGTATACCAAATCAAATTATTTGCGATAACGGCACCGAATTTAAAAATACGGTAATCACAGAACTATTAGGACTACATAAAATTAAAATCAATTTTTGCTCCCCTGATCATCCTCAATCGAACGGAATTGTAAAAAGATTTCATTCGACGATAATAGAACATCTAAGTCTTTTAAACTCACAAGCATTCTCAGACACACCTGTAAAAACTAAAATGGTAAATACTATTCTAGCATATAATAATACAATATATTCGGCTACTAAATTAACACCTATGGACATAATTAACGGACATATTACTGATAATGATCCATTTTATATCGCAATTGATAAACTTTTAATCAATAATTACGTTAATAGATATAAAGAACGTTCTAAATTATTGTATGCGAAAATCAATGCTGATTTATCAAACCTAAATGAGAATCTAGTAGAAACAGTAAATGAAAACCGAGAAAGTCCTGAGAATTTTGTACCCAACGAAAAGATTTCTATAAAAAAGAAAAAGAGACAGAAAAACAAATTTCATAAGTTCGTTAGTATTAAATCAGTAAATACCAAGCGCAAAGTGGTTACAACAGCAAAACACGGAAAAGTTCATATGAGTAATATAAAACGCCCACTGAAAAGAATATATTCATTTGACACAAACTTATTATTTCTGGTTTCCGGGAATACTCGGATTCAAAGAAATAATTACACTTAGAAACCTCCATGATAATCCAGGTCTACTTCCAGTGAAATTTGGCACTGCAAAAGTAAGCGAATACTATCACTCGATATTATACTATAATGACATAAATCCTATTGTCACAAAATTTAAAAGATGGAGAGATATATGTTTTTACTACAAATATAAAGGATAAAATTTGTCAGGAAGAGATAACTAATCACAAATGTTTCTAAAAACTTGCGGAAAGTAAAGTAGAAATAAAATTAACAGAATTACTACCTCACGAAAATAGAACCAAACTAGGGTTATTCAATGGTCTCGGCTCAATTGTTAAAATTATTGGCGAAAATTTAGACTCCAATAACGGAGAATGTTACGACAACCTTATTAGACAATTTCAACAAAATCAAAATCTATTGTCTGATTAAATAAAAACTGAAAATTCTGTAGAAATATCTCTGTAAGATAACTTTAATAAGAGTATTCAACAAATAAATAATAGGGAATCAATTCCAACTCTAATAATAAGGGACGTAATTTTTCAAATTTTAAACTTGTACGAAATGCTTACTTCATTCTTACAAGATATAGAAAATCCATTAGCATTTGCAAAAGCGGGAACTATGCATCCAAGCATAATAAAACCTAGTGAATCGTTCAAACTTCTGGAAGAATTTTACAAGAATGTGAGTAAAAATCGAATGCCCATGAAACTTAAAATAAACAATATTCAAATTTTTTTACATTTATTAAAAGTTTCTTATTACATAGTAAATAGCAAAATTACATATATTTTACATGTACCTGTAACATATCGTTTTGATTTAGAACTGTATCGTTTGTATCCAATACCTATTCAGAGTGAGAGTCAGTCAAAAGTAATCATCCCTCAGAATAAATTTGTTTCAAAAATGAACTGTACTTCTAACTATTGAATGAACCATGCATAAAATTAGCTAGACAAATTATGTGTGCCAAGAAGTTAGCCTACAACAAGTTGATCCCAACAGCCCTTGCGAAGTTCAACTTCTCAACCTAAAGACCACATCCGCCTGCAGTCAAATGCCCTTAAGCAACTCCAAAATATTAATCAAGAGACTTGAAGATCCAACCAGTGGATCTTCGTTCTTTCCAAGAAAGCAACCATCAGACTTATGTGTTACCAAAAAGAAGAAATCCTCAATTACATCGGCACTTACCTAGCCAACATTCCGGCGTCTTGTCAAATTATTACAGACACCGAAACGATAATAAATAATTGGCCAATAGAAGTTGAAATACAGCCCATTCTCATTTCAGGAGTATATGTATCCAATCGTGATCATCTCGTTCATTAAAATATCAATTTTAGTTTTCCAGAAATAAATGTAGATGACTTCAGTACCCTCCGAGAAAGAATCATCAGAAATAATCCAGTTCTCGAGACTTACGCACCTTCCTGTGTTCCAAGTACTTGGACGATAATAATTTGTTGCTTCGTAATACTTTTATGTCTGTACTGGGCCCTAAAAAGAATCCGATGCAAGGAACCAATCAAAGATAATCAGTCCGAAGATGTTGACCTTCCTTAGCTGCAGCCCACGGAAGCTGAAACTTCAGGGGGAGGTATTATGTCACCGCTTGTATAGAAGATGATATAAAGAAGCTGAAAAACTATATAATACTGCGCGTATCATTATTAGTTTACCTTATTTTATAAATTCGTTTAGTCAGTCAGTAGTTAACTTTCAAGTAATATTAACGTAAAATTATTGTCGGTAACATTCTAAGTAATAAATGAATATTGTTAAAAATAGACTTTTTACCTCAGGTGACTTATTTTGCAACACCGTACTGTGTCTTCATTTCTTTTGAAAGATCTCATTAAGAATACGGTAGTTATTTAGACGAGAATAATTTGTTTTCGATCGTCCAGCAACACCTTTAAGAATGAAGAAAATATAGACTTCTACATGAAAAAAATTTGAACAAAACTGTGTCCAAATATCATTTGTGTTACTTTAAACACAGACATGCAATAAATAGAATTTTTTCATTGGATTACTCGACATTGAATTATATTTAAAATTTGTTATAGAAAATCAAATAGTACTAAAAATTTGTTTTGTTTGAATGTTTTGTTCTTTTAATAATAAATAATACAGATAGTTGAACAAAAAAAATTGGTTAATTTTTGGTGTTGTAATTTTTTATTCTACTGTTTCAAATGAAACTTATTGTTTCTAGATAATTCCACAATATATTGAAAATATGTTAAATATTATAGGAAATGTGACAATTGTTTCGATATTAGATATCATCGTCAGAATAACAGAAATTACATTTCATTTGATGCCTACCTGATGTTCAAATAATAATTATTTTTGGCTACACCAAGAAGTGACCTACTTTGTGATTGACTTATTATATGATAATAGAAAAGAGAAGAAGTATGATATGATACCCTAAATATATTTTTACCAATTAAGATCAGCATAACTGTGCAATGATATAGAAAACGTGGGAAAATATATCTGCTGATCTTTACAATTATCACTTCAAAAGACAGTTTAAAAGTGGAAAACGTCCTAGATTTATCTGTTCATTGACAACTTGATATTGTGGGTTTCTTAAGTGTCTTCTAATTTCAAGGAAATTCAGCTCTTGTTTCTTATCACAAACATGCAGTTCTTCTAATTCTGTGCCAGGTGACAATGAATGTTTGGTCTCAACTAGATTTTTGCCGTAGTGGGATTTATCTGGTTGTTTTAATATGTATGCTCGTAAGTGTTCACTGTATCTGATTTCAACATTTCTAAGGGTTTGACCGAAATAGACAGTATTACATTATTGACATTTAAGTTTATATACTTATATATAGACTTCCTTAATGGGGATATTTTAACATTTGATAATTTTGTACTCGCATTATTATCTGTTTTAAAAATAATTGCCATTCCGAATTATGCTTCCAACGAGTGAACACATATAGTCTCGTTACTGCATTTTTTCTGATAAATACCATTAAATACGCGTTAGTTTTATGTGTATTGTTTTTACAAGCGGTAAGTCGCTTTATATCTACCGTATAGTAACAACTAAATAATAGGCTAGTCCATCTGGCGAATTTCACTTAATATTTTGGTATCCAAAATATTAAAACCAAAAAAAACTACCACAATAAACCAACCACAACCAGCTGGACTTAGCCTCGCAGCAGTCACTGAAATTTCAGTAAAAAAACCGTAAGCACCTACATCACTCCCAAGCAGAAATCTAGCTATTGTCATGAACGCTCTCCCAGACGTCGTCCTTTTTGACTACATTAAGGCCATAGGCGAAATTGTAACACCGAAACGGATTACCTTTGCATCACGCATTACCAATCACCGTATATGTATATATCTATCTTCTGTATCTATTATAGATAATCTTATAAAAAATCATCCTTTTGTTACCATCGAACAACAAATCATACCAATTCGTAGACTTATCACACCAGCAAAAAGATTATTACTCTCCAATGTTTGTCCCTCTATCCCTAACTCACTAATCGAACAGACACTTAAAAAGGAACTTGGGCTGCAGCTCGTCTCTTCAATCTCTTTCATTCGATGTGGCTTCCCAGAAGATGAATATGCACACATTTTCAGTTTCCGACGATCTATTTATGTTATACCTGAAAATGAACCTTTTGATAAACAACTTCAATTGTAATCCTACATCAAAATACGAACTACAGAATCTTCATTACTTCGGACGAATTTGAATGCTTCATCTGTAAGCAGTCTGGACACACCGCACGATATATCCTGCAACCCCCCTTCACCTTCTACCTTCAGACACGAAAGTCAAGACATATCTTCTGGCATATCACTTCCTCAACATTCCTCATCCGAAGAGATTCCTGCCTATTATACCTCTTCCATTTCAGCAAAAAAAATACAGAACAAGCCCAAATTTAAGATGCTTTAACACCCAACTTTGGCATTAAGAGGACACACTCCACTGACACCGGCCTCGAATCACCTCCTATACAAATTACTACTATTCCTCCAATTCTCGACATTGAAGATACTCCATCCCCCTCAACTGCTGCTTTTGTAACACCAATTTCAGCCCGTAAGAAAAAATCCAAATCCCTCTAATCAAGCCAAAAAAGAGAAATTTATTGCTACCGATCCTAAAAAATTCTCACTATCGCCCATACAGTTAATAGCTTTCCTGGAAAATTCTTTTGGCGATAGTGATCTTCTAAAAGAAGCCTATAGCTTTACTACTAATATTAAATCACTCATTGAAGACCTTCTACAAATATACCAAATTTTATCTGATAAATCTCTCAAAAACCGAAATACTAGATTGCGAAAAAAATTAATACTCGCAATAAACCCCAATGATGCTGTCGAACTTGCAAGCCTATCGACCATCAATTCAAAAGACTCCAATCAGGAAGATTCCGATCTATTCTAATATAACTTCTATCCAACACATTTTCAACAGTTTTTTTAATATTCCTAATTTTATAATTTACTATTTTACAATGGAACTGCGACGGATATCATCCGCGCCTAGAACAAACTCAGCATCTAACCTCAATTCACCGCCCAGATTTCCTCTGTCTACAGGACACAAATTCTAAAACATCTAATATCCCACGGAGTAAATCTTTTGAGGGGTACCAATCTATTAGAAATAACTGCCAAAAAGCCAGCGGGGGTTCATCAATATTCGGCTCAAATGATATGTATTCAGAGCTACTCTATCTGAGAACAAACCTGGAGGCAGTCGCCATAACGACATACTGCCCCAACAAGCTAATCATATGATCCATATATATCCCTCCAGATCATCATCTTAAAGTAGATGAGCTTCTTGAACTAATATATCTACTTCCCCAGCCGTTTATCCTTACAGGAGACTTCAACGCTCACAACAGCATGTGGGGTTCACAAAAGACATTTGGACGCGGAAAGGTAGTCGAAAATATATTAAATTGTACAAATTCTTGCCTACTCAATACAGGGTGTAATACACACTTTAATATTTCCTCAGGCACCTTTTCTGCCATAGACCTAAGCATAAGTGATCCCAAATCAGCCCCTTTCATGTCTTGGAGAACAGCTGATGGACTTTATGATAGTAATCACTACCCAATAATTATATCAAACAATCACAATGCAGCAGTTTCAGAAAAAAGTTATTTGAGCCTCAAAAAAGCTAACTGGTCTGAGTATTCCACGGCAGTGGACACTCTTTTACTGACACATGATGCTTACGCATGCAACAATGTTGATGACCTGATAAAATCAATAAGAGATTCAGTTCTCGCGGCTGCGAAGGCCCGCATTGGAAAAATGTCTTTTTTCCTCAGTCATAGAGCAGTTCCTTGGTGGAACTCCTCTTGTGATGACGCAATACACCAATCCAAAAGAGCTCTGAACCAATATTTCAAAAACAAAAGTACTGACAATCTCATTAGCTACAAAAGACTCAAGGCTAAAGCTAAATACGTAGTAAAACAGAGTAAGAAATCATCTTGGAAGAATTATGTATCAATCATAAGCGAAAATTCCAACCCCAGTCAATTATGGAAGGAAATTCGACAAATTCAAGGTCACAAAACTAATAACAAAATAACCCGTACCATGTCTAACGGCTCGAATTTTGGATCACATGAACATATTTCCAATATTCTTGCAAGTCATTTAGAAGTCCAGGAATCACACAAATGCTAATACTTCACCTTCTCAAGAAAGTACTTCTAGTAATATTCTACTATCCGAAGATGTCAAGCACATCAATTCTCTCACCATACGCGAACTAACAACTGCTTTAGCCAAAAGCAAATATTCTGCTGCTGGTCCTGATGATATTCCGTATAGTTTCCTAAGATACTTATCCCTGTATAGCCTCACTAAGCTTCTAAATGTATACAATTTCATATGGATGTCACAAAAGTTCCCTTCTCAATGGCGCAAGTTGGTAGTTATTCCAGTACTTAAACCGAATCAGTCACCTATCTTTCCGCATTCTTACAGACCGATTTCACTTACATGCACTATGTGCAAATTAATGGAAAAGATGATCAATAGGAGTCTTTTATGGTTTTTTGAAAAACATAGTATCATCCCAAAGGAACAATCTGGCTACCAACGTCAGCGCTCAACCAGAGATAATCTTGTACTACTAGAAGCCCACATTTTCAGGGCAATTAATAACAGACAAGATGTAACAGCCACTATCTTCGACATTGATGGACCATTTGATAACATCTGTAGAAAAGCAGTTTTCGAAAAACTCACACAATACTGGTTATATATATATATATATATATATATATATATATATATATATATATATATATATGTATATATATAAGCATTCATAAAAAGTTTTTCATCATCTAGAATATTTAGGGTTTCTGTTAATGACTCCATTTCCTCTTCGTATACCCATCATGATGGAGTTCCCCAAGGCTCAGTTTTAGGTACATCCTTGTTCATCCTCACCATCAACAAGTTATGCGACAATCTTCCTTCCCCTGTTAAATGCCTTCTCTACGCGGATGATCTAATAATGTACTGCCATGGCAAATCCAATGCCTCTACTTTCAAAATACTTCAGCTAGCAGTAAATGCCCTACAAATTGAAATTGCCATTCTAGGACTTACCCTATCACATACCAAATCGCAAGTTATCAAATTCAGTAGGAGAACGCAAACTTATATTCCTAGTATCACAGTCAACAACTTCCAATTACCTGTTGTAGATGAGTGTAAAATTCTGGGAATATTATTCGACTATAAATAATCCTGGAGACAACATATACAGGAAATTAAAGGAATATGTCTCAAGTGACTAAATATTATTAAAACACTCTCACATTATCATTGGGGCGCAGACGAATCTACCTTGCTAAAAGTATATGGAACCCTCACTCGTTCCAAAATTAATTATGGAAGTTTCATTTACATGTCTACAACAAAAACTATTTTACGTTCCCTCAACACAGTACATAACACCGCCATTCGCTTATGCCTGGGAGCGTTTCGTTCAAGCCCAGCTGAAAGTCTCTATTGTGAAGCAAATGAACCCCCTCTCTGGATCAGACGACAACACCTCCTTCTTAACACTATTGCGGCGATCTCATGAAATCCCTCCAAACCAGTATAACTTATATTAACATCATACCAACTTCATGACAACCCTCCATATACCTTTATTATACGTTCTATTCCTCAACTTATACAACCTCTAAATCAAGACGTGAACCATTCACATACTCGAACCAGCCCATTCTACAACACTCCTCCATGAACCAAATTTCTCCCGCAATACGATCTCTTCATCTGCAAATTTAACAAAGGAGAAACCAATGGAGATGTTATTCGATCAGCTTTTCTCGCGTTGCTGAATAATAAAGAATATAACATGGTCATATATAGGGACCCATCCAAGACAGAAGTAGGAGTTGGGTGTTCCATAACCACCGTACAATGATCGATCGGATCCTACAAAATACCTTCTATTTGTAGCGTCCACACGGGTGAGGTATACGCTACCTTACAAGCTTTAAAAACATGTCCAACAACTTGAAAATACACACATAGCCATATGCACAGACTTTTTATCCTCCATCCATTCCAATAAGACTAAATTTACTAACCACACCCTTGTCCAAGATATACACGACATATATCAATAACTAAAAATACAAAAGTCACAACAAAAAGGGTCCCTTCCCATGTTGGGATTATTGGAAACGAAAAAGCAGATTGCCTTGCTAAAGAAGCTGCCTCAACTGCTACTGACACGGTGAATCTTCAGCTTTGTAATGACTTAAAAGCTAGACTGAAAAAAATCAATCGTTACAACTGGCAAATTCACTGGAGTCAAATTATGTGTTCACTGCGCGAAATTCAACCAATATTGAATCAATTTACCTGTCCCGACCTATCTAGGAGAAATATGGCTCTTATACGAAGATTACGTATATGTCATACTAGACTTACGCATGGTTACCTAATGTCATCGTCACTTCAGCCGAACTGTCAGAATTCCCACGTAAAGCTCTGCATCAAGCATATCCTCGTTGAATGTCCATACTTCTTCACAAGACGCCTACAACTAGAAATACATACAAACTACAAGGAGATCCTAAATATTGATAATCAAGTTCGCAAAGTGATCAAGTTCCTAGAAGAAAAACAACTTATTAACAGAATTTAATAAAAAAAATTCCATTTAAATAACATATCATGTCATGTATCATGTAATCTCATATTCATGTTAGTTTAAGCTATTAGTTTTTATTTACATTATGTAATGTAACTTTGTCTGTTTTTGTACCTCGTGCTAATGGCCATAGCTGTCTTATGCACGTTAATTTACATTAAAAAAAGTAATTGTTGTATTTGTAGGTAAAGATATTATCTTTGAAATACTATTTGAAATATTACGTGTCAGAAAAAAATTGCCGCTGTAATACCCTCCTGCTGGTATGCCAGCAAGAAAAAAATTCCGGAAAATATACACTGGTTTCATGGTAAAGTTACAAAATGCTTGTATTTTATTGGTTGAATATTATTGACGTGAACATGTCTTAGTAATAATACTTTCTATTTCTATTTGCTCTTTTCTTATATCTAATTACATTTTATTCTTACCAGTAACGATACTAAGCATTTTTACAGGAAAATCCTGGAACATGTTCAAAAAGCAACTGTCTCAATGGGGGCAATAGTGAGGTTAGATCAAAGTTACGAACTTTGAGTCTCAAAGTTTTCCATTAGTTTGTTTTAAAATTTGTATCGAAAATTGTAGTTTATATTTAGGTGTATAAAATAAAATTAAAACTGAAAATCTACAGTAATATCAATTGTAGTATTCCTTATTATTTTATATACGAGTTATCATTTCAGTTCCTAGAATAAACGTGATACGTGATTGGATAATGCAAACAAACACTTATATTCGAGAAACGATCAAATGCCAAGGAAAATGGTAGCAGCTATTATCGTTACCGTTGTTTGTTATATCGTGCCGCATAATACGTGAGCCAAAAACGACAGTAAAGTAAATAACAGAAATTCAATTGACTTCAGTTCGTATATAGGGAGTCCCATCAATCGTCGGCAAACTTAACTATGGAATTTCATGTTTTGGAATCATTAAGAGTCTAAGTAAATTATTGAGATGGTGAACATCAGGTGTCTGAAGAAATGAACTCAGTAACACTTGTTCGTTACCGTCCAAAATGCAAAAATTATTATTCTAGATATACTCATTATGAAGTGATAATCTGTTTGAAATTTTTTACTGTGTGCGAATTATTCTAACCTCAAATGTTTATTTTGGGACGGCACTATTACTACTTGAATGGCTCCCTTTTCATTTTCATGCAGTAGGTTTAGCAATGAAAACAGTATAGTAAAATCTTCTTGAATTCTTTTTCTATTAACGAGCAAACCGCTGGTTTATGATCAGTCGTGCTATATCGATTTCTGAAACCCGCCTGTTGACTGATTGGTAAAAGTCGAATTTATTGCTCAGGCGTTTGGTTATTATTTTAGTTAGTAGTTTGTAGAGGATGGGTAGCAGACTAATGGACCTGACATTCTCTACATTTGTGCAGTCGCACTTCTTGAACACTAGGATAACTTCTGCGTTTTTTTCAAGAGTCCGGGACATTTTATTTATTTGGGTCAGAAATGGGTTTCTGAGTGTCTCTCCTCCGGGCTTCAACATCTCACTGGTGATATGGATTCTCCCTGGGCTATGCAGTACTTCAGCCTCTAGTTATTCTCCAACAATAGGCTTCAGTTCTTCTGATCCTATGTTTAGGACTGGCTGATGAGTTGGACCTTCTTGGCCTGGTTGTGCCATCGGCTGTATAGTCATCGATATAAATTCTCAATAATTTCTGTGATCTTTCCTCTTTCATTCTCAATGACTCCTTGAACATTTTTTATCTTGTGAATGATCATTTTACCTTTAGATCTCTCGGAACGGAGAACTCTCATGTTTGCGGTATTCTGTATGGCTTCCTTCACCATTCTCGTAATATAAGCACTCTGATCTTTCTTGATGTCTTTCTTCACGATCATATTCAGGTCCCCATACCATGGTGAATTTTTGTCGGTTATCCTCCGTTCTTCGATGTTTCTAAACTGAATTTCCGATGTTTCTTTCTTTGGAGAGAACAGACTTTTCGCACTGCATTTTTAATACTACAGGTGATCTCGGTTGAGTGTGCGTTTAGTTTTATGCTTCGCGTATCTTCGATTGGTTGTAATTTCTTGTCAATTTGCCTGTTGGATTCTCCCTCTTTCTATCGTAGTTCACTTGTGGTTGGCCGTATCTTTCTTTCCACTAGAGCTTTTCTCTGGTGTCGAGTATTGACGTGAATCCTGGCTCTGATCAATCTGTGGTCGCTTTCTGTATCAAAGCGGTTTATCACTGACACGTCCAAGCATAATTGGGGGTTGGATGTTAGAACATAGTCTATCTCGTTTTTGCTCCTGTTATCGGGGTTCGTGCAGATCCATTTCGTTTGCGGATGTTTTTTTGTAGAAGGTATTGATGCAGTAGAGCCTCTCCTTGTTGAGAAAGTCTATCATGGCTTTTCCTATTTGGTTCCTTGTTCCCAACCCGAATTTACCGATGAAGGGTGGGTTCATCGGCAATCTGGCTCCAATCTTCGCGTTGAAATCGCACATTATCATACAGTTTTTAGTCTTTCCAGCGTTTTTCGCATCTGTTAGATCTTCGTATAATTTGTCAATTTCTTTGTTTGAGGAGGTGGGTGCATATGCTTTGATGATATGATTTGCACATCAAACATGGCGTTGATCCTGATTATTACAGAAATAACTCTGTTTGACACGGCTCTTGTCTCTGTAACCAAGTGTTTCTTCTTTTTTTCAACCGGTTAATCAGTACCTCCGATGTGCGAGTTTGTATCTGAGCTCTTTTGGAACAGTAAATGTCCAGATTTGAGGATGGTGATCGCTTCGCCGCTCAGTCTTGTTCCGCTGATCCCTATCACATCCCACTTCATGGTTTGCAGTTCGTGTTCCAGGCCATTGAGATGTTCCTCCAGCCTCATGATGCGGATATTGTGAGACCCTACGTAAAGGATCTCTTCAAGTTAGCTTCTTCTCTTCTTACCATCTATCGAAAGTTTGCCCCCCCCCCGTGGATTCGCGGGGCTGATTGAATTATCAGTTCTAAATTCCGGGTTTTCACCTTTACTCGCCTGGGATATGTAGTTTTTGAATTTCGACATATCCGTGTTTTAAATGAAACTCACGGTTTCTAGTTAATTCCACAATATAATAGAAGTTATTGAAAATTCTAAAAAATTGACAATGGTTTCGATAAATCTATATCATCGTCAGAATGACAGAAGTAACATTTCATTTGATGCCTACCTGATGTTTAGTAGTTATTTTTGGCTAGACCAAGAAGTGACCTAACTTGTGATTGACTTAATATATGTTAATAGAAAAAAGAAGAAGATTAGATATTACAAATATTGAAGCCTAGATATTATTAGCCCTATGGTGATATCCTGGAACTCATTTTTCCCATTAAGATCAGTATAACTGTGCAGTGATATAGGAAACCAGGATAATAGTGTAGGGGGTAGATACTGATCTTAATTGGAAAAATGATATCTAAGCTTCAATATTTGTGATATCACACCTTTTTTTTCTATTAACATATATTAAGTCAATCGCAAGTTAGGTCACTTCTTGGTCTAGCCAAAAATAACTACTAAACATCAGGTAGGCATCAAATGAAATGTAACTTCTGTCATTCTGACGATGATATTGATTTATCGAAACAATTGTCAATTTTTTAGAATTTTCAATAACTTTTATTATATTGTGTAAAACTTGAAACCGTGAGTTTCATTTAAAACACTAATATGAGCAGATTCCACGAAGTAAGGGTCGAGACAGTTAATTTCATTCGACATATCCATTTATGAAAGGAACTGGCATTAAAAAACCACGCTTGCCAGGCGTGTTGGTGAGTGGAGGTACTAGGAAGGAAATGTTAGGTTTGGTGAGGAGCTGACAATGGTGCACTGGTTTCCTCCATATGGTATTGGGAGATAAACCAAGGCTCGCGTGGGCAGGGGCGCGTCCCTAAAGTAGACCTCTCACCTATCGGGATCATAGACGAGTATCTACCCGCTACACTATTATTACAGTTCAAGAAATCAGTACAGGCCACTCCAATAATGAAAATTGGATAATTACTATGATGTATAGGATAACGAGTAGTAATTTTGCTTTATACTTTCATCCTACAGGAGAAACCAATTCTCAAAAATATAACAAATGACTGAGTCCAACTGGTTCTAAATTTTTGCATCATCTTATTATTGTATCTATTTGTCTTCCTTTTTCTGTAATTCATTTAATTATCTTGTCCATGATCAAAATAAATAGTTACTGACTAAAACTGTCTAATTATCTTATGCCTTTTTTATTAGAAATTCTTCTGATCTTCTTCCTCCTAACTGTATCTGACATCTTACTTTTTCCTAAGTGCTCTTTATCACTTTCACAAGTGTTGTTCGTATTTCCATTACTTCTAAGCTTTGCCATGCTTCATTTCTGTCTATAGGTCTATAGCTGCCCTCATATCTATGTATTTAGGTATACTTCTTCTCCTTTCTTGTTGTTCCTCTTTATCATGCTTCTAAGGGCCGAATTCATAGACGTCACTCACCCTCAATCTACACTCAATCTGTACTCGAATCAACACTCATGCTCAATTTGGTATTCAGAGACAAGAAACACTCAAATAGACACTACGATTGTAGTGTATAAATGAGTTTATTTTGAGGGTTACTTGATGTTCCCTACATTATTAACATAACCTCACATTTTTGTGTTTTAAGCAATAAATAAAAGTGTGAACTAGGATTTCAGTATTGATGTTTTAATTATTGTTTTAAAATGGCTGATCTATATGAGTTTATTCAATATGTCGATGATGATGTAGCCTATTTGCCTATTCCACGGTAAGTCAAATTAAAAGCCAATTTTTAATTATAGAGGTACAAATTTTATTCATTCCAGGCAAGTGCTAAGAGAGAATTCCAATCCGTTGGAAATGTATACAAATAACGAATTATACCAAAGATATCGCTTCTGCAGAGACACAATTCAAACATTGTTATTACCGATGGTTTATCCACTAGATAATAGGGAATCAAATCGTGGACTACCAATCTCACCACTCACAAAACTGTGCATGGCCTTAAGATTTTATGCTACTGGAAGTTATCAGGTAATATTGCATTTAAGTTTTCAAGGAATATATAAGTTATGTGATTTTATTTATAGAGAACTGTAGGCGATCTTATGGCAATAAGTCAAGCAACAGCATGCCGCATTATAAATGAGGTATCAGAAATAATTGCCCGACAATTACCCAGATACATAAAATTTCCAGAAAGAGATATTGCTCGAAACAGATTTTATGAAATTGCTCACTTCCCAGGTGTAATAGGGTGCGTTGATGAGACACACATTGAAATATGCAGTCCTGGGCCTACAGCCGGAACATTTCCTAATAGAAAAGGCTGGATGTCTCTAAATGTTCAGGTAGTACGTGGCCCCAACCATGAAATATGTGACATCGTTATTAGATGGCCAGGTTCTGCACATGATAGCCGAATATTCAATAGCAGTGCAGTGAAATTAAGATTCGAAGAGGGAAGATTATCGGATTGCTCTTAGGAGATAGTGCATATCAGCAGAGTCGATACCTCTTCACACCAATCTTAAACCCACAGACACCTGCTGAACATCGATACAATACAGCACATATTATACAGACTAGAACAGTTGTTGAAAGAACATTTGGAATTTGGAAGGGACGATTTCGATGCCTGCATTTGTGCTTAAATAATAAATTACGAAATACTATCAGAATAATTGCTGCTACAGCTGTTCTGCATAATATTGCAATTTCAGAAAGAGAAGAATTGCCACTAGTACAGGAAGATCAAAACCGATGTAATATTCCAGTACAGCATTTAAATGATGGGGAAAATATCAGAGGCAATACAATCAGAAGAGCTTTTATTCTTCGACATTTTGTTAATTAAAATATTAACTACTACTTATGTTTTATTATTATTTCAATAAAAATATACATTATTATATACACTTTTTTTTGTTATACTCTAAAATAATCATTTCAGCTTCTAAGCGGACAGCATGTATCTCTCTTTCATTTTTCATTCTCAGCACTTGAAATTCTTCGTCTTGTTCTTCAAGCTTTTGCAAACAGGCTATACGTGCTGTTAACTCTGAATCAATTGCGGAACCCCTTTGTTGCCCTTTTCTTAAAGCAGTGCTCCTTGTTGTACCTATAAAACAGAGGAAGCAAATTGACAAATTTGACATTCAGAGAAAAGAAGAGGTTTAGGGAGAGATAGGTTTGCTATCAACTGTTACCTATTCTTTGAATTTTCTTTGGGGTTTCGTCTTGAATAATAGTAGTACGAACTGTCGTACCGCAGCTTGGTAGTTCCCCTGCGTTATTGTCACGGCTAATTTCTATAAAAAATAAGTAACAGTCAGAACATGCAATAGATTTATGGCAACCAAAATCATCGCATGTATTCATAAATTTCAGAAAAGAATAAAAATTATTATATTAATCAGTATTTAAGTATTTTCATTTCGATTTGTTCTTCGATTATTGATATTCTCATTAAATACACTTCAAACGGGTGTAAATTGAATAGCTTTATTTAGAATTGTCGTTCCATTACCTTCATTAGTCTCAATTGGTACTAAATTATCATCAACTAAGGCATAATTTATGTTTAGCATAGCCTCGTCACTATCAATGACATCGTTTAATTCGATGTCGACACAATCTAAAATTCCATCGACTGCATCATCGTTAGGAGGTGCTTTAATAATGCCACCGCCAGTTCCCATTCTCTGGTGTTTTTCTTTTGAAAGCTCCTTATTTTCTTCACATTTTATGTTCTCCCATGCTTTTCGCAGTTATTGTGGTGTTCGCTGTTAATAACAAATCCAATAATTATCACTTTTGTAAAAGTGGTAATACAGTACTTGATAGAAATGAAAATTGCAGTTACTCAATACTACTTACGTTTGTGTGATCCGGTTCAGAATTAAATTCTGTAGTGATAGCAGCCCAAGTTTTCTTTTCTTCGGACGCATTTACTGCATCCGTTTTCTTACATTCTATAATGTTAGAATATTGAGAGACTAGCTCTGTTAAAAATATTTTTTCACTAGGCGTTATATATTCCTTTTGTTCGCTCATGTTTAAATTTAAAATAAAGGTTATATATTCGAAATGAAAACACAAATGGAATGAAATGAAAAATATAAACTGTCAAATGTCGAATTTAGTTCAAATAACCATAGATATAACTATAAAATAAACCAAGAATTACAATGTTGCCAGCTCGTAACACGAAAAAGTGCACTACAATCTCTACTCACATGAGTCACTCATTCTACATCGTTTTTGAATACCGAAATTGAGGGAGTGTTCCACTCACCCTCAAACGAGTGGCGATTTAAGTGTAAAAGGAGTGTAGTAGTAGTGGCGTTTCTGAATTCGACCCTAAGTATACGTATATAATTTGAGCTTAACATATCGATCTGTAATTGTGGCAACATTTTTGCACTCTTTTTTATGCATATCGGTAGTATTATATTTTTCTCCCGCCTTTTCGGAATCTTCTGAGTTTAAGCATAAGTACCAAGATTACGTTGAAATTATGTTGCCGTCATATTTTCCAATCTAAACCATTAAAAAGTTTCGTCAGAAAAAGCTACAACTCAATTTCATCATCGGGAATAATTCACATGGCGCACCCTGTAACAAAATATCGAATAATACATAAAATAATATTCCTTGTCCAAAGTTATGTATCTATCTTCGATTGTGATAACAATTGTCAGATATATACATTGACATTATTAGGAAAAAATTCACTTATTAAAATTGGGTTTAGAGAATACAAAAGTACAATATTTGCTGGAAAATATTTTATTGGAAAATATTTTCCTTCTATTTTTACATTCCATTATGACTACGAGGAATCGCCTAGATTTTATTGCCATATAGTGAACATTATGTGAAGAAAATTCCAACTTTTGTTTGAAAATGTTCCATGAGAGGATGAGTCCCTATTTTCGCTTTAATGGGTTAGTCGTGTTTGTTATTGTGGTGATGAAAATAACACGGAGAACCATGAATCAAAGAGATTTTAGGACATTAGGAAAATGTAGTATTATATAGGCCAACATACTTAAGATTAACATCAACCAACTAATTTTAATATGAATATGTAACTAGAATAATGAGAAAAGATACAGTAAAGAATGCGGAAGAAAAAAGAGAGGATAGAATTGGTGTTGAATATAAATAAAATAAAGATTATAGTCATAAAAAATGAAGTTACAAAAAGTTTTGGAGGAAGTTCACAATAAATTGTTTTGAACGGCTAAGAGGAGTTGTTGCTGCTTAAAAACTAGATCTAATGATTTCACAGATAAAAAGTTTAGAAAATGAGCGGATACGGATAAGAACCAAAGAATGTATTTTGGGGTGTACATTAGGGTGGAATGAAAAATGATATTTTTGAATTTTTAAAAGTAATAGTGATAAAAACTCGCCTATTGCCTTTGAAAAGGAACTGTTAAAATTTGGTCTTAATATGAATATTTTTTGAGGTGTCGCAAATCAGTTAAAAATATGAAAATTTTTATATTTTTGAAGATTGTTTTTATGTACGGAAAAATCATTTTCGTCGTAATTTTTAAATGTAATAGTGATAAAAAGTTGAATAATGCCTTTTAAGAGACCCAGTTAAAATGTGGTTGGATTAATAATATATATTGAGGTGCCGCTAAGCTGTAGAAAATATGTATTTTTAGGCAAATTTAACCATATTGGAACATTTCTTTCTTATAGCTTAAAAAATAGTTAAATTTTATAATTATGCATTGTCTTTCTATACTGTTTCATTCAAACAATTTATAAGTACAAGAAACTGATATAGGTTAAATAACACTACAAATAATATATATTTTTAGATATAATCCTCTTAATATGATTAAGCAACAGTAACAAAGTTTACTTCTTAGGTATTCTTAGAGAAAACCGACCAATTGGAATAATGTTGTGTTTTGTTAAAATATATAACGAATAAACACAATGGTGACAGTATTAGGCAGGAGTACACGGTGGGGAAACCAGAGTGGCGGGGAAGCCCCTGTCATTCAGTTCAGTGCTGACTGCTAAAGTGATTGAGTGAGTAGCAAGTGCGGTTATATTGCGTGGTTGAAGTGTCGAACTGTCAGTTTTTTAATGTTATAAGTGTAATGTAAAAGTCTATTTTTTTATATAAATTTATTGTGATTATCACTAGTGCGATGGCATTGTCAAAACCAATTAAGACTAGACTTAAGTTAGAATATCCAATATTCAGACATCCCAAAGAATTAAGTGAGTTAAGTTTGCCAACTTATTGTAATGTGATGGAATATAACCTATTTGTACGACATGAACTAAAACCAGAGCAACTTCAAAGGAACCAACTGTAAGTGAAATATTAGATATTGTTATGAATAAAGTAGAAACTATTTGGTTAAAGGCTTCAATACCTGTAGTTTCGAAAACCCGCATGTTACAAATGGGGAAAACATACCACGACAAATATAGAAATATATTAAAACCCAAGGGCCGAAAAGGTACAGAAAGATATGACTCTATCGTAACATCTTTTTTAAATGAAAGTAATCGCCTTTCTGACGTAGCGGCTTGTAAGTGCAAAATCTTTTCAGATTGTAAATGTCAAAAAGGAAAAAGGGTACCGAAAATCGAGCAAACCTTTGTAACCGACCAGAGAACTACGAGAAAAATGACTATAAGTAGTGTTGATAAAGCTGTCTCAAAAGTTTTAAATAAAAGAGAAGAAAGAAAGCATAGATCAATGCAGCAACAGTTACAGTATAATCAACAAGCAGCTGGTAATGCGTTTCATAGCGATGATGCAGATATAAGCGAAAAGTCTGATACTGACCCAGGTTCTGATGAAGAACCAACTAACAACCCAGACCATCTCTCCACTTCCGTTCAGGCGTCAACCACATGCGATCAAATTCGTGTGGAATTACCAACAGTCGCGTCTATCTGTGACAGAACTGGAGTTTCATATAGGGTTGCTGCTGCTATTGCAAGTGCAGTTCTTAAAGATGTTGGAATTATTACAGATGTTGATAAAAGTGAAGTAATTGATAGAATTAAAATTCGAAGAGCGAGGTCCAAGAATCCAAAAAAAGCTATTGTAAACAGTTTTAACCAAATTAATGAAAACAATGGATTATTTTTTGATGGTAGATGGATTAGATGGGAAAACAACAGGTCCTAATGAATTTGCAGGTGTAATAGGAAAGCAGATTGAAAAATGTCATGAGCTTCCAGTGGTTCACTTTTCTCCAATACAACACAACCTTCCTGATCTTGAAATAAAAAGAGATTTAAGCATAGACCAAAAATATTTACTTGAAATGTGCATTGCGATCTCAAGTAGTGAATGTTCTCAACACTTCTCCTTAAGAGAACCAGTAAAGTTGGCCCATTCACGATGGCTCACGTTAGCAAGTCGCATACTTCGGTTATATGTTGGAACAGAGAATCCCTCCGACAACCTTAAAACCTTAACAGAGTATGTCGTGAAGGTGTATGCCCCCATCTGGTTTCATATTAAACTCAAAGCATCATGTGTAAATGGTTCCAAACATTTATGGAGACTGATAAAATTCTCTCGTTACCTTTGTGAACAGCATCGAAATATAATTTATCCTGTCATTCAAAGAAATGGTTACTATGCTCATCCTGAAAATGTGCTTCTCTGTATGTTATCTGATGAAAGGAAACAAATTAGAGAGCTAGGTCTTCGCAGACTTCTGAAGGCAAGATCAGAAAACGTAAATGGTGTTAGAAAATTTGTGACCCCCAATATCAATTTTCAGGCTAAAGACTCAGTGAAGAACCAACAGCAGCAAAGAAACCATGGATGAGCATTGAAATTCTAGATCTAAAGGAAACTCGCAGGAAATATAAGAACATAAACATCGAAAAATATAAAGAATCCCAAACCAACATTCAAAAATTAATCAGACACGCAAAGGAGAAATGGATGAATGATCGATGCCAAGAATTAGAAGAACTACAAAAGAAACACGACCAGTTCAATATATACAAAAAAGTTGAAGAAATCACAGGAACAAGAAAGAAAGCCTTACAGACCAACTTCCTTAAAACAGAAAATAGTGGAATAATTACAGACCAGGAAGAAATAAGAGAAGAGTGGTCAAGATATATTCAAGAAATGTTCGATGATGAAAGGACAGAGCCAGAACTAGAACGCGACAATGGATTGACAATAAATATCTTACCATCAGAATTAAACGCAGCAATAAAAACAGCTGAAAGTGGAAAAGCTGCAGGACCAGACAGTGTATACACAGAAATGCTAAAATTGCTGGATTAAGAAAATCTCCAACGACTCACCAACCTCTTTAATGAAATCTACAGCTCAGAAATGTACCCCCGTGATTGGCTCAAGTCAGTGTTCACACCGATTCACAAGAAAAACACATCAAGAAAGTGCTCCGATTTCAGATTAATTAACTTAATGAGCAATACTTTGAAAATTATGTTAAAAATATTACATCGACGTATTTACTTGAAATGCGATCAAAATATAAGCCCCGAACAATTTGGGTTTAGATTAGGACTGGGAACCCGGGAAGCACTTTTCGGATTAACGGTTTCACTCGAAAAATGTAGAGATCAAATAAAAGACGTGTATCTCTGTTTCATTGATTACGAAAAGGCGTTTGATCGCATCAAGCATCAAACACTGATACAACTGCTTCAAAAACAGGGTCTAGACTACGAAGAAATAAGACTTATAAAAAATTTATATTGCGAACAGAGAGGATATGTTCGGTTTGGTGACACCGTATCGTCAGAAATACCAATAGGAAGGGGAGTACAACAGGGCTGTATTCTCTCGCCTCTTTTATTTAACATTTACTCCGAGTACATATTTCAGCAAGCGTTAGAGGACTGTGAAATTGGCATAAAGGTGAACGGTTAAATACTTAACAATATACGCTACGCAGATGACACTGTCATCTTCGTAGACACTCCAGAAGGCTTACAGGAACTAGTAGACAAGATTGTGAAATCAGGTGACCAACACGGCCTGAAAATAAATACAGCAAAATCCAAAACGATGGTCGTCAGCAGAAATCAAAATCCACAAGCCAATATACGAATATATGGTTAGGTTTATAATGAGTGGGTCAATGAGGCCCTCCACTGCGACTCGTGAGAGTCTATTGTGGCTCATACCTATTCAAATTTCACCAAACAAATTCAGCTTCTTGGCGAAGCAGAATAATTTGTTCAGTGATGGCTCCGTATGTGATCATTGGTCTAAGAATCATCACATATATCCAATGGATTTGTTTGGGACCCAAGCCCCAAGATTTTCCGCAGATCCTGCGACATGTCCTTGAGGAAAGTCTGGCCTTATGGATGACTTTTTCCAAGTGAGCGTTCCAAGTAAGTTTTTTATCTAGGATGATCCCCATATATTTTACTTCCGCTGAAAATGGAATAACCTCACCATTATAGGAAAGTGGACAAATTCCTTCTCCTGGTGAAGGGAACTATTACAGTTTGGCCACGGTTCACAGACATCTGTTCCCTCTGGCACCAACTGTGGACATCCTCCAAAGTCCTTTGGAGGGTATTATGTGCTACCCCTCCTGACTTGGTTACTGCCAGAATGACAAGGTCTTCTGCATACGCTTGCAGTTCTACCCTTCTACCCACGAGAGTACCAAGCAGGTCATCCATCAGGAGTGACCACAGAAGGGGAGATAACACTCTACCCTGCGGGCAGCCCCTGGAAACCTTAAAGCTGATGGCCTCGTCTTGAATAGATGTAGTGGCTGTTCTATTAGTGAGCATGGCATATATCCAGCCGGTAATCGTTGGTTTAATGCCCTTTTCACTCAAAGCTGAACCAATGGAAGCTGGTAGTGCATTGTCGAATGCTCCTCCGATGTCGAGAAAAATGGCCACCGCAATCTCCTTATTGTTAAGGGATTGTGTGATTTTCTCAACAAGGTTATGTAATGCTAAATCTGTTGATTTGCCTGATAATCGTACTGGTGGATGCTCAGGGGGGAGCTGTATAGAGCTACCTGCCTGATATGGCAGTCCAGTACTCTTTAAGTTCTTTAAGCAGGAAAGATGTTAGGCTAATTGGTCTGACAGATTTAGGGTGTGGGTCTGTGCGGCCCACTTTCGGTATATATACTACCCTAGCCGCCAACCAACTGGGTGGTATATCATTCCACGCCAGACTAGTTCTATACAATTAATTGAGGATGGGTATAAGTAATTCCAGTCCGTTTTGTAGCAGAGCTGGAACGATGCCATCCTCACCGGGAGATTTGAAGGGCTGAAATGATTTTATTGCCCATTCAATCGCCGGTGCTGTGATAACGTTCTTGGCGACCTCCCAATCATTCTTTTTGGGCCGTCTTGCGCCCTCAAAGAACATTGAAACATTTTCTCTGTTGAAACTAGAAGCGCGAGCTAAGCTGGTTGCTTCTTGAGTTCTTACAGAAAGAGCACGATGTCGTTTCATGTAGTGTGTAGGCCAATCATCTCCAGCCATTTTTGTCACGTTCCAGGATTCGGGGTATTTAATGCGCAAAGCAGTGGCATAATCATACGCGAATTTTCTTACTTCTCTGACAGACAATCCAAAATATATGTCGCTTGCCGTTTTAAGGAATTCCTCCAAATGATTTTCTTGTTGATCTGTGAACACCTAAAAATTATAAAAGAGTAAGGCATTTTTGAAGCTTTAATATTTTTAAAAATAATTTAAAATATAATATACCTGGCGATTCCTGTAATATCCAACTTTTGTCGTTATTGTGGCATCACCATTAATTTCTTCCTCAGTAATTTTTTTGTAAAAACGTCTCAAAGTTGCCTCCGGGATCACAAAGTCTTTTTCAGTTGCCCTGATGGATTTGTTGTTCATTTTAACCTCTCTAACTGCCCTTAGCATGATATCTGGTGGAGCGATACCCCTTTCTGATGTTCGTTTACGAGAACGCATCTCGCTAAAATATGAAACAAAAACTGAAATAGTGTATCTTAAACTCGGGGTTGGTTGACGCATGCGTCAACCAGCCCGTTGTTGTGTGCGTCAACCAGCCCCTGACCACGTTTTTGTATGTGTGATGCAACTGCACCTATACTATTTCATTCTTAGAAAATCTATTTAACAGTTCATGTTTGGGACGGTTGAAGCTTTATGTAGCATCAAACGGATCTCAATTATCCTTAAAAATAAAGTTTCTAGAACAAAAACTGTAAAAAAGTAACAAATCACTCACCACTGCCAAAAAACAACAAACCGCACTGTACACAACACCGCTGATGCAATCAAACTCAAACGAACGTTAGAGAGTGGTTTTTAATGGCGGCTTTAAGACAAACCGCTCGGCGTTGTTGCCAAGTGTACTGTTTTTAAAAAAATCGAGGTGCGTCAACTAACCTGGTGCACAACCAGCCCCGGGCTCCCCTAAGCTAAAGTTATCATTATCTGGGATAACGTGAGTAATTCTGCGGAAGCTCATGATGTGAGCATATTCATCTCCTTGCGCGCCGTATTTAACAAATGACACTGGAGAGGCTATTTGCAGTCTAATGTCCTTGAGTGTTTTTCGATAATAGAATGGGGGATAGTAGGAGGTACATTCGATATAAAAGTACGTTTAGCAGGCGAAACAAGTCTTCGAATAGGAATTATTGTGGAATTGATGCAAACGTTCTGATGAGTTTTAAGAAGGTCTTCTAGAATTGCTGTTGAAGATAGGTATATACAGATACGGTTATTGGAGATTCTCGATGCAAATGTGATATTTTTGGGGGAGACGATGTCTCTTATAGCTTTGATGTATTCTAATGAAACGGTATTTGGAATAGAGTGCTCGCGTTTACGAAACGTACGTGGTGGGGTTTTTGTTAAAGTTGCATCAACGTATGATTTTATGATAGGAAGTGAATTTTGTTGAGATAAGGATGATTGGGTGCTTAGTTACCATTTGGCGAGTGGTCCTGGATGCCAAAACCACGACGCTTAAACGTGAAAGAGGAACAGGAGTCCAAAAAGATCCTGTGAATTAAATAGTAGGAAAATAGCAGTAACCTGTTGTACTGCTACGACACTGGAATATTTCTTGATTTATTCGTTGATGATAATCTCACAAATCGAAAACCAAAACGGTCACTAATTAATCTTTAATGTTCACATTTTGATATTTAGTTCTAACAATTATCAATAGAATAAAAATGGTTAATACGAAATTAACGCGAAGATAACGTTAATTACCCCGATAGTACAAAATGCGTGTGCACAAGTAGGCTACCTGAATACGAATGCTGTGATTATTGCTTCCAGAGGCAAATTGAAGTTTCTCCGTAACGGACATCAACGGGGAAAAATAATCGTTCGTTGTATTGAGTTTTCATCAAATCAGTTAAAATAAAAAAAAGATGTTTCTATTCGCTAGATCGGTTATTATACATTTTCGTATAAGCATGTACACAAATAATGTTTTAATCCGCATTTTTTGTTGTAAATTTACGTTTTCAATACGTATACAACTTTTTTAAGTCGGCCCTTTCCTTTAAAATGTCAGTAATTTGAGTTTTTCCTATTTTAAACTTTTCGGCCAAAACTCGAACACTATAATGTAAAAATTACACCACATATATTCACAACCAAATATATTTCTGGACTCGTTAATTTTACATTTCTCATCTAACCCATTCGAAAGCTTTGAGTCACCAACATGTGTATATCTTATTGTGAATCACCCTCACAATAATTCTCTTTAGCAACATTGGCGTTGTATTCGGTTTTCAAACAGTGGCGGCGTATTCGGTTTCCAGTTGGCCAAGCTACCATTGTCCATGTCCCCGTGGACTCGCTTGTACCTAAACAAAACAATAGTACATCAATTCAAGTTAAGGTCCTAAAAAAAAGGTAACTTTATAAAATTACAATGATCAGCTACAACCTCCTCCAGAGTCGCTATGCCTAGAAGTAAAGAGAAACAAGATATAAAGTTGATGCATCAACGACATTAATAAAAACTCAATAAAATATGAAATAAATGAACAAGTTAACATACAAAATAATTATGATGCTTATACGCAGCGCCAATCAACAACTTCTGTTAATTAGTCTTCCTGCACGTTCGGGGAAGCGCTTCCACTTTCATCATCATTCAGTTCAGGTTTGTCGTTCGAATCTGAGCTAACCTCTACGTTGAGGGCCTTCATTTTTGTCATTTGCCACGACCCCGCGATACTTTTTCTGCGATCGAGAAGTTCCTTCGGGTTCCCCAATCAGGTACCGTTCGTGGTCCAGCTTTTGAACGATTACGTATGGTCTACTATACCTTGGCAGTAGTTTCCTACTTTTTCCGTCATTGGTTGTGGGAATCGTTCTAGTCAGTATCCGATCACCGACCTTATAATCCTTCGCTTTTACACACCATGCGTGAAAAGCGAGACTTCTGGTTGTCGTGTTTCTTGTCGAGCAGAGCTTCTACTTTTACTCCGGTTTCTAAGAGGTTACTGATACGTTGTGGTTCTACGCAGACTTTATTGTCCTGAACCACGTTATAAACTCCCCTCGGAGCGTATCTGAATAGCATTTCGTGAGGAGATTTGCCCGTTGCAGAATTCATCGTAGAATTCAGCCTCCATAGAATTTTTTCAACGTTTGTGTCCCATCTTCGCCCTTTGGTTATGCATTCTCCAACATAATACTTCCTGGTAGGCACAGCTATCAAGCCACCTGGGACGTAGATCTCTCCATCAAAAAGATTAAGTGAAGTCACTGCAACTAGAACGGATGTTTTGGGTGGCACCTTTACAGATTCCTTGGCCCACAATGGAATTTTCCTTGGCTTGACGTTTCAGGCTTCTGCTATATCGTCTCCAGCTGTTGAGACCCTCAATTTTCCATTCGCTACGATGAGAATAACATCCGGCAAATTTGAAAAGGGTTGCCCTATCATCACTGGGATCTCTTGTACGACATTTGGAACGATAAAAGCTTTTACGTTTGCCCTTACACGGTCCAAACCTAAGGTGATGACAGTTTCACCTATTACTGGCACCACTAAAGCACCATACCCAGTTACCCGTGACTGAGCTAGGAACAATCGTTAGTTCCAGGTGTTGTACCACAACTTGCCTAATCAATACTGCATCACAACCCGTGTCAACGTAGGCACGAGACGGTTCTTCGTTTATAGTACAGTCGACGAAGTAAATTTTGTTAATTGGTTGGCTGTTCCGTCGCGACAATTTCACTTGCAATGGCTCCCCCGTGACAATCTTTTTCAGTATGTCCCAATCGTTTGCATTTTGTGCACTAAATTCTGGCCTTGGAACACACTTGCGCAAAATGTCCTCTCTCCTTGCAGTCGTAATATTTCTGGTCGCCTGTTTTATTGACCTTCATTTTCTTCGGCGATGGTTCTTCTCTACGATTGTCAGAATAAAACCGCTTTCGGGGTGACAAATATTCTGAGTAGAGTGCGTCTGGGCTATCATATCGCCCCGCCATTGGCCCGACTTGGATTGTTGGATTGCCAATTCCATAAATCGAACACGATACTGCATTTTTAGAACTTATTTTACACGCTTGTATCAAGTCCATTTTTTCAAAATAGTACTGCTCCCAGCTTTCAGTGTGAAGCTTTTGTTGATTCATTAGCTTTCGGAGACTAGCCACGAAGTATTGATGATCTGGAAATGATTTGAGCAATAATGCTTTCCACTCCTCCCAAGACATATTGTAAGGCGATAGGTTATCATACCACTTTCGAGCCAATCCAGCCAATTGATTCTGCATGTGATATATCCTAGTACGTTCGTCCCAATTAATAATTTCTCTTAACTGTTCTATCTTGTCGATCCATTTGGAACAACGTAAGTTAGTATTTCCTCGCTTAAATTCGGGTATCCATTCAGGTCTGATGAAAACCTTACTTGGTCCCGGCTGGGAAGGTGTACCATGTTCTATCAGTCGCTCGACTAACTTTTCTAATCTTCGCACATTGTCTTGTGTGTTCGGTGGCGGTATGTAACTCATTTTAGTTCTGGACACCCTACAATAATCAACATTCCGATTTTTCGAACTGGAACGCTTTGACTCGTGATTTTTATGGCGCTTATAGTCATAACTCTTTGAACAACATTCATCAGAACTAGAGCTAGAGCTTGAACTTGATCGTCACATGCTAATTTTCTAGGTACTTCATATTTTAAACATAAGCTGAAAACTAGATACACGCAATCCCAATTTTTACAATCCAATCATAAACTAATAACTAACAAACTCGAGAGATGACTCAGCAATAAAAAAGTATTAAGAAATAGTTCATGCGAATAATAATGTTGTTTAGTTTATACGTTAACTAAACTGAAACAGTATATTTAGCAATACTTATTACAACAGATAAGCCCCAATATATAGAAGAGCGAAGGAAAATCAAATTTGTCAACGATATTTCAACTACAAAACCCGAAAATGAATCGTATTAAGTATAATCGTATATTTAGTTTATACGTTAACTAAACAAAAAAATTATCAGAAATGCCTGTGGATATGGTGTACACACTAGATGCAAATTGAGTGAATCAAAACGACGAATACTCAGTGTGTATTAGTTTATTACTTTCAGGCTAAGCGCTTTCGGCTGTTAAGCCATTATCAAAGCCGTCCTATGAAAAATTACAAAGCTTGTGAAATTTTGAAAAAACAATTTAAAAAAGGTTGAACTTACGTCATTTAAAAAAGTAGTTGTCAAAGCCATCAAGTTGATTAAAAAACAATACTCAAGATAGAATCATCGTTATGATTGAGTCATTGGAATAAAAACATTAAAATACCCTATTGTAAGGGTGTAAAATTATAATTCACATGATGTAAATTCACTCAAAATTAAAAAACTGAATTGAAACAGATGACAAGCTTGACATTAGAATTACGGTGGCTAATAAGCCAGCGCGCCGTAAAAACAAGTGCATGACAATACAACATATTTACACGACGAACACTGAATCAAAAGCATGATTGAAAAGAGATATCTTGAGTATTGTTTTTAACCAACTTGATGGCTTTGACAACTACTTTTTTAAATGACGTAAGTTCAACCTTTTTTAAATTGTTTTTTCAAAATTTCACAAGCTTTGTAATTTTTCATAGGACGGCTTTGATAATGGCTTAACAACCGAAAGCGCTTAGCCTGAAAGTAATAAACTAATACACACTGAGTATTCGTCGTTTTCATTCACTCAATTTGCATCTAGTGTGTACACCATATCCACAGGCATTTCTAATTAACTACTGTACAGTAGAAATGTATAGATACTTCAGGTTGTCTACAAGACGACAGTTGATTAATATTGATATTTGGTTCATCCAGAATTGTTTAAAACATGATGTCATTCCTATTTTTGCAAGAATTAAAGCTTCCAAGAACGTACCCCTCGGATTTCTACGATCGATGGAAAGGCGACTTTTAAGAAAAGAAATTTGTTTACATTATGCTAAGTTAGATAGATTGAACATTGAATCAAAGATACTTTATGACAACATAGTTGAACTGGTTCCTTACGGGGTTTTTCAGCAGAGATTTGGTGAACATGAGGAGGAATTGGGGTTAATACGTACCAATAAATTTAATAGGGTTAATAAAAAGCTTCAACAGCTTATTAGGGATAGGGTCTTGTCTCCAGCTAGTCATGGGCAGACGTCTTCGAACTCAGGTAAGTTTTCTGACTTCAAATTTCATGACCGCATTATTAACCTTACAAATACTACATTCAATAATGAGGAGACTGAGTTTTTGAATAATGGCCTCACATTTTCTACTTTAAATAATTTAAATTCAAGAGTTTTAGAAGAACTCGCTATCGATGTAGATGTGTTACTGGAAAGTTTGAATCTAGATGATAATATTAAAAATAACATGAAGAGTAGCTGCTATTTATCTTTACAAAGAAACTTCACTGAATTTCATAACAACAAGGCTAAGTTGAAGTCAAAATTCTTTAAACAACAAAGGTTGGTAAGGGGTATTGCTGGCAAGGTGAAAGCTAATAGTTTAATTTTTACAAAAGCTGATAAGGGTAATTGTTTAATCATAATGTACAGATGTGATAACATAAATAAAACTGAAGATTTTCTACAAAATAATAACTTCTTAATCATGCATAATAATCCCACTAAAAGATTAAGAATTGAGTTGAAAGATATATTGAATGAACATAAGACTTTCTTCTCCGCAAATGGCATCAATACTAGACATCTCACTCCTACTAACCCTTACATACCTAGACTTTATGGACTTCCTAAGATACATAAAGAGAACTCTCCAATGAGACCAGTGGTTAGCTTTTCCAACACACCTTTGGAACTTCTATCTGAATTTGTCAATAACTTCCTTTCTACAACTCTAAATTATAAACCAGTGTACACTGTTAAGAACACCTTGGTTTTATCTGATAGAATTAAAGATTGTAACTTCCAGTCTAATTTTTTAATGGTTTCTTTTGATGTTTCTAATCTCTTTACCAACGTTCCCAAAATGGAGACAATCCCTATCGTTAACAACTTACTCCAATCTAAGAACATTGACCCAGTTACAACATCTCACGTTATAGCTCTACTTAAATTTTGTCTATCACAGGACTTTTTTTCCTTTAATGACAGAGTATACAGACAACCAGATGGATTAGCCATGGGTAATCCACTCTCACCATTGTTAGCGGATTTGTTCCTTGATCACCTGGAGTCAACGGTTATCTTCAATAATAATTCACATTTTAGTAAAGTTATTAAATAGTTCAGATATGTTGATGACGTTTTAGCTTTTATTAATGGGGATGTGGAGGATGCATATAGTATCCTCAGTAAACTTAACGATATACACCCTTCCATACAGTTTACTTTGGAAATTGAAAACAATGGATCAATAAATTTTTTGGATTTGATCTTATCAAGGAAAGATTTTGAAATTGAATTTTCCATATATAGAAAACCCACACAGACTGATCATCTTATTCCAATACACTCTAACCACCCCACTCAACATAGAATGTCCGCCATATCTTGTTATGTATATAGGTTACTTAGGGTTCCTCTTTCTCAACATAATTTCAACGTAGAACTTAATATCTTGAAACAGTTGGTATTTAACAATGGTTATTCTCCTCTAATTGTTGATAGTATGGTCTCTAAGACAACAAGGAGGTTGAGAAGAAATTTGGCCTATCCTGAGGTTCACAACAACGTTCAAACTCAATATCGTGCGTTGACTTATTGTGATGTAGTTTCAGATGAAATTTCAAAGATTATTACCAACAATCTTGAAGATGTTAAAATCTCCTTTAAATCTAAATGTTCCATTTCCACAATTTTCTCTAAGAACAAAGATCCTATTGATAAACTCAATAGAAGTGGTATCTACAAATTAACTTGTGATTCCTGTCCATCTACTTATGTGGGTAGGACTACTCGTTCTTTAGGTACTAGAATTAAGGAACATCTTAATAAACCCACTTCATCGAATTTCGGCTTCCACATTAAGTTCAATAACCATAACTTTTCTCCATCACGTAACTCAAAAATCTTACATAACATTCCCAGGAACAACTTTAGAAAGATGGACTTGCTTGAGGATCTAGAAATACTCAGAGAAATGAATGTTAACTCAGAAAACTGCCTCAACACACAGGTACATCTTAATTTTAAATTTCAACCTCTGTTCAAGACCTTGTGGTCCTCTACGGCGTTCGACTTACATTCTCACCGTGGCGATCCGGTCCAAGAATATTTCGCCCAGCACTCTACTGATTCGTAAAAGGCGAATGAAAGAGTCTTTCCTATCTTCTATTAATTCTTTACCTCTATTTCTTCTTTCTTCTATTTTAAGTTTGCTCAACCTTATTCACTTCTCACATTTTTAGACACCAGGCTATGTATGGGTCATAGTTTGGTTAAGCATATAAGCTACGTAATAACTTGAGCAAATCATCCTCCTTTTCACTTTCCCTTATTTTCCTATTATTTTGCGCATGCCTGGTTCTTGACGGTCTTAGTATGGATCTAGGTTTGTCACAGCCATAGCATGGCTGCTATCCTTTCTTCTCTTTATAAACTTTGTTTCTTCTCTTCTATGCATGCCTAGTATGGATCTAGGTTTGTTATAACTACACGCCTTCTCTGTCTTCTCCTTACACCCCACCCCGTTTCTTCCTGTACATGCCTAGTATGGATCTAGGTTTGTCATACTTACCAAAATTTCTTAACCTCATTGTTCCCGTTTAACCTAGCTATGTATGGGTCATAGTTGGGTTCATCAACTTCTTTATCTTGAAGCTCTCATTACATTCTGTCCTACCCCTTCCACTCTTAACATACTCCTATGATTTCTTCTCTTCTTGTACATGCCTAGTATGGGTCTAGGTTTGTAACAACTGACTTAAATTCATAATCACATTGTGTTCTTGACGTCGGGCTATGTATGGGACATAGTTTGGTCCATTAGGTCACAATCACTATGCCATTACATCTAATTCATATGTGAGACCGTCGGTTGTTGGGTTCACCTTGCCAGCGTATTTCTTCCACCTTAGTCAATAGATTATATAAGCTCCTCCATGGATGCATTTACAACTAAATATTTGATTTATGTTATCTAGCATTTCGCACGTTTAGGTTACTACGCTTGTTCCTGACTGGCTGGGGAATGGATCCAACCTCTTAATTCAGTTTCAGTATGCAGCTGAGGGACGAGGGGGATTTTGCTATTCATCTAAATTGGATGAATGTTTGGAATTGAATTTGAATAGAGTTTTTCAATTTTTTTGCTTTATTCACATCTTTAACTTCATTTTCAAATTTAAAAATAAATGTAATATTCGGGGTTCCCTACAAACAGTTCACTATAGGAATTTTTTCATCTTTTCAATCATGCTTTTGATTCAGTGTTCGTCGTGTAAATATGTTGTATTGTCATGCACTTGTTTTTACGGCGCGCTGGCTTATTAGCCACCGTAATTCTAATGTCAAACTTGTCATCTGTTTTAATTCAGTTTTTTTTAATTTTGAGTGAATTTACATCATGTGAATTATAATTTTACACCCTTACAATAGGGTATTTTAATGTTTTTATTCCAATGACTCAATCATAACGATGATTCTATCTTGAGTATTGTTTTTAATCAACTTGATGGCTTTGACAACTACTTTTTTAAATGACGTAAGTTCAACTTTTTTTAAATTGTTTTTTCAAAATTTCACAAGCTTTGTAATTTTTCATAGGACGGCTTTGATAATGGCTTAACAGCCGAAAGCGCTTAGCCTGAAAGTAATAAACTAATACACACTGAGTATTCGTCGTTTTCATTCACTCAAAAAAATTATTGTACTCACAGTTTTTTTGTCATTTTTTTTAATCACACTGTTCACAACTCAACTAATCTAATCACCTAGTCACTCGGTATAACGCGAGATCTATTCCACCGCTGCACTGTAAAAATTATCGTATTTTTACTATTAAAATAATCCTCGAATAAAACACCACAATTATTCACAATCAAATATATTTCTCGACTCCTTAATTTTTCATTTCTCATCTAACCTATCCGACAGGTTTGAGTCATCAACATGTGTTTATATTATTCTGAATCAGCCTCACAATAATTCTCTTTAGCAACAGTGGCGCCGTATTATGTTTTTAAACAGTGACGGCGTATTCGGTTCTCAATAATTATTTTTATCAGATACTTCTATCACCGATATTCCTACTACCAAATTTAAAAACTCCAATACATTGTTACACTTACATAAGAATATCAAAATAACTAGATTGAGAATGTGTAGGTACAAGGGATGAATGAATTCTAAAATACAATTTTCTAGTTTGATGACTATAAATACCTACCTACTTATTTTATAGCTACAATAAGTTATTAGGATTTCCCGAGCCCCAATTTTAATTGCCTTTATTGTCCGTTTTTTGCAGGTGAAATTGCATGAATTTCATAGAAAAAATTAATATAAAGTTAGTCCGGAGTCATAGTGAAGAGGATTTTTTGTTCGGGCATGTCTTAGCCCATTTATCCACATAGGAAATGTTCGGTGACCTAAAAACTGTCCACTCAGTAGGGGTATCCGTTGTGGAGAGGTGTCCGTTGATAGAAGTTTCACTGTACAAGCGAAATTAGAAGACTATGTCATATGCGATAAATAAAAATATGCATAGGGCAAAATCTGAAACTTGAAGGATATTTTTGTATTCTTTAAGGTGCATTTGAGAGACTAGAAAGAGTTTTTATAATTAGTCAGCTATTTCAAGAAGTATTCAATCATATTTGAAAAATTAACATTTAAAAATAATGTATCATAGTTCGTGATTTTTTATTGTTTATTCATATTTTATTTTATTCAATATCTATTAAAAAAATTGTCATAGAAAACGAAATATATCAGAGTCAAGAACGAGAACACTTTGATGTCTAATGTCCAGCAATTTTTAATTTTATTGTCAATATTTTAACATTGTATTCTTATCGACAATAACGTCCTGCCAAAGCAATAATTTCACCCTATTCAATATTTATAGGATAAGTAAATGGTTGTCATACATGCATGCGACTTGAAAATGTGGTTTTATTGAAGTATTTTCTTTGGTGAATGTATGGTATTATAATAAAAGCTGTAATAAATATTGCATAAGCTAATGTACTCTTCATAACCTGATTCGTTCATAACTTATGGTTGCTGTTGATAGGGTATAACAATTACATTAAAAAAATATGAGGAGAAAAAGTTAACTCGAATGTTTGATCCATATCACAATGGTGGCTTAGGATTTAAATATTATAAAAACCACATAGTGTATTGATTTTCTTATGACGAAGAAGGGTAAAACAATTAGTTAGATTGGTTTAAATAATATGCGATAAATGCGAATAAAGTTTTTTCTTATAATATCAAGGTGATCAATTTTAGGATGTTGAAAAATTTTTGAATACGCATTTTGAATCACCTTTGTATGTCAGAAATTATTTTATTCACAAAATGTTAATGTTTTATTGAAAAGGCACCATCAAAAAAATCTACCAAACTAAATGTTCTGGTCATCACACTTAAAGATGTGAATGATATTTTTTCAATCCGAAAAATACTTTTTAAAAAACGAAAAATTACTCTTTGAGACGTTTATTACATGAAAGTTACAAACAATGTCTCTTATTATTACATGATTATTCTTTTTTATAGTTTTAATTAAAAGTACAACATAAGCAAATATTTTACATGGGTTAGCCATTATCGTTTCTTATCTCCTCCGGCCAAAGAGAAAACTATGGGGTTTCTCCAGAGTTTGAGATGACTGGAAAATTTTTGAAATCCCTTTTTCCTTCTCATTCTTCTTATCAGTCTTCTACTATTTTCTTTTATAAATTTTGTAGGCTACTAGGATTATGCTAAAAAAAACTAAAACATACTATATTATTGTGTAAAAAGTGAGGAGCCATGTCCAATCTTGCTAATTTCTATTTGTCTTTTTGGAGCATATTTTGAATGTCATTTAGTTCATCTAAATTCAGTCCATTTGCACTTTATTTTGAATGAAAAGAGTCTGTTTTTGAGTCTTCGACCGAAAATTGTAAAATTGTAATTTAGGAAGTTCTACACTTTTATATTTTGGTATTTTACTTACAAAGGTTTTTAATGTAAAATTGTTTATTTAGAATACGCACTGGATATTCAATTTGATTATGAAACTACCGTTTAATGGAATGTTCTTAATACTTTTACCACATTTTGGATAGCCACTGTGTCGAATGGAGATATTACGACCCACTGGTTGTCTTCTATCTTCTCAATTTTTACATAATTTATAATTTCTGTTTCTTGTTCACATAATAAATCCCTTCACTGAGAGTATTTATGTAGTTGTACTTCGCAAGGGGTGTCCCTTAGTAGCGCCAGTCCATCGCCTGAGGAAGGTGATACAGCAAGAATAGGTCACTGATCCAAACCTATTCACCGCGACTTCGCCGGCACCATGGACGCCTCCATCGAAGAAGACCCGCCAAACCACATGTTCTGTTGAATTTTTCAGTTCGACAGTTCGTCCAAATACACTTGGAAGTGTTAACCGAATTGTTTTACTAGGAACAAATTTTATTTATGAAAATAACAAACATCGCACTAATCTGGTTCAATTACAGATTCAACAAGCAAGTCATACCAACCTGAAGAAAGAAGGACACTTAGCACTCAGGTAATATAAAATTCCCTGCGGTAGTGAGTCCGCTGTAGGTATTAGCTTTCGCCCCCACATCCTAAACCACACCACTACCAACGATGTCCTCATATCGCTCACGCCGTAGAAAATCCAACAAACCTACCCCTCTCACAGAATACGATCTAATCTTCTTTCATTCAATCAACCCTAACCACCGCCAATTCAATTCGCACGAGTACGAAGAAAACCTGTCACTTCTCACGATTCCCGTCTTCCAACAAAAACTTGCCCCCTACGAGAAGGAATTCCCTATTCTCTCACCCACACATAACACATCCTCTTCACACACTGCATCCAATTCAACCCACTCTCACTAACCACCGTCACCTCAATCTTCAAGACAAACACACAAACACCAAAATTAACGCTTCTCAGATTTCATCAGGTCTTACGCTTCCTCTGTAAGATTCCAATCCCTCATACACAAAACATTCTCTTCGAAACAATAACCCACACGACAATACAAACAAACCGCATACACATCTCCAACAAGGTCTTACGCTTCCTCCGTAAGATCTCAATCCTCCACACCTTCAATCACACGACAACTACCAGTCCCCGACGAGGGGACTGGTAGTTGTCTGCAGAAATGTAGACACCACAATCAGTCTCGAAGAATTCGAATAAATTGTTCACAGCCAACAAATTCCATACCTCATAACGGAATCGTCGCCAAGGTTACCAATAAGCCCACATCGATGTTTCGCATCGTTACCACCTCCTAAACCCACTACCACCAGGCCCTTACCTCCGGCCTCCTATTTCATGGTCTCCCACATCGGTGCCATCCATTCAACACCAACCCGCTACCCCCAGTTCCTAAATATTGCAGTCGATGCACCCAAACCGGACACTTCTCCGAATCTTGTCGGTATAAACCGATATGCCCTTCTTGCGGCCAAATAGGCCACCGAACCGAAAATTGCCCCAAGTAAGGAACTCCCAAATGTACAAATTGCGGTGGTCCTCACCCCTCCTTCCACCCTCGCTGCCCCCACAGGCTATCGAATCCCAAAACCTCTCAAGAGACCGGTCCAGTCACTCTTGTAAAGCCACCAGCTCACTGCGATCTCTCAACCGATATCAAAGTCCTAATTGAAATTCTCACCGTCACACTTATGAATGCCATCCCTAACTCAAGGGACGTCATAGCCGACACACTTCGCCATCTAATACCTTCCTTCTAACGACACAACTGCTCTATAAGAAATATAGGCAGCCGTGCTCACTCTACTTTCACTCCCACAGATAATACAACTATTTAACAAATTCCTCACCTCTAATTCGAAAAAAGCCAGTCGCCACCACACGACATCATCTACACATCTTTCAATGTCTCCTAGTCACTTTTCAAACAAATTTGAATAAAACTCAAAAAATCCTATGAAATCATTCCCAACTCTTCTTATTAACTCTCATGACATTGGAGACACCCAATCCCAAAAACGTTTTCCAATTCCCAACAATTTCAATCACCCACCTCTTCTTCTATTAACTATCCGCAACGTAATGTGGTTCGTCTTATTCATTTCCGACCTTTACCAGACACTTCTAAATTCCCCATCCTACACACTTTAAAACCACGTTCTCACATAAATCATCCAATTTCACTGCTAATTGTTCTTGCCTCTCTCTCCGATTGATTTCTAGCAAAAAAGTATCACTCACCCACAAAACCAAACAAAACCTGATATTTTCTATACACCTTTTTTTCTCAACTTCACATACACTTTTCTAAAACTGAATTTTCAGTCCTACCCTAAACTCAAGCAAGTCAATACGCGCACACAAGCCACCCACAAAGACACCCCCAACCAGCCCTGCAGAGGAAATAAATCTTATATCAGGGCCAAACTCCAACCAAAACAACCCCAAAATGAAACACTACAAACCCCAACTTCAAAAAATCTTCTAACTTCTCTGTCTCTCGCTCGCAAGGGGTGTGTGGAGTAATTGGCAACTTTTGGAGATCAACACAGGAAATCTTCTTGTGATATTTGTTTGCAGCTTACTTCTGAGAAGGTGTAATGTTGATTGTTTAGAACGATAAATTTGCATCGTGGTATAATCGTTCTGAAGAATTTTTATTTTGAAATTATTAGCGCCCAACAATAAACTTACATTTAAGTCATGTACATAACAGGATTATCAAACTTTATACAGTAAGTTAACCGCTTCCAGGAAAAGTAACAATTTTTCGCCGTCACAGTTTTCTCCGATAATGTCTGTGATTTTATTTGGTAAATTATACCGCGATCGTTGATGAGCAAAACGGGTACACTCCACTAGCACATGCACTACCGACACTGGAACCAGACATGTTTCACATATGGGTGCCGTAGAATGAGACATTAGGTGGCCGTGGGAGAAACGAGTGTGTCCAATTCTAAGTCGAGTTAATATTATTTGATCTCTTCTTTTGGCTGGAAGGAATTATTAGGCAGCTACACTTTTTTTCACTATCCTTAATAGCTGCTCACTTCCGATGATGCGTCACTTTCATTGTCAGTTGATGGTTGCGAGTCGAAAAATTCACATTTTTTCCGAAGCTTGGTGCAGCGGGTTTTTATGCTTCTATCTTCCAAGTGGGGAAGAATTTCATGTAATATAGCAAAGTAAGGGTAAGTCATTAGTGTAATTTATAGCAATTTGGTCGGGGTGTGGTGAACCGTAACTATTTGCGAACAAATCCACCAGTTGGTCAAAATTGAGAACAGAGGGTAGTTCGTGAGAATTTATGGAAACTTTTGCTGGTTTAAGCAATGCGTCAAAATCGGGTATTTGTTTTTTTTGGGGGGGTTTCCGGGTGTGACAAAGATATTGTTTGTTGGATTTTCTTCTTCCGCAATTTCAGATGTTTCCCGGTAGGAACTGGTTCTTTTGATTGCTGGTTCGAATTTTTTTGTTGTGGAGGGTAAATCATTTGTAATATTATGGTTTTGTGAATTCACAATAGATTGAGATGCTTCTACAGGATCTTTTGTACTGGGAGTTTTCTTAGAACTACTTGACTCATCAGAGGGCTTAGATGGACTTCTGAGCTATTTTTGGAAGTGTTGGGAGCGGATGGTGCATTACAGCAGTTGACAGCAATATTACCTGGCTGTTTGCACTTGAAGCAGGTCAGGCCATGATCGGACACGAAAATTCGATATAGAGTATTTTCATAGGTTGATGTGGATGATTCAGGAATGTTACTTTCAGGAGATAGAGGAGAGGTGAATACCTGGCGCCGAAAACTAAAAATATGTCCGTATTCTGAGTTTGAAACCCCTATTTTTTTGAAAGTTAATGGTGATAAAATGTTTAAACCCAACTTCTTCAATTCAATCTCTAAAGTCCCGTGTGGTATACTGGGGCAGACGTTGGATAACATAACTCTGCTTGCTGGTGTAATGAGTCGTCTTGCCTGGATGTCTTGATTGTTGATTGTGATGCTAGAATATGTTGCCATAAAGTGATCAACCACTGACTTGTTTGATGGGTTAATACATACTCTATTAGTGTTTTAAATGAAACTCCTGGTTTCTAGTTTAATTCCACAATATAATAAAAATTGTTGATAATTCTAAAAAATTGACAATTTTTTAATACAGTGTCCTATTTTAAATTGTATGTTCGTGTCACCTTGTATATTTGTTTTGTTTATCAATTTTTGTTTATTTTAATTCATATTTTCTCGATTATGTTCAGAAATATGCTCTAATTTTTCTTTATGGTTATTAACGTAAACTGTATGAAATGAATGAGACATAAAAATTTCGTTAGGGTTTCTAGAATGTGTATGTCCAAAGGTGTGAAATTCGTGGCACTGTGTATTGAATTATTGTAGGCAATTATAGCTTAGTACATTAAGTCATTTTCATTGGGATACATTTCTCTTAAAATTTTCAACTGTTCTATTAAGGTGGAATGTAATCTTTCAGCTATTGAATTTGACTCGTGATGACCAGGAGTGTTAAGTGAACTTTTATTTTATGTAATGTCAGGAGATTTTTGACTGTTTCATTGTTAAATTCGGTACCTTTATCGACTATTATTGATTAGGGAATTCCAAAAAAAACAGAATATTTTATAAGTGCTTTGTTCATAGCAACTGCAGATTTGCGAAAATAATCAAAGAAATGCAAATGTGGCAGAACAAGACAATGAGACAGCATCGGAAATAGCTTTTATCAGTTGTTTATCCAATGAGAGAGTGGAAAATAATTCTGAAAATATTTTGTTATAGAATCCAATAAATTTCGTAGTTGATTCTGGTTGTACAAATCATCTTGTGACAAGTGATTTTGGAAAATATTTAATGAATATGAAAAAAGTGAATCATTTGATAAAAATTGCAAACGAGGGTCATTTATAGGGCACACTACACTTGCAAACGGAAAATGGATTAAGAATAAAGATGGAAAATGTATTAAGAATAAAGCTGGAAAATGTGTTGGATTGCATAAATTTAACTCAAAACTCACTTTTTGTCAAGAAAATTGAAGCCAAAGGACTAAAAATTGTTTTGGAAAATAATCAAATAAGCATAAGAAAGAGAAACGGCTGCATATTAACCTCAGGTAAATTGAAAAATAACTTATAAGTTTCGACTTTCAAACTTCACACAACAGAATTTGAAACCTATGTAGAGATCCATGAAATGGATTTTTGGCATCAGAGAATGGGACACTCTCAAAAGTTTCCGAGTACAAAAGTCAGTGAAATATGTATGAAGGCTAGGCAAACTATAAAACCATTCACAAATCCACCAATAAATAGAAAGGCTAAGAAAATTCTGGAAGTTGTCTCAAGTGACGTATCTGGACCGTTTAATCCCAGCAGTTTTGATGGTATGTAATACTTTGAATCTTTTATTGAACATTATTCGTATTTTTCAATGGTCTTTTTCATGGTTAACAGAAGTGGAGCTTTCCATAAATTTAGAGACTATATAGCTATCGTAGGAAATAAATTTGAGACAGTACCAGAATGATTACGCTGCGACAATGGAGGTGAATATGTTTCACATGAAATGAAGAATTTTTGTAGACAAAAAGTAATCAAGCTGGAATACACAATACCAAGAACTCGCGAACAGAACGGAGTGGCAGAAAGGTTTAACAGACCAGTGTGGGATAAAGCTAGATGTTTGATATTTAATGCCAATATGGAAAGAGGAAGTAGCATCAGCAGTCTATTTACCGAATAAAACCTTCACATCTACTATCCCTGGCAATGAGGGTATTCAGAAAAATCAAAATCAGATTTTTTGGTTGTACCACTTTTGTACATATTCCTGCTGAAGACTGAAAAAATAAGCTCGATCGTAAGAGCCAAATGATGTATTTGGTTGGATACACTGATAATGGATATCTATTATGGAATCCTAAAGACAGGAAGGTGATCTCTGCAAGAAATGTTGCTTTGGATGAAACCCAAATAAAGAACAAGGATATGACACAGGAATATGAGACAATTGATTACAAAAAAAATTACGAACTAGATGGTGACTTTGATAAGTGATGGAACTAATAATGACGATGGTGACCCAATTTATAAAAACGACAATGCAAGCGATGTGCTTTTCTTCATGGTGACTCACCTGAACCAGTTTCAATGCTAATACCGAACAGTGTGTCTAAAATAAACTCATCTAAGTATGTTTGTAAACTCAAAAACGCATGAAGTGCCTAAATGCTGGTACGAAAAATGGCTCACTCATTTACTTGATCTAGACTTCAAACGATCTAATTCAGACCCATGTTGGTACTTTATTAATGAGATATCTTTAATTTTGCATGTTGATGATTTAATAATACTTCCTAAATCACAAGAAAAGCTAAACATTTTCAAACAAAAGTTAATGTTGCAATTTGAAATGCAAAATTTGTCTCCAAATTCACAGAATAATTTGTCTTCAATTTTTTTGGGTATAACTATAAGCAGAGGAAACAATTATTTGTTTTTGAGTCAGAAAGAATTAATTCAAAAAGTGTTGGTAACATTTAATATGTTAAATTGCAAAACCGCTCTTGTGTTTATTCAAACAAAATTGAATTTGAAGAGACAATTGAAAATTTAAACTTACCTTACAAAGAGCTTATCGGATGATTAACCCTAGGATGCATAACATAAGGCTCAGAGACTCATCAACAAATTTCAACAGGTACAAATTCTAATGTATTTTACCTACACCATTACTGTTTAAGGAATTTGTTTATTATTAGTTTGAATGTATATCACTGTGTTCATAACTTCTGTATTTTACAAATTTTTACAAAAAAAAATTGTTTTCACTTACAGTCGCTAAATGTATATCATGAGTCTGACAGACTCTTGTTTTTATCGGTATTTATATCGGCAACTATGTATGTATTTATTCCAATGCGCATGTGATTTTTATCATTTGTTTTGGTTTGTTCAGTTAGATTTGTTCTTTTCTAGAAGTAAACCTAAAATAATAGTGCTCATAGTTTCCAAAGAGTTATATGTAATTTTATTGTGCAATACTGGTAAGTTATTTTTGTAAGAGTTTAGGTTAGGTTATTATTCACAAAAAATACAAAATCTCAATATTCATAACGTTTTTTTTTGTTTTTTAATTAGTGTACATTATGGCTTCAACAATTACATCTCGAAAATGATCAATACTACCTTGTGACTCTAATTTTGAGGAAACTTTGATGACATGGTATGATGATGATGAGAATATTGTTGTCAGTGAGAGTGATACATCAGAGACTGACGAACAATATCAACCACCAGAGGGATCTGGTGACACTAGAGAAATCTCTTAAGATAGCGAAACAGAAAGAATTCAGGATCATAACTCACCTTCAGACGTCTCGAATAGTACGTTTATTGGAAGAAATAATTTTGTGTGGAAATTTACTGTTCCCTCACAAGGAAAGGTAAGATTACACAATATAGTGAGATTTAAATCAGAACCTCAGAGAAGAAGTCATGTTTGGTGTATCAAAGATGCATGGGATAAATTTATTACGCCTGATATTGTTGATGAAATAATACTTTGTACTAATAGAGAAGCAAAACGCGAATTTAAAAAAGAAGGCAGATTTGGACACAAATCGAAAGAAATGAGATGGATGCTTTTTTCGGTTTGCTATTGTTGTCTGGTGTTGAAAAAACTGGGATACTCCTGTAAGAGAATTATTTCTTGGTTAGATGTCGAATCCAATGTACAAAGCTACAATGGCCGTAAATCGTTTTGAAAATATAATAAAGTATCTTCGTTGCGATGACAATAGAAGTCGTTCGGTTAGACTTGAAACTGATATATTTGAAGAGTGGAAGTAACAAAGGTGACAAGTGCCAAAATTTATATTTTGAGATAATTAAGAAAATTATAATGAAACAACAAATAAATGATCCATTTTTTATTTGTTAAAAATTTAGCTTAAGAGCAACACGGAAAAATAGTTCACAAAAAAAACAGTTATATAAGAACATTTTGAACAAATAGTGCCAATACAAAATAACATACGAAAATACTAAGAAAGCGTCTTATTCACTTATTTGCTACTTTCAGCACCATTTTGAGCCAATTTTCTTACTCCCAGTAGGTTATTGTGATAGTTTTTGTGCAATGGATTTGTTAAATAAAGTATCATAGACATAAGACTGTTTCGTTTTCAGAAAAATTGTTTTCTGGCGAAATTACATGTAGCTCGGCTTTTCTAATGTCATTCAGAGTTTTTCCTTTTTCCAAAACAAGAAGGTATTTTTTGTCACAATCGCCGGGTTTGTTTTATCAATGCGTATTGCTGTTGCTTGGCTGATTTGCAGTTTAGTAGTATTAATATAAAAATCAGCTGCTTCCTTAATATTCCAAAAACAAAATTGGGTTATATCTATTACCTTGAACGGTGGGTTGTACCTTGCTGAATGAATAACTTCAATCAGATCTTCTGGTATGTATGCTCCCATTAATCTTTTTCTCTTCTCGATTAAGGCAAAATCCCTATCGCAAGGCATAAAGCTATGGCCGCTCACAAGGAATCGCTGTTCAATTGAGTCAAACAAGCTAATGGAAACCAAAAATAATAATGTAAACAGAACAAATTTATTTTTATTTTCGCCGCCACAGTTGTCGCACCAAAGAATTAACGACTTTTTGTTTGTGAAACCGCTATTTAACAAACGAAGAAGGTAAGAAGCGATCTCGTTTGCCCCTCTTCCAGAAAATCCTTCGTGCCAGAGAAACATGCTGGCATGATTTGTATCCCCGACGTGAATCCCAAAGTTAAAACAGGAAAGTTGGGATATATGGAACATGTCAGAATATACCAGTGTTGGCACAAATATCACCTGCTCGAGATCCATAGATAAGCAACACACATCACTACCTGGTTGTTGAGAGCGAATGGTATTTTCTCTCAAAATAGCTCAAGCACTCTCAGCTTTAGTATGGTGGACATCTAATTTAATTTGAGCTTCTTTACGTATCGCAGTATCCGCACGAATTTCACATTGAAGCCTATCGCAGGTATGACATGTGTCCATTCTAGGCGTTCGAAATGAAAGTTTAGGAAAGTCTTTCTTGAAAACCGATGATTAAAACTTATAGGTTACCTCACTTTCTGGATAGCGTGTTTTAAATGCTTTGAAAAGTCTGTTTATATTTAGGTCGGGGCTCAGATATTCCTTATCGGACTTCGCGCGAGTATAATGTCCAATATCTCGAGGTATTAAGTTAATGTGAGCTCTTACAGCTTTGCGATCATTTTCAGAAAATTTAGATTTTCTATGGCATGTTTTCTTATCAATAAAAAAAGTATAACCAGCTTTCTTTTTAGGAACTAAGCCATCGATTTTTTTTCTTAATACAACAAAAGTGTCCATATTAGTTTTTTTGCACACTTGACCGAAATTTCCTGTTTCGTCTGGAATAGTGTAGCTCACTGTTGTTTGACGCTTGCTGTCTTGAGGATTTTCATAACTACCATGTCGATGTCTTTTAACAGGTGTTAGATGTATAAGATTTAATAGATACGTACCCTGAACTTTTGAAGTTTCTTTATAAAATTTTTCTTATAAGGACTTTCGCCAGGAAAATTGGCATTTACAACAAACCTAATAACAAACATTTTATTTAATGAAGATTTTAATAAACAATTTATTCTAACCTAACCTGTTGACTTGGCGCCCCTTTCTCCTGAATTTGCTGAAGTTTCCTTGATTTGTAGGCTTTGCCAGATTCTTTCAGTACCCTCTGTTGTTCACCAAAACGTCCACTACCTCTACTTCTTCGAGTTTTTACATTAAGGTCGCTCATTATTATATTTAAAAAAAACCACAAACAACAATAATAACACTAAAGCGCGAATTATCGTGAACTGACAGCAGAAAGGCGAATGGCACTTGTCTCCTTTGTTAGGAAATAGATCATATACTTGACGGTGGCTCCATCTTTGATAGAATATATAAAGTGTATTATGAAAATTGGCACTTATCACCTTTGTGAGGATATAAACAGTGGCATATAACACTGTTCTATGGGTCTTTTTTTGGCTTTGTGAAAGTAAAATCGGATATGCCATTGATGTACAAGTATATTTGGGGCGCCAACCTGGAGGACCAGTACAGCACACCATAGTAGGAAATGTTGTAAAAGCTCTAGCTGTTTCCATGAAAAACTCAGGATATGCCACTGATGGACAAGTATATTTGGGGCGCCAACCTGGAAAACCAGTACAGCACAACGTAACAGAAAATGTTGTGAAAGTTCCAGCAGTTTCCATAAAAAACTCAGGACGAAACTTGACAGTTGACAATTATTTTACAAGTATTTCACTAACACAACATCTGCTGCTTATTGGAATAACTTGTGTGGGAATTTTACGCAAAAACAAGAAGGAAATTCCTAAAGAGTAAAAGAGTTTCAAGCCTCTAAGGAAAGAAGTGTTTATTCCTCTATTTTTGGTTGCAATAAAGATTTGACGTTAGTGAGCTATGTACCAAAAAATAATGAATCTGTGCTACTTCTTAGCTCGATGCATCACGACGATTCAGTAGATAATTAGAGTACTGGAAAAAAAACTAGAAATAATCAAATTTTATAATAAAACTGAAGGAGGTGTTGATCATATGGATCAAACGATATGCAACTATACCACAAAGCGACAAACAAGACGATGGCCTGTCGCAGATTGGTACAACATAATGAATTTAGCAGCTCTAAATGCTTACTTTATATACACCCAAAAAAATGAAAAAAATTCACGATGCAAAAACTAACAAGGGAAAAATGTTAATCGAAGACTTAGCACCGAATTAGTGTTACTATTTATGAGAAGAAGAGCACAAAACCCAAAACTTCCAAATACTGTAAGAAGTAGTATGAAACTTCTTATTACGCTTTCGGAAGAGGAGAATATATAGCCAGTTAAGTTTTAAATAAGGAAAGAAGATGTTCGCAATGTCCTACAAGAATTGGAATAATGAGTACACTGACTTGTATTAAGTGTAATAAAACAAAATGCAGAGAACACAGTGTTTTAGTATGCACAATATGCTTGAATTAAGAATTTTTATATGTATTCTAATTCCTAACGCTTGTTTTTAACCTATTATTATGATAAATAAACGTAAAATATAAATTGGTAAATTTTTTAAATTAGAGTCTTGGAGACTCATGCTATGCATTCTTGTCGAGAATTACATCTATGTATCCTAGGGTTAATGTATATTATGTTAGGATTAAGACCTGATCTGAGCTATTCTATCTACTATTTAAATCGATTTTAGAACTGTTTCAACCACGAACATTGGACTCATCTGAAAAATATTTAATGTGCGTAAAATTAACAGGAAATCACGTTTCAATATACAAAAGATCAATAACTAAGAACAGACAGATAGTCAGTGCATTTGTAGACGCAGATTATGCAAATGACATGAATGATAGAAAAATTGCCTCTGGATTTGGAATTAAAACTTACAATAATTTTTTGTTTTGGAAATCAAAGAAGCAACTCAGCCAGGGTTTTCGTCGGGTGGATTGAGTAGCTCGATGGTACTGCTGTCGGTCCCAAGTCCGGATAAAGGAAGATGGTTGTAGCAGCAGGCTAGCTACCTGCTATACAGAAAAACCTAACTTGCTAATAAATATAACAAATGACTCGGAAATTCAGACGGATCACATGGTAAACGACACAAGCTACGAAAAGGGACTATGAGCATTGGCACTGGGAATGTACAGGGTTTTCGAACGAAAATAGAAGAAATTACCCAAGAATCACAAGTATTAAGTATGGATTTGGTGGTGCTGATAGAGATAAAGAAAAAAGGAACTGGCACATAAATGATAAATATTTATGTACAAATATATATAGTGGAATCCCGAAACATCGAAGAGCAGAAAGAGGAGTGTATGTTATGATACACAAAAGATATAAAAGTAGGATAACCGACTTTGAAAGTATGAATGACAATATAATTTGGATTAACATAACTATTCATCAGTGGTCTGTAACCATTCTGGGACTATATGCAATATCTGACGACGAACCTGTTTCAGCGAAAGATGATTTTTTCGAACAAATCCAAGAGGAAATTACAAAAATAGGAAAAACAAGGGAAGTAATAATATTGGGAGATTTAAATAGTAGGGTTGGCCGGAATATCAAGGATAATGTGGTGGGTCCATACGGAGAAATAAATGTAAATAACAACGGGGAAAGACTAACTGAATAAAGTGAAAACAATCAAATAAAAATAACTAACGAATTCTATGAACACAAGGATATCCATACATACACATGGGTACAATACACGAGAAATTTGAGATCTATTATTGATTATGTAATTGTAAAACAAAAGAGTACAATGCAAATAAACGATGTAATAGCATTTAGAGGGATAACTTGTGAATCGGATCATTACATGGTGGAAGCAAAAATACTGTTCCCCTATGGACCTCGCTGAAAAGCAACGTAACAGAAAAATCAGCTGAGGAATCGGAAGAGATAAAGGACAAACAGTACAATTTGATCAGCCTTATTCATGAACGCACACAACAACTGTATCGCAACAGGTTAAATGAGAAACTCTTTGAAGTGTCAGAGTTGAACCAGAAATCTCTGGAAGAAGTCTATCAGAACGTTGTGAATAGTATCAAAGAGTCCGCGGAAGAAGCAATTGGTATTAATACTGGAACCCTTTGTAGACAAATATGGTGAAACAAAGATATAGAAGATCTAACTACCCAGAAAACACAATGGTATCAAATATGGACTAACACTCACTTACAAGAAGATATATATCGATATCTAGGAATAAAAAGAATTTCAAGACGAACTGTAGCTAATGCAAAGAGAGATATGTAGGACAAAAAATGTCAGAAAATTAATATGCATCTCGTTGGTAAAAAATGCTCTGAATCATGGAAGTTCATAAAAAATATTAGATCGAATGAAAAGAACTGTGCGAAACTTCATCTTATACCAACAAAAAAGTGGATCGATCACTATGAACAATTCCTGACAGAAAATAGAGACGACTATCTTGCAATCTCACCAGCAGAAATATTAATTGAGGGTGAAACAAGCAACGTCGCAGGGATCACAATTAGAGAAACAGTTAAGCAACTCAAAAATGGACGTGCTGCGGGCTCGGAGGATATTCCCGCAGTGTTGATTAAGAACGGGTCAGATAAACTTTTCGATATACTTACCTGGTGTATAAACCAGTATATAAACGGCACTCCAGAGCCGGAAGAATGGAAGGTGGCCCATATAACTTCAATCCATGAAAAAGGTAACAAACTAGACTGCTCGAACTATAGAGGCATATCAATGACAAGTACCCTTTATGGAAGAGTTCTGCGAGACCTAATTGAACTTCAATATAGAGAACAGGAAGAAGAAGAGCAATCAGGCTTTTGAGCGAGAAGATCTTGTACAGATAACGTCTTTTGCTTGAAACAAATAATTGGAAGAAGATCAAATACTAATATGGAAACTCACCTTTTGTTCATGGATCTGCGGAAGGCGTATGATACAGTTCCCGTAAAAATGCTTTGCAAGACGCTACAAGAAACCAGCATCAGTCACACCCTCATAAAAGTACTTAACATTCCGCCGGGCGCACCTAGTTTTGAAACCAGATCGGGCGCAATGTATCACACAGATGAATTGCAATATAAAGGTAAAAAAACTCAAGTGAGTAAAGAAATATGTATATTGTTATATTACAAACATATTAAAATACAAAAACACGTTTTATAAAAAAAATATATGAAAATAAACATATTATAATATAAGAACAAGTTCTAGAAAACAAATCTGATAAAAATAGGAATATCATTTACAAACTAAAACTAGAATATTACTTGTAGTTTAATCTGAGCTACAGTTCTCAACAGTTTCTCTGTTTTCAAAATATCTTTGACACATAAAGACAACATGCTGAAGACAAAGACCTTCATTAGAAACCTTACAAAAATAGTTTGTTACTATTCTTCTTTTTTCTGTTTTACAGGGCATACATGCCTTTCTTTTTCTGGTGTCACTGATATTGACATTGTTTTCGTCATCTGACAATTCACGTGTGGTCTTCTGGACAACTTCTGAATTTAGAGATATCAATTTTGTTTGCAGTAATGTGGGAATACCAACCCTATTCAAACTTCTTCTTTTTAGCTGATCTGATGCCAGTTTGGTAGCTAGTTCTCTTAGGAATAAACGTCTCCTTTTAACTATTTCTCCGTTCCTGACAATAATTACCCGAGAATTTATTCCTGCCACATTCAGCATAGAGAAGAATATGACCATGGGCCACCGTTTTGTATTCCGGACAACGTTATAGGATGCAAACATCTTCTCTACAACGTCCACCCCGGATTTGGTTTCCTTGTAAAACGTTATTATCTCGGGTTTACGTTTAATTCCAGTACTCTCGTCAATAGCGTCATCAGTAGGCAAACTTGAAATTAGCGTGATATTCTTATTTGTTTTCGGCACATAAGAAACGAAGGTGGCATCATTTGAAAAACCAAATAAACTGCTATTTTCTACTCTTTGCTTTGTGGCTACAAGATCCATGGGAAGTTGTCTTTTTTTATGGTACCCACAAAAGACAGTTTTTTTCCTTTTCCGAAATGATGACGTCAGACAACGTATGGGAGTGAACGGCTCATTAACAACAGATATTGAGAAAAAGCGACTTATATGGTACGGACATGTACAGCGAATGAACGAAAACAAACTGCCAAAGCTGGCAATGCAGTGAGTGCCACCAAACCGTAGGAAGAGAGGAAGACCTAGGAAATCATGGAAAGAAGGAATAACTAAAGCTATGAGTGCTAGAGACCTAACAAATGACCAATGGAACAATAGAAACGAGTGGAAGTTAGGTATCGGATAACGTCGCCGGACGTTTTAAAACCGATCGTATTATTGTAATGTTTTTCTTATTTATTAAAAGTTTTCATTACGGGTGGGATAAATTTCAAATACTCTGTATGGCTACTTACTAATTTATTTATACACTAACTCACTAACACTTAATTTATATATATATATATATATATATATATATATATATATATATATATATACTTAACTAATCACTTAAGTTTAATTTATATGTACACAAACTTGATTATTAATTTATATTAGCACTTTACTGTTCGGTGTGTTTTCGTTTATTTCTCGAGATCACTTTATCAACTAACTAACTCTTCCTGATCAGTCCCTTATATATTAAAGCATTTTTTTACTAGAAAATTCCGTACTGCGGCTTATACACACAAAAGCAATTGGTTCTGGCCTTTTCTAGATAAGTCTGGTCACAAAAACAATGTTTAGATAAGATAGTCGTGAAGTCGTAAACGGTTATAAAAAGCAGTACGTATCCGCCATAATTTTAACTTTTTTACCTGGCTTAGACAGTCGGATTTAGGGACTATACCAGTGTGCTGTTTCGTAACATTACCCCCTCCTTAAATGGAAGTTTCTCCTGGAACTTTTGTGTAGCCGAGACTGGATGTTCGAATCGGCAACTAGCCCCATTTCTGCACTTTCCGATCTTATGGAAATAGCAGGGCACCGTCTTCATCGGATACTGATAACGGGGGTTGTAGCTGCAAATTAATATCTGGACACCGGTATCTTGAAAGATAATCTCTACCATGTTCCTGATGATTCGCCAGTCCCACTGGTTATTCGCTATCTTAGGCATAGCCAGTTTCTTTACGTTGGATTCCAACACATGGTCTCGGAGGTTTCGAAGCGCTTCCCACACATCGCGGTAGGTAGATCGATCTTGGAAGTCATTTTTAGTTACCACGTAGAAGACGTACCTCGAATTATGTTTCAGTTTCAGTGTCTTGGCAGGGGTTGGAATCTGGTCTTCAAGTTTTTCTAATTGCCTGAACTTCTTTAGAAAGACGGTTGCCAACCCTCGTGCGTTCTTGATACGGGCGGGGATGTTGTATGCCAGTGAGTAATCTTCCGGGAGAGTGAACAAATCTTGTTGTTGTTCCGAAGTGACTCCATATCTAGCTTTCACGGTACCTCCATACGCGCCCATAAATTCATCGGGTACGGTCAGACACATCTCGAATAAGGTTTACCACTTCCTCTAGGTCATGGTCTCCGTCGAATGGCGCTAGTCGGTTTTGGTGAACTACTTTTGGTTTTCCGTTGGGGATCTTGCTTAAGCGATATATAACATCATTGATCCTTTTCTTGATTAAGTATGGACCTTCCCAGGATTTTTGTAATTTTGGAGAAAATCCTTTTCTTCTTGTCGGGTTGTGTAACCATAATTTGTCCCCTCCTTTAAAACCGCCTTCTGTAGCCTGCGTGTCGTACCGACTTTTCATTCTGTCGCTGGCAACTTGAAGATTTGTTCGAACTGATTCATGAATATCGTCCAGCCTTCTTCCTCATTGGAGCAAGTAGTCTTCGCCTGCTAGATCTTCTCCAGGCCGGCAGCCAAATTCCAGGTCACAAGGGAGCCTCATTTCACGTCCAAACAGGATTTTCGCAGTTGTTTCACCCGTGGACTCATTGACGGCAGATCGATAAGCCAATGCGAATAGGGAAAGATACTGGTCCCAATCTCTCTGATGGCTGGATACTACTTTGGACAGGTATTTTCCAATAGTCCTGTTCATCCTCTCGGCCATTCCATCTGACTGTGGATGTAATGCTGTTGTTCTGGTCTTCTTCATTCCCAGCTTGTCGCTAATCTCCTGGTATAGATGGCTCTCAAAATTTCTTCCCTGGTCACTGTGGACTTCCAATGGTACTCCATATCAGCTGACCAATTCCTTCACCAATACATCCGCGACAGTTGTGGCCTCTTGGTTCGGGATAGCGTAAATTTCCACCCACTTTGTGAAATAATCCATTACAACCAGTATGTACTTGCTACCATTTTCTGTCGTCGGAAATGATACAGCGATACCTAAAGCAATCCTTTCGAAAGGGCTTGCAATATTGTACTGTTTCATGGGTGCCTTTCTCTTGCGATGTGCTCCATTACTCGTAGCACAAGTCGTACATTTCTTACACCAGTCCTTCACATCGTCGGAGCTGTTCATCCAATAAAACCTTTCACGGACTCGCTGAAGGGTTTTCTCCACTCCCAGATGACCTCCCGATGGACTGTCGTGTAACTTCTTCAGTACCTCAACTACTCTTGTTCTCGGGATAACTAGCTGTCTTCTTATCTCAGAACCATCATCGTTTTCAAGGACTCTTTTCAGCAGCTCTTCTTCCAGGACAATGGAGTCCCACTGAGCCCAATACGCCTTGAGTTTCGGTGAAAATCTTGTCACTTCTTGCCATGTACGTCGCCGATTTTCTTCCTTCTATTTCTGGATCCTGTTTAGTTAAGGATCATTCTCCTGGTCTTCTCTGATCCTGGTGGGTGACCATTTTTCATTGATTACTGTAATTCTTGAAACTGCAACTTCCTTAGATTTCGACTTGTTGCATTGTGAATAGTCTACAGGGCATGGCCGCCTAGGCAAGAAGTTGGCTTTTTGGTTATTCACATCAGTTGGATGTTCACCTCTGTCTGATTTCCCCTGTGTCTGAAGTTCTTCAGTTACAGGAGTCTTGGGGCGCTTAGACGGACTGCGTACGTGGTCTAGCTCACCGGCATTTGATCTTCTTCGGTCTCTTGTCTGCCATACCTTTCAACAAGTTGACGATCTGATCAAGTTTGTCATCGTCACCTTCTTCCTGCATGGTCCTATCTTTGTTGTATCCCGAAGCCATCGTGGCTGCTTCATTTTCAAGAGCGGCAGTCAATGCATCGACCAATGCTTTAGGATGGGCTAATCGACAGATATATCGTTCTTCAAAGTAGAAATTTTCTCTTCCATATCAACAGAAATGTCGTTCTTCATAGTAGAAATATCGTTCTTTATGGCCTAAATATCACTTTTCACATTCGTAGAAATCTTCTCTTCCATGCCAGAAATCTTCTCGTCCATGTTAGCCGAAATATCATTCTTAATAGTAGAAATCTTCTCATCCATGTTCCCTTCCATAGCAGAAATCTTCTTGTCCATGTTAGCAGAAATTGACGAGATTAAGGTGGAAGTCTCGTCATTTTAGAAAAAACTGTTTCTGGATCAAAGCCGTCATTTTCCAGTGCCACTTCAAGTCTTTCTACTAACTCACTTTTCTTACCGGACGTTTCCAACTCACGATCTTGCAATTCTGCTCTTAATTCCGCCACTTTCAGATCACATTGTCTCTTGGCCATTTTTACGTAGCAATTTATTTATATTACCCCACACCTGATACCAATGTAATGTTTCTCTTATTTATTAAAAGTTTTTATTACGGGTGGGATAAATTTCAAACAATCGGTATGGTTACTTACTAATTTATTTAAACAATACCTCACTAACACTTAATTTATATATACTTAACTAATCACTTAAATTTAATTCATATGTACACAAACTTGATTATTAATTTCTATTAGCATTTTACTGTTCGGTGTGTTTTCGTTTATTTCTCGAGATCACTTTATCAACTAAATAATTCTTCCTGATCAGTCCCTTATATATTTAGCTTTTTTTTACTAGAAAATTCCGGACTGCGGCTTACACACACAAAAGCAATTGGTTCTGGCCTTATCTAGATAAGTCTGGTCACAAAAACAATGTTTAGATAAGATAGTCGTAAAGTCGTAAAGAGTTATAAAAAGCAGTGCATATCCGCCATAATTTTAACTTTCATACCTTGCTTAGACAGAGTCGGATTTAGGGACTATACCAGTGTGCTGTTTCGTAACATTATTATCATAAAACAAAGAAGCAAACCACAGTCTCACTAAGTAGTTCAGAAGCAGAATACGTTACATTAACAAACTGCACAACTGAATGTTTATTTGTTGGTCAAATCATTTCTGGAATTTTAAATATAAACATTTTTGCTATCATAATTTTTCAGGATAACCAATCAACCATTAAAATTGCACAACACTTTGGAAACAAAACGTTCCAAACATATTCATGTGAAGCATCATTTTATGAGGGAATGTATAGGAAATAATTAAATTAAAGTATTATATGTCTCCACTTACGATAAAGTTGCAGACATATTTACAAATGCATTACCTAATGTAAAAATGGAATCTTTTAGAGAAAAACTAAATGTTATTGAATGTTGAAACATTTATTTCACACAATATGTTTATGTTTATTTGCTAATTTCTAAATATCATAAGAACCGTTGGGGTGTGTTGATACCTATGATTGTCAATTCTTTTGTTATATTCTCCATGCCATGTGATAACTGTCATAAACGTCAAATCGAAGTTTTCCGTTGTTGCTATGCTAATGATGGGCTAAAAACGATTCATGTACTTTTTGTTCTACTCAAAGTAATCAATACATTCTATTGAAATCGAACTATTGTTTCACTGAACAATAAAAACAATAGACAAATGTCCTTACCTCAGATGCACGCAATATTTTCAAGGATTACCAGTACACCAGCTTTTACTTGTTATTTTGTAATTTAAAAAAAATATGCACACATCAGGGAATACAAACATTTTAATAAAGAGTATTTTTAAATAAGCCACAATTTTGTTGCTGTATCTTGGCGACAAAGATGTATTCAAGTTTCCATAGTTAATGCGCTCACTGTATCAGAATACGAAACGAATACAAATACATCAAAAGATTTGATTCCTAAAGTTTGCCTTATTTTTCATCTTTAATAACCCATTGGCAACTCTACCGGCGCGCAATTTATTCACAGAAGGAATTATGGATTCCAGTCCACAAACGTGGAGGTTATATTATGGTTAAAAATATTGATCACCGGGGAATTCAAACGAATTTGGTTCTGCCCTAGTTCACGATTTATACGGTTGATATATGGATTGTAGCCTATTTATGCGATCGACTGATAAAAATGTAATCAATCTATATGCATCGTAGCCATACATTTGACAAATGGATTGTATGCTAATAGTGAGATAAAACATAATTCACAATCGTCATTATTAATGTGTCTGAATTTTGTATAGTATATTAATAATGAAAAATAAAATTTACCAATTGGAAACATTTTTTTCCGCAAATCGCTAGGAAATTTTGACATTCCTGTCAAAATTTCTTGAAAAAAAAGTCAGGACTTCCTTACTGTAAGGAAATGTCATTTCCTTACTGTAAGGAAATGATATTTCCGTACAGTTGTTAGTGTTCTACATAAATGATTGAAAACACATTGCTTATAACGAATTAATTTATATTTTGAAAACATCAAGTCATTGCTGAATACATTTTTAAGATCAATTTGTTATATTTACAGTAATTTGACAGTTAGTACAATTATTGAACATTGGAGGAACACTCTTAGAACTATGAGAAACATTTTGGACAACATGCAGGGTGGTAGGGTCATTTTGTTGAATATTTTGTACTGTGAAAATTTTATTTGCCACCTCAACCTTATTGTTAAGCGATTCTTCGATATATCCTTCAGCAACGTTTGATGACTTCCATCCGCCATGCCTCTTTAAACTAGTTATGTCGGCACCAGAGTCAACCAATATTGTTGCAGAAGACCGACGAAAGCAGTGACCAGTATATTCTGTCGGATTTACCAAGTTCAAATAAGTAGCAACTATTTTGGGTATTTTTCTAAATTGATGAATTCCTACCACTTGTCTACAACCCTTTCCGCTTTGATATTTAAAGAAAAATCGGTCACTGTTCATATTTTCTGGTCTTAACGAAACATACTTCCGATAAACATTCAAGTAGATCTGATTAATTACAAATGATCTTGGTTTGTTGGTTTTCGAATCAGGTTGCTGATTAAAAGCTTAGATTCTAAGTCTTCTATATCGTGTACAGTCATTCGGACTAACTCATCCATTCTACAGGCCCCAGAAATACCAAATATTACAGCCACCTAAAAAATAAATAAAGGTATAATCTAAATAGAAATTAAAACCTTGTAAATTACCTTAATCATTAAATTTTCTTTATCTGGAGCTTCCTGGATGAATTTTTCAATTTCTTCCTTCGTTAAAATCTTAGATTTCTTTGCCCTATAACCTTGAGCTTGCCGTTTCAATAAAGTACGAAGTTTTGAGTATGTAGATATATCTACATTGTGTTTAAGTGCAAGGGTTGACTTCAGCATTGAATAATTGGCCCATAATGTTGAAGATTTCATCTTTAAACAAAGGTCTAGGAAGTATGCCATTACAACATTTTCTGAGAAAGAACTCGTATTTTTACTCATGCGATAATCCATAAAACGTCTGTATGCATTTTCGTACTTTTCTCTTGATTTCTTTGGCAATAATTCTAATGAAGCAGTATTCACTGCCTCAACCAGCTCTGGAGGAGTCCCACGAATGGAAATTTCATCATCACTCATCATTTTACTTTCGAGAACACCAGCAATTGAATTTATAAGCGTCAAGTTTGACAATTCAACCTCAATACGTTTCCATAGTAACCCAAGTAATTTTATTAGGAATTTCAAAGCACCATTTATTTGGGAATAAAATTATCCCGTTTTTTTTAAAATCAATCAATACCTGTCGAATTTTAAACGATTTGCGGAAAAATAGTATGTTAACCTCGTAGGAAAAGTCACATTCCTGGACTCTGTGTTGCTAATTCTCGGCTTGCGCCTCGACTTAGCAATCTTCACAGTCGTCCAGGAATGTTAAGCTTTTCCTACCCGGTAAACAATGTACTATTCCTTGATTTTTAATAATATGAAATAATACATATACAAATTAAATTATTATGCGCATGAAACAGACATACATCTGATGTTAACGTCTCTTTTCAATAAAATGTTTAATCAGTTCCAATTTCTTATATTTTCATGGGTTTCGGTCAGAAATAAAATTACTTGCTTATGGTGGTAACGTTTCGGTCTATTTTATTTAAACCATTTTCAAACCTTTCTAAAAATGTTTGGGAAACACAATACATTTATTTAAATACATATAGTTAAGAGATGTTCGTTTAAAACTCACTTTTTGATTATGCCTCCTTAAAGGCTTGTCTACTACTGTACAGTAGTATTTCTCGAATTAAAAAAAAAGACAATTATTGTACATAAAAACAAATAATACAAACAATGAACTATGTTAAAAATGTTTAAAATGTATTAACTGAGTGTACTAACTAAATTCAAATTAGAATACCTATTTTTTAATGTTTAATAACTAGGTAAGGTGTAGATATTTGTTTATAATAGTAAGTTCGTATAAATACAACTTAAGTTGTCTTTGTCAGTTCTGAAATTGACTGAGTCAGGATTCTTCTTAATATTTATCATTTCTTTTATTAATCTTTTACTATTATTTTTTTCTGTAGTTATTATTTCTACGTTGTTGAAATTAAAGGAACGATTTCCATCAAGTGAATGTTTTGATAGTGCAGTACATTCATTGTTATTTCGAACTGATTGCTGGTGTTGTTGAATTCTCTTATGTAAATATTGGCTACTTTGACCAATGTATGTACCATTGCAATCAGAACAATTTAATGTAATGTAATGTAATGTTATTTGGATTACCAGCAATTTTAATATTAAATGGTGTTAGGCATTTTTGTAATGGTTTATTTATATCGGGAATATCCGGAAGTGAAATATACTTTGATGGATTACCTTGGCTATTAAATTTTAATTTGTTGTAATAGTTGGTAATTCTCTGTTTAATAATGGGCTTATAAAAATGTTTAGGATAAATATTTAAATATAAGGTATTTTTGATTTTTCAAATATTATTAGGCCTGCATTTAATGGGAGCGTATGAATTAATTATAGTTTAAATATCGTTGAGACCATACCTTTTTTGTGAACCAATTTGTAGATATTCGACCGTTGTTCTCATATTCTATATTCATATCTAAAAAATTAATAGAACGATTTTTGTCAATTTTTATGGTCAATTTTTTATTGATGTTGTTAAAACGTTTTAGAATATTTTAAGTCTGGTCAATTGGTACACAAAGGATACAGTCAGCGACGTGTCTTTTGAAAAAAATTGTTTTTTCTGGCTACTCTGCTGAAACATTGGATTCTAAATAATCAAGTACTAAGTTTGCAATCGGAGCAGAAACTGGAGATCCCATTGCTGTTCCAAAAATTTGTTTATAGAAACAGTCATCAAATTGAAAATAAGTGGAATTCAAACACGAATCAACCGCCTCTCAAAACGCATCTAAGTCTAATGATGTGAAGTTCTTGAATATATTCCATTCATTTTTAATACATTTTATTGCAAGATCCGTAGGAATGTTTGTGTATAAAGATACAACATCTAGTGAAATTATCCGGTGAATGGGAGGAATGATTTGCTTTTTAATAAAATTACAATATTCTTCCCACGAATCTTTCATATGGTATTCTGTTAGTCCAATTACAGATGATAGTGTATTGGATAACAAATTTGATAATTTATATGTAGGAGCATCAATGTTACTAACAATGGGTCGCAGTGGAATACCTGGTTTATGTAATTTGGTTGACCCATATATGAAAGGTGGAAGACCATTATGACGAATGATTTCCGATTTGGTTCTGAAATCTATTCAGTTACTTTTAAACCATTTATTAACGAAATTATTGATTTTAACTAGAATAGCACTTGTTGGATCATTACCAATTTTTTTGTATGTTAGATTGTCGCTTAAAAGATTAGCGATTTTCAACATTAAAACAGTCTTATTACATTTATCCGCATTTAGAATCAATAAGTTTGAATTGGATTTTAGGAAAAATTCAGGTTGTTTAATGTAATAATTGATTCTGTTTTTAGTAGTTTTTCTTACTTTATTATATTTGTGTTTATAATTCGTTAATATGTTACAAATTTTGTTTGTAAGTATATTTTTTCCGTTGTTTTCTAAGAAGTTCATTCCGTTTTCTATATTTGTAATAATTTCATCTATCGGAAAGGAATTGGTACAGATACTAAACTTAGGTCCCAAACTCAAAACATATGTAATGTGGGTTGGAATTTTTATTTGTGTTAAATTAGGTAACCAGCTTTTGTTATAATTATTATTAAGATCATTTTAGTGATGCTTTTTCATTAATATCTGTATTTTATTAATGTTTTTAATTTTGATTTTGTTGAAAACAAAGTCATATCGTTTATTTTTATTAATAAAAAACTGTTCATATTGCCAAGAATTATAATTTTGCTTAACGTAATTTTTGGTGGAATGAATTTTGCCTCCTAACTTATTTATATTTGGAAAACAATCACTGATTACTAGGTTCAAACATTGTATACAAGCTAGGGACACTGCAGACCGTGCCATCTATAGAGCCTGTCGAGTAATAAAAATCGGTAGATAATTCCAAAAAATTAACGAAAACTGTAACTTCGCTAGTAATCAAATTTCATTGATTTTTATTACAGTGTATGCGCGATATCATATTGCTCTTCCCCACATGTTACATGTTGTACTGTTATCATTTCTTAGTTCAAGTGTAGAGCTAATTATAATGTTTCGGTATTTTGGTGTATTTTTTAATTGCTATAGTGTAATATGTATCTGTTGTTTCGTTGATTTATTGTTATTAATTGAAAAGACAATGTCAAAGTGTATTCTGAAGGAGTCTAATAAGTGGTGTACTCGGTAAATTTTATTAAAAAAAATTGAGCATTTTTTCTTTCTTAATTAATAACCATCATATTTATTTTTATAAAACACAGAATTTTTACTAAATTAATCGACAACTTTAGAGATCATGGCTGTTTTTTACATCAGCAAAACTGAAAATTGCTGCAATAATAAAGTAAATATTTCTTTTTACACTTTTGTTCCTCCAAACCAATTAATATGTCTGAAAACCAGTGGTAATAAATCATTAAATTTGTCGACGAGGAAACGATGGAGGATATGATCCCTTTATTTTCAAAACCATTGTTTCTATAGATTCAAGAAATACGAAAAGGGGTTATTAAGACAGTTTCATGTGCCTTCCCATATGAGTGGAAATTAACAAAAATTGTTGGTAAGTTTTATTGTACTCAATATAGCATGCTATAATTTTGGACATTTTAAAATATAAATTGAGTGAATGAAAAGACAAGTACTGGGTGTGTAATTTTATTAAAATTCCAGCTAAGCACTTCCGGCCATTAGGCCGTTCTGAAAGCTCTCGCCAAGAAAAAAACATACAGAAGGTGTCAAAAAACATCAAATCCTATTACTGCTACATACAATTAAATAAAATGTTTGATATTAAATCATTATTTACGTAAAATTTGTTAAAATATCTATAAAGAGCGTGTACAATTATTGTAATTCACATAACGAAACGTCTAATTTGAAATTATCAACTAAATGATATGTGTGTACACCCTCTTTATAGGGTAATTTTAACAAATTTTACCTAAATAATGATGTAACATTAAACATTTTATTTCATTGTATGTACATTGTACCCGTTATATGTTTTTGTCTCGTCGACAGGTTTGAGAATGACCTAATTGCTGAAAGCGCTTAGCTGGAATTTTAATAAAATGACACACTCAGTACTCGTTTCTTCATATACTCAATTTATATCTAGTTTGTACACCATACTCAGACAATTCCATTTGAAAATGTACCCATTGAAGAAATAATAATCTAGGTTTTATTTTATGTTATAGCTATTCCCTCCACCAGCTATGGGATGGAAGGTATTGACCCCTTGCCGATTTTCAAATATAGCCCATGGTATGACCATTTATGGGAAATGAAAGTGAGTATTAACTTTTGTTGAGGCATTACGTCTAAGTATTTGGTCAAGCGGTAGCCAAAAATCCAAAGTATTCAATAAAAACAAAAAATAAAAAAACCCATAAGTCAAGAAATAATTCAGAAATCAAAAAAAGTCAAGAATTCCTAAAAAAATCGAAAGCTCCAAGAAAAGGATTTAAAAAAAACCAAAAAAAATTAAACATTCAAATATTTTTTTATATTTTTTCGGCTTAATACAAAAACATGTGTAAACTTATTATTTCAATAGTAAGCGCATTTTGTTTTCTTCTGTTGACATAAATTTTCAAACTTATTTATTGTTAGTGTTTTAAATGAAACTCACGGTTTCTAGTTAATTCCACAATATAATAAAAGTTATTGAAAATGCTAAAAAATTGACAATTGTTTGGATAAATCATTATTTATTGTTGTTATTTTGTGTGTTTACTTATAGAACCTCAATCAGAAACGAGAAAGGACTTCCACGAGAAGGTGCAATTTTCGAGAGTTCTTAAGAAACATTTTAACAATCATAGACTGCCAGGAACTGCCTCATTCGATGGTTTCATAAGAACGAAATGCTTTTAAATGTAGAAATATACAAATATGCAATATACTAGGTTTAAGCTTGTGATATAGACCTATTCAATACTTCCAGTGAAGAAATAAAGATGTGTTTTAAGGGGAAATGAAATATTAGATATATTATTTCAAATGTTATACAGTCACAAGTGCTGTTTAACATTCTTATATGTAATTACTGGGCACTTTGTATTTACAGAGCTGGGCAGTATTTAACAACTTTTCCTTTAAAAATATTTTAATTACTTTTGTTCTAACATTCACAGTAATTGTACTCCAATGTTGTCTTTCACAGAAAGTTGCCAAAAATAGTAGTTAACTACTCATTGCTAACACTTTTATTGATTGAGTAAGTAGCAGTTATAGTCCAGCAGTTTATCAAGCTCTGTGTGTTTATACGAATGTAATTATAAATAAATTAATTAATATAAATTTATCATAAATAATTTTCTACTTTCATTTTCATTTAACATCATTTAAGCATCTACTGAAACTCCAATCTAGAATGTATGTTACTCAAATTATTTTTTAATTATTGCATTGTCCTTACATTATATTTTATTTTTTGTCATTCTGTTTGCTTAGAAAAGTACTTTGTAATTGAAATTATTTGTTTTGTATTTTCATACCAATATAAACGAACTGTTTATATGGTCACTGTTTTATTCGTTCCAATGTAATTAAATATTTATGGTCCATCATTTGATATTTCATTTAATTTAACTCAACATCTAATCATTATTGAGTTAAATTGGATGAAATATCAAATGGTGGACTATAAATAGTTCTTTTGAAATAAAATCATTGAAATACAGTAAGTTTGAATATACCGCCAAAACCTAAAATTACAGAAATCTTTTCAACATCATTCAATTGTTTAGTCGACAGGCTCTTTAGATGGCGCCACAATCAGTGTCTCATCTATCTGTGGGTTATCTGTGATTGGGTATAGAATGTGGTATCAATTTTTTTCAGTTTTTGTTTATACATAAAATGACAAATATTAAAATTATTTTCCTTAATCCGTAAAAAGTTCGGAATTATATTTAAATTTCTACACCTCACCAGAAAATGCTCCTTATTGTTTTCTCTCGCCAGTTGTGTTTGCATCTTCTTATATTCCTTGAAAGGATAGGGATTGTATTTATGACTCAGGTTTTCCATTACGCCTTAACACAGGGCTCAAATTAAACATATATATTTTTAATGACCATAAATTCTCAATTTCTTATATTTTCATGGGTTTCGGTCAGAAATAAAATCACTTGCTTATAGTGGTAACGTTTCGGTCTATTTTATTTAAACCATTTTAAAACCTTTTTAAAAATGTTTTGAAAATACAATACAGTTATTTAAATACATGTAGTTAAAAGATGTTTCTTCGAAACCTACTTTTTGATTATTTCTCCGTAGTGGCTTGTCTACTACTGTACAGTAGTATTTTTTAAATTAAAAAAAAGACAATTAATGTACATGAAAACAAATAATACTATATTAAAAATGGTTAGAATCTGTTTACAGATTGTCCTGATTAAATTAAAATTAGAATTAGAGACCTATTTTTCAATTTTTAATAATCAGTCAGTTTCTTTATTCTAAGTTTTATAGTTGTGGGCAAGTGTAGGAACGGAGTCTATAAATCAAATTGAATTGAATACAGTGTGATTAATAACTATAAATCTTTATGAAAAAAGGTAAATACGAAAGTTTCAGTTAAAATTGGTACTAATGTTAACCACCGAGAAGTTCATTCATTTGGAACTGGATAAAATCTCTCCCGCCTATAAGTTTATTTCCATTTTCCGATACTCTTTTAACTCACAAATACAATAATGAAAACCGCATGTCGCTGTCTTTATTAGTCTGTGTGTTATGGAGATATGAAATTGTGAAGTAATATGAGATTTTTATGCTGTAATGTGTTGCTATTATCACCATCACGAATAAATTGTCTTTCTGTTGAGATTCTTTGACAGTTTTAGTTTCCAATACGTTGTCAACTATCCAAACGTTAGTCTGTTTAGATAAATAATCTTATTGTTGTCTCTTCATTGGAGTTTCTTAGCTTTTTGTTTCATTAGCTTATTGAATTGAACTCTTATACGATGTTGACTGAAATGACAATAATTGAAATATATATTAATATTGATAGCCTACGGTAATCGTGAGAGATATGAAGAAGTAACTCCATTATTTAATAAATAATCGTTTTTGAAATTGCGTTGAATAAAGAGATTTGAGCAATCAAAAAACCGCAAATAAGAAAGATGTTTGCAAAATTTTGTACAAAATACATTTAAATCAATCCGGAAAATTACAATATAATGTGAAATTAGTTCTGTTAACATTAATCGTTTTTTGTAGAACTATTGTGTTTAAATGCTTTTTCATTAGACCGCATACTAATCAATGCTTCTAAAATTTGATACCGCTTTTCTAAGAAGTTTTTAAAATCTGAATATTTTGGTACTTCTTTTTCTAAATTTGTTTGCCATTCTCTTTGTGAATTGAAATACAACTTTCCTAGAAGAATGGGTATTGATAATGCATCCCAATATTCGACTTTTATTTTCAAAATTTCGAAAGCTGCTAAATTGTTATTAATAGCGCCTATTGAAGAACCTAACTCGATGTGTGAGGGTCTTAAAATTATCTTAATCCCTAAAATAATTTTAACATAGTCTTGAACGGTATGTCTTTTGTTCTCAAACCAATTTTTCAATTACTCTATAGCCCTAGCATAGTTTTCACCTGAAACTGGCAAATATTCAATTGCACGGAATGCCTCATCTTTTAAGCACCCTCTTTAATAATGAAATTTACGAATATCTGTAATATTAGCGTCATCCCCTACTAAGCAATTGAAAGATTCAAAAAAGGTAAACCATTCGCTATGCTTACCGGTAAAGATCGGCAATGGTAAAGACTTTAAGTTAAAACTATCTGATAATTCTCTTCCGCTACCGCTATTTGTGATATAAATAACGGTTAGATTATTTGTTTGTTGCATATTTGACCCTCTGTAGACGTTATTGAACATATATGTGATTTTATTGCACTTACAATAGCTCGATACTGAGTTTCTTTTTTTCAACGCACTTTTTCACTTTCTGCTACTAGCTTGGTTCTATCAACATTTTCTTTCCTTAATTCAAGTTTTTCTATTTCAAATTTTATCGAATTAGATTCTTTAAATAGCTCGGTAACCGCTTCTAAATAAGTTTGTAATTGAGAAATATCGTCTTTCACATTAGGTATTGCTCTTTCAATTTGGGTAATAGTAGTTTTTAGGTTCCTCTTTTTCAACTTTAAATCCTGAAGGTCTAATCCCGACATTCTATTAAGTTTCCAAATGAATCGTCTGAAAACGTTATACTAATTTTGCAAATTTACAAAAAAAAATGTGATTGGTTACCTAATGAAGTTTGTTTAAATTACGCAAACTCAATGGATAAATATATAAAGTGAAATAGGGAAATAGGACTGACCTTTTTACGATGCACCTGGAACTATCCGATGTGGAGACGACGACTTGAAGACGACGATGTGGGACTCGGAGCTCAATTGCCCGATATTTCTTGATTCGATGATGTATGGATTGACCCTCGATCGGATCTTGATGTTACTGCAGACTGCACGAATAACATGCGATTCTTGATTGCACGATTCACTTACTGGATGCGAACAGTTTTAAGTACATGTTGTACGACACAAATAACTTTCAGGTTTTTACTACTTCGATTGCTGATTATGGATCCGGCTGGATGAATCAAAATGTTGCGATTTAAACTCTAAGGACCAGATCGTATAGATCAACGAATAATGAATAAAACGATGTTTACGGTTTGAGTGACTGGTTATTAATAATGTTGAGGTAGGGGTAGGGGTAAAGAAATGGTGTCAACCCCCCAGTCGCCTGATAGGCGGTAACATTATTCTCGGATTCAATTTAGAATTGAGTGTCACTCCCACATATCTCACCTCGTTAGATATTTCTAGTTTTTTTCCGAACAGTTGAACTCTGCGCCGCGGAAGATCTCTTCTATTCGTAAAACCAATTAGTTTGGTTTTCTTTGGGTTGTCTGTCAGGTCCTCTTTAAGGCATCAGTCTGGCACAATTCGTAGTGATTCTTTGTAAGACTTTCGCAATTGTTTCCGTGAATTTCTCCTTGGTGACAATTAGACTGACAATCCCACCACAAATAAGAGACTGTAGGAAAAATATGTTGAAATTCATGATACATAGATTAGTTCAGTTATATAGCCCAATAATTTACCGATTGTTTTTTATTTTCAGCTTTCCTACAGATATTCATACAAAAATTAGAATGGGTACCAAGATCCACTTGTACTTTGTGTTATTATTTTAATAGAGAATGCTTCAACTACTCTTCAAAATTTGAAGTTCGCTTGATGCCTGCTGCTCTTCCTACCATTATAGTAAAGCTATAAGAATAGGTGAGTCAACAAATTCAATCCATCTATCTATGTTTGTTACAAACAATAAGGAGTAGTGACACTACTTGATTCCCAAATGAATAATATTAAAATTAATATTATACTACTATTAGATAGATAGACATTTCTAATGTATGTTTCATTTATAACATCTTGTTTTTCTATTGTTATTAATAATTAGTGTGACACTACTGACAAAAATATTTATTGTGTTACAACTGTTCAACTCTCTGGAAACAAAAATTTTTAAAGGAACAGTACAGTCACACCAATCTGTACAACTTGAAAATGTATTTTCCAAACCGGAACTATTTTGTCGCAATACGTTGAAGCTACAAGAATTTAAAGATTGTGGGACAACAGCAAATGAGTAATGCTTTTGACATCTTAAATTTACATGAAATATCAGATTTTAGCTACAGAAAGGCAGTTTGTGCGAACAATATAGCTTCAACGCAAACTTTTATTCATAACTTTTGAGATTTTGTGGTGAATTTATCATTTATGGATTGAAAACTAGTTTTATATTCACAGAGAAAATCCAGATTTACAGGCATATTAATGTCTATGGCCGCGTTATTGTGAATTTACGACAAATTTGTGGTTGGATAAGATAAATCAAAGTTTATTCTCATGAATTATATCAACGATTCCCATGGAAACCGATGAGTTGCTGTTACACGGTGTACGACGGAGACCACGTAATTAGCATATATATTTTATATAAAATTCTTTGTTTGTAAATTGAAAGTTAGTCAGTTACTATATTTCACATTGTTCTATCGTATTTGTAAAAGTATCATTTTTGTGAAAATAACATTTTTAAAAACTGTATTTTAAGTTGATAATTCAAAAGTGGCGCAGTCAGTAGGATATTCAGAATTGATGCGTATCGAACGCGTTAATTTTCGTGTTAACGATTGACTGAGTATCGGAATCTACGGACTTAGTTGTTTTGAGCAAGTGAAAGTTCAGAGTGGCTCCTAGAAACTCGGAAAACCCAGTGTATCACACACCGAAATGATCCCAAACACGAAGAAGTCCATCAATGGGAATTGGAACGACATTAGTCCAATTTTGCAGAGATATTCATCTGAGGAAGGCAAAATTTGTCGAACCGGAGTATATCTCTATAGGACTGCTTGAAATATTTCTTCTATTATTACTGTAAGTACAATAAATTCTATGTCTGAAGTTGACCATTTATCAAACGTTCTTCAAAGTTTAACATTAGAACCTTCAACTGACTCACTAATTTTAAATCAAAGTTCAATTAATATTAATAATAATTTGATCATGACCGAATTTAGACCAGAATATCTAAAATGTGTGGCAGATTTCGATGGCAATCCAAACGTTTTGAACATATATCTAAGTGTCTGTAAGCCATTAACTTATTCATTTTACAGACCAAATTGTTTCCAAAATATGTATTTATTGAATTGTCTAATATGTAAATTAACTGGTAATGCTAAATTAGTCGTGAATATACAAAATGTATCTACTTGGAACGAGTTAAGATATGCTTTGACTAGAAATTTCGCAGATTAGAGAGACGATACTTGTATAAATAGGGATTTAGTAATGATGAGACAACAATCAAATGAAAAACCACAGCAATCCCATGATAGAGTTTTAAACATTCCAAATCATTTATGTAGTTATGTAGACGTTCATGAAATCGAAAATGACTCAAAAATTTTAAAAAGAAATATATATATATATATATATATATATATATATATATCTGCTAGTTGCTATCACCAAAGCCAATGAAGCCTTAAACCTTAACAGCTACCCTTCAGAATTTGTTAACAAATTATTTAAAACACGTATAAATAAATTCTATAATTCAACGAAAAATATAGAACAAAACAATAACAGTAATAGAAAATATATTTCCATGCCATTCATAAACGGATTATCACAACAAATACAAGGGCTGTTTAGTAAACACAATATTACCATATGCCAAAAAGCAAATAAAACTCTATCCAACAATTTTTCAGAATTAAAATCCAAAACGCCGAAAAATAAAAAAAGTAATATAATTCATCAAATTCCGTGTAACGATTGCAATGGTGTTTACATTGGACAAACCAGCCAGTATTTGGAAAATCGCATAAAAGGACATAAATACGAAAAAAAAATACAACAGCTCTAACTTGCCACGAAAACCCAAAAAAATATACATTTAATTTTGAAAACACAAAAATTATAGGGTCGGAACACAATACAAAAAAGAGGGAAATTTTAGAATCAATAGCTATCCAAAAAAACCAGCATGCCATTAACAATAAAAAAGATTTAAACAATCTCAGTAAGATATATCAATCAGTACTGTGAATAGTTTTAATGTGTATGTACGTTTTGGATTATTTGTTGTAAATACTAGCTTTCGTAGAGTAAAAAGAATATTTTATGTTTTTAACGAAATATGTAAATGGATATTTTAATGTATATGTCATCAATTATTCTACGTTTGAGATCAGTGAAAAATATTTTTGTTGTATTGTATCTCTTAGTGAAGAAATCATTTTATTTTAGATGTAGATATATTTTGAAAAAGGCTTGAGTGAGCCGAAACGTTAATATATGATGGTAATCCTAACTTAAACCGTCTTTTTGTGTTTATATTTTATAAAAACGACCTAAAACCAAAAAAAACTCTAGATATATGTATATATAATATAAAAGGTCAAAGAAAGTATCCCGCACATAAATATATATATATATATATATATATATATATATATATATATAATAATGTAGCTTCAACGACATTTTTATCAGGATTTAAAGTACCGTTAGGTACAACTATTGGATGCATGAAACCAAATAATTTGCCCGAAGCTTTACAATATGTTTTAAAAGAGGACAATGTACATTATTTCCAAAATTTCACTCATAAAACAAATATAAAGCAACCGCAATACTCTGGTAGGAGCATGATAAATTCGGTCCCAGCAGGTAGCAAATTAAATTAAAAATTTTATACCCTTTTATCGGTAGGTTAATTCCCTCCCAACCAGAGTTTTACGATACTGAGGAGCCTAATCTCTTTCCTAGAATGAAGTAATCATGGTGAGTATGGGCTTTTCCGAAAATAGTAGCAATTAGTAGGTAAATGAATAATATAAATACATAAAATGTATTGTTATATATATATATATATATATATATATATATATATATATATATATATATATATAAAGTAGAAGGGTAGTCACGGCTGAATAGTTGAAAAACTAACTTTTAAATATTATGGGGTACAGCTAAAATGTATGGGTGGTTAAGAAAATTCGATTTTCACTATACCAAGCTTTCGATAATTTTATTATTATCTTTTTCAAGGCTAAAATACAATTTTGTTAAACTAAAAAACAAGGTTTATGTTTTATATAAGTAAAACTTACTAGTAAATTGAATAAATTCTTGAAGGATATCAAAATTGATAACATTATTATGATTTCAGTTTCATATAATTACAAAACACTGATATCAATTGCTGAGAACGTTGTCTGTAGTATCAAGGAATAAAAATTTTTTTTTTGAAATGATTGATCAGTCATAGTTTTTTTGACTTTTTTTGATAACAGTGACGACTGACAACGTTAAGGTTTAAGGTTAAATACCTTAACTTACACTAACTTTTTTATCTAGTGTGAAATTACATCTTGTCATTCATATATTAATGACAAATGTAAATTTAAAGGTTAAAGGTTAAAGGTTAAATATCCTGATTAACACTAACATGTAGATTTAGTATAAATTTTCATTATATGATTTGAAATTCATTTAATTTCATTTAAATTTCAAAATTACCAATAAAAAATTTTTTTGTAATGACAAGTTAAATTTATTTAAAAAAAGGATATGAAAGAAATTGAAACTTTATAATAACTATGTTAGTTATCATAAAATCATGCATTTTATTTAATATTCATCATCTGATGTTATGTGTAGGAAATCCGTGTCATTGTTAAAGGTTGTTGGTTTATTTTGTAGGTAAATAAGTTGAGTATATATTGCACTGACATTGTTGATATCTGACCTCTTATTCATCGATGGTTGATTTAATTTTATGTTTACTAATTCTATGAATTCTCTTTTAGTTTTATTAGATTCTATACTCAAAATTTTAGTTTCTTTATAATTCATTCTATGTTTAGTTTCTAAAACATGTTCTGTGAGTGCACAAGTTTTTTTATTTAGATTGCAATCACTTTGATGTTGGGTTATACGTTGCTTTAGGGTACGTGAGGTCTGGCCAGTGTAAGTTAAGTTACAATGTATACATATAATGTTATATATTACGTTAGTTTTCATTACTTTTTCATCTTTCTGTTTAACTTTTGAAAAAACGTCTCCTACCTTTAAAATATTCCTGTTAGCAATTTTAATGTTTTCATTTTTAAATATTATATTGATTTTGTCTGAAAGGTTCTTAACATAAGGTAATGACCCATATTTAGTATTCACTGTTTCATTATTATCTAAGGGTACATTTTCGTTGCTTGTATGTGTATGATTGAGGTTTGTATCAATAGTTGTATTAAAAATCAATTTTTTTAATAAGGTTCTAGGATAACTATTGTTAATGAAAATATCGAAAAGAACTTTTAAATTTTTGTTCAAAAGGGTGGGATGACAAATTCGTGCTATTCTATTTTTCATGGATAGAACTAGATTTATTTTTATTTTTTCGGAATGGTAAGAGTTGTAATTCAAGTATCTTCCTGAATTTGTGGGTTTCCTATACCAATCTAATATAACTATATTTTTTGGATTACGTATCAATAAACTGTCTAGGAAAGGTATACTATTGTTGGTTTCTGTTTCAATTGTAAATTGTATGTTGGTATTATGGCTATTAAAAACTTGTAGAATCGTGTCTATACCATTACTAGGAATTGCACAAATTAAATCATCAACATATTTTTTTAAAAAAGGGATTTCAAATGGTAATTTTGGAATACAACTATTAAGTAAGTCATCCATTACATATTGTGCATATATTGGTGAGACAGAGCTTCCCATTGGTGTTCCAAAAATTTGTTTATATAATTTGTCGTTATATGCAAAAAAGGTACCCTTTTCAATAAGATCAACGAATTCAATAAAACTGTTATAAGATAGTTTACAATGTATACTTATATTTGGCCAGTGTTTTTTTGTACTTTGTTTAACTAATGAAATTGGAATATTACTAAAGAGTGAGACAACATCTAAGCTGATTATAACATGATTTGGAGGTAGTTGTTTATTTTGTATGAATTCAGCGAAACAGAAAGAATCCTGAATATAATATTCATTGTTTTTACAATATGCATTTGTTAAGGTGTCAGTCACAAATTGTGCAATTCCTGCTGTGGGTGATTCAATTGATGAAATGATTGGTCTTAAGCTTAAAGTATCTTTATGTATTTTTGGTAGTCCGTAGTATTTAGGTGTTAATGCCGATGTTGATCTTAATTTTTTTAATTCTGAAGTTGAGAATTTACTACTATATTTTTTAGTTAAGGTGTAAGTTTTTTGAATTAGTGTTGATATAGGGTTTGTTTTGATTTCAGAGTAATATTTATTGTTATCAATGATATTGTTAGAGAGTCTTATGTAATCAGTTTTATACATAAGTACACTGACATTACCTTTATCTGCTCTAGTTATAATAGGATTGGGATTATCATTCAAAAAAGTTTTAGTTTTATTGAATAAAAATCTCAAATAACTATTTTGTTGTTTCTGTTTGTGAAAATGATTTGTAATTAAATTTGTAATTTTTGCTCTGAAAAGATTTTTCTTTTCGTTTTCAAAGTCGTTAATTAAGTATTCAATATCAGCCAGTTGCCTATGTACCGAAATATCATTATTAGAAGGTTCAATTGCGAATTTGTGACCTAGTGCCAAAAAAGTTTTAATATCTTTAGGAATGTCAACATCAGTTAAGTTTTTTAACCAGTTATCTTGAGTTATTATTGATTTTAATTTATAGTTCTTTAAAGATTCAAGTTTTTTTTTTTTAATGTTTATAAATTTTCGTTCTAAAGATTGTTTGTTAAATTGTTTGAATTGTTGAAAAACAAGTTCAGATAGAACTATGACTGATCAATCATTTCAAAAAAAAAAATTTTATTCCTTGATACTACAGACAACGTTCTCAGCAATTGATATCAGTGTTTTGTAATTATATGAAACTGAAATCATAATAATGTTATCAATTTTGATATCCTTCAAGAATTTATTCAATTTACTAGTAAGTTTCACTTATATAAAACATAAACCTTGTTTTTTAGTTTAACAAAATTGTATTTTAGCCTTGAAAAAGATAATAATAAAATTATCGAAAGCTTGGTATAGTGAAAATCGAATTTTCTTAACCACCCATACATTTTGGCTGTAAATATTTAAAAGTTAGTTATATATATATATATATATATATATATATATATATATATATATATATATATATATATAGTATTCAAGTATTCTTTGTAGTCTGGCACCATGGATCTTAATATTATTTTGAGTGAAAAAGGAAAGCGTATAGTAGATATAAATAACTATAAGTTTAGTTTTCAAAAACATTTAAAAAGTGGCGAAAAGCGGTGAACGTGTATAAATGAAAAGTGTACATCTTATTTGCTTAGTATGGGTGAAGTGGACAATGTAACTGTTACAAAGCATGTAAAGGATCATTGCCATAATGCAAATGTAGAACAGTTGTACCGCCAAATTGTAAGCACTTCTTGTAAAAGAAAGGCTATTGATGATTTATCGGAGAAGCCTGCAAAAATCATCCGCCGGGAGCTTCAAGAAAATCTGCCTTCAACGATCAATACGTCAGACGTTGCGTTTATAAGGAAGAATTTGTACAATGCTCGTCGATAACTGCTTCCACAATTGCCAACAAGTATTCAACAAATTTCGACACTCTGGCGAAGATCAACATTGAAACATCCAGAGGTTTTTAGTTTTTAATGATCAAATCGCCGTATTTTCTTGTAAATCAAATATTCAATTTATCGGAAAAGTCAGACGAATATATTAAGATGGAACATTTAATTACTGCCCACAATTTTTTGGTCAGTTTTTTACGATACACGGGTATTATAACGGCCACTATATTCCTCTGATTTTTTTCTCTATTACCCAACAAACGGAGTGAATCGTACCAAAAATTATTTAATATTGTAACAGAGATCTGCATCAAAAATAGTGTTAGATTAGATATTTCTGAAATTGTAATCGATTTTGAATAAGGTATCCATAAGGCTGTAGAACAAGTTTGGCCATTAGCTCAAATAATCGGATGTCGATTTCATCTTTTGCAGGCATGGTATAGAAAAATTCAGCAAATTGGTTTAATATCTGCCTACAAAGATAAATGTTCCGATGCGGGGCGATGGCTAAAAATGACTTTTGCCCTAACTTTCTTGAATCCTGTAGAAATCAGCGATTGTTTTGTATTCGATCTGCTCTCAATAGCACCAGACGATGAAAAGATTCAAATGTATTCCAATTATTTGATAGATAATTACATATCTGAGGAGTCACTATTCCCTCCTTCACTTTGGGCTACAAACTCAGCAGAACTTACACGGACTACGAATACATGCGAATCTTTCCATAGACAATTTAACGATTCGTTTTACAAGTCTCATCCAAACATTTTTGTTTTTATTAATGAACTTAAAGAGTTTCATATCGAAGCTTATGTACAATTACAAAGTGTACAATTGAATACTAGAATTACCGATAGCAAAGTTAAAAACCAACAAAAATTCATTACAAAAATGATTGAATCATATACGAAAAACGAAATAAGTCGTTTGCATTTTATTAAATTTGTCTCATTTCACTGTGGCGTTTAATTATTAGGTATACAATATTATGTACCTGTGACTTGTAGCCTATTTCGTAATTCTCGAGAATTTGGTTTCTTAATATTATTAAATATATAATTGTATGTAATATGTTATATTTTTATAGGTTCAAACAATATATAGACATATCAATTCCGTTTATGTAAACTTTGTCAACAATGTAAATATTTTTATTTAATTTGATAAAACTAAAATTATTGAATATTACAGTTTTATTGCACTGGTCCAATCTTAAAATATTTTACCCGGGACCGGATTTACCTATACAGTTTCAGGTGAAAACAAAATTACGGACCGAATTTACCCGTTATTTTTGACCCCTTTTTTCTTGGGAGGAAATTTGCCCATCCCCCTCTGGTAAACCTTTTGTACAACAACAAAAATTTATTAGTAATCCAGTTCAATTTATTACTCATACACATAATAATTCTTTAGAGCACAGAGATCATTTCCAACTCAACCTATACCTGTTCGCCGCATAATTAAAAGACAACCCCAACGTTTTCCTACAAACTCTAAAGTCTTCAAACCTCAATAAACGCATAATGCATTCAGAGCAAATCAAAATTTAAATTTACCAAAACCAACAATATCATTATCCTTATAACTCATATTCTTAAAACGAACAATATCAAATTTGCAGAACAAAACAATAATGATTATTACGATTCCTCAAATCAAGATTCTACAAATTTTCACGGAACGCCTCAGAATTTGGAGGAAACATTACCCCCGAATCAATTCCATTATATTTAAGTAATAAAAGTGAATTGACTCATATAATATTCCCCAAGTATAATATCAAACTTTTAATATATTCTGGATCATCAAAATCCTTCATAGATCCCGAAATTGCACTTGAATATTTTTCAGATAATCTAACTCATGACGCATTTACAGTGAAATCAGTTTTTCAATAATCTTCCCATAACTATAGCACTCTAATCCCTTCTTAAAAAATTTTCTATTTTTCTGATAATTTAAATTTCAAATTCTATGTATTCAAATTCCATAGGGTATTCCAAGGACTTATTGGCCCAGATAACTTGAAATTATTGAAAGCCAACATTTCTAGCGGGTGGTTAATTACTCCACATAGTAGAATTGAATTAAATTTTCAAAGAACTCAGAAAGACATAAACTCCATAACTATCGAACCTAGAACTGAGAAGATTATCAAAATAAAAACAAGTATAAAAAAGGGTGAAATCATCATTCCACATCAAAAATTTCACTGTTGTGAAATACCAGAATCGCTAACAATTGCAAGAAATGGAGAAGAAATTGCTGTCATTTTAAATATCACAAGAAATGCAGTGAATCTGAGTTTTCCAGAACCACTTGTAGAAACATTTGATGGTTTTAAGAAATTCGAATAGAATAATCTAGAAGAGACTTCTACACAAACTTTAGATTTAAATAATATTAGAGCAGATCACTTAAACGATGAGGAAAAATCCTAAATATTTAAACTTCGTTCCGAATATTCTACACAATTTATAACGAAAACACAACACCCACTTTTACGAATAAAATTAAACACGAAATACGAACCACCGATGAGATTCCCGTTTACACTAAAACCTATCGATATCCTTTTGTATACAAAAAAGAAGTAGACAATCAAATTCAGAAATTTCTTGAACATAAAATTATCGGACCAAGCTCAAGTGCCTGATGTGCGCCAATTTGCGTCGTACTCAAGAAACAAGACGCTTCTGGGAAAGCCAACTTTCCTGTAGTAATCGACTATAGACATGTTCATGAAAAAACTATTGATGACAAGTAACCACTTCCTATTATAATGGACTTATTAGACAAGTTAGGAAGATGCCAATATTTTACAACTTTGGATATAGCTTCAGGTTTTCATCAGCTAGAAATAGCTGAAGTAGATATAGAGAAAAACGGACACTGGGAGTTCCTCCGGATGCCATTCGGTTTGAAAAATGCCACAGCTATCTTCCAGCGGGCAATGGACAATATACTACGAGGCGTACAAAATGAAATATGCATTGTATAACTTGACGATATAACCGTTCTTTCCACTTCATTACAGGAGCATATAGAGAGACTAAAATGTGTAGTTGACCGACTAAGGGAATGTAATTTCAAGATTCAATGAGATAAATCGGAATTTCTGAGAAAAGAAGTAGCTTATCTCGGACATGTAGTCACCTCTTCTGGAGTACAATGCAACTCAGAGATAAAATTGAAGCTATAAAAGATTACCCTATATCCAGAACTACTAAACAAATCAAAGGATTTTTGGGACTGACTGGATATAATAGACGTTTTATAAAAAACTTTGCCCACTTGACGAAACCACTAACAAAATACCTAAAAAGGCGCGACAATCGAACACAATGACGAATTCTCATCATGCTTCGCAACATGCAAAAACATTCCGACCAATGACCAAATTCTCCAGTATCCCGAACAAAACCTTTCAATTTGACCACAGACGCCAGTAATGTAGCACTCGGTGCAGTGCTTTCCAAAGGTCCTATCAGACAATATCTTCCAATCTCATACGCATCTCGATCCCTTAATTATTCTCAACGCAATTACGATACCACAGAAAAAGAACTTTTGGCCATTGTACGGGCCACCAAATATTTCCGACCTTATTTATATGGCAATAAATATACCATTGTTTGTAACCACGAACCACTCCAATGGATTTTTTCTCTAAAAGACCCAAATTCTAAATTCATTAGATGGCGACTTAAATTAGATGAATTTGATTATAGAATTTTGTATAAACGTGGAAGCCTTAATACTAATGCGAATGCATTATCTAGAATAGAAATATAAACTGAAAAAACGAACGAAATTCTTTATGATCAATTTTTTGGAAAAATGTTGACGATGTTTTGAACCGCGATATAAATTTTAGCAATGAACCAATTCCGTCTCAATCACAACAAAGTATTAATACACATTCGCCATTTACAGTTGATAATGAACTAAAAATTCCAACAACAGAAGTAACTCAAGAGGATAACCCTGACCTAGACACTATATCCTTGATGGTAAATCCCGACACTGACCTAGACAATGAAAATTTGTGGACAACAAACTCAAGTGACAACAATCTTGACTCTGCATTACAGCAGATAACATCTGTCCGTCAAAATTAACACAACGATGATAGAATCAGCGTAGACAAAAACGAGTTTCTTACGATTCATTCTAATGCTGAAGAAAATCCGGTAATGGATATGCCTATCGCAAAACGTGCAGTTAACGTCGGACAAAAACCCCTTCTAATTAATTCCGTTTTACATTCTCTAGCAAAACGTAAAATTAGGATATTATTCGAGAAAAAGAGCCAAATAACTGTGCAAATATCAAAAAATAACCTGGAACAAGACGTTATCAATTTTATTGAAGAATTTATGCCACCATCTATTCAATATCACGTTTATTTCGAAAGCCCCGAATTGTACGAACCATTTTCGACAATATTACAAAAATATTTCAGATCAAATTCAATTCAATTGAAACGTTGTACCACAAAATAAATAGATGTAACAGATCAGGAAGAGATCAAAACTATCATACAAAACTATTACGAAAACGAAATCACCGAGAAATAGATGAAACTTATTCAAGATTAAAAGAAAAATAATATTGGTCTAACCTAAAAGAATCCGTACAAACATTTATAAACGAATGTCAAATTTGCCATCGATGTGAATATGAACGAAATCCAGTACATATGCAATTAAATATCACCCTATCCGCCTCGAATAATTTCGAAATTATTAATTTAGAATCTTTCACAATGAAACAATCAATATTTCTAACTATTATTGATAGCTTTTCTACATACGCTCAAGCATATCACATAAATTCTGCCTCTGGGACAGAAGTGGTAGACAATCTTATCAAATTCTTCTCTCATCACGGCATACCAAAACAAATCATAGTTGACAATGGCATAGAATTCAAAAATTTCGTATTAACAGAACTACTGAGCTTTCATAAAATTCAAGTTCATTTTACCTCTCACAATCATCCTCAATTCAACGACAAAATAGAGAGATTCAACTCTAATTGAACATATACGACTAATAAATACTAAAGGTTTTTCGAAATCTCCAGTTAGATTGAAGATGTTATACGATATACTTGCTTACAATCATTCGATTAATTCCAGTACACAAATAAAAGCGATAGATATATTCAAGGAACATATTAATAATACGGATGTTTATGACATTGGCATAGATAAAATAATCTTAAATGATTACACCAATCACAAAGAAAAAAGATTTATGCGTCAGTCGAAAACTAACAGCGTCAGAAGTGAAACTTATGACGCAAAAACCACCAATGAGTGTACAAAGAGAATTCATAAATATCAACAACATAAAAAACTATAATTTAATAAAATTAAAACAAAAATTATTCCCAAAATAAAAACAATAATTTTTCGGATAGACTATAAAAAACTATTTACAATAAAAGACAAACGAAAGTAAATATTCTTTTTAAGAAATTTGAATGCATATTACGTATTCTTCCTTTTTAATACCTAAGAAAAGTTCTGGCCGCCCATGGGGGTATCGAACCCGCGTTTTTCGCGTTATTAGCACGACGCGCTAACCAACTGAGCTATTTCGTTTGATTTTAAATCGAGTCGAGTGATGACAGAAGGGGAGAACAGCGTTGCGTTTCTCTCACTTAGTTTAAATATAAATGATAATTAGAGCTTCACAAAACTTGTTAGCCTTTACGAGATTACCTCCTAACCAAAACTTCTGTAGTGTCCCATAAAAAGTTTCACTTCAATAAATACACAATGCAAAGAAATTTCCTAGTTTTTATCGCCTTAATTTTAAAGGTAAACAATTTCTATATTAATTTCGCACTGGATTATACCAATATCGGCAGAAATTATTAAGCGCTTTTGGTATCCTTTTCCCCCCGAATGCGTTCTCACTTTATCGTTCGCGTAGCGAAGTGGGGATTGATAAACGGAATAATATGATCGCCATCAATAAACAATGCCCTGCGACCATTCTCGGCGTCTCCTCTTTGTGCGAATCTTCGTTAATTTTTTCCGCCTCTCTCACAAGGAGTTTAACAGTTTTGTTAGCTCGACGAGTTAACTCTCATGACAAAACGCTAGTGTCCCATAAAAAGTTTCACTTCAAAAACCTTATTATTGTACTCAAAAATTAATTCCGACTCAATTAATCGAAAAGAAAAAATTACTTCTAAACTAAATACAAATCGAGACAAACCGGAAATATTTGAACTTAATCAAAGAGTATATGTAACAAAAAACATACGACAAAAACACGCTAATTAATACACTTTACCAATCAAATTGAACACCGTCAACCTTGCACATTGAACAACTTCAACTGAAAATAGAGATAAGGTACATATGGACAACTTGGAGCATCCCCGGAAAAAAACCTGAAAAATAGATTCTTATGTACGATACTTTTAGACAACTTTCACACATAATATTGAGACAATAATTTAGAATTTAGAGTTTTGCTTTATTCCAGATTTTCCGGAACTAGGGAACTCCAGGATAAAATAACAATTAGAAATCTAGTTAACAATCCCGGGTTGCTACCCTTTAAGTTAGAAACCGTAAAAATTGAAATGTACAGTTATGGACTTATACACTATTATGATTTGTACCCAATTATTTTAGAAATAAATAAATTACAAATTTAAGCTGCAAAAATTAGGGCCTTTGCTGATCAAAACATCCCATACGTTAATGATCTCTCATATTATTGTAAATTGCTTGATTTCACAGAAACCAAGATTAATGATAAGCTAGCAGGAATATTACCCCATTCAATAACAAACGGAGGCCTTATAAATGACATAGGATCAATTTTTAAATCACTGGAAATTTAGATTCTAACGATTGAGACATATTTGAAACTCTCTCCAAAGAATTACAAAATAACCAAATAATTTAGCTAGTAGTATGAAAAATCAAATCAGTCTCACTCATTGATAAATTTAATAGAACCATTGAACAAATAATCAATAACGAAGAAATTTTGCAGACAAAAATTAAATTTCTCCATAATTTAATCAACAGACAAGCAAATTACGAAAAGTTTAAGTTTGAAAATATCTTTATTTACAATTGTTTTTCAATTTATATTTACATAGGTAGTGGAAAAAAAATAGTAGGACCGATGGTTTGGTATTTTCCACTGCCTAGTATTACATATTATACACATATTAAGATGGCTATTAGCTTAATCATAGATCTGTATGAATCAATTAATTCGATTTCGATATCGAAAATTCGATTATATTTGCTAAACTTCAAGTGATGCATCCAAGGATAATTGAAACCTATGATTTATTTAAACAATTAAAGAATTTGGAAAAATATTTTCTTAAAACGAGTTGCCCTTAGAAACTTAATTCGATAAAATTAATTAAAATTGATTGCTAATCATATAATAATAAAATTACATATATTTTAAATATTCGTATGACACATCCCAAAGTTTTTGATTACTATCATTTATTTTCCGCTCCAATACTGGAAGAGAGTCAGTTTAAGGTGATTAATAATAATAATAATAATAATAATAATAATAATAATAATAATTATATTTATAATATTATTATTATTAATAATATTAATAATAATAATAATAATAATAGGGCCAGAGCTGTAGCACGAAGACTAATTAATGAATCAAAAAAGGCATCATGGGTGGAATATGTCTGTACAATCACACCTCAAGTCGGTCTCCAAGAGATCTGGAGAAAAATAAAAATAATTGGTGGTAAAAACACACATGACATACCTCAAAACTTAAAATACGGTGACAATATAACATCAGATCCACATCAAATATGTGAAGTATTAGCAGACCAATATGAATCAGCCAGCAGTCCGACAGCCTATGGTGAGCAGTTCTTAATTCAAAAAAGAGAAGAAGAAAAAGTTGTACTCGATTTTAACTCTCAATATGAAACACCCTACAATGCACCTCTTACATTCAATGAATTAAAATATGCCCTAGAAAATAGTGAGGAAGCTGCAGCAGGCCATGACAATATTTTATACAGTATGGTTAAACACTTACCGGAATAACAAAAACAAATTGTTCTAAAACTATTTATTAAGATCTGGAACGAGTGCAAGTTCCCAGAGAGCTGGAAAATAGCTATAATTATCCCAATTCTAAAACCAGACAAAAGTGCACTAGAACGTAATAGTTACCGGCCTATATCGTTAACAAGCTGCCTCGGAAAAATATTTGAAAAAATGATTAATATAAGATTAACTTGGTGGTTGGAGACAAATAGTTCAATATCAAAATCACAAACGGGATGCAGAAGTAAGCATTCTACAACCGATACCTTAGTAAACTTTGAAAACGAAATACAAGAGGCATTCCTTAATAGAGAACATCATTTTTGATATAGAAAAGGCCTATGACAGGACCTGGCGGCACTCAATTCTCAGGCAACTGCACGAGTGGGGTCTCAGAGGACGTCAACCATTGCTTTTAAAACATTTTTTACACAACAGACAATTTAAGGTAAGGGTCGGTGCTGAGGAATCATCTCTGAGAGTGCTTGGGACTGGAATCCCACAGGGTTCTGTCCTCAGTGTCTCATTATTTGCAGTTGCAATAAATTTCCTCGTAGAAAAAGGTCAACAAGATGTTAAGAAATTGCTTTATGTTGATGACCTAATAATTTCTCAGAGAAATAAGTCAATGGCTATACTAAACCAATCTCTTAACCAAGAAATAAATGAAATACATATCTCATCACAAACTAGAGGTCTTACCTTATCAAAAGAAAAAACGAATACCATCCACTTCTGTAGGCTGCGACTTAAACACGAAGACCTCTCACTCCACATCCAAAATCATAGGATAGAAACAAAAAATGAGATTAAATTCTTAGGCCTTGTTTTTGATAGGAGATTATACTGGGAAGAACAAATCGTTCAGCTTGAAACAAAGTGTAAAAAGGCACTTAATGTTATTAAATGCATGTCTAATATTAGATGGGGCGCAGATAGGACAGTACTCTTAAAAATGTATCAGTCTATGATTCAAGATCGAATTGATCATGGATCGGTAGTATACGGGTCTAGCAGAATTAGTAGACTTCGCCGACTGGACCGAATTCAAGTAGCTGCCTTGAGATATGCAACCGGTGCTTTTAGAACAAGTCCTGCGGTTGCCGTCAATTGTGAGGCTGCTGTTCCTCCTCTAGATCTTAGAAGGGACTATCAAGTAATAAATTATACCTCCAAGGTTCTCTCTCGACCTAATCATATTAATCATGGGTTGTTTTTATCTGATAATGATTTTGATTCTAGAAGCACTATAACAAGACCCTTACGAATACGAAACATTGAGACTTGTGAAAAGTACTCTGTGCAACAAGATACAATTCTCATGGACCTTCCCCGTAATATCCCACCATGGAAATTGTCTTCTCCAAATATAAATTTTAAACTTACATCCTGGAAAAAAGAAGAAACAGCTGCTACAACCTATAAAGATCTTTTCAAATGTGAACTGGAATCGTACAATAACAGTCTTATCATTTACACAGATGGGTCGAAGTCTGAAAGCGGAGTAGGTTCAGCTATTGTTATAAATAACAACGACCACAAATGGTCTTTAAGATCAGAATGTTCAGTTTTTACAGCCGAATTGTATGCGATATGGCAAGCACTGTTATTCTTCATGATGTCTGAACATCCAAATTGTGTAATCTGCACAGATTCTTTAAGTGCGATACAAACCCTGGAAAATCCATTTACGAGAAATATTCTATGCCAACAAATTTTAGAGCTTGTCGCGCATCTTGAATCTAATAAAAAAACTTCTTGTGGACTCCAGGTCATTCTGGTATTCAAGGAAATGAGTTGGCTGATGAAGCTGCCAAGCAAGCTACGCAATCACCAGTAGACGAAGGAATCTACATTCCCATCGAAGACTTTAAAACTGAAATTAAAAGTATTTTAAAGATTAAATGGCAACAAAGCTGGAATTACTTCCCAAGGCAATTGCGACTTGTTAAACCATCGGTTGACAAGTGGTTATATTCCGAAAATCTAAGTCGATATAAACAAGTAAAAGTATGTAGGTTAAGTATAGGACATACTCACTTGACATATTCCTACCTTCTATGTGGCAAGCGGCGCCCACGTTGTGAACACTGCAATCGTCATCTGTCCGTAGAACACCTGTTTTCATGCGACTATTATACTTGGCAAAGAAACATCTTCGGTATAAAGTCAGATATAACCACAATGTTAAATAGTAGAAGACAAGTACTACTTTATCTCAAAATAATTAATGCGTTAAATAAAATATAGTAAATAGATTAAATATTCATAGCAATTTGAAGAACCCGCTATATACGATATAACTTACACAGGGGGTTTTGGTTGGTAGGTCATGTGAATGAAGTCCAACGCTACTCTCATGAGTGAACACGAGTTTTCCCCCTGCCACCTGATAAAAAGAGCCAATGGCCTTAGCAGTCGACGCTCTATAATCCTAAAAAATAATAATAATAATAGTAATAATAATAATAATAATACTATTTATTTGTATATTTAAACTAGTTTCACATAACAATAATATTATAATTGACCTAATGCAAAAAGGAGCCAGAAAAATTTTTTAAAAAGCTCTAGTCTGACCCCTGTATTAATTACAAAACTTAATTTTAAATGAAGTAAAGCCTTACAATAATTAATGTGTACATATAGTAGAACACGAAAGATCGAAAGAAATCAATAGTGGTAATGCGAGTATGAGTAAGAAAAAACTAATTTTTATCTATCAAACTTCTTTTTATATTGATCTTAAAACCGTTGAGATTCAGTACTTTCAGAGAAGTAGGAACCCTATTGTATAGGTGGTAAATATTGTGTGTGAAGCTTTGTTTTGTATCCTATGAGGTGGTGGTGATATAAGTCCTTTAAAACGCAAATTGAGCGTATGAACATCAGTACGATAATTTATTTTATTTACCAAATAAGTGGATCTCCTGTTCAAAATAATATTGTGGAAGGAGATAATTGCATGCAATTCCCTACGTTTTTGCATATTTAGCCATTCAGCATCTACAAGTTTATATGGAACAGGATCATATTTACGAATGCCACAAATATATCTAAGACATGATTTTTGAGCTTTTTCGATACGTGCTGTGTCTGTTGCATCTAAACAAGGTCCATATACAACATCGCAGTAATTAAAGTGACTTAAAACCAGCAAATTTGTTAGTTGAGTTTTTTGTTTGTGTGATAGTAATTGTCGATGTGGATATAATAGTTTAAGCATAAATCAATATGTTTTTTAAACCTCAAATCACTATCAACAGTTAGTCCAAGATTTTTTACTTCATGAGTACATTTGATTTCATTATTGTCTATCTTGACAGATATTTCACGTTCAACTGTCTCATAGTTCTTCCCAAATAATATAACCGATGACTTATTGGAATTGATTTGCAAAAAATGTAATTTAGCAAATTGTACCAGAGCATTTATATCACGATTGATACAATTTTCAGCTATACCTGTATTTGCATGTTGAAATGAAAAATAAATTTGCGCGTCGTCAGCATATAAATGACTTTCACAATATTGCAAACACGACGTTATGTTATTTGTATATATATTAAATAATAGTGGACCCAAAATAGATTCCTGTGGGACGCCACAACAAAGTTTTTCTTTAGAGGACTGCTCCAAGCAAGTTTCAACATACTGAAATCTATTTTCAAGATAACTTCTTATCATATGAACAGCGTTATCAGCGAAGCCTACGAAATGCAAAATAGCATACAACAATTTATGACTAATGGTGTCAAAAGCCTTTGAGAAATCTAACAATACTAGAGACGTACACTTCCCTAAATCGATTTATCTCAAAATATCATCAGTTATATTCATTAATGCAGAGGAACAACTATAACCGGCTCTAAAGCCTGATTTATTTTCAGGTAAAATCAAATAATGCTCGAGATGACATTTTATTTGTTTGTTCATGACTTTTTCCAAAACTTTCGACAAACATGGTAAAATACTAATTGGACGCAAATCGCTATAGTTTAGAACATCAGAGTTTTTAGGTAAAGGAGTAACCCAAGCTATTTTCCAGCTATTAGGGAACTTATTTTCCAACAAACAAGAATTAATATTAACAATAACTGGTAAAGCTCTAGGACAGCACAAGAGTATCATTTCTAAATTAATTAAATCAGGTCCAGTAGGAAGAGAATTTATTCCATTTAAATATGCTCCAATTTCTTCAATACTAACAGTAGAAAAGGAAAAAAGTTCATGAAATGTTGTTTTAGATTGGTATCATAGTAACTTAACAAATTGTTATCAGGTTGTTGTTCCTGTGAAGAATATTGCATGAAAAAGTCGTTTATTTCAATTTGTTTATTAATGAATTCAGGTATTGTATTTGTTTTTCGCTTATTAAGAATGTTTAGTTGGTATAGTCTATTCCAGAGAGAATTGGTATTGTTATTAATGCAAAAATTCAAATAACTTTTTTCTCATTACTTATCGCTATATTTGTTTGATTACGAATTTGTTTATAATAATTCCACTGCGCATTTTCTCCAGTTTTTTTAAATCTATCATAAGCTTTGTTTTTCATATTAATCATAGTTTGAATATTATCCGTTAACCACGGAGGTTTTTGATATCTAATTAAAATTGTCTTTAGAGGTGCTAATACATCAAAAATATTAAGTAATATATCATTAAAATAGTTAACTTTCTCATCAATACAGTTTATATAAAAAATGTCCTCAAACGGGGCATTTAATATAAATTCGTGCAACAAATTGTGACCGATTCGTTTAAGGTTTCTAAATGTTACATTAGTTTTATTTTCGAAGGTTTTTTTCCCAAATTTACAAAATACTAAACAGTGGTCAGAGATATGCGAAACTTCTAGATTACCTGCAGTATAAGCAGACACAGATCTTGAAAATACGATAACATCAAGCAAAGTTTTTGAAGTTTTAGTCACTCTTGTGGGTTTATCTATTACCTGTTGCAAATCAAATATTTCTAAAAGCGAATTAAATTTTTGAGTATTCGCATTATCAAAGTCCAATGAATTTGTGTTAATATCACCACCAAAACTTAAGTTATTGTAGGAAACTGTGAAGTCAGATAGTGTGTCTTCGAAAGACTCAATAAAATCAACGAAACTTTGTTTTGGAGGCCTATATAGACAACCTATAACGCAATAGTAATTATTAATTTTAATTTTTACCCACAACTGTTCCAAATAGAAATTATTTTGTGTGTTCAAAATATCAAATTTAAATTTTGTGCTGATGTACATACCCACACCACCACCTCTCGAACCTCTATCCCGTCTTACCAGGTTATATCCTGTAATATTCACAAAGGCACCGCTAACATGCTCTGAAAGCCGTGACTCCGTGATGCCAAGAACATCGTATTTATAAATAATGAGAAGTGTTTTTACGCTTGCAAAATGGCTAGTTAAAGATTTCACATTCAAGAAGCTTACAGTGAGATGTTCCATATTTAGATCAATAAACGCAATCAAAAGACAAAATTGATACCACTATCCACTATTAGTTACTAATGAAATTGACTGTCTCGACCCTTACTTCGTGGAATATGCTCATATTAGTGTTTTTAAATGAAACTCAAGGTCTCTAGTTAATTCCACAATATAATACAAGTTATTGAAAATTCTAAAAAATTGACAATTTTTTCGATAAATCAATATCATCGTCAGAATGACAGATGTTACATTTCATTTTATGCCTACCTGATGTTTAGTAGTTAATTTTGGCTAGACCAAGAAGTAACCTAACTTGTGATTGGCTTAATATATGTTTATAGAAAAAAGAAGAAGATGTGATATTACAAATATTGAAGCTTAGATATTATTAGCCCTATGGTGATATCCTGGATATCATTTTTCCAATTAACATCAGTATAACTGTGCAATGATATAGAAAACCAGGAAAACTATATCTGCTGATCTTTACAATTATCACTTAAGAAGTAAGTTTATTAGTGGAGAATTCCCTAGATTTAACTGTTCATTGACAACTTCATATTGTGGGTTTCTTAAATGTCTTCTAATTTCCAGTTCTTCAAGGAAATCCAGTTCTCGTTTCTTTTCACAAATATGCAGTACTTCTAGTTCTGTGTTAGGTGCCAATGAATGATTGGTGTCAAGTAGATGTTTTTGCGTAGTGGGATTTATCTGGTTGTTTTAATCTGTATGCTCGTAAGTGATCACTGTATCGTACTTCAAAATTCCTAAGGGTCTGACCCATATAGACAGCATTACATTCTGGACATTTGAGTTTATATATACCTGACTTCTTTAATAGTGGTATTTTTGTTTTTACATTTAACAATTTTGTACTAACGTTACTTTCTGTTTCAAAAGAAATTGTTGTATTCGTTGCTGAAGATATTATCTTTGAAATATTATTAGAAATATTTCCTGCATATGTGATGGTTTTACAAGTTTTAATTTCATCAGCTTGTTTAGGATATATTAGTTGTAATGCCACTTTTTTCTCTTTTTTACTAATTAGCCTATTTATAATATGTAATGGATAACCGTTAGATGTTGCTATTTGTCTAATTGTATTAATCTCTCTTCTTTGTTGGGTAAAAGTTCTTAAAGCAGACCCAACAAAGAAGTTTTCTAATAATGTAAGGGATATTGTTAATAATTCGAATTATCTTTTAAATGATTACGAAAAGAGGTCTACCATACATAAGAATCCTCATTATCCACAATTATATGGAACATTTAAATTACATAAAATAACGAAACCAATTAGACCTGTAGTCTCTTATGTTAATGCTCCTAATAATATATTGGCAAGGAAGCTCAACAATATACTCAATACTTACAGATATGAATCTCAGTACTCAATTAGAAATTCAATAGAACTAATCAAAAAGTTGAAATCAATCCACTTGCAAGATAACTATAAACTCATATCGTTAGATGTAACTAATATGTTTACTAAAATTCCTCCTAAAGAATGTCTAATACTTGTAAGAAAATTACTAGAAGATAAAAATATTAATCCAGGAATAATATCAGATATACTTAATTTATTTGATTTATGCATTAATCAGAATTATTTCACTTTTGACAATAATATATATATTCAAAATGAAGGTTTACCAATGGGGAGCCCTATATCACCTATTTTAGCAAACATTTTTATGGACAATTTAGAAAGAAAGATCTTTGAAAGTAATATTTCGAAAAATATTTTATTTTGGTATAGATATGTAGATGACATATTAGCTTGTTTTATGGGTAGTGAACGACAATTAGATGTATTTTTCAACCACATCAATAATTTACACCCGAAAATTAAATTTACATTAGAAATTGAAGAAAATAGCTCAATCAATTTCCTTGGTTTAAAAATTCGAAGAGTTAATAATGTACTTGATTATTCAATTTACCGAAAACCAACACAGACTGATGTGACAATTCCATTCAATTCTAATCACCCTATCTCACACAGACTAGCGGCATATAACTCAATGATACATAGAGCTTTTTCAGTTCCTATGAACAAATGTAATTTTGATAGAGAGATTAATACAATTAGACAAATAGCAACATCTAACGGTTATCCATTAGATATGATAAATAGGCTAATTAGTAAAAAAGAGAAAAAAGTGGCATTACAACTAATATATCCTAAACAAGCTGATGAAATTAAAACTTATAAAACCATCACATATGCAGGAAATATTTCTAATAATATTTCAAAGATAATATCTTCAGCAACGAATACAACAATTTCTTTTAAAACAGAAAGTAACGTTAGTACAAAATTGTTAAATGTAAAAACAAAAATACCACTATTAAAGAAGTCAGGTATATATAAACTCAAATGTCCAGAATGTAATGGTGTCTATTTGGGTCAGACCCTTAGGAATTTTGAAGTACGATACAGTGAGCACTTACGAGCATACAGATTAAAACAACCAGATAAATCCCACTACGCAAAACATCTACCTGACACCAATCATTCATTGACACCTAACACAGAACTAGAAGTACTGCATATTTGTGAAAAGAAACAAGAACTGGATTTCCTTGAAGAACTGGAAATTAGAAGACATTTAAGAAACCCACAATATGAAGTTGTTAATGAACAGTTAAATCTAGGGAATTCTCCACTAATAAACTGTCTTCTTAAGTGATAATTGTAAAGATCAGCAGATATAGTTTTCCTGTTTTTCTATATCATTGCACAGTTATACTGATCTTAATTGGAAAAATGATATCCAGGATATCACCATAGGGCTAATAATATCTAAGCTTCAATATTTGTAATATCACATCTTCTTCTTTTTTCTATAAACATATATTAAGCCAATCACAAGTTAGGTTACTTCTTGGTCTAGCCAAAATTAACTACTAAACATCAGGTAGGCATAAAATGAAATGTAACTTCTGTCATTCTGACGATGATATTGATTTATCGAAACAATTGTCAATTTTTTAGAATTTTCAATAACTTGTATTATATTGTGGAATTAACTAGAGACCTTGAGTTTCATTTAAAAACACCATTAGTTACTAACGTTCCGTTATTCACTTCCCACTCTTTCGCTCTTCCTATAACTTATAACAACTAAAATAACAGTAAGCTTCGCAATAGCATCGAGTGGCTATTCAACTTGAGTATTTTTAACCTCCTCTTCTGTCTTTATACATATTTTCTTGCCTTTAACACTTGTGTATATCAAAGCATCTTTGGTCCATACTTTTTGTTCCCCAAACTTTTCTTTTGCAGCAAGCAATATATGATATCTGCTTTTAATCAAATCTTCCGTAATAATTACGTTTGTATTTTTCAATTTCCTTTTATTTAAAAACACCTTGTTTCTGTCTTTATAGCTACCGAACTTCACCAGAACAGTTCTTGGATGATTTTGTTTCGTTTGATTCTTTTCTAGTCTGTAAAACTCCATAATTTTGATGTCATTTACCTGCAACTTATCTCCAAACATCGTTAGCAGATTGTGCTCCAACGTATTTTTGGTATCTTCTGGTAATCCGTCTATTCGTAACTGATTTATTTTATCTCTTTGTTCTCGGTTCTCCAACTTGACATGTAAATCTTTGTTTTCACTAATCATCTCAGAAATTTTAGATTCAATTACTGTAATTTTATTATTATTCTAAAAACTTGTCGGTACTATTGATAACACTGTCAACTATTTTTTTTGTCAGCTGTTCTAAAAATTTGTCGGTACTAATAATATCAGCAAACACTTTTTGTGAAGTGTCTCTAACAACTTGAATTAATTCACTTTTTTGTCTTTCTGTAAATACCATTGTGCTTAGGTATGATGTTTATTTCACGAAAATATACTTTTGGAGATATTAAAAATAAACGAATTTTACACTCGTTCAGCCAAAGCGATGCGTGAAACGTTCTACTCACTACGAAGGCTCATTACACACTTATACCTCAGAATAAATTTTCAATTACGAATGGTGTCAACTTCGCTAATTCAAGCAAACCATGCAAAGAGATTCTTCCTCGGCAGTATGTCTGCCCGAGAATAGACCCGCAGGAAATTCAAGAAGAAAGTCCTTGTGAAATAAACTTACTTCAAATTAAACGCACTTACACCTGCGAGAAAACCAAATTTCAATGGTCGAAGCCATTTCTGAAAGAACTGAGCAATTTCCACTGGTTGTAAATCACTCCATTCCAGGATACAGCAAATTTCAAATGTCCAAATCAGGAGGAACCGAAGTATCTTACAGCTGGTACTTACCTCTTAGAAATTCCTTCGAGATGCCAAGCAGTAGCACATCATACAGTAATAAATAAGCGATAACTCTATAGTCGATTTAGCCAGCCGATACTACTATTAGGTCTAGACAACAGTACCTTTAGCCCAACCACATCAAACCTGGACTTTCATATGGAGGAAACAGAACTAGATGATCTTCAACCGCTAAAAAGTAAATTTGTAGAAAAACGACCTCCTCAAAAACCCCCCGCTTATGGACCTTATTAATTTATTTATTATTAATTTCCTCTTTTGTATTTTGTATATATAACAAATGGGCATCGAAGTACTGCAAAACTGCAAAGAAACCATCCCAGTTGGACCAGTCAACCGTTCAAATTCCTCGCTAGCTGCGTTAAGTTGAATTTACGAGGAAAGGAATTATATCAATGATTCCCATGGAAACCGATGAGTTGCTGTTCCACGATGTAAGACGAAAACCACGTGATTAGCATAAATATTCTATATAAAATTACTTGTTTGTAAATCAAAAGTTAGTCAGTTACTATATTTCACATTGTTCTATCGTATTTGAAAAAGTATCATTTTTGTGAAATGAACATTTTTAAAAACTGTATTTTAAGTTAATAATTTGAAAGTAATGTCAACCGAGACCACCTTTAGTTATTCTTTGGAAGTATTAGGTAACAGGGAGGTTACAACAATAACCCGACGTCTAGGCAGTTAACTGCTTCTTATACAAAAAGTATAATTAATGCTCAAGTAAGGGATCATAGGACTGATAATTGTATTCCATTGGAAAAAATAAATATATAAAATGTTCGTGCAAATACTAAATCGCCTACACAACTTATTAATGAATCAGTTTTACATACGTAACTAGATACTGACCAGTATTCAGCATTTGAAAATATTTTGCATGGTCATGAGTATGCATTACACATTGATTCTCTGACGCCATGAAATCTGGAGGTAAGTAAGTACATTGCTGGATTTTCCAGTTTCACATTGGGCAATACAACACTAAAATGTGAAAATTGTATATTCCAGTTATATGGTGGCAGAGAATATCTTATTTTCTCTTCTCCATTTTAAATAAAAATATTGTTTAGCATACCCAAGTGACGAGTTACTGCCGTGTGTTTGTGATGTTTACCTTACTACCCGTATTAAATACATATGTAAAAATCATGTACCTGAAGAAAAAAATCGACAAGTATATTCAAAATTAATTCTGTTTAATGGACAATACATTTATGAATTTGAATCATTAGTGTTTTATTTTCATTGGTCCAGAAAGTGACCAATGTTTAATGATTTATATTTATATAATAACAAAACTTTTTCCTGAAAATTCAGTATTTAGTATAATTGTTCTAAAAGTGAAGTACGTCCTGTATTTAGGTTTTGTAATTAACAAATTGAAAATACAATATTAATAATTTTGCATTTATAACGACTTTCAAAAAACATATCAGTATGCATAATTTTCTATAAATCAAATGTACTGTGGAGTCATCCTTGGTTTCAAATTTACATATTCGTATATTTTAATATAATTTCCATAGTCAACATTTTCGTCGGTATGGCAACGCAGCGGGTTATCGAACTGTATAAGTTCCTCTGTTATAGTGGCAATCTAAAAACTTATTGCACACACAAAACATTCATAAGATGTCTTCCATGCGACTGTCAGTGTAGGTAGTAGTAATTTTTTATATTGATAGAACCCGAAGCGAAAATTCTGGTTATATATTTCTTTATTGTAGTAACATGAGTATCGATACTAACTGTTGCCTTCTGCTCTACTCTATAGCAGTGACTATATTGGCCGTACTTTATGTACTTTTGGATGTTAATTACTTTCTTAGAATTTTGTTCACGTTAGGATGGAGTGCACTTTTTGAAAAAAGAAAAAAACTTAGTGATGGGACTGAAATATATGGTAAGTTGTTTGTTATTTACTTATTAATAATATATTTTAATTGTCTATTGCAATCTTGATTTGATAAATGTGAAAGTTATTGACAAGAAGAAACGCTTTTCACATTAAAAATGAAAGAAGTAACATTTAAAACGTTTTTGTCGCTGAGGTCTTGCGTAAACAGTGCCCAGTGTATATTTTGTTATTCGGTCAATCAAGAAATTCAGCAATTGTGGAGGCGATTTTTCCAATAGCGTTATTACCAATGGATTGTATGTACATTCTGCTGTTTTATAGTAAACAAATAGGTAATCTACAATGTGGTGTGTTTGCTTGTCGCAATGACAAGTATTTTGTGTATAAAGAAATATCATTTTGTAACTTTTTTTTTTAAAGAAACTAACTGTTTCTTAATAATTCCACAATGTAATGAAACAATGATAACAATTCAAAAAAATTGACAATGGTTTTGATATTACTATATATCATCGTCAGAATGACAGAAGTAACATTTCATTTGAAGCCTATCTGATGTTTAACGAATATTTTTAGCTAGACCAAGAAGTAACCTACTTTGTGATTGACTTAATATATATGAATAGAAAAAAGAAGAAGAATTTACAAATAATCTTAGCTTAGCATAGATATTATTACCGCTATGGGTATATCCTGGATAACTTTTCCCATTTAAGATCAGTATAATTATGCAATAATAGAGGAAACCAGGAAAACTAGGTCCGCTGATCTTTACAATTAGTACACAAGAAGACAATTTAAAAGTGGGGAATTCCCTAGTTTTATCTGTTCATTTAAGACCTCATATCGTGTCTTCTAGCTTCTAGTTATTCAAGGAAATCTAGTTCTTGTTTCTTATCACAAATATGTAGTACTTCTAGTTCTGTGTTAGAAGTTAATGAATGTTTGGAGTCAAATAGATGTTTTGCATAATAGTATTTTTCTGATTGTCTTAATCTGTATGCGCATAAGTGTTCCATGTATCTAATTTCAAAATTTCTAACGGTTTGACGGAAATAAAGAGCATGACATTCTTGATATTTAAGTTTGTAAACACTAGACGTTTGTAATGGAGATATTTTGTATTTACGTATAACAATTTTGTACTCACCTAACTATATATTTTAAAAGAAACTGTTGTTTTTGTTCCTTAAGATAATATCTTTGATATACTATTAGAGATAGTATCGACATATGTGATGATTTTGTTATTTTTCATTTTCCTAGTTGGTTTGGAGAATATTAGAAAGTAATGTTAGTATAAATTTGTTAAATTTAAAACCAAGAATATCTCCATTAAAAAAGTCTGGTATATATCAACTTAACTGTCCAGAATGTAATGATGTCTATTTGGGACAAACGATTAAAAATTTTGAATTTAGACGCAGTGAACACTTACAAGCCTACAGATTAAAATAACCAGAGATCCCATTACGCAATACATCTTCTTGACACCAAACATTTATTAACACCCAACACTTGTGATAATAAGCAAGAACTCTCTTTACTTTATGTCGAAAGCTTTCGAAATATATTTATTTCTTCATCAGTCAACTACAAAAATATATACACAGGTAAAATAGGCAAAAATATTAATTTAAAATTATTACTCACAAGTAATCGAGGTTAATCCTCAAAAAAATCACAAAAGAGACCATTGCATGGAAACTGTGTTGTTGTTCATAGCACTAAAAACGAATGGAATGAATTGTTGAAATAAGCATTATTCTTTTTTTGAAAAACAAAAAGAAGACGGCCTTGTGAACGAAAAAGTTGGTATTTGTCTCTCAACTATTTTGTACCGTAGGTATGTAACCAACAATCAATCCAGACAGTCAGGCGTGTAATGGATGATAGCGCAAGAAACGAAAACTTGTGTTAGTCTTGAATCTACCGCGCCTACCCCCCCTCCCTAACATCGGCACCGCTGGTCGCACTGTAAACCGGGACCGACCGACAAAGATGATCTATGAGAATCCTCACTGGGGTAGACAAAGAACTCTCAACCCCCAAAATTAGTTCACAACGAAAGAGAAAGTGATTAAAAACAACTGTGTTGCATGGTAAAAAACATCAGTACAGAACATACTCGGTTAATCCTCTCACTATTATTTGCTATGACCGTTTGATGAGGAAATCATACAACCCGGGACATGAATAGGTAGATTAATTGCAGGTCATTCTCCCCCACATCCTAGAAACCACTGTCACTCGCTTGCAGGGTGGAGGGGAAATATGTTTAAACCACGAGCTGTGAAGATGATGATAGGCAATAAAGGTGTCGGCTAGGTTATTTGTTTTTCAATTTTTGTGATAATTGTAAAGATCAGCAGATATAGTTTTCCTGGTTTTCTATATCATTGCATAGTTATACTGATCTTAATTGGAAAAATGATATCCAGGATATCACCATAGGGCTAATAATATCTAAGCTTCAATATTTGTAATATCACATCTTCTTCTTTTTTCTATAAACATGTATTAAGCCAATCACAAGTTAGGTTACTCCTTGGTCTAGCCAAAAATAACTACTAAACATCAGGTAGGCATAAAATGAAATGTAACTTCTGTCATTCTGACGATGATATTGATTTATCGAAACAATTGTCAATTTTTTAAGAATTTCAATAACTTTTATTATATTATGGAGTTAACTAGAGACCGTGAGTTTCATTTAAAAACACTAATATGAGCATATTCCACAAAGTAAGGGTCGAGACAGTTAATTTCAATAAGAATTGAGTATGTTTGAATAAATAATACTGAGATTTTTTATGTCTGAACGTGTGTTCATGGCCAAAGGTTCATTGTTGATGTATACCATCTCTAAGAAATTTCTTTTAAAAGCACTATTTTCACAAGTCAAAACTTTAGCGGTGTCAAATTTGAAATTGTGTCCTGTATCGAGGTGATGAGTAGCCAAAGCACAAGATAATTTTATGTCGCTTTTGTGGGATATTATGCGATCTTTAAGTGGTCTTTGACTTTGACCACAAAAATCCCACAGAAGCGACATCCCTATCTACGAATGGACAGAATTTGTTAAAATTAGATTTGATACACTTATTGTTTTGAATGCAATCAATTTCTTTATTGAAGTATAACGACAGAACATGCCTTATTATAACTTGCATAGCAAGTTTGTAGTCTGTAAAAAGTAGTTGTGTTGAGAAGATACGGTATTTCCTTATTTGATCTAAATTTTTTTACAAATCGCAACATGTAAGCATTAACATACTGTGGTTTGAAAATTGAAGAAAATTTTGGTATAGGATGAACCTCCTCAACCAAACTACAATTGACATTTTTTGAATCGTCAAAATCTTTATCCCAATATATGTCTATGATTACATTTCCATATTTAAAATTGAATTCAGTTGGCGAAAATTATACGTTTATCAATTCTGGTGCACCTCGCCACCATATTACATTAGAGTGCAACTCACAAGGCATCAAGCCCCTTGATAGACAATCGTCTGGATTAGAAGACGCGCTGACATGAGCCCACTCATATTTCCTAGTATTTTGTTGAGTTGATACTACTCCTCGATTTATATAATCGCCTTTTGCAGGTGGGTTTTGAATCCAGCAGAGAGCAATTTGTGAGTCACTGTATACAATCTCATTTCTATTGTTCCAATTATTTAGTATACCGAAAACTCTATCAAACAATGTAGCTAGAAGCAAACATGCGTTAAGCTCTAAACGCGGTATAGTTTGTTCACATTTTATTGGTGCTATTCTAGATTTGCTGTACAACAATGTGACATGAACATTGTCATTACATACTGATCTTACATAAACCAAGTTCCATAGGCAATGCTAGAAGCATCACACCAAACGATTAAGTCAATGGTATTGGCTTCACTCATGAACAAATCACGTTATACACGAATAGGTTTCATATTCATTGAGTCACAAAAAATGAAATCCTAGGGAATAAAACCTCATCTAGCATGGATGTGTCCCAGTCTACAGTCTAGTTTTAATTGCCAAACTTTTTGCAGGAATTCCTTCGTGTAACTATTGGGCCAGCCAATCGCATCGGATCAAAAAATTAACCTATGAAACTGAGAACAGTACGCTTTGTCCAATTATCAAATATTCCATCACTACACATAGTAATTATAGATTGGTCTAATTTTAAATTCAATTGAAGGCCGAAGGCCTTGACATTCAATTTAGCATTGTGGATATTAACACTGTCAAATAATGTTTTACATTCATCAATGTCAACAAAAACACTTGGATGACTAGCCGACCATTTATGAATCTCAAAGCTACCTAGAGACATCAGCTTAGTAAATTCAAGACAAGTCTCTTTGAGATTGTCTAAGGTGGAGGACCCAAAAACAAAGTCGTCAACATAGCTATTGTTCAAAACAACAGATGAGGCGGGAAGGTACATACTGCCATGTCGTAGAGCCAATTCTACCAAGCATCTTGTTGCCAAGCAGCTGGAGCTAGTAACGCCATAAGTCACTGTATTGAGCTGTTAACATGAAAGAGGATCGTTGAGGTTTTCTTTCCACAAAATTAATTGTGAGTGTGTAAAGGCAGGGTCTATCAATACCTGTCTATACATTTGTTTATTGTCCGCCACAGCTACATACTTGTATGTATGAAATAATAGGAAAATGTCAAAAAGTTCTTTCTGTACAAAAGGACCTGCATATAATATGTCATTGAGACTCAAATTCAAATGCGTTTATGCACTGCCGTCGAAGAAAACGCGAAGTTTTGTTGTCACACTGTCCTCTTTCATAACGGCATGATGAGGCGAAAAATAGCAAGAGTCTGAAGGCTTTCCCAGCCCAAATAGATCCATTTTTTTGCATGTCTTAAGGTCAAGTATTCATTATTGAACTCAATGTATTTATTTTTTAAATCTTCGTTACTAGAACATTTTTTGCACAAAACGTTAAGTCTTTGCAGCGCTATATTGAATCAGTTTCCTAGCCTAACCTCTTCCATAGGTATTTTTACAGGAAGGCTAACTTAAAATCTATTCTCATTAATTTAGACAGATTTTTAAAATCAATTTCACATACATCCGTTTCTATACCTTTTTTGGATTTCAGAAATGTGTTGGTCGTACCAAAATTTTTGTAAGAGGGAGTCCACTTGGTTGTACTCATTTATGGCATGTATGACTACATTATTTGTAACGCCTTGTGATGTAAGACAGACATTGTTCTTTTGTATGTTCCCAGATACTATCTATCCATACCTTGTAGCCAATAAAAATATGTCCCTGAATATAGTTATATTGTCTGGCAGCAAAATTTTAAAAAATATGTTGGCTGAAACCAGATACTGTATTTCGCCGGGAACACTAAATTCATCCTCGGCTAATTTGACTGAGGAAGGAATATTGATACCCCGAAGATCACATTTTGTCTGAGGTAACGTTGTCTACCACTGAAAACAGTGCATTGCAGCTGAAATTATCGTATCTCGAGTGTAATGATAAATTGACAGCTTTAGTGATTGGCTTTTGACCTTGACCAATCACTGTGACATTCGCATCATAATTGAATGAAGGAATCTTCAATTTATTTGATAAATTTGTCTTTATGAGAAAAATTTGGATGTCACTGTAAACCAAACCTCTAGCTATGACATAGAACCCGTCTTGAGCCTTGAAGTAAACCTTTATTGTTGGTAACAAAACCATAGAATTGCTCTGTTCACTACTACTAGAATTGGAAAAATTGCAAACATTTTTTCCAAAGTGCAATAAAGAGTTATGCTCTTCACTTTTGCATACTGAGAACTTGAAGTGGTATTTACATTTATTAGCATGATAATTCAAATAGATTTTACACACATTTTTTTATGAGCAAATTCAGTACGCTCATGTGCACTCAGTGCTTTATATTCATTACAATTAAGCAATTTGTGATCTGGTTTGTTACAAAATTTGCAGGTTTCTGTGCTATCACTAACAATGACCATGTTCACAAATTTTGCATTAGATTTGGATGACTAACCAGCTAATAATTGTGTCTTTTCAAAACTAATTGCCCGTCTTTCTAAAAAATTTAACAAATCCTCTGTTGTATGTAATTTTGTAGCATCTCGATCAGACTGATAAACTCTGGAAGTCAAAGGGTCAAGTTTTTGCAGAAGGTTAGGTATAATGAGCATATGCAATGTTGAATTAGCTGCCCCAAGATATGTAGATCCTCCAAATATTGCCTTACTATAGATACAAAGTGTCTAAGTTCGGATGATGTCCTTTTTGAAATTGCCTGGTAATCCAATAACGAATTTATATGATGAGTAATTACTGAGCATTTGTTGTCGTATCTTTTATCTAAAAGATCTAAAGCTTGCTTATAGGATTCCTTCGTTAATGGTAAACAATATATTAATGAAAAAGAATCACCTTTAAGATACCTCTCAAGATAGAACAAGTTTTGCACTGCTGGTAATGAAGAATCTTGATCAACAACAGTTTTAAATATGTCCCGGAAAGGTTCGTAGTTAGTAATGCTGCCATCGAATGGTGTAATATCTAGGATGAGTCTTGTCTGAAGTTCCATTATTGGATTTCGTTTTTTGCCAAATTCGCCTAATGTCCGTCATAATTCTAAAAAACCTATCTTTGCTTTCTTCCTCTGAGCCAGGTTCATCATCGTTTATGATTAATGAGTCGAGACACAACTGCTTACCAATCCTTTTTGTAACTCTTCTTTACGGACATCTATGCCTTCAGTATCTATTAGCACTTGGGCCTTTTGCTCGTTTATGAAGGTTTGCGTACGTGTTAACAGCGATTAAAACGATCCTATTGTCTTTCTAATTCGCTTTGACTCGTCTTCCTTTGGCGGCATCGTAAATTTTATCGAAACCCTCAATGCAAACCGTTAGAACTTCGCTGAAATATACGCAAAAAAATACAATCAGTTCTTTTTTCTTATTTATCGGAACTGGCTTCAAATTCGCTAGGGATGGGCAAAAATGGAGGAGATGACATAATTGAATGGAATGACTCGTTCGGAAAATTTTACGCTTGATCAATATTTTTCATTTACTTACCATTGAGGGCGTCTTCCGTTGAAATATTACTAATTCCGATTTGCCTCTTTCCTTTCACATGTTGTCTCACGCACTCCCCAGGCGATACATTAGGCACACTCCCAAAATGGTATGAAATCGGACGGAACCAACAAACACTATTATTTTTTCAGGTACACTGTATGTCTACTTCGTCACGGCACCAAATTTGATGTTACAAAGAACATACAAAATAAACGGTCTTAAAGATTAAAACTAACTTTTTCGCATCTGTGACCCTGAACAATATTCTATCATAAAATTGTCACTTGTACACACTTCGGAGGATGTATCGTGTTAATATACCGAAATTTCTCCAATAGTAACCAAAATGCACTATATCTGGGTTTATAGGACCCGCTGTACTCGCTATAGTAAGCTGAAAATCAATAGGGTACTTCTGTGAGACACCTTGAAAAATATCCAATTATATAATTGGCCACTTGTATACACTCCGGAGGCAGTATAGTACTAAACCCGAAATTTCTCCAAAAAAGACAAAAATGTGGCACTTCAGATACCATAGCACCCGTTGTACCAGCTCTTGTGAGCTAAGAATCAATAAGGTTCATCTATAAGACGCCCGGAACAATATTCAATCATAAAATGGATTACTTTTATACACGCTGGAGGGCTGTATCGTTCTAACAAACTGAAAATTCTCCAAAAATTACAAAAATTTGGTACCTCAAGGACCATAGCCTTCGTGCAGCTTTAGTAAGCTGAATCTCAATAGGGTTCATCTTTGAGATGCCCTGAATAATATCCAATCATAAAATTGGTCACCTGTATATACTTCGGAGGCTGTATCGTGCTAACAAACTGAAATTTCTCGAAAAATTACAAAAATGTCGTACTCAAAGTACTATAGCACCTGTTGTACTGGCTCCGGTGGGCTGAAAACCAATAGGGTTCATCTGTGAAATGGTCTTAATATTATTCAATAATAAAATTGGTGACTTTTTATACCCCGGAGGCTGTATCGTGTTAACAAACTGAAATTTCTCAAAAAATGGCAAAAATGTCGTACTTCAAGTACCATAGCATCCGTTGTACTGGCTATTGTGAGCTGAAAATCAATAGGGTTCTTCTGTGAGATGTCCTGAACAATATTCAATCATAAAATTGGTTTTGTTGCAGTCCGGAGGCTTTATCGTGCTAACAAGACATGTAACGAAAAGTGGCCGACGACAACGCTGACGACGATATACACACAGGATTTTTTCTCTAAAAACCATTTTTTCGTGTTGTTCTTGATGAAAATTCCAACTTTCTTGTGGTAAACCAATATTTTTATCGCATCTTAGTTAGGTTGGGCGGAAAAGTAAAACTATTAATTTCAGTTTAGAAAGGTTTATTGCTCGCACAATTTACAATGATTGCGAGAGAAGTTATTTGACGTTCATTTTTTTTTCTTAACTGCTAATATTGCTTGACATCATTATATATTTTTTAAACAGTAACTGTGAGGGCATACTTATAATTGAGCCATTTATTTACGTTTATGTTCATAATTTGTAATGACATTTTTGATAAAATGCATTTTTTAGAATTACGTAATATAGTATGTGATAAATATTGTGGATCATAATATAAAACGTGCATTTGCTTGAAACATACACCCTCCATTTTATTGATCTTATTTTCTTGAATATATTGAATTTGTACCAATGTAGCTATAAGTTTAACAACATTTGTACCAAACTCTTTCACTCCTTCTTGTTTTTCTACTTCTTCTGCTTCCATTCTTGACCCAGAAAACAACAAACAAACAGACAAAACATTCTGTTGAAAATATTTCATCGTTTTTCGAGTTTAATTAAATTAAATTGGCCACGTCCTTGTGTTCTTAGACGGTATATTTTTTACGTATTGTTGTATCAATTCAAAGTTCAAAGCAACATAATATGAATTATTAATTGGTTCTTTTAGACGTAAATCAATCGTTCCGATATATATTGTATTCTAATTTCAATGTAATTTTAATACAAACTTTTGTTCCTAAATACTTCATACTAATAAATTTCGTCGTTAACCCTGGAGTAGTAGCGCCTGATAATCTAACAACACTAATCGCGCGGAGTCTGTGAGACTCCGTAACCGAAAAGGTCCTCTTTTAAATTGTTATTCAATTTTTTTTAAAATTAATTGAAAAAAACACCAGGACACGTAAACAAAACTTTATTCAAGTATAATGAACAAAATAAAAACAAAACTCTTTGTATATATAAAAATACCTCATAACGAATGAGTCTACGACCTAACAAAAACTCAAGCAATTAACTGAAATCAAACAAAACTAAAATTACTTTATGAGGAAAAATATGTTCCAAGACTCACGCTTCTGCAAAAGAAAAGCAAAAAAATGCTATTTGTTCCAGGTACACTCTCCGTTTCAAATCATCTCTTGGATCGGGGTAATTGGAGACATGAATAACTTCACTGTTCACTTCAGAGATATTTAATAAAGAGAAGAAAATCACCATGGGCCAGCGCCTGCCAATTCATGCTACATCATATAGTGAACAAAGCTGGTCCACAGAATCCACACCCCCTTTTGTGCCATTGTAAAACGTTATCATTTCGGGTTTATTTTTATCACCAGTATCAGGGTCAATTAAGTCACTGTTGTGTAAACTGGAAATCACAAAAACATTTTTTCCTTTTTTCGGAACGTAAGACACAATTGTCATATGCTCTCCAAATCCGAACATGCTTGAGTTTATTGGACAATGTTTCACTACAGTAAATTTCTTAGGTATTTGCTTCTTATTCTCCCGAATCGTTCCAACCAGTGTAAGTTTATGATCGTGTAGCAATTTTTCGACCAAGAGCACCGAGGTAAACCAATTTTCTGTGGTAAGATTTCTTGACGTTTTGGAAATAGGCGATACAAGACGTTCAACAATACTCATAGCGTCATTGTTTGTTTTAAGCGGACCTTCAGGCTGTTGTCCAACATATACTTCTAGATTCAACGTGTAAAACATCTTGGAATCGACCAACGAAAAAAGTTTCAGACCATATTTGTTTGGTTTTGAAGGTATGTACTGTCGATAGCCGTATCTGCCACGGAAACCTAGTAGCATTTCATCTATAGTTGCATTTTGTGAGATGGAATAATGCTTTTGACGGTTACTCACAAACATATCAAAAACTTCTCGGACTGATACCAGTTTATCTATTTTCTCCCTCTCTTCCCTCGTAGCCGGGTCGTCAAAACGAAAACACCTCAAAAGAAAAAGAAACCGTTGTTTCCTCATTGTGAGCCAGAATAGGTCCACTACGGTTACCTTTCTGTCCCATATTTCATCAACACTTAACTTGGAACTTCTTAGCAACCCTGACAAATCAAGCAAACCAATCAGGTCTTTGATTTCAGTTTTATCTGTTTCTTTGCAGTCTCGATCTCTTTTGTAGTTCTGCATTTTCATTGCTATGTAGATATTTGTATGTTCTACAATAATATCGATAATTTTGTCATTCACAAAAAGGTTCCAGCATTCGATCGATTTGCTTTTTTTGCTTCACCTTTTGTACCAGGAAGTTGGCTTAATATGTTCCAGGATCAAGTTTTCACTACCTGATTCGAAATATGTTTTTCCCATTTTGTTTTATGGGCTTTGCCGAGATAGAAAGCAACTCTTGGCATTTTTAATGGTGGTGTAGTGAGATCATAGTCATCGGAATAAGAGCTATTTTATTGGACGGTATCGCTGTTATCAGATCTACATTCCACGACATCATCCTCTACATCTGATTCATCATCAATTGGCGCCTCGTCAGTGTCAACTTCCTCCCATAGGCGCAACAATCTTTGCCTTTTTTTTCATTGTCCATTTTTGTCTATAAATAACTGATTTCAAAGTCTGGTCGCAATAAATATCAAAATGATTAAATTATCACAGAAAAAAATACAACACAACTGGTCGCGCGGAGTCTAGGAGACTCCGATCACATTTGATATAAAACGACTTGCACAACCGCCCAAAAACACCCAATTTATTCAACTACGCCGTAATTCAAGAAGCTATGTGGACGCACCAAGCTCTCAGCGGCAAAATGCGTAAATAGCCGAACAATTCCGGAACGCGGAGTCTGTCAGACCTAACGCGACTACTCCAGAGTTAAATATAACGAGAAATAGTTTTATATTTCCACTTCATATTCGTTTCAACAAAGGAGAACGGTAGTTGTCATAATTATTGCGTATTTTTTTGCAGCAATGCAAATATCTTCACGTAATGGTAAACAATAAAAGGGAAAGGAAAACGAAGATGGAAGAAATGATACTAGTAACAAACCGAGCGTACCAAACAAATAAAAATTAATACCGAAGCAATATATTGAATAAACGATCAAAGTTGAACATTGTTACGCGTTGAAAGTAACCTGTCCTTAAAAATATTTGTTAACCAGTTACTTACCAGATCATGCCTCTTCAATAGAAATTAATATATTTGAGTCAGTAGATAATCGAAAACACTAATTCTGGTGTGCTTTTGTCTAGAGCCGTTTTTCTAACTGGTGTGGTCAGCTTTCATTCTCTGAAACATAAAAATGAATTTAATTAAAATAAGGAAAATTAATATAAACAAAACCAATTAACTGTGAACACTTACGAGCATACAGATTAAAACAACCAGATAAATCCCATTACGCAAAACATCTACCTGACACCAACCATTCATTGACTCCTAACACAGAACTACAAGTACTACATATTTGTGATAAGAAACAACAACTGGATTTCTTCGAAGAGTTGGAAATTAGAAGACCTTTAAGAAACCCACAATATGAAGTCGTCAATGAACAGATAAATATAGGGAGCTCTCCACTATTAAACTGTCTTCTTAAGTGATAATTGTAAAGATCAGCAAATATAGTTATCCTGGTTTTTTATATCATTGCCAAGTTATACTGATCTTAATTGGAAAAATGGTATCGAGGATATCATCATAGGGCTAATAATAGCTAAGCTTCAATATTTGTAATATCACATCTTCTTCTTTTTTCCATTAACATATATTAAGTCAATCACAAGGTAGGTCACTTCTTGGTCTAGCCAAAAATAACTACTAAACATCAGGTAGGCATCAAATGAAATGCAACTTCTGTCATTCTAACGATGATATTCAGTTATCGGAACAATTATCAATTTTTTAGAATTTCCAACATTTTTCATTATATTGTGAAATTTTGTTAGTTATGAGAGAGATTGTCTTCTTTTCTTGGAATGAAATATTGACATCTAGACGTGCTCGAAATTTTGCAGATTTTTTACAAGAAAAACTAAACTTTTTATTGAAAAAATGATAACTGTGTGAAACAGAACCGTTAATCTCGTGAAAGGGTATCAATTTTCATGGAAATTGTGTTTGTCGGGCTCCCTGTATGACCGCTTTCTTTGAAGCCCACTTTTTAAAGACACTCTTCAACGGAGACATCTTAGGTTTAGTTATTGTTTTAGTTCTAGTTGTGGGATTATCTTTAATCTTAGACTTTGAGTCTTGCATTCTATTACTTATCACCTTTAGAAATATATAGAAAGCTACCTACCACTAAAATTTGGAGGCTCCTCTACCACTACCACTGTAATAGAGACTCCTAAAAGACTAATGTATTGATTAGGAGAAGTAGTAAAAGCAATGAAAATACTGTAAAAATACAAAGCCGTATAATATGGAGATAGTTACCCTTACCTGTAGCAGATTTCAAATACGAGGGAGGTGTAGGAAGGACACCCTGATTAAACAGCTAAGTTTAGTTGTAAGGATAGCAGATCTAGAAATGCTTTTATTCGATGCGATGCGCATTGAATTAAGCGCTTACTTGCTCAAATTTCTATGAACTATTTAGTCTTTCATTAACTGTGGTATAGTTCTTCCTGCTACTGAAAGTCTGGTGTTATTGACTACTAGGATTTCTTTAATATCTGAAGAAACTCCATTTTTCAACCAATCTTCTCTCATAGTCATGTTCATTGAGGCTCCTCAATCAATTTTAATATCAACTGTCTCGACCCTTACTTCGTGGAATCTACTCATATCAGTATTTTAAATGGAACTCAATGTTTTTAGCTAATTTCACCATATAATAAAAAATATTGAAAATTCTAAAAAAATGACAATTGTTTCGATAACTAAATATCAACGTCAGAATGATAGAAGTTACATACCATTTGATGCATGCCTGATGTTTAGTAGTTATTTTTGGCTAGACCAAGAAGGGATGACCTTGTGATAGACCTAATATATTATTGTTTTAAATAAAACTCACGGTTTCTAGTTAATACCACAATATGATAAAAAATGTAGAAAATTCTAAAAAATTGACAATTGTTTAGATAAATCAATATCATCGTGATTTATTATATGTTAATGGAAAAAAGAAGAAGATGTGATATTACAAATATTGAAGCTTAGATATTATCAGCCCTATGGTGATATCCTGGATATCATTTTTCTAATTAAGATCAGTATAACTGTGCAATGATATAGAAAACCAGGAAAACTATATCTGCTGTTCTTCACAATTATCACTCAAGAAAACAGTTTAATAGTGGAGAACTCCCTAGATCTATCTATTCATTGACGACATCGTATTGTGGGTTTCTTAAGTGTCTTCTAATTTCCAACTCTTCAAGGAAATCCAGTTCTTGTTTCTTATCACAAATATGTAGTACTCCTAGTTCTGTGTTAGGTGTCAATGAATGGTTGGTGTCAAGTAGATGTTTTGCGTAATGAGATTTATCTGGTTGTTTTGATCTGTATGCTCGTAAGTGTTCATTGTATCGGATTTCAAAATTTCTAAGGGCCTGACCCAAATAGACAGCATTACATTCTGGACATTTGAGTTTATATATACCTGATTTCTTGAATGTTGTTATTTTTGTTTTAACATTTAACAATTCTGTACTTACGTTATTTTCTGTTTTAAAAGAAATTGTTGTATTCGTTGCTAAATATATTATCTTCGAAATATTATTAGAAATATTTCCTGCATATGTGATGGTTTTATAAGTTTTTATTCATTCAGTTTGTTAAGGAAATATTAGTTGTAATGCCACTTTTTCCTCTTTTTTATTAATTAGCTTATTTATCATATGTAATGGATAACCGTTGGATGTTGCTATATCTCTAATTGTATGAATCTCTCTACCAAAATTACATTTGTTCATAGGAACTGAAAATGCTCTATGTATCATTGAATTATATGCCGCTAGTTTATGTGACATGGGGTGATTGAAACTATATGGGAATGTTACATCAGTGTGTGTAGGTTTTCGGTAAATTGAATAATCAAGTACATTATTCACTCTTTGAATTTTCAAATCAAGAAAATTGATTGAGTTATTTTCTTTAACTTCTAATGTAAATTTAATTTTTGGGTGTGAATTATTAATGTGGTTGAAAAATATATGTATATGTCGTTCACTACCCATAAAACAAGCTAATATGTCATCTACATATCCATACCAAAATAAAACATTCTTTGAAATATTACTTTCAAAGATTTTTCTTCCTAAACTGTCCATAAAAATGTTTGCCAAAATAGGTGATATAGGGCTTCCTATTGGTAAACCTTCTTATTGAACATATATGTTATTGCCATAAGTGAAATAATTCTGATCAATACATACATCAAATAAATTAAGTATATCTGATATTATCCCTGGATTACTATTTTTATCTTCTAGTAATTTTCTTACAAGTATTAGACATACTGTCGGAGGACTTTTAGTGAACATATTAGTAACGTTAAAGGAAATAAGCTCAGAGTTGTCTTGTAATTTGAATTCTTTTAATTTTTTGATTAGTTCTATTGAATTTCTAATTGAGTATTTACATGATAATCCGTAACTATTAAGTATGTTGGTAATCTTCTTTGCCAATATATTTTTAGGAGTATTAACATAATAAACTATAGGTCTAATTGGTTTCGTTTTTCTATGTAATTTAACGGTTCCATATAATTGTGGACAATGAGTATTCTTATTTTTCATCCAGTAGAATATGACTGTTTAGATGACAAAATCAGAGAAAATGTCAGCACGATGAAGCACAAGAAATTTAAGAAACAAGAACAAAAGCTACATAAACTTGAACAAACACAACATAGAATGCAATACTCTAAACATCATGAAACTGTACGTACCTACATACCAACACACTTTGCACCACGATTGGAAAACCTTTCAGACACTGATTTTACAGATAGTAAAATAGAATTTTTAAATAAAGGTTTAAAGTACAGCATACCACCAAAATTGATGAATAATATTTAACAAATTATAGCTACAGAGTCAGAAATAGCTTTAAAATCTAATTCAAATAATTTTCGTTATGAGAAACTGAAAATTGCCAATTTAATCAAAAATATTGAACCTTCAAAAGTTGAACGTCAAACAAAATCTGATAACGGGAACACAACTGTCATATTGACAACTGAAAATTATAATTAAAAAATATTTAACTTTATAGAATCTAGCGATGTAAAAGTTCTTAGAGCAGACACAACTAAGAAGTTTTCCAATAATGTAAGGGATTTTGTTAATAATTCAAATTATCTTTCAAGTGATTACGAAAAGAGGTCCATGATAATTAAGAATCCTCATTGTCCACAATTATATGGAACCGTTAAATTACACCAAATAACGAAACCAATTAGACCTGTAGTTCCTTTTGTTAATACTCCTAATAATATATTGGCAAATGAGCTTAACAATATACTTAATAGTTACGGATATGCATCTAAATACTCAATTAGAAATTCAATAGATCTAATCAGAAAATCAGAAGCATTCAAATTACAAGATAACTCTAAGCTTATTTCATTTGACGTTACTAATAAGTTCACGAAAATTCCTCCGAAAGAATGTCTACTATTAGAAGTTGAAAAGATTAATCAAGGAATAAAATTAGATATACTTAATTTATTTGATGTAAGTATTAATCAGAATTATATCACTTCTGACAATAACATATATATTCAAATTGAAGGTTCACCAATGGGAAGCCCTATATCACCTGTTTTGGCAAACGTTTTCATGGACAGTTTAGAAAGAAAAATCTTTGAAAGTAATATTTCAAAAAATGTTTTATTTCGGTATAGATATGTAGATGACATATTTAGCTTGTTTTATAGGTAGTGAACGACAATTAGATATATTTTTCAACCACATTAATAATTTACACCCAAAAATAGAATTTACATTAGAAGTTGAAGGAAATAACTCAATACATTTTCTTGCTTTGAAAATTCAAAGTTTAAATAATGTACTTGATTATTGAATTCACCGAAAACCAACACACAGAGATGTGACAATTCCATATAATTCCTATCACCCCATGGCATATAAACTAGCGGCATATAATTCAATGATACATACAGCATTCCCAGTTCCTATGAACAAATGTGATTTTGATAGAGAGATTAATACAATTAGACAAATAGCAACATCCAACGGTTGTCCATTAGATTTGATAAATAAGCTGATTAGTAAAAAAGAGGAAAAAGTGGCATTACAACTAATAGTTCCTAAACAAAGAAGAAATAAAAACCTATGAAATCATCACATATGCAGGAAATATTTCTAATAATATTTCAAAGATAATATCTTCAGCAACGATTACAACAATTTCTTTTAAAACAGAAAGTAACGTAAGTACAAAATTATTAAATGCTAAAACAAAAATACCAACATTAAAGAAATCAGGTATATATAAACTCGAATGTCCAGAATGTAATGCTGTCTATTTGGGTCAGACCCTTAGAAATTTTGAAATCCGATACAGTGAATACTCACGAGCATACAGTTTAAAACAACCAGATAAATCCCATTACGCAAAACATCTATTTAACACCAAGCATTCATTGACAGCTAACAGAGAACTAGAAGTACTACATATTTGTGATAAGAAACAAGAACTGGATTTCCTTGAAGAGCTGGAAATTAGAAGACACTTAAGAAACCCATGAAGTCGTCAATGAACAGATAAATCTGGGGAGTTATCCACTATTAAACTGTCTTCTTAAGTGATAATTGTAAAGATCAGCAAATATAGTTATCCTAGTTTTTTATATCATTGCACAGTTATACTGATCTTAATTGGGGAAATGATATCCAGGATATCACCATAGGGCTAATAAATTCTATGCTTCAATATTTTTAATATCACATCTTCTTCTTTTTTCTATGAACATATAATAAATCAATCACACTCCTTGGTCTAGCAAAAAATAACTACCATAGATCAGGTAGGCATCAAATGAACTGTAACTTCTGTCATTCTGACGATGATATCCAGTTATCGAAACAATTGTCAATTTTTATTAAATTGTGGAATTAGCTAGAAACATTGAGTTTAATTTAAAACACTAATTTTAATATTGTTAAAAATTCTGTACAGAATCCAGCTTGCAAATTTCTGGTGGATTGGGGTTCTTATTTTTCATTTTTCTTTAATGCTTTACACTTTGGAGCTTTGTGACCATATTTGTTACAACGGAAGCAACGAGACTTAGTTTGATAAAGTCGTCTGTGATCTTCCAGCCAGATCTTTCTATACCCATGATCATAGGCCTGTAGTCATCTGGTAATCCAGCAATTAATAAAGTTCCAATCCATGCTTCACTTACAGAAAAATTAATACCAACAAGTTTATGTGCAGTACCAATGATTTTATTAACGTATTCGTTGAATGATTCACAACTTTCCAGACGTAAAGTGGTAAGAGTTCTGAGAAGTCCTACTCTACGAGTCAAACCACTATTTTGAAAGTCAACTTCAAGGCATCCCATGCATCTTTAGCGGTTTTTGCATATTGTATGTGGACGTAAATTATGGAATCAACCAAAACAATAATTTTTGATCTAGCTTTGGTAATTTCCCTGTTATCTGTTTCAGTACTTAAGACAGCATCGCATAACTCTTCATGCTCTAGATAAGTCTGTAGAGCAAACTGCCATGTTGAATAATTTTCACGTCCTTTTAATTTCTCTTTGGCAAGCAAGGCCTTTTATAAAGACATTTTCTTTTTTGAGCACCTGACAAGACAAGATATGTTTTCCGGTCACAATACAAGTAGTAATATTAACTACTACAGTGAACTAAACTGTTTATCCAATTTAGTGTAATTATTTTCTATGTATTAATGTATCTTTTTATGTATTATTGTAGCTATCTTTATTGAATAAGTATTATCATTATTATTACTATTATCACGTGTATGATCCGTCTGGCGTTCTCAGCGACATTGTGGATTAGTTACCCCATTTGCCATGACCTTTTGTAGTCTGGCCGCTGTGTGCGTGGAAGTGATATTTTCTCAAAAGACTTGAAAATTAGGTCTTTTGGCCTTCCTAATCTCTTTATTGTACTGAGCAAGCTTCTCAGTGTACCCCTGCCAATTACCGTCACGTTTGGCTCTATTAAAGAGCCGACGGACCTCTTCTCTGAGGTTTGACAGGTTCTCATTCCACCAAAGAGCATACTTTTCTAAACAAGCTTTTGACAGGTGGCAACTGGAACGAGAAGCTTCCATTATTGCCTCACTGATCTGTTCGACTCTTTGTTACAGGTCGTAGTGCGGGTGATTTACCCCATTCACTTCGACTTGTTATAAATTGTCCTTCAGATTGTTTTGTAAAGAGATCAATCAGTATTGCTAGGATTTTGGATTGTAGGAATCGATTTAGTATCTCCCTCTATCCTAAATTCGATGATACTATGGACGGAAAGTGATGGCTCGCTCATCCCCCTCCAATCTTTAACAATTTTTCCTAACAGCAACAATATTAATTGTTACGTCCAGAACCTCTTATCTTGTAGTCGTGACAAAAGGGGGATTTGTCCCCACGTTTAAGGTATGAAGTTATTTGCTAAGATATATATTAATAAACACTCACCTTTTGCGTTGTTGTTAATGCTTCTCGACACGGTATTGTGTGCGTTGGCATCACAACCAATTATAATTGGCAGCCGTCTGTTATTGCAGTGTCTCATCCTCTGACACACTTACATTGGAATTATCTTCCCAAAATACATTGAACATTCAGTGGATATAGATAAAGAATCCCTTTAGCAAGTCTCAGCCAGGTGTTTCACATATTTACATCGCTGGGTACTCTAATACACTACTTTTCTGGAATATTGATAGATGTATTTTCACATTCTGGAGACATACAATAATGATAATTGATATATTTATCATCTAATACATAAAAATTCACAGTTAATTATTGAAAATTCGTATTTGTTTCACTAACAGTTATGTCAGAGGTTTGTTAACAAGTTATGTGACAGCACGACAGAACTAATCGCTAACAGCGTTTTTGACTGGCCATGAAAAGTTTAATTAAAAATTCAATATTTTTAGTTTTTCAAGCATCAAAAACAAAAAATAACTTTTTTTGTGGTCTATTAGGATAATTACTGAAAATTTATGATCTTTTCAGAAAATTGTCAACATATTCTAACTGTGTATTCAACTAGGAAAATTTCATCGTTTTCTGTGAACGAATATTGTACTTACAAACTTCGAGACGAATAAAAAAATCTAGATAAGTATTCTTATAAATATTTCTTTCTTCATTTTGTAGGAATATGTACGTCTCAAGATATGGACATATTCTTCAAACATATGAACAACGCAAGATATGTTCGAGAACTCGATTTCGCTAGATTCCACTTTTATTATATCACAGGAATGTACTCCGAAATAAAGAAAAATAAGGGACACGTTTTACAAACTGCATCAAATATACGTTATAGAAGGACTATACCGTGGTTCAATACCTATAAAGTTACAACAAAGGTGAGTAATATAGTGCGTCCGTAGAATAACGCATACATTTTTTTTATTGAAAAAGAACCGCGTCAACCATAAAAGGTTATTGGCGGCGGGACAATTGTGAAAAAAGTCTTAAACTAAGTTTACAAAACAATTAACCACTATATTAATTTGTACATATTAGTCAATTTTAAAAACTTAATCATTTTGTCACTGTTGCCATAATCCAGCCCTCTTCTCATTTCACATGGAAGTTCACTTCCTAGTCGTTCCTGATGGTAGAGTGGATATTCGACAATAATATGTTCTACTGTCAAAGGAGTATCGTATTGTTGCTCTTTCTTCAATTGGTACTCGTGGGTTAACTTGTTGTGTCCTATTCTCATGCGATGCTGTATCACTCGATCCCGTCGTCTTTGTAACATTTTCTCTTTTGGTAGTAGATTTGGGTTTACACGTTGGAGTTTATTGTCTTTAAGTTTTTCTGATCTTTTTTGCCATATTTTCGTCAAATGTTGCTTAATACAGCTTCTGATGTCGAAATGTAGAATTCTAGGGGCTCCATTATCTATTCTGTTGATACTGCAGGAATCTTTAGCTTCCCGATCAGCTTTCTCATTTCCCATTATATCGACGTGGGATGGAATCCACATGAACTCGACTTGTTTATTCATATTGTGGAGTGCTTCAAGGTCGGTTTTAATTTGGCACAACATTGGGTGGTTTGGGTATACTATCAATATTCCCTGTGTTGCATTTAAAAGCCACTACCAAATATACACAGATGTATCAAAAACATATCAAAAGTAAGCAGGAGGCGCAGCTTTCGTCGACGGAACATCCACCTATCAGTTTCAGCTACCCAAGGAGTACTAATCAGAGGTAGTCATTTTCACTGATTCCTTAAGCTTGTTTTTGATCTCTTGAAAATTTTGTAAAATCAGGGGGAACGGGGTATTGGATTTAGGGTATAGTAGAAGATTTGTATTGCATAAAGGGAGGATAATTAAGTTTGTTTGATATAATTTCCGGGAAATAGAAATCTATAATTCGTTTACTAAATGATGCGAGCGGATTTGGTTTTTGGACGAAAATCAAATGAAAATTATCGGAGAAAGTATATGAATAAGTAGGATTATTAGGATTGGCTCCGATTTTAGCTGCGTATTGTAGACTCAGTTTGTGCCTTCTGATTGTAAGAGGAGGCTCGTTAGCTTCCGCATAGAGGCTTTCCACTGGACCGATTCTCTAAGCTCCGAGTACAAGCCTTAATACAGTGTTTTGTATAACGCCCCGTTGCTTCAGTAGGCAACCTTTGACTGAAGAGTACACTATCGTACCAATAATCTAGCTTGCTTCGAATTTGTGTTTTATATACAATTAGTAATTGTGTGCTATCGGCTCCCCAATTATCATTTGCTAATACTTTAATAGTGTTCATATTTTGCATGTATGATTTTTTAAGTAGTTGAATGTGGCTGTTCCAAGTGAGTTTTGAATCGAGTATCATTCCCAGGAATCTGTGTTCTCTTACATACTGTAAATTATCTTCGTGTAATGTCAACTTGGGCAGATTTATTTGGTTTTTAACTAAAAAACACATTGCTTTAGTCTTGTTTGTAGGAAAACGTAAGCCTGTTTTTTCTGACCACTCTTCTAGAGACTAGATGGATTGTTGTATTATAGTTGCTGCCCTGTTGATATTTCTGTTACTAACATAGATGACAAGATCATCTGCGTATAAACCAGTTTGTACCGGATTATTAATATGGTCTACTATTTGATTATTTGCAACTAACTAAAGTGATGCACTGAGTCTTCATCCTTGGGGAGTTCCATTATCTTGACTATGGGAATTTGAAAGTTGATAATAACATCTAACTCTAAAATGTCTGTCATAGACAAAGTTCTCTACGAATGCCTGGAAGTTTCCATCAATACCCTACCGTTTCAATTCTAATAGGACATCATATTTCCATCAGTATCGTAGGCTTTCACTATATCGAAGAAAACAGCTAGCACTTACCGGTTACTCGCAAATGCTTCATCTATGGCAGATTCCAGTTTAACTTAGTTGTTCATTGTACTCCTGTTTTTTCTAAATTCGCTTTGTTGTTTACATATTAAATTGTTAGATTGGTTTAATATTTTTTCTAATAGCTTGCATATAGTGGATGTTAAAGAGATTGGTCGATAAAAATTCGGAACCGACTTATCGTTGTTTGATTTTAAAAGAGGAATTACGATTGCGCTTCTCCATGATTTAGGGAATTGCTTCGTACTGAATAGAAAATTGTACATGTCCAAAATGAATTGTTCAGCATTTTCTGGTAGATTCGTAAGGAAGCTATAGGGGATTTCGATATATATATATATGTTATAACGGAATTTGTAAGCACTATAGAGGGCGTATTTTTTGACAAATCGAAACCAAACTCGCTACAAAAATCGGTTAGGCCAAAATCTTGGACCAGTTCGTTCATGAGCCAAACCGGCCCAGTAAAAACGAAATGGCCTGTCAAATTTGAAAAATATCGTATTCCTTTTGTTTTTAATTTGACGTAAAAAAGTAACTGAGCTTTTTCATAGACCTCAACACGTTCTACAACTTCTGTTTTCAACATTTTTCTCTAAATCGTACATTAAAACATTTATTTAGGAAAATTCACAAATTTACCAGAATTTTTTTTATTCTTTTGTTTTTGATTTGATGCCAAAATGTTACTTTGGTTTTTTGTACATCTCATTGTACATACATTACATTTGTACATACATTACTTTTGTATCTAATTTTTTATTCTGGGTTTTATGCAAAAATGTTACTGAAATAAGCCTGTCCAATTGGTCCTGTGCCATAGGGATTTTTTTAATTTGATGTTGAAAACTGTCATAAATATCCAAGTACAAATCCGTCTTATTAATCTCATTTATCACTATATACCTGTACTCAACAAACTGTTTTGTTAAAATGAACGGGAGAGAATTGAAATTCCAATAATGATTGTCGTTGACAATTGGATGAGAACTAAACAAGTGGTATGCATATTATTCCATGAAATGCACTCAAATACTGAACGTATCTCTCAATCTACGGTAAGCAGAATAGAAAGGAAATACAGAAAATTAGGACACGTTAGGGATGCACCGAAGCAAGGTAGACTACACTTGAAGCAAATATTCAACGAGATGTAATCTTGTCGGTAGTACAGTGTACAGTGTGTCCTCAATTTATATATTTTGCAGGATTTACCGCAAACTAGAGGAGATAGATGAAAAGTGGTTAAGACATTATGAGTTAATTTTTTGTTAAAGTCCAATCAAATCTTCGATAGGTCTCTTCATTAGAGAGATACAGGGCGAGAGTTGAAAAGTGTCGAAAACGACAGGTTTCTAGAAATTCTTTATTAAGAAAAATAATAATAAAATATATAGCAACTTTTGATAGATATGTTGTGGAAGAGTTCAGTGGTGCACGAAATTTGTATTAGGGATCTCACTAAGGCAATTTAATACCACCTTATTTTTTTACCCTATTTTTTTTGACATATTGCGTTTCCATTCCGAATTCTCTTTCACCTGATATGCCATATAGCATATCTATTTTTAGTGGTTTGAACTACAGGGCAAATAAAATGTTTGCAATTGACATCAAGCTAAAGACACTTAGACATGAAACACCCAGTAACGCAATTTATCATTTTACTATGATAATCTAAACTATGACAGTTTTTTCGACAAGAATTAGAACAATCAACTTATTGAAATAGGAATTAATAACTTAAAAACATATTATTCTTACAAAAATATAGAAATTAAATTTTTGACGAGGAAAATTTGGCTGAGAGAGAGAGAAATACATTTTGGTTCCAACAAGACGGGCCACCTGTCCATAATGATGAATTCGTTGTAAATTATTAAACGGAAACATTTCGTAATCGGTTGATTATAACTTATGGTCGTGTTAGGTGGCCCCTTCGTTCACCAGAATTAAATCCCTCTGATTTTTTTATTTGAGGATTATAAAAAATCATGTGTGAAACAAGCTTTGACAGTAGGGACGAATCATTCAACAAGCTTTAAGAAAAGTAAAGCCGGTGCATATACTCAAGGGCGGATTCAAGGGGGTAGGCATGTGGCACGTTCAGAAGCAAGTATTCACAAAGCTTTCCTAGTTTTGCCGTAGCACATTTTCTAACAAGTTATGGCGTATTCCGCAATGAGTTTCTCTTGTTTTGAGATAAAAATCTGCCGACAGGCATAGTTAGGCTTCTATCTTATTTTCACATTTTCGCCTGCAAGTTTTTTTTCTGGCGTAGCTATGAAACTTGAAAAAGAATGCTTGTCCTTTCAGATGCTTGTCTTAAACTTAATCTTTCCTCAAGAATCATATGCACAGCTGCCTTCATTTGGCCCTTTGTGAAACATATTTTTCCCGATTTTCGTTGTCTTCTACGAGACCTAGTATTGAACCTAACATGGAAATAAAATGAGAAATATTAGATACTCTTACGTTGAAAAATTTTGTTCCACAATGAAACACCGTCTCGTTGTGGAACGAAAACAACTGTCTCATTGTGGAACTTTTTCTATATTGTTTTAAGAAGCTGGCAAAGATTTTTAGATTGTTTTGAACATCCCTAGTTTATACAGAATCCTAACCTAGAAATGCCCAAACAATTTCTGAATTTGAGATTTATCGAAAAACCACCGGATTTTATTCAATCGCCAATAGAATGGGACCGACAGCTGCTAATGATAATACCTATAAAGAGTAATCCTTCAACAATACCAGCTGAACTTCGCTAAAACCTAAGTCGCCACCTACGACCGTAGGAGTTGCCGCCAGCTCTCGCGGAGATGGGAGGGGTTCAAAATGGTGTTCAAATAAAAATAATGATCTTAGTAAGGGCGCAAGGTAAGTTTGCCCCGGGCAACTACCTGGTTTTCAGCCAACACCTTTAAACTTATCAATAGGTGCCAATATAAAAAGAATAAAAGTCGTGAATCTCTTAACTACGTTTATTCGACAGCAGCAGTAGTTAATAATGCATGTGAAATAACTAGAAGTCATGAGTGATAGTAAGAAATTGAAAAAAAATGAGCGATAACACTTACTATTAAGCGACTATGGAACCCAGACAATATTACACAAGAAGAAAATGGTAGCTGTTCCCAAATAGAAAGCATAAAATCGTAAGTCAAACAATACCAGTTCAGTCTATAAAAATTCGATAAAGCATCTACAAGCATGTACTTGATTTTACAGACTAATTATAAGTTATAAATTATTGGTTATAATTATAAATTATAGTTAAGAAAGATCAAGTAACTCTACAATTACGAAACTACTAACCAATTTACTACATGCTTTAAAAAAAAAAGAAACAATTTCGCTTAAGCTCAGGCGCATTTGCAAAATCTATGTTATCACCGGTATGTGGAGTAATATTTTAATTGATTAGAAAAGAAGTCCGTAACATCAATTCACACTTAACAATTAATAAAAGTATACACCGTAAAACGCTGGAATAATTAAACACATATGTTTATTTCTTAGAATTAAGAGTTTCTTTCGATAGTTTAGTTTAATCAAAAAAAGAATTGACCGTAATATGCTTGGTAATAAAAGAAAATAATGAAAACTTGCGTAATGATGATCCCTGACGAAGTACGCTACTGATTCTTCGTGTTCAACTTCCAATTTTTGGAACACCACTCCAAATAGTAGGAACTAGGTATGCCGAGAGGAACAGCCCCTTACATAAACCCTAAAGAAAATGTTTTATTGTATCACAGGTATTCAAAAGACAACAACAAAAATTATAATTCCCAGTTTGACAATTAGCTAGCACTTTATGCTACGCCATTAAAACCTAAATCTAGAATAATTATTTACTTATTATTTATCAATAACTGAAATGTTAAAATTATATCACAATTAATGTGAAACTTTCCTAATTTCTCCCAGTGTTTAAATCTAAGTATAAATGAAAATGAATTTCACTTAAAATCGAATTAAACTCTAATTAAACGTATGGATTGACCTTTTTCCTATTTTTAACTCAATAAAAATGTAAAAAGAAGGATAGGAAAAAAACGGATAACAGCAAAACATGTATTTGCTGTTGAAACGAAAGATATGAATAATAAACAATCACTTACCCTTATGCACGGGGTTATTTGTGTAAGACAATCTAAAGTGACTTCAATTACCAGGTCTGATATGACTGACAGAGACTACTATACTTCAAAGAGCGTTCGCTCCTTTAGAAACTCTATTTGTGATAAAAAAATAGAAAAATGAGCAGAACAATTTTTCTAGAGTTAGTAATAAACTTTATAGCCAAAGAAAAATAGTTTTGGTAGCAGGAAAAAATAATAAGCCAACCAAAACATACCTATTATGAACAGTTCTGATTCAAAATGGTGGTTGAAAAAGTAGATATCCAAAATCCCTTAAAACAGGTTTATAAGTCTGACACACCAAAAATATACAACTTATCGAAAACTACGATGGTCAGATTTATCGAACTGGTTTCAAAGTAATTCCCACGAATGGATGATTCTTCAAAATCAAAAGTTTGAAACCACAACGAGTGTTACACACCATCTACTCCCTGACTACCATTGAGAAAGCGTCACGGATGTGTGTCTTCAGCCCTCACGTGAAAGATTTGGTAGGTACTGCCTAGTATTATGCTTCGAGGTAGCTACAAGCGAGCTTCCAGTTTTAGTAGATCGATTCTACTAATTAGGTACCTTGGCCCAAGGTGGCATTGGATGTGCCAAATTTAATATTAGCATATAAGAATAAAGGTCAGATAGGTCATACGGAATGTCCCAAGGTAATTCATTTACGGAAATATCAGTTCTTACGTAGTAAGTATAGGAAAAATAAATGAATGATAATAATTAAATTACAATATTTATAAAAATTGAGGAAAATTTAATATTTGTTACCCAAGAAAGGTCTCGATTAAAAATAAACCGTGGCAAGAAGTATCGACTATAAAAAACATACGTCAATTTGAACTATGAAAGTCAATAAATATGCTTAAAATTTTCTAAATTTTGTAGAAATTGGTGGAGCTCACGCACAACAAAAAAATATTCGTGGCCATATTTTTTGAATTAAATTGACGGGAAGTTAAAAAAATGTTGGCGAATGACTCATTGTGGAATATGTCTCATTGTGGAACATGTCTCATTGTGGAACACTTTCCCCTAATCGAAACCTTACCTGCTATGAATAATATTGAAAAAATTTGTCTTTTTCTTCACAATAACCAAACCAATTAAAAATAAATACCTTTCTTCCTTCTTATTGTCGTTTTCAAATAATGATTTCGTATTTTTTTTAATATTGAGTTATCTCTATAATTTTCACCTGATAATGTCAGAGTTTTTCATTTTAAATGATTCAACCTTGTATAAAGTTTTTTTTCCTAAATTCCTTTAAATTTTTTTTGCCTCTTCAAAGTTTATTGATGTTCTCGATGCATAGCACCCGCTATGCTTCAATAACTTAAGGAGACGAATTTGTTACCACGTTAAGTAATTATTTAGAAGTCAGTGGAGAACAATTTGAATACTTACTCTGAATATTATTTGATTAGCTTTTGTTAAATTACACGTTTATTTTATATCAATTATTTTGTGAATTTTAAATTGGCGAAGCAACTGTTGCAGTTTAGTCCACCCTGTACCAATTCGAATCAATTCGTGATACATTTCTGGAATCCCATCAGCAAGAGAAATCTGCAAATTGTAGAAAGGGAGTTATTTAATTTTAAAAAATCCGTTGTTAACGTGATCGGTCAAATGTTATTCACATTCACCCTGTATCATAGATAATTCTTCAAAAATAGTAAATTAAAATTACCAATTCATGTGTTACTTTGTATGCTCACTGTATATACCGCTTACAAAGAATAGACTATTGAAATTGTAGAAATTTTATTTTCATTATTTACCCAAGGACAAAGGACAAAATGGTAATTTAAGCGATGTATTTATGTCAAAGTAAACATCGAATGTCTGTTATATTGAAATTTGAACTGCTCGTTAAGTGACATTTTATCGGTTTTGCATAATTACTTACAATTTAAAATTCAATTAAATGACGTTTGATAAAATAGTTGTACCTAATTATGGCATTAAATTATTCACATCATGTTCAGCTTTGACCTTTATATATATATATATATATATATATATATATATATATACTGTATAGGATTCAATAATCATTTATTATTTGAAAAATCATTAAACATGTATACCAACTCTTTCAAAGGGTAGGGTTCAAGTGCGCCATTCAAATTTACTCTAATTATTGGTTTGTGAAATTAAAATAAACAAAATTATGATTTCAGGATTTTTTTTAGAACATAGAAATTTACAAACAGAAAATGTGTACAGATATACTACAAAAAAATAAAACTACTATTACTATTGAACAATTAAAATCTTTTTTAAATAAAGGCCTTTTTTTTTAATTTAGAGATCTCTAATATAATATTTTAAAATGGTACCTTTTATTTACTAGGTTTGTATCCACTTCAAACTAATCTTCATTTGGACATTTGATAAGCTGAGGACAAAGTTCTGAACAGTTTATTTCGTCTTCGCCTTTTGGACAATTAATGATTCCGTCACATTTGTCTTTATACGGGTCGAAACATCTATCTATAGAAATATTACTGCAAGGGGTAGTTGATGAATTACAAATAGCACACCCCGTGAAATCAGAATGGTCTGTACAAACGAAATCTGCTGTTCTACAAATATTTGTGGAATTGTAACAACCAGATCAATCCAAACACATAAAAACACTGGGTTATTATATTTTAAAGTTACGGAGAGTTTGTTTCTTGAAGATAGTACAACAGGTTTGGGTAGTATGTCGTTACTGCACACGTTCAATTGAATATTGTCGGAGTTTCTAATTGACAAGCACGTGGAATTTCTTAAGAAGTTCAATTTTAATATTCTTAATGTAGTTATTGTATTTTCTGGTGAAGGTATTACCCAATTACATAAACTATTACTGTTTCTGTCAGATGATATATACTGTATGCTTCCTTGTAATTCGAACGAGGTCGTTTCTCCACAATAATCCGAAAAGTTTGCGTAAATTAGCACGTTCTTCTTGACGAGATCAATTATAATACGACTTTTCACTTTGACATTTTAAAAACCCACTGACTTTTTTGATTTCCATCATAATCTATCACGTTGCGGGTTGCTATCGAAACTTCTCTATATCGTATGAATTGTATAGATATTGTGTGATTAACGACGATTCACTGTTTATATTACCATGAAATTTTAAGCCGTATATGAAACATGAAAATGACATTTTTGTATTAGAAATTAGCATATAGAGATACAGATTTTTATACATATAAATATTAACATAACTTATTTACTATTTATTAAAATTCCTGAAATCCCTTGCATAAAATAACCTAATTACTAACTATATGAAAATTTAACGCGTTTCTTTTAAATTATTTTGAATTTCATTCTAATTTCAACGGATGCTTTTGAAATTACATCATGTACTGCATTATTAATTTTAATCTCTATTGTATCTGAATCAGATTTCAATATTTTCGATTCTGATGGTTCAAAGAGTATATCGTCTGTTTCAATTTTTTTGGTCAGATTTTCTTCAGTATTATAGTGAGGATTTTGTTCACTGTTTTTACTATCAGCATCTATAATTAATTTAGACATGTTTTTTTTCACAATTTATAAATATTCGTTAAAATGATGGCTAATAAAGTACAAGATTGAAAAAATCAATATGACTTATTTCAGTAATACTGTTAATCCTTATAAAATTGAATAGAACCAAATGAAAGTGCTTCAACTCCCCCCATTTATATTTTAATATATTCAAACTTATTTGATTATATTAAAATTTAAATCCTTTAATTTTTTAATAATCTCAATTCAATAAATATGTTTCTTTCTCATTTGAATGAAATATCTTAATCTAAATATTTACATAAATTTTGATTCATAATATCATCAATTTCTCCCCCCTATCCAATTTAAACTCCAAAACGTATATACATCTAACCTATTTAATTTGACTGCTGATGATACTGGAATACACTCTCAATATTAAATATCCCCCTTATTAACCCAGTATCTGGATGTGCCATATTATAGCTATTTTGAGCATTTTCATTTACCACTACGTATGGCCCTTCCAATGGTAATAATAACTTAGCACACATCTTATCTTTCCTTTTTGCAACTAGAAATAATTTAATTAAAACTAAATCTCCTTTCTGGAAAACCATTTTTCTTTTCACCTTCTTGTTTGCTCTTTTAATGTATCGTTCTGCTTGTTTTTGTAATTTGTTATTCACTTTGTCAAGAATTTCCAACATATGCATGTCTCGGCTCACTATCCATTTTCTCTCTGGTAGCTGACCTGTCATTAAAAAGATAAGACATTCTCCTATAATACCATGAGGTGTGTGATTAAGGAATTTATCCACTTGTTTTAAATTATTTTCCCACTGATCATGTTGCTGATGACATAATATTCTTAGATATTTTATTATTTCCTTAATATATCGTTCTGCTGATTTGTTGATGGCTTTCGTAAACTAATAAAACTTAATTTTATTTGAATCTCTCGGCATATCCTTCCAAATTTGTCACTTTCAAAGTACGTCGCAGGATCTAGAATGATAGTCTCAGGTTTCCCGAATTCTTCTATAATCTGCCATATTTCCAACTCTTTTTTATTCTACTCCGCCTAAACAACTTACATGAAACTGGATATGATTTTACTTTAACCTTTCTCAGTATTCTTCTCCTTTATTATATCCATATTTTAATTAAGCAACCCTTAGTTACTTCGAAATTCTTTTTGTATACATCTTTAACAATTCATTCATAAATTCATAATGTTCTTCTTCACAATCTGACCAATTACCATTACTTTTCACATCTTCTATTTATTCTATCTCACGCACATAATTATTCACCATTCTAATTTCTTTTTCATACAATCCTTCATATTTCATCATCAAACTCTTCACTTTCTCTTCATATTCCTTATTTCCACTCATTAACTCCAATTCTACCATAATTCCATTCCTCTTTATATTCCATAACTTCCTATTATCCTCTTCAATTGCCAATACTTCCATATTTACCTCCTTAAATTCAATTATTTTACCATTTAATTCTATCTATCTATTCAAAATCAATTATTTCCTTATATTTCATCAATACATCAATAACTATGTCTGTTTCTAACTTCTTCATCGACTATGCTTACATATCAACTTCTGTTTCATCCTTTAATTCAATCTTTTGTATCATATATTTGCTTAGTTCATATAACTTCCGTCCGTTTGTTCCTATAAATGTAATTATTTCATCCTGTACATCTATTTTGTTGCTTAATTTCATTTCTATTTTCTTTATCATTTCTTCTATCAAAGTTTCTAAAATCTCTTCTATTCTCACAATACTTGTTGTCATAAATTTTATCTCCATTTGTATATATTCGTTTTTCATTTCTGTAACTTCTATTTTCATTTCCATAATTCATATCAACATGTCTATCATTTATTCTATTATCAATCCATGTTTATATAATTTCTATTTAAATATATTTTTAAATATTACTTGTTAATCATAAACCTTTTATTTACACATCCTTTTTATATTCCTTCCTTACCATGTACAATTCCTTTTCGTTTCTAGATTTCGTTCCTATAATCCTGTCATATAATTCAATTTTATTTTCTTTTCCTAAACTTCGTCTTATTCTCTTCTCTTATTGTTTGACTCTATATCGGTTTCCTAAATTCGATTAAATTTTCCACTATATCCTTTTTAAAATCATTGTGCCATATTCGTTTCCTAGATTTCTTTAAATTTTCCACTATGTTCTTTTTAAATTCATTGCCCCATATCTCATTATCTTCATCATATATTCCTGTTTCTATACTTTCTTCCCAGAAATGCATTACAATTTGCATCTCAAATTCTTCCGTATCATTGAACTGATTTTTTATTATTTTCTTCTCCTCCCTAATCTCAATTCCTATTATTTCATTTCCAATTATATTAATAAAAACTCTGGGATCAATTATTTCCATATTTCTATCAAATTTCACTCTTATTTCGATACTTTCTGTATAAATTAACCGTCCGGCATTTTGTTTTGAGGTTTGTTCTATTTCTTCCATAGTATCCTTCAGTTTCCTATTCATCTCCTCCAGTTCCTTATTAAACTGTTTACCCATTGTTTCATTTCGTTTAACGCATGTACCTGTTTTTTCTTCTACTAAATCTTCTAAGTCATTGAATTTTTTTTTACTTTTTCTTGGTAGCTTTGCATTACTTCCTCTATTGTTTGTCCTTATAATTTAATGTATTCCAATTCTTTTGTTATATTTTCATTTTGTTTTGCAACTTCAGCCTGAATAGTTCCCGGTAAATTTTCATTTATACATTTCCCTAATTCATGAATTTCTTCCACCATATGTTTTTTTATCCCTTCTCTAATTCGGATCTCATTTTCTTGTATTTCTATACGCAAATGTTTATTTTGTTCAAACGTATCTTCCTTCACCTTATCTATCTGCTTCCTAAATTCTTCATTTTCCTCCCTAAGTTTCTTAATTTCCTTCAAACCTTCCATCTTCACCTCTTCTATTTTCTTTTCCATCCTGTTCATGTTTCCATTTAAATCATTCATGTTACCATTCATCTTGTCCATCTTCCAATTCAAATCTCCCCTCATATTATCTATCTTCCCATTCAAATCTCTCCTCATATAATCTATCTTCACATTCAAATCTCCCCTCATATTATCTATCTTCCCATTCAAATTAATTAAAAATTCCATTATTTGATCTCCTCTGCTTACACTATCCTGCCTGTCTTGTCTACTATTCTGCTGTTCCCTCGATTCTTCACTTTCTTTATCTATTAAGGTTTGTTCCTCTCCATCTAAATCTCCCATTCCACGTCTCCTTTCTTCTTGTTCCTCATCTGATCTGCCTTTCAAACCTATTTGTTTTCCGTCCCTAAGCATCATTCTCTTTGCCATTTTAATTGTATCTAATTCTAATGTTTTTAAACGAAAAAATTCTTAATTCACCACACGTTGGGCCGCCAAATTTGTATAGGATTCAATAATTATTTATTATTTGAAAAATCATTAAACATGTATACCAACTCTTTCAAAGGGTAGGGTTCAAGTGCGCCATTCAAATTTACTCTAATTATTGGTTTGTGAAATTAAAATGAACAAAATTATGATTTCAGGATTTTTTTTAAAACATAGAAATTTACAAACAGAAAATGTGTACAGATATACTACAAAAAAATAAAACTACTATTAGTATTGAACAATTAATTTTTTTTTTAAATAAAGGCCTTTTTTTAATTTAGAGATCTCTAATATAATATTTTGAAATGGTACCTTTTAGTTACTAGGTTTGTATCCACTTCAAACTAATCTTCATTTGGACATTTGATAAGCTGAGGACAAAGTTCTGAACAGTTTATTTCGTCTTCGCCTTTTGGACAATTAATGATTCCGTCACATTTGTCTTTATACGGGTCGAAACATCTATCTATAGAAATATTACTGCAAGGGGTAGTTGATGAATTACAAATAGCACACCCCGTGAAATCAGAATGGTCTGTACAAACGAAATCTGCTGTTCTACAAATATTTGTGGAATTGTAACAACCAGATCAATCCAAACACATAAAAACACTGGGTTATTATATTTTAAAGTTACGGAGAGTTTGTTTCTTGAAAATAGTACAACAGGTTTGGGTAGTATGTCGTTACTGCACACGTTCAATTGAATATTGTCGAAGTTTCTAATTGACAAGCACGTGGAATTTCTTGAGAAGTTCAATTTTAATATTCTTAATGTAGTTATTGTATTTTCTGGTGAAGATATTACCCAATTACATAAACTATTACTGTTTCTGTCAGATGATATATACTGTATGCTTCCTTGTAATTCGAACGAGGTCGTTTCTCCACAATAATCCGAAAAGTTTGCGTAAATTAGCACGTTCTTCTTGACGAGATCAATTATAATACGACTTTTCACTTTGACATTTTAAAAACCCACTGACTTTTTTGATTTCCATCATAATCTATCACGTTGCGGGTTGCTATCGAAACTTCTCTATATCGTATGAATTGTATAGATATTGTGTGATTAACGACGATTCACTGTTTATATTACCATGAAATTTTAAGCCGTGTATGAAACATGAAAATGACATTTTTGTATTAGAAATTAGCATATAGAGATAAAGATTTTTATACATATAAATATTAACATAACTTATTTACTATTTATTAAAATTCCTGAAATCCCTTGCATAAAATAACCTAATTACTAACTATATGAAAATTTAACGCGTTTCTTTTAAATTATTTTGAATTTCATTCTAATTTCAACGGATGCTTTTGAAATTACATCATGTACTGCATTATTAATTTTAATCTCTATTGGATCTGAATCAGATTTCAATATTTTCGATTCTGATGGTTCAAAGAGTATATCGTCTGTTTCAATATCTTTGGTCAGATTTTCTTCAGTATTATAGTGAGGATTTTGTTCACTGTTTTTACTATCAGCATCTATAATTAATTTAAACATGTTTTTTTTTACAATTTATAAATATTCGTTAAAATGATGGCTAATAAAGTACAAGATTGAAAAAATCAATATGACTTATTTCAGTAATACTGTTAATCCTTATTAAATTGTATAGAACCAAATGAAATTGCTTCAATATATATATATATATATATATATATATATATATATATATATATATATATATATATATATATTAATAAGATAATTCATCAACGGAAAGGAAATTAGCATAGGCTGACACAGGTATTATTGCACATCCAGTATATATGTAGTAAAACAGCATTATCATATAAGCTATTTTAATGATCAAAACACATAGACATCAATAAAATCAATTCCAAATTAAGAACTAGAGCAATTAAAAAACAAACTGTAACTGTCATACAACACACTGTACATAATACCATTTACAATAATTATCTTTTAAAGTGCGCGGAAATTCAAGTATCTAGTGATGTTGTGAAGATTTGCCAGAAAAATGTATAATGAACTAATAATATGAAATCTTCATCTTTGATTGGCTATCCATGACATAACAATACTAAAGCAATTTGGGAATTTCATAAGAAAAATCAAGACACCATATGTGATATAAACTTATTAGAGGTCATAAACAGTTACATAGCAACGGAGGATAGCAATGAAATTTATTGAAACAATTGAGGGACGAGAGATATTTATTGAAAGGGAAAGCAGACATTTGAAATTTTGGAAAACTAAAATTGTAATCAACAGTAAAAAAATTAGTAAGTTACTTGAAAAGGAGATATCAAAACTTCGAAATGACTAAACAAGATACAAATAACCCAAAATAACGCATTACAACATATGCAAATTTAAAAAAAACGAAGGATGAAATGTGTAGCTGGAATACATTATGTGATCTATGAACTGAATTGTACACAGATAAGTTATTTCATTTATATTTTCTTTTGCGTTACAAAAGACAACTGAAATTATCAATATTTTATGTGTTTGAACGTGTATTCGTTTAGTTATAAGTGTAGTTAATGAAAACTTACCTGTATTTAGTATTAGTCACAGTTTACAAAGATATCTTTGAAAAGCTTGATGATTCACATAGTATATAGTCAGTATTATTATAATTCTTTATTTCCTTTCAGAGTAACTGAATAAATTCACTATTTTCATATAATAACCATTTAGAACATTATTAACTATTAACATTTTATTATAGGTTATAACTACATTTTCTAATGAATCATACACATACTACCATAGATAAATACTTTTAATACTACTAAAATCATCAAGTAATATTTTACATTGAGTCGTTATTTGTTTTCATTTTTCATATCACATATCTATGTTCTTTATTTGATAATATAAGTAAGTAAGAGATGACGATATTATTTGTATATCTTTGCAATAAATTCAGAAAACATTCTGTTGTTTAAATTAGATAACCAATAATACACTATTCAATATACGGGTGGATTATAATTGAATGAAGTCAGTGCCGGACTCACCCATTACAAATTAAAACTAGAACAAATTTTAAATTAGAGTCTCAATAATCGGCAAAATAACATTTATGTTTAGAAACATATCATAATCAGTGGCGCAACATAATAAATTTAAAACTAAATACCATTCATCATAATACAAATAATAATTATTAAGGGTTAGGAAAAATTAAGAAAATAAATAATATAACAATTTTGGCACCCAACTAAAGGGCCCTATGAAATAACTAATGATGGAATTAATGGTTATAAATTAGTACATACTGTTATAAAACAATTAAGAGGAATTTTTCATATTTCACAATTATATGAATATTATCGGTAAATAAACTAGAACTAATCAGAAAAAATCAAAAATTGGAAATAAATTTATATCAAATGCATGTTACTTTATATGAGTGACACATTTTGGGACGGTGGTGTTTTAATAAAATAATCCATCAACGGAAAGGAAATCAGCATAGGCTGAAACAGGTATTATTGCACTAGGATTAATTTAAAACAAACATCCAGTATATTATTATGTAGTAAAACAGCATTATCATATAAGCTATTTCAATGATCTAAACACATAGACATTAATAAAATCAATTTCAAATAAAGAACTAGAGCAATTAAAAAACAAACTGTAATTGTCATTCAACACACTGTACATAATACCATTTACAATAATTATCTTTTAAAGTGCGCGGAAATTGAAGTAACTAGTGATATTGTGAAGATTTGCCAGAAAAATGTATAATGAACCAATGATATAAAATCTTCATCTTTGATTGGCTATCCATGACATAACAATACTAAAGCAATTTAAGAATCTCATAAGAAAAATCCAGACACCATATGTGATATAAACTTATGAGAGGTCATAAACAGTTTCATAGCAACGGAGGTTAGCAACGAAATTTATTGAAACAATTGAGGGACGAGATATATTTATTGAAAGGAAAAGCAGACATTTGAAATTTTGAAAAACTAAAATTGAAATTAACAGTAAAATATTAGTAAGTTACTTGAAAAGAAGATATCAAAACCTCGAAATGAGTAAACAAGATACAAATAACCCAAAATAACGCATTACAACATATGCAAATTGGAAAAAACGATGGATGAAATGTATAGCTGGAATACATTATGTGATCTATGAACTGAATTGGACACAGATACGTTATTTTATTTATATTTTCTTTTGCGTTACAATAGACAACTGAATTTACTAATATTTTATGTGTTTGAACGTTTACAAACATGGTAGCTTATTCGTTTAGTTATAAGTGTAGTTAATATAAACTTACCTGTATTTAGTATTAGTCACAGTTTACAAAGATATCTTTGGAAAGCTTGATGATTTAGTCACATAGTATATAGTCAGTAACATTATAATTCTTTATTTCCTTTCAGAGTAACTAAATAAATTCACTATTTTCATATAATAACTATTTAAAACATTATTAACTATAAACATTTTATTATAGGTTATAATTACATTTTCTTATGAATCATACATATACTACCATAGATAAATACTTTTAATACTCGTAAAATCATCAAGTAATATTTTAGATTGAGTCGTTATTTGTTTTCATTTTTCATATCACATACCTATGTTCTTTATTTGATACTATAAGTAAGTAAGAGATGACGATATTCTTTGCAAAGATATGCATTAAATTCAGAAAACATTCTATGTTGTTTAAATTCATCATCATCATCACGTAGCGCTACAACCCTGGGTGGGTCTTGGCTGACTGTACAACTTTTTTCCAATTTGTTCGGTCTTCCATCAACCTAGGGTCAAATGGAATGTTCATTTTCCGGAGATCTGCTTGTATGTTACCTCTCCATCGCATTCTGGGACGTCCGAGGGGTCTTTTGCCTGTGGGAATCTCCTCCCATACCAGTTTTACAAGTCTTTCGTTATTCAGTCCGTGCACGTGGCCTGCCCATCTTAGTCGCTATAAATTAGATAACCAATAATACACTATTCATTATACGGGTGGATTATAATTGAATGAAGTCAGTGCCGGACTCACCCATTACAAATTAAAACTATAACAAATTTTAAATAAGAGTCTCAATATTCGGCAAATTAACATTTATATTTTAAAACATATCATAATCAGTGGCGCTACATAATAAATTTAAAACTAAATACCATTCATCATAATACAAATAATTATTATTAAGGGTTAGAAAAAATAGATAATATATATATATATATATATATATATATATATATATATATATATATTATATGTAGCATTTCTTAAACCATTATTTATATTTATCATTTTTGGATTTTTCTTGGGTATAAGTTTCATGGAAAAAATACGGAAAACTTATGACGTTTCGCCTATCATAGTAGGCTTTTTCAAATATTGTTTTATTGTGTTCAGAAGTACCTACGAGTAAAGGGAATTAAATTGAAACCTGGTGGTTTACAATGAAGACATTAACAATTAAACATTTGTCATACACCTCAACTCTTGGCAAATTAAAAGCTAACAAACAAAAACCGGAATACATATTCCGAAAGGAAAAAACGAAGAGAATAGTAGGACCTTCTGCCTTTCCATTCATTATTTTAACGTGAACATGTCAACATCGAGGTATGAACCACAATAAACCTTAATTTAGAAATTTTATTCGTACATGTGAAACTTTTCAATTTTTAATGTCCAATGTTTAATTGTTAATGTCTTCTTTGTAAATCATCAAGTTTCAATTTTAAACTTTCCACTCGTAGGTACTTCACAATAAAACAATATTTGAAAAAGCCTACTATGATAGCCGAAACGTCATAAGATTTTCGTATTTTTTCCATGAAACCTATACCCAAGAAAAATCCAAAAATGATATATATATATATATATATATATATATATATATATTAATACATATCCTCTATCTAAATTCTATAGAAAACATTGAAATAAAGAAAATATGCATATTTAGATGTAATACTAGTAATACACATTGTATTATCAATAATTTGAAAGGTTCAATATACCAATAAAATTTGACATTTCAATTTCATATGACATTACTGCAGAATAGACTTAATGACAGATAGATTTTAAAACGATTCGAAAAACCAGAATACAGATGTCTCTATTAGCAAATGGCACTTATAAATAAAATAATGAAAATCTCTCTTAGTATATAAAAACGTAAATTTGTAATTTTTTTAGAAAAAAAGAATGCTAGGTAACCAAAAGAGAAGAGAATTATTTATTGAAACATTTTAGTCTGTGGAATTTGAAATCCCCATGAGACAACATCATAATAAGAGTTGTCTCAAATTTAATTTTGAATATTAGGGTATTTATATAATCATAATCAGTTCAACATATCTTGCCTTTTGTAAAGCCAGTGCGTGTACTATCCACAAAGAATTACCGCTAAAGTGCAAGTGTTTTTCGCGTTTTCTAAATTATTGATTTGGAAACGTTTGTTCCGGAAATTCTAAAAATACGTTTTAGAATACGTACGAGATCTTCTAGTATCCAGTTTGGTGAGTCCAGTCCATATTATATATTATTTTCGAGAATTATTAGGCCTTAGATCAAAATTATTTCGAAAATAGATGCATCTTATGATTAAATTATAGTAACGTTACTTATATAAAATTCTACGTCAAGTGCCGACAATTTTGGGAACAGACAATTTACAAGAAAATTTACGTATTTTACATTGACAGATATCAAGTATAAATTTAGACATTTTGAACTTTCGGTTAAATTATTTAGATCGGAAATTTCTAATATAGGTTGTTTTTAATATTAAGGTTTGATAGAAAATTCTATCTTTGTTTATGCGTTTTAAGATATTTTTTGAAAAGTTTTAATTTTTCTAAGTGTAATTTTGATAATATATTATATAAATTTGAATTCCAAATCTCTTTGGCTCTCTTTTCATATTCATTTTCATTATATTTGATAATTTTCATACTATAGAAAATTTAGTATAATAAGTGACATTTAGTTAATCTCCTGACAGTAAATTCATATATGTCATAAGATAATTTAAATTTTCTTATAGTGTATTGGATAAACAGTTACTGTAAATTTGAATAGTGTGATACGTAATTTAGAAAATTATTTGGAAATTTACAAATTTGAATTATTAGTTGAAATCTTTGATCCCTCCCTGAGAAAAGGGTGAGTTGATTGGTGTTGTATTGATTTCTCTTTCATAATATAAAATTTAATATTTTTTTAGCCGGGCATATTAGTTTGACAACTGATGTCATTGAAAATTTTATAGGTTATATTTAGAGGTAAAGGTGTTTTCACAATAGTGTAGTTATTATCACAAATTGTGATGACAGCTACAAATTAAATTCAGCATCATATAAATTCATATTCATATATAAAATATAATAAAATTAGTAAAACACATTAGATATACTATAATTTGTCACCCAAACGTGGGGCAAATATAATTAAAGAACATAGATATATTATAATTTGTCACCCGAACGTGGGGCTCTTATAGAAATAAAAGGATATAATATATATATATATATATATATATATATATATATATATATATATATATATAACTATATATTACGTTTCATTTTGAGTTAATATGAAGAGTTTCTTCTGAATTTGGTTAAAGAAACAAATAAATAAGTCAATGAAAACCGACCTAAAGGAAAGATCACTTTGAAGATTGTTAACAAACATCCTACCTATCTTAAATAGGCCGTTATTGTAGATGAGCAACCCTAATATGGAGATGGAAGTAGTTGCAAAGATGGAAGCTGTAATAGTGATAATCTAACATCGAACGTCTACTACTAGTACGTCATGACTATATACCATGTATAATTAACGAACGTGTCAATCGTAATGCCCTCATTTCTTTTCCTTTCCTTCAAAAAGCTCTAATAATGATAATAACAAAGTCTCCTAAACACTGTTTATGTATGTTCTCATGGCGTACCGTTAAGTATAGCGATTTAATTAGTCTTATGTACGTGCTTACGTCACTTACATCAAAGGATAGATGATACAAAATATATGATGGATGACACGGAATAAATAACAGATGACACAGAATACATTAGGGATGACAAACAATACATGATGGATTGCACACATGATACATGATGGATGACACATGACACAAAATAGATAACATAGAAGACAAGACGAATGACAGACGACACAAGATGGATCACACAACAAAATATGGAAAGCACATCACACAAAATGGATGACATATGACACATAATACGTGACAGATAATAACTGACAAGTAACGTCACTGATGGTCACGGACGCATGTTTTCGTGGGGTTAGGTTTAGCAGCGTGTACTTTTGCGATGTTAGATTACCCCTATTACAGCTTTGCAACTACCTCCGTCCCCATAGTAGCATTGCTATCTACGAAAGTAGGTGATGAAATAATAAAATCTCACTAAAGATTCAGGTCAAATATATTTAAAATGTCATCTAATTTGAGCCCTATTTCTTTAAACAAACCTTTTGTGCTGTACTGTTTTTCTAATTTTCTCTGGGTAATAATTATTAATGTAGATAGTGGTACCAATTTTGATTTTATTTATTATTCGTACTTTCTCTTGCAACGAATTGTCTGCCTTCTTGGTTTTCCTTGAGTTCATCAACAAGGCGTAACGGTTTCATTCTCGCATCTCCTTACTACGATATATATTTGAGTAAAATAATGAAATAGGTCATTCATATCTGCAACTTTTGGAAAAGGTGGAAACTATTTTCAAACGAAAACTGAATTTGGTGATTTTTAAAAATTACAACAGCTCAAAAATGTTGTAAAAATGTCACTACAAATATCGAAAGAAGGAACCTTAAGACAACTAACCAAGCACTCGTTTCAGCCAGTATTCACAACATAATAATACGAATGAAACATTTAAATACAAACAATCATAATAATCAACACCACCCCTCAATGATCAAGAAAAATCTGGCAATAACTCTGTCAGCTGCATATGTTTACATAAAAGTACCTAACCTATCATGAAAAAAATCAGTTTAAAAAAATTAATAAGACTAGCGTTACATTGTAACCAAATTATTTGCACCAATAAATACTTGTCCAAATGATTGTAAAAACCACATAAAAAAATTATTATTGTGTGGTTTATGATTTCCCAAAAACTAACTTGTTTCGTATTATGTAGAGATTTAATCAACGAAGATTGTAATTATGAATGTGTTAATCTGAATAATCACATCGATGTTATACTTTATTTCCAGATTGTCTACTGGGATGAAAAAACTATGTTCATAGAACAACAATTCGTCACATTGCATGATGGTTTTGTAAGGGCGGTAGTTTTGAGTAAACAAACTACAATTGGTCTAAACGTACCAGAGATTATGGCTAAATTAACAGGATGTGATGTATCACATAGACCTCCCATACCTGAAGAGCTACAAGACTGGTTATCTTCTATGGAAAAAAGCAGCAACCGATTGAGGAAAAAAGATTAATTATTGTTATAGATTGTACTTTTATTTTATTTATTTGGTGTGTTGAATTTCAAAGTAATAAATATCAGTAAACAATTGCTTTTTATTTGTAATTTTTGGTTTTACATTGATACAAAAAGGTAGTAATGGACAATTAACCAAAAATTACATTCGTTTTCACGGAGATATGGGAAAAGTGTCATTACTTGATAACTTCTCTCTTCAACCAACTATGTTGAAGACATAGAACAGTTTTACTCTCAGCTACAAGTGTTCTCATCTTTAACCTATTTAAAGTCTAAGAGAGCTGGTTCATTGGGGAAAGATAGGGTGAATTAATCAGGGAGACATCTGGCGGAATCTCGGGAATATATTTGCAAGTTGTAGTAGAAAGAAAAAATACTGTCAGTTCTAAATACGTGATCCGATATTCACAATTTTAGTATTAGCTCAAACAGTAATAGAAATATATTATAAACATAAGTAGCAATCATTCTTAAACTAGAACACCATAATGAAAAAATATTATTTTGAAACGATAGTTCAAGATGATTTATCTCAGGACTCCTTTGATTTGGCGCCACAGCCAAGTGAATTGACAAATATATATAATGATAGGGCCGAATTTAGATAGAAATAATTACATAATCAGTCATAGCGTGTAGTTTCTAATATATATATATATATATATATATATATATATATATATATATATATATATATATATATATATATATGTTGAACTAGTCATCTAGTTTTGTAAATATATTGAAACAAATAAACATAATAAAAAGGTCTTATTATAACGGAAGGAGTGTCAGTAGACACAACCATTAGAATAAACTCAATAACAAGTCAAATATTAAAACATAAAAAGATTGAAATATGAATAAATCGGGTGAAATATTGATGTGAATGTTTTAAAAAGGGATGAAGAATAAAATTCCAACACTATATTAGTTAAATAGATATTAAATATTACCTGTACCAGTAATTCTGATTGGTTGTCAAAGTCACGGAATTCCGTATTACACTAAACGCAGCCATAGCAATTTCTGCGGGACGAAACGTCATATAATAGCTTGAAACCTAAATTAAGAGAAAAGAATAATTAGTTTAACTATAACTTAACATTGTTTAGATATTTTTTTTTGTAGTAGCAAAGGTTTAGAATACCATATATCATTCATTCATTTCAAAGGGTTGAAACTAGACGGAAAAGATAGTTGGAACACAGCCCAAACGTATAATAAGGAAATGAATATTTACAAGAAGTAACGCATGCTAGGGAATTTTCATTACCAACTTAAAATCATTGCTTTTTGATTATATATGAAATTTAATTACAAAAGGAGTTTATGTATAATAACTATAAAATAAGACTCAAATTAAAATAGAATCAATTACATATAGGTTAATTAATAATATAGGTTGTAATATTTGTAAAAATAAACATTTCTCATATAAGCTTAATAACATGAATATAAGAAAATTGACTATTGTACGAGGAAAAGAGGACTTAATTAAAATTCCTTAATACAATAGAAATCTAAGTGTATCAGTGTTATTACCCTCCAGGACAATAGATTTATGTTTTTTCAAAATAGTAACTAAAAGACTGAAGAATAACAATTTCAGTGATAAAAAAACAAATAAGTGAGCTATGGACTAGGGAAGCCAAAAGACTTGTTGATTTTAAAAACAAAAGAAGGTGGATTAATGGTGGTGATAGAGGATGCGTCGTTAGAAGATTGCTCTCTGTATAAAATTGTATAAATGTGTTAAAAATTGAAATTATAAAAATAAGTTAAATAAAACTTATCATAGGAGTATCCTATAAAGTGTAAGGAGTGAATAGTGTAGTAGGAGCGTGTCTCTTATGAGATATCTTCAAAATTTGAAGATGCGAGTGCAGCCAGCAGTAATAGCAGAAATAAGGTCTGTGTAATTTGTTTAAACTTATTTGGAATTCCAATTAACATTTTAAAGTGTACACTCAAATTTTTAGTTGAACAATTGAATCACATAACACATAAAAAGGCCAAAAACATTAAAATATGATGCATCATAAACTTATATATATAGAGAATTAGATCTTTAATATCTATAAAATTAATGTACTTACCTTGTGTAAATTTATCCACTTGAAATATCACGTGTATCATGTATGTTACATCAAATCTTATAACTTCCTTCCAGCTATTGCATGTATAACTTTAAACTATCTCTTTCTTGACCTTTAAACACACACATATATAGTTTAGAAATTATCACTTATATGTAATTGATTGTAGAAACTTGAAATTTTAACAAAATTTTTTATCACAAGCACGCTAGCGTCGTGTTGACTGTGAAACGTTGTTTATGGAAGGGAAACCTCCTTCTTTCATGTATATTGTAGTAGCGCATGCGTTTGGAGATTTAGCGCCGACGCAGTAGTGGGAACATTTTGTTATAGAGAATACATGTATGATATAGGGTGGCACAATTCCATAAAAATAAATGTATAAACCAAATTAATAGTTTCAAAAATATTTTATTATGTTCCAATCAAGTTAAAAATTTTCAAATTATTTTATTAAATAGCTTTACATATATGTGTTGGTTTTTCTTTATTCTCACATCCATGATTGAATTCTCAATATCTTTGTTGTCGTATTTCAATCATTTTATTTAACAGATATTGTTTCTTTCAGAGGTTGTAAGTTAAAGGTAAGATTAAGAATATATTTCCTCAATCTTTGATTAGTATCTCCAGAACTCAAAGGGAGGATTCTCATGCTTCCGACTAATTAAACATTATAAATAAATAATTAATTAAAAAAAATCTGAGCTAGTCAACCAAAGGAATAATTATTAAATGGCGACCCATTTAACAAAACTAAATTAAATAAACATCATATATAAATTAATATAATTAAAATCATAAAATATTATAATTAAAACTTAGTAGTATATAATAATATATATATATATATATATATATATATATATACAGTTCTTTTATTTGAAATTTACAAGGAACGTTGAAAATTGGGAAAATTATATTTTGTATGCAATACTTTTGATATACACTGTATTGTATGTAGAATCAATAATTTTGAAAGATACGGTATATATCAAATTTGACATTTTAACATTTTAATTTCCATTTATGCAGAAAGTATCTAATGATAGATAGATTATATTATATTCTTAATTAAGTTGTATTAGTATAAAGTTTGTTTTTTGATAATCACATTTTGAAAGAAGAATGATTGGAGAGTGAATGTTTTTTAAGAAAAGGAATATTTAATTTTATTGGTAAAACCTCAATGACGCTAAAATATGTTAATACAATCGAAGATTTAGAAAAAATGTTTATCAATTTAAATGTTATAAATTGATAAAATTTTGGGAGGCGAATTTCATCTAATTTTATAAGAACATAAAAACATCTAATTTATCGTACTAATTTGGTTCACAGTATATTCATATTATTATAACTATGATATTTTTGCTAACCTTATACATGTAGTCTATAAGTTTTTTCATACATACTGTGAATCATCGATAAAAGTCAATTTTTTGAGAAGACCCTGTATGTAAATTCTTATAAATCTTTCGCAATGGGAATTACTTGTATCAGTAAAATTGTTAATATACGAGTACATAAAAATAGTTTATCTCATACAGCAATATTGTTAAAATTAAACCAATAATAAAGATTTCGATATAGATTTAATATTTTAAAAATTTTGCTAACACAGCATTACAAATACCTATATAATTATTCAATTCAGAAATTTAACCTACAATGGTATAAATATTCATACATTTTGTATAATTATACTACATAAATGGTCTAGAAATTGATGTCATGAGAAATACAAATAATTATCGGAGAGTTAAACGTCACAAAATCATGATTTGATTTCAATAACTTTAAAGCTGATTTAAATATTTCCAATGGTCTCATTCGAAAGTGGTATCATTATATATCGAACTGAGACTCAAATATCTCGGTCTAGGGCTGCAGAAAGGGGTTCAGAAGAGAGACAAGAGGAAGAGACATTGTGCTCAATTCTAACCTTATTTTAGTACAAAACTGGACAAATAAGACATTTTTGGAATCGAAATTTTATAATGAATCCATTGAGAACATTAGTTTTGAAGAATAGGTATGTTAAAAAAAGTTCTAATGAAATAATTTCGGATATTCTTAAACAATAAAGTTACTGACAGTTGCCTAGGAGGTAATTGGTTTTCGGCTAATGAGAAGGCAGGATGATGAAAAAAGAAGGTTGTTGATTTTGAAAAAAAAAATAACGTCAACCAAAATTAAGTCCAGGAAATATTTAACAAAATTGGTGGAAAAAGCCTGTCCATTATAAAAAAAAGTATACCTACTTACCAAGTAAGTGGAAAGTGAGAGCATTCTAACAGAGGGGCAGTATTATTTTATTCAATACCAGTGCCCAGTGTATGTTACTAGAAGAATAATTAATGTAAGGCTGATAAGTTCGACGTCCTGATTCTGAGGTATTTATTCTTATCATTAGCAAATTCCTATCGATTGTGTTCTAAATGAAACATTTTTCAAAGTAAAAACCTAGTAAATGTCCCAAGTATAACAAAATCTGAAAAAGAGAAACTATTTAAGACAGAAGAGGTATTTGTTCGATATATACTAACCTGAATAATCTCCATTTAAAAAAATCTCAAATATTACCATTATATGTATTTCGATTGCGTTTTTCATACAGCATCTAATAATGATTTTGATTAAAAACTAAATATTTAAATGCATCACATATAATTTTAAATAAACTTGAAAACCAAACTCTTTGTCAAAAGATTGTGGTTAGTGTCTTATTCTCACCATAGATAAAGTATATGTTAGATTGGGTTGTTTTAAATATTTTCACTTAAAAGTTAGAAGATTTATAGACGGAACGGAGAATACTAAATTCTGGAGGTGGAGACTCGCCACAGATACACACAAGTGTTAGAATTTAACAATTCAATTTTAATATATTCTTTTCAAAGTAACCCCCGATCCTACATTCGTGTAGACCTGAGACATTTATAAATATAAATAACTATTGACATAATTGATATTGGGAAGACTGAGCTAAATTAATTAAGTATATTTTTTATTCTAATTCAGACTCTACAAGCTTTATTGGTGGTTTAATTGAAATTAAAACTTAAATGGGATATCTACGGGGTGTGTGAGAGAGAGTGGTTGAGAGTGTTTATTTGATTATTTCTTGTAAATGTAATTTGAATAAATTGTTTCGTATTGGAAGGGTAGTGTTTTATTCATATTGGTAAGTTCAGAATTCAAATCTATAAGCCGAAAATCCATCACGTAAGACAAGGCAATATAAATAATTATTTTACATATTTGAAATATAAAAATTACAGAATAATATATATATATATATATATATATATATATATATATATATATATATACATGTTAGAAAATGGAAAATTGAAATTCTGATAATAAGATTATCGCATGAACTCACATGCTACCAAAAATATTAGTCAACTTATTGTTTACCGGTTTTCTTCTTTTTCTAACAGTTCCTAATCGTTTCGGATGATGGTTATCATACATGCTATTTTCACTTTATTTACTGCTGCCCGAAATAAATCAGTAGTATTAAAATCAAACAAGATTCTGAGGCTTTTCAACCATGACATTCATCTTCCACCATCCCCTCGCCTTCCCGTTACTTTTCCTTGCAGAATAAATTGCGGGAAATGGGCCCTCCTCTCATTTCTCATTATAAGCCCCAAGTTCTGCAGCTCTCAAATTTTCACAGTGTTAACCACTTCTCTTTATTTGGCCATCCTCCTAAGAACTTCGATCTTTGACAGATGATATGTCAAAGTTATTTTGAATATTCTACCATACAGCCACATTTAAAACGCCTCTAGTTTTTTCATTGTCGTCTCAGTAAGTCGGCTATCCCATTGCAAAACACAGTAACTACAATCACATTACAACGGAGAAAAATCGACCCTTATAATAAGTTTTGTGCCCCAGAAAATAAATGAAGATCCTGTTATAAAATTTCAATGGTGTTAGAGAATGAACATTAGCATTGTTCGGTAGCTAAAATATAAGATTTGCATGATATGTTTCCAAAAATGAATGAGATAATTCTTTATCAAAACACAGTAATTGACTTTGCTTTGTTATGAAATAAGAAAATTAGCTGTAAATGAAACACAGTAAATTACTTTACTTTGTTTTGAAGTAAGAAAATTAGCTTTAGATGTTGGACTTTTCGCAACATCTAACATATTATGAACAAAACAGAAACTCGTAAAATATGATTTTGACTCTTTATTTCAAAAATGACCTTACCAAAATCCTTTCAAATTACAAAAATAACTAACTTTCATAATTTTCTTAACGGAAGGGGCACAAGTACTCAAATATATTTATCTAACCAATATCAAAAATTAAATCAAGTGCAATCCGCATATTTAAATATCAGAATCTATATCTGCGACTTCTTGTTCAGCATTGACCAAGTCCATAGATGCTTCGGATTCTGGCATTGTTTCCCAAAACATCTTTCTGTTAGTGGGCATTAGTGGTACCAGATCTTTGAGATGTTTTACTTTTTTGGATGCTGCAATGCCACGGGTGGGGAGAGTTTGTGGCCTAAAAGTCATAGGATTATGCTTTTTCTGTATAAAATCCAACATCTCATATTTATCAGAAAAATCTGTTTTACATTGCATACCTGGCTTCCTTTTGTGAAAGAGGCTGCAACTAATTCATTCAGAAGAAAAGTCTTCAATGGATCATCTTGCTTTCTTATTTGGCCACATGTGAAACTTATTTAATTGTAGAACTTCTAATTTTCTTCTGGATGATTCGACGGCTTCTACCAATTGCTGGAAATCATATATGTTCCTCTTCCGTAAGAGTATATGCTCGATATTACCATGGATGCTGTCTCCATATGGGTATGGCCTTTGATGAGATATCATAGCACAATTTCATTCGGACCAGTTATACGATTCACTTCTGTCACAATTGAGGTGTGAAGAACCCAGTTCTTATTCTTAGCAGTACAATTATCAGCCCAAAATACAAAATACATAGAATCCCTGTCCTTCTCAATTACTTTGAACGTAGCATCAACAAGCGCTACAGCTCTGCGTCCTCCTAAGGCTTCGTGTCATAGCACACAGTAACTTTTATTGGAGTGATTTTTGCCTAAAGTGGCAAACGTTTGATTGAAAACCAGCAGTCGACTTTTGAAAAATGCAGTCTTGATTTGGGACATTAAGGGTAGAATAAATACTTTTTGTAAATCCACAGAGTAAACCCGTTTATTTGTTGAACATGCATCTTCTGTTGTTTCATCTGAGCTCTTTTTATATTAAAAATTTGCTCTGGCTTTGGCAAAGTGTACATCGAATTTATTTTGGATGTTCTCACTATCTTCGTTTTCCAAAATTATTCTTGAAGGAGAACACTCTTCACAGGCATCCGACTGGGGTTGACAAAGAGAAATATTCATTTTTTTCATAACTTGCCTATAAACCTCAACTATACATATATTCGGATGTTTTAATACAAAATCATCGTACATGATTTTAAATGTGAGGTCTCTGGACAAATATCTCACATTAGGAACATTGTAGCTTCTACAACGACTCACTCAAGGCTGAAACGATTCAATGTGGTTTCTTATTACATCTCGGTCAACTTCCGGTCTATAGCTTCCTCCTCTACCCTCTTTCACTTGATCTCCGCATGGGCTCGCTTTCATTGCGTGAACCAATTCGATTATAGCTGAATCACTAGAATATCCTAAATTATTTAAGAACGTCAGTCTGCATACTGCTATTTCAGTATAATCTGCAAGTGGTAGAATAAAATGCCTTGATTCAGATCTTGGATAATCGGCTGAAGCGCTTCTTCGTTGTACTGGAACTAATGCTGAATGTTTGCTCTACCACTTGCGTCTACTTGTGTAGTATAAATTCTAGTACTTGTTCCAGATATCATGACGATGTTCTTTTGTGAGACTTTTACACAGATTTTTGCATATACCCCCACAAAAAGCTCTCAAATGATGCAACTTTTTGTTTCTTTTGATTTTTTCCACTCCTACTGGTCTTCTTCCATTTCGATATAATTCTCCAGTACTTTGCTCTTCTATTACTTCTCCATTGTTCAGGTTTCCCTGAACAGTGTTGTTCTGAGAAAATATAATATACACAATTTTTGAATTATGAACTGGTAAATAAATTTTACCACTAAACTGTCACGTTCAGGCACCTTATTAGTGAAGTTCGAAACTTTCGTTTCATTTTAGCCATCTTCTTCATTTCTTATATCTGACTGACTATTATCACACTTCGTTTCGCTCTAAAAATAGTTGAGTGTTAATATTGTAAACAAAAAACATGAACAAATTGAAAAAAGGTAATCACACTGAGGAACTCAACATTTTTATATTGTTAAGGTATACCACTTACTCTTTGTTCAAAAACGGATATATTTTCTTCGGAATGTTATATTTCCTCTTCTCATACTCTTAGATTCAACAACGTCATCATGGTGTTCGCTGCTGCTGTCGCTAGGCTCGTAATCTTTGTCTAAATCACTATCATCAACCGGGCTTTCAAGAAAGTTTTAACGTAAAGAATCAGTAATGTCACAAAATTTCTTCAGACTGTCTAGGTAAGTTTCTTTCTGATCCTTACTTTCAATGTTGCTGGTAAATAATGATGAACTTTCATACTTGATTACAGGCAAAAGTAGTGATGATGAGTCGATATCCTACAAGAAAAAAAATTTAAGGAGAATATTTCATGCCAGTTTCGTGTTGATATTCACATTCTTGCAGCGAAAACGAGCAGAGTTAACCAAACGTTTAGTTCGCGAACTGCACGATGCAAAAATACTGCTTGGCGACGACATCCTTCCACGACGCTTGGTTTGTCCAGACTGACTTGCAAGTGCAATTAACTTCTGAATTATAATTCTACAAATTTCCCACTATAAAACACAGTAACAACAAAAACCGTAACAAAACGCAGTAACTGCCCATCAGTTACCGTGTTTTGATATAGAATTTGATAAATACTGTGTTTTGTACTAGTAAAATAGTTTTCAGGAGAGCAGTAACTATGTTTTGAATGCATTATATTTTCATAATTTATTGTACGATTTTAGTTCGCAAAATACCGAAATGTTCAACAAAACACAGCTACTACAAAACTTGATAGACCTGCGTTTTGACCAAAATGTTAGTTACTGTGTTTTGTTATGGGACAGCCGAAGTGTCCAAGCTCCCCCACTGAAAAAAACAGAGAATACATAACAGCGAAGGAGTCATATCCTGGTCTTTAATGATATGATGACCTGTGAACAGGTTTCTCATTATGTTGATGGTTAACCTTACTGTTTCAATTCGAATTTCTTGAGAGTGATCCCATTGTTCGTTGACATTAGTTCCTAGCTAGTTAAGGCTGTTCACTGGTTCTAGTGGTTTTCGATTAACTGTAAGTTGGCAGTTGTTTATGACCATGATTTTCTTCAACTGATATTAATATCTAGACCATAAAGTTGGTGGCACTATTGTGTGGGCAGAAGAGAAAATCAAATATGAGGTCGCAGGTATCAGAAGCCAAACAATGTAAAAATGCTCATCACATGATAATTCTGAGCAGCCTCGAGGAAAAAACGAAGGACCGCCTGCATTGCGCTGCAGGAGCTTGTTACCCGTACCAGGGGCAGAGGGATAACTTATACATAAATATATGAAAATAAATGAAAGTAAAATGTTATAAAAGATTCTTTACTTTAGTATGCAAGAAAGAGATTATTTAATGGAGCGAAAACAAGAGTGAAATATCTGGAGTTTGGATAAAAAAACACTCCGCTACATATCAGGAAACATGTTGCCAGTTATGAGTAAATAATCCGCCAAATATATACACACTGCTAGTTTGAAGTCCAAATCAAAGTTTTACTATCAAAATCATCGTTAGGATGAATATAGTCGATAGCCGGTTGGAAAGTTTGAAAATTACACTAATCTATACAAATTTACAATAGTTACAGTTGAAGCCAAACCCGCACTTAGCTTCAATCAATCAGGTAATGGTTTCAGGTGAATATAAATTCATAAATTTACATAAAATGATAACACAATAGAACAATGAAACGTTTACAAATCAGTTGTTAACAATTTGGCATCAAAACCAGGACATCTAGAAATTAGCTACCAAAGTTCTCCGGCATACTTAAACGCGCGGTGCTAGGTGAATGGATTTCGACTTAGATACAGTCGGCGGATATTATTGGATATATTATCCTTCTAATAATAATAAAAAAATACTTCCAATTACTTCCAATAATAGGTTATAATATACTTATTAATTATAAGCAATTACAAAAGGCACAATCCTCATATTATAAAGGAAAAACACTACATTTTTTAGAGCACAATGAACAGACGTCACTTATATGACATTGTCAAAAAACAAGTTAGGTTATTAGCGGGAAAGAGAACTAGACCAGCAAGTGTTTGACGTTTTCACTCAAATATTATCCCACGGGCAGACCGACTATTGTACGAATTTAAGGAGAAATTCGTACAACTATGTAATTTTATATACGAGTTCATGTAGTTCCTCTATACTGTCAGCGGAAATGACCGTGTCGTTAGCGTAACATATCTTATTTAATCGTTCTCATTTCAGAAGGATTCCGTATTCAATATTTTCCAGGGCTTCTCTAAATATGCTTTATGAATGCATATTGAACAGTAATGCAGAGAGAACACAACTTTGCCTTACGCCTCGTGATATTTTAGTTTCCCCTGTAGTCTCATTGTTGATCATTACTGCAGCAGATTCCAATAAAGATCAGCTATTATCGCTATATCTCTTCCATCCAAGCCCGCATTTCTATCATTTTTGGAAGCTGTACTCTATCGAAGGCATTCTGTTAATCGATAAAACATGCACATATTGTACAATTTTGACGTTAATTTTTCAGCTTTGAACTTCATTCCCTGTCATGTTTTTGAGTCAATCCTGGAAGTAGTTTTCATAATATCTTTTATCTATAATCATAATTTCATAATTCAACAACATGATATATCTTGTTTAATTATTCCTCACACCCTGTACCCATTATAGGTCCTAATGACTAAAACCTTCATCATAGTATCCTTGTAAAGTGGTATTCCCAGGTTGACAAACACTGTGCCCATATTGTCTTGCGGGTATTTTTATTGTCTTTTTATTGTGGCACTTTGATATTTGTTTACAAGTAGCATTGTTATTTTCTTTCTATAGGTTGTCATGCGCTTCTTCTCAGATTTTAGGATCTTGATTTTGATATTGTAATGTGATTAGACCTTTAGGAAGTGATGAGTTAAGAAATGGCAACCTGGTTGTCAAGAGACAGCCCGGGGAAAATGACAAGCCGCGAGGGCGAGGTCAGACAGGAGAGATAAGTGAGGGAAACTGGAAACCGTTGTAATTAATAATTACTAGAGGACCCGTGCTGCTCCGCAGCATTAGGATATGCTATGTATGAGAAGGTGTAATTATTACAGGAAATCATTTTATAGTACTTCCTTCCAGACAATATTAGCTGTGCGTCGGCCGCAGTATTTGGAAAAAATTGGAAGTAAAGTTGATTGTGCACAAATAACTTTCCTCAAAATCACCAAATTTGAACAGTTAGTAGCTCAAAAAAAGGGCTTGATCCACTGAGTATTCTTTGATATGTGTTAACAGCCTACATTAATAAGAACTTTAGTTATAGAGGTTTGAGTGAAGGAGAATCTTGAAAAAGTTGAATGTAAAGTTGATTGTGCACGCATAACTTTCCTTGAACTCAACAGTGTGAGCCGTTAATAGCTCAAAAGGAAGATCTTGATCCAATGAGTGTTCTGAGAGTGAAACAACTAAGATCTATTCATCAAAAGAGGAGCTATGAGAATTCGAATTGCTTGAGTGAATGTGTCCCATAAAAATATATAGGGAATAATCGCGTTCGAGTATAACTTGAGTGAGGTGGGAGTTTAGTAAATTTCAATGATTGATTACATATCCGTGTCTAAATACCTTTCATTCAAAAGAAAAATGAAGTAAATCGGCCGGATATATAAGATTGTAAATAAAACCAAAATAAAACTGAAGACATCTAGTTCTTCAATTAACCAACAGCGAACATAATATGGTGCAGTCAATAATCGAACTTAAACCACTGTAATTCAGTGTAACAGGTGGTGCAAATTCTGCAGTTGAACTTACAGTAGCAGACGAGAGACAGCAATGCAATTTGCTTCTGCATTGTACGGGCCCTAATGCTTTGGACCTATACAGTACATTTGAATTAAAACCAACAGAAGTGGATAAATTTGAGGTACTTCTCGACAAACTCAATAATTATTTTTAGTCCAAGTAAATGTTACCTATGAAAGACACAAGTTCTTTCCTAGAAATAAAAAATCAGGCGAAATATTGCTGCAAATGTTATTGAACTTAAGACTCTAGCAGCAAACTAAAAGACACGCTAATCAAATACTGGGTTGTGTGTGGCATAGAAAATAACGAATTGAGGAAAAGCCTATTGACTGAAACTGAATTAGACCTAAATAAGGGCATAGCAATTTGCCGATAAGTAGAATGCAGAAAAATACAACTGAAAGATCTCATTACAAAGTGTACCCAAGTTGTTGCAAGGGTTTCAGAGACAAACACAGAAATCTGAACCACAATTAGCTTAGACTAAGGGGACAGATCTGGACCAAGTAATAGAAATGGGAAAGATAGATATGTTGCCCAATATAATTGAAATAAAATCCCAAATTATATAATTAAATGTACTCGGTGTGGTAGGAACAACAAAATAAATGAGTGCCCAGCATATGGAACCTAGTATTTTGAATGCAAAAATAAGAATCATTTCCAAAAAATCTGTAAATTTGAGCAAATCGAAGCAGTAGAAGAGTTTAAATCAAATGGTAATGACAATCAACAACACAAACGATAGCCAACCAAAAATAAATAGCCGATAGTCTACCAATATTACCTCCCGATATCCAAATTAGGAACGACATACTGCCAACTCAAAAACCAGAGAAGCACTTAGAAGACATCAAGTTGTATCAGCTTTTAGATATCTTATACTAGTCCACAGAAAACTTCTCCTTGCAATGGACAACTGGAATATACCCAAAGTGTGGACTATAGTATTTTACATCCTTATAGCAGAAACAAGCACTTATCCTCAAGAACTTCAACCCCAAGAAGTAGACAACGTCCCAAGATCCAGTGTTACATCACCAACCATTCAACTCCCTCATCCCTCGTGAGTTGAAACTTCGGCGGGAGGAATTATATCAACCCTTCCTGAAGAAACAGCCTGATGCCCATTGAAGTTGCAGATCTTGCTGTTTTATCACATAAATAGAAAACTCTAGTTGACATCAATTCATTCTTGTTCCACTCTTTATTCATTTTTTAATTCATTCTTTTTAATCATTTTAATAGTGAATATACTTTTTGCCATTTTATGTGAAAGTAATTTCGGTTTGTTTTTGAAAACTGACTTCGAAGTCCCATTAGTTAATTCGTGCAACCACTCACCACGAAACACCAACTTGTAAATTGAGAAAACTGATGTATATTGAGGTTATTGAATGGCATAATATGTTGTTATTATAATTAAGCTCTTCAATAACAAATAATCCCATTTACATAGACAATTACCCTCGTTATATCATTATTATCATTTATTTCTTGCAGTGTAGATTGTTGACCTCAACGTAGCATCTCCTCCACTATGTATAACGATTAAATTAGTGAAAGTGTACTGTCGATACAAGGCCAAGACATTATACCAATCTCTCTTGCACGCAATACCTCCGTTTTCTATTTATCTTTCTCTAATTACCAATTAGCTACAAAATATTGGGAAATATTTTTCATTTTGAAATATTGCCCTGCTGAAATTTATAATATAATGAACATGTTTTCATACTGTGAAGAAGTTTCAGTGCAAAACAGTGCCAAAGAGTGCGAACTGGATGTGTATTATATATAACTTCTGTCAAACTAATAACGTGAGTTGATTATTGTATAGGTAGTACCTATTTTTATTAATCATTTCATATTAATAACAACTGAAACTGTAATATGATTTAACAATTATTATGTATTATAATTTAAAACGAATTCACCTTCTCTTGAGAGTTTGTTGAAAATTTTCCTGAAATAACAGAAAAGCTTTGATAACAATGCTTACGATATAAATATCTTGTAGTTGATGGATAGGGGTAGAAAAATCAACTTTATTAAAAACAACACTTTGGTCAACTAACAATGCAATATCAATAGTGAACTGATCTCTTTATTCATGAATTTAGGATATTATTATTCATGCAAGAATATATTTATTATACTAAGTGTCAGTTTCACCACCTTCGGATAAGTGTCAGATGGTGAAACAAATACTGTTACTCTCAGGGTGAAAAAAAATATAAAAGAAAGGAGGTAATAAACGAGAGTAGGTTCTTTACAAGCAGATATTGTGATTGGAGATAACAAAGCCAATTCTCAAGGCTCTGTTATCTGAAAGAAGTTAGTTAAAGAAAAGAAAGAAAAGAAAGAGAGAAAAAATGAGATACGGATAAATGAAATTTAATGAAGGACGCCACTAATTTTGTTCCTAAACAAAATTAGAAAAAATCAACTACAAATATCAGCCAACTCTCAACTGTTAGTTCTAGAAAATGTTTGAAAAATGTGCGGAATGCAATTGGGTATAGGTATACCTGTATAATAAATAGAACAACTTAATAAAAATATGTATAAATATAATGAATGTTTGTGAAAAAAAAGCGAGTTACAAAATTTTAGAAAAAGTGGTTAGTAGATGTCAGTATGTGTGAAAAAAAAACTTCAACCTTAAACGAACAGATAAAATATTGGTGAAGCCATACAAAATGAAATTACTTAGCTCAAAAGTTGATATACGAAGACAGTAATCCGGAAAATCTTTAGTTAAATATTCCTCTATACTCTATTAATATGAATAGCTAAATTCCCAATAAGCTCTCACAGCACAACCATTACATGTAAGACCTCACTATTTGATGATAATACAACAGCACACTTCTTCAGTCAGATGTTTCGTAAAATTTACTCGTAAATGTTTTTGAGTTCAGGAGTTTTCGCTATAATAACACCAAGTGTGTTACAAAAAGACTTTTTAATATACAACATATTGAGATATCTGTCCAGATAAATACATAAAACTTTTCCTATATTTCTTTACAATTAATTATACAATCTAGCTTAAAGGTTCGTACTGGACCAACATCTTTATCAGTTTAAGTAATTTTTAAACAAGAAAAGTGTAAAACATACCAGTAATCCCAGCAAATTTGTTCTAAGAAACAAGTTTTATTTTAGATCAAACTAAATATTTAAACTTTTATCGGAATTTTTGCCTCAACCATTCTCTCGAAAAATGTATCGTAAAATGCGCATTCCGACTTCCTATTAGGGATTTTTTGGACGTGATAACTTTAACGTTTATTCCACCAACACTTAATTGGTTGTATTTAAAATATAAACTAGGAAGACGCGTGGTCTATTCCACTAATAAATTTAACATTCGTTGCAAAATTATTTAGTTGAATCAATATTCGAAATGTTGACGTTTCAATGGATTAAACGTAAATTCTATCCTTTCTTACCTTTGGTCAAGTGACAAGTGACAGAAGTTGTGTATAGGCTATCCAACACGTATCAGCAGGTGGTAAAACTGGCCCTAAGCGTTTCATTATTTATTTATTTATAAAAGTCCCAGCAGGTCTTAAAAGAGTAGCTCATTAAACAATTGAATAACGATAATGATATTCTTTGTTAATGATAAACGAATAAATGCAAAATGCTAAATACAAAATACTAAACTGATTAATCCAACCCGAATGTTTTTTACTCCGGAACTTTTTAATTATTTATAAATGTCTCTCCTGAATTGTGACAACTGGATCATAAAATTGATTTCAGCCAATTGCTATCCATTGTTAGCTAGTCGCAAGGCATCCATAGGAGAGGAGATGGAAGATTCTAGTATTCCAAACGGAATCATGCATCTTGTTATCCGTTTGGGTACTTTGAAAGGTATTAATGACAGTGTAGCGCTCGAATTTGTGATACAATTTACCAACTTATTCAAGAAAAGCATCGCTATCAACTGACGTCTAGAACGTCTCTTTACAGCATCTAAATTTACGTTTGCTTACTCGCCCCAAATAAGAGGTGCAGAGTCTAACCAATGTGTTATACAAGATAGAAACTGTTTTAATATCTGAGAGCAAATTCGTTTGCCTCGAAATGAATCCTAACATACGATTTGCACTAGCAACAGATTTACTAATATGATATGGATATTGTGATATTTCTGAACATGCTCCTGGGCCGCATTGGAACACTCCATTTATATAGAAGTTTTCACATCAGTGTCATTTTAATAGACTTTCCAAGACGACACAGATTGACATTGACATTGAGACATGCAATAAAATTGTCGATAAGCTTTAGTAGTTGATTTCCAATAAAGAGTTTACCTTGAAACTACGTGGTTTTGTCATACTCCACATATGATAGTTATGTTACAGCTAATTCTTTAATTTCTTGCCATCTACATAGATTATCCTTTTCAATTCGGTGCAGAAAGTAGAACACTCTTTTTTATAACACACTGACATAACACAGCACTCACTAATATTAAACTTCAATTAGTTATCAATACTCCATTTGTGAATATTATTTATAACATGACACAGTCCCTAACATTTCATATTTTTTAAACATTTTACAATCATCGGCTAATCATAAAAAGTCTGAAAAAGGTACACATTGCCACAGATCATTCACAAACAAAATAAACAATAATTGTCACAAATTGGATCCCTTAGGAACTCCCGAATTAGCGTGATATTTTCCAGAAGTATTCCCTAGGTGGTTCACAAAAAAGTACCTACCTTGTACATATGTTTTGAGTAACTTTAGTAAATTGAAAGACAATAGATAGTTATCAAGTTTTTTCAACAATATGTCGTGGTTTACTTTATCAAACGCTTTCTGGAAGTACGAATAAATGACATCCAACTACTGCCGCTCTTAAGAAGTATTGAAGAAGAAAAATGGTAAAATCTAAGAGAGACAGAGGTTACATTTTTGTCTAGACCCACAAGTGACCTACCATGCGATTGACTCAGTATATATATATATATATATATATATATATATATATATATATATATATATATATATATATACCTACAAATATCTATGTATATATATATATATATATATATATATATATATATATATATATATATTATAATATATATCTAATATTCTTTTATATTTGCCCCACGTTGGGCGCCAAATTATTATATATCTAATTCTCTATGATGAATTTTATTTATTTAATTTTAATGTGAACCTTCCTGTAAAGATAAATTTCAATTCACCTCACGTTGATGTATATTGTCGCAGCGACAATTCTTGTACATACAACTTAAAACTTTATGTAAGAAATTTCTACTTTAACAGTAGTTGTCAAAAATATGCCCGGCTCTAATAAATATTAATTTAGTATTTCTAAAATGAATTTATATGTGTAATCGACCTATTACTCTTCTCTCAGGGTAGGATTAAACTGTTAAAAAAATTAATTATTAAAAATTTGTTTAAATTTTTCACGTATCTCCAAATTATCTATTTCACTATTGGTCAGAACCTATAGTAACTGTATGTTTAATATTATAAAAGGTACTTTAAATCTCTGATGACGTTTCCAATATTTTTGTCACTGAAAATTACCAACTTTCACTGATTTGATCGATAGTTTTATTTAATAAAAAATGTTCAATTTTCTGAAATATTGTTATAAAAAGACTATAGTGAGTAGGAATGCAAAATTCTATATTATACTACTAGATTCAAATACAAATTAACATATTAATATTCCCAAAATTATCACAACGAAACAACAGTCGTAATTTCTACGAAACTTAAAATTACTACAACCTATATGCTATAAATTAACCTAATGAAAAAACGTTTAATAAAAGTTCCAATTGTCGATCTAAATCTTGATATGGATAGATGTCAAAAACAAGCTTCACTCAAATTTTTCTAGTTCAAAACTTTTCTTCTCTAATGTGAATTTTCTTACATGATTTATTAATTTTGTTTGCAATCAAAAATCTAATAGATGCATCTATGTCAAATTTAATTTAAAAACAGGCCTTATTATTTCTCGAGAAAATATTGTAAAGAAACTGGATCGGACTCACCAACAAATAACTGGACAACTCGTACAATTCTAATGGATCTTAGAATTCAGGAAACTTTCTAAATTTTATTTAGAAATCTGGAACACATTCACTACACACGATGCAATTCTTATTCGAATTATGCACGCACTGGCTTTATAATGAAATGGCTTTTGAATCTGGTTGTATAAATATACAACTTCTACTATCTACCAAAAATTGAGACAACTCTAATTTCGATGTTGCCTCTTCGGGATTTCAAACACAACTAACTAAACTTTTTTCAAATAAATGAATCTCCTCTCCTTTGGTTACGAAAAATTCCTTTTTTTAAAAAAATACTAATTTATGTTTCCCTATAACAAAGAGAGATTTGAATTCTTTTATTATCATTGTAATTTTGATAGCAGAGACATCTGTATTTCAAAATTTCAAATATATTCTCCAAAATGTAATATAATTCTGTCTATCTATAAATATATTCTACATAAACGTCATCCGAAAATTAAAATGTCACGTTTGATTTGTATACCGAATCTTTCAAAATTATTGATTATACCTATAATACAGTGTGTATCGAAAGTATTGCATACAAATATGAATAGTTTTCCTTATTTCAATGTTTCTTTTACATTTTAAATAGAGGAACTGTATTAATATATATTGTTATATATTCGATCTTATAATTGTAATTGCCCGCGTTGTGACAATTTGGTACAATTTACTATACCTTTAATTCAATGAATATTACCAATAAAATTTCATTGTCCACGATTAAAAAACAAAATTGTACAATCCCTGATTGCAGCGACAATATTGTACACACAGCTTAAGCACCGTATGATATATATTTAGAAGTTGACAGTTGTCAAAATTTGCCAACTAGCAGAATAACGAAAATTGAATTACTTGACTCTATTCTCAGGTGGGTTCAGTATGCTCTGATATAACAGTTTGTAATAAATTTTAAATTATTTTCTGAATTAAATATTCATAAGATTAATTTGGTTCAATATTCTCTCCTGTGAATGGGTATTTAAGATTGGAAATATCACTCAATTGATTTCTGACACTTATTATCAATGAATGACTTGTCTGTCACCAATGATTCACTAAGCTTCAATGTTCAAATAAAATTCTTATTCCTATATGATCTATATAATTTCGAATCAAAATACGTTTTAACAATTATGTAAATTTACTCAAATAAGCAAATAACAAATTTAACTTTCTTTCCAGAAACAAATAATGTTATCGTAATTTAAACGTCTAAATTAACATTAAAACAACCTACAAACTAAATAACCTCCTAAACTAATTTGAAAAGTTTCTAATTTCTTTTCTAAAAACTTCGAATTTTGAGTTGTCACTCAGTTCCTTGAAGAATGTCAAATACACGATATTTTCTGCTAATTTCTTCCACTATTAAATTGGTCGATAAGTATACTTATTTTTCGTAGTTAATTGAATCCAATATATAATCTCATTATTTATATGCATCTACTTTCAATTTAATTTTGTATCAAGGCCTGATATTCAATGATGCAAGAATAATTCTGGAGTGAACCCACCAGAAATCTGGATGTAGAGAAAAAACTGCCAAGCTCGTTCAACTGCAGCACTAATTTTCGAATATACACGCAATGAATTTAATTTTGGATTTGCCAAATAACACCTTATATCAATTAATTACAATGTTCAAATATCAAATTTACAAAAATTTTGGAGAGATCTCACAGGAGATGTTCCTCGTTCGGATTCTCCAATTCAACTACTGATTTTTTCAAATAAATAACCACATTCTACTGTGATCACAAACTTTCCTTTCTTTCTAAAAAAAAACAAATTTGTTTTTTCTTTATATCAAAGATTTGGAATACTTTTATTATCAGCAAACACCTTGTAATGACTTCTAATTTCTTTAATCTTGAATGCATTGTTCAATTGTGACAAATAAATGTCATCAGAAATTAAATGATCTGCCAAATCTTACAAATACAGGGTTTTTCAACTATATTGATTTTATAGACAATATAGGTTTTTCCGGAAGTATTGCATAAATTGAATTCTTTAAAAATTTGGAATAATAGAACTGTATTAATATATATATATATATATATATATATATATATATATATATATATATATAACAACAAAGAGATTCATGGGTAATTCACGCAAAATAAAGGCTACTGAAACAGAGTGGTAACCGCGGACATGCATGTTTCTGGCTCATTTGCCTCTTCAGCACGTGAATTACCCATGAATCTCTTTGTTGTTGTTATTAACATATCACGCGATATTCCTACATCTTCTTTGTTATTAACTATGTGTCGGAAAGTTCATTGCGGGGGGTAGGCTATATGCGCCTCCGTGTCGATCTTAGTTGTTGTCCTGAAAACTCGAGATCTTCCAATTGAAGGCACAAATGAGCGATTGATTTCCCTGCTGAAATCCGTTGTTTTGTGTTTTCCCATGTTTCGATTAACATCTTTGCTCCCAAATTTTATATCCTTATTTGGTTATACCGCGCTGAAGAGGCAAATGAGCCATGAACATGCATGTCCGCGGTTACCACTCTGTTTCAGTAGCCCTTTTTTTGCGTGAATTACCCACGTATCTCTTTGTTGTTATATATATATATATATATATATATATATATATATATATATATATATATATATATATATATATATATATATATATATATATATATATATATATATACATTTTTTCTTTTAATATTATGAAAAGATCTATTATAGTGTCTCAACTGTTTATGAATGAAATTATTGCAAATGAATTCATTTGTGTTATTAATTATTTCAATTTTCAAATTTGATTTGATTGTTTTCAAGAGTAACAAACAACTTTTGATCAACAAAGATTTCAATATTTAACAATTTGAATCCTAACCTGTTAAGTAAACTCCTAGTCACGTGTGTGTGTATCTTGTCTGTCAATTAAATTTTCAATAGGAATGGTCGAGTGTATGATATGACCAGGTGAAACGCCTTCTATTACGTTCTTTTGCCAATTTCATCTTAGTTTTAGACCATCTCTTCAACAACCCAACTGCATATATCCATCCCATAGGTGGACTGCATATCATTGAAAAACCCCATTTTGCATAAAGCTGAAAAGCGAAAAACGCCGTGATCGTGATTTTGAAGGAGTTAAAATCCTTTCTCGTGAGAGAAGTTAAAACAAAAGATTGTTTTTGGAAATGGCCTCCATCTTCCAAGAAGAAGGTTGTATGAATAAGAAGACTGACATTCAGAATTTGAGTAATCTCTACTCCCTCCTCCTAACGCTTATATAATAATAATAATGATAATATTAATAATTCTCACTAGTTTCCTACTTGTGTCATCATGGTAGGTGTTCCCCTTTATTAAAAGATCCATAATAATACTAATAATAATAATAAATAACATCAATAATCATATATTAATTCTCGTTAATCAGAATTTCCTTGGAGTGATATGTCACAACAGTTCCATAATTTTGGTACCACCCTGGTATTCTTTTGAAAGTTTCAGTGTCTCGCGTCATCGCAAAGATCGATTATTTTCATTCATTTAGTAATGATGACTGTTATACTTAACCTGACATTTTCAGTTTGCGCCATTATTCTCACAAGTCCGCGTAGGTGTGTGGATTCTCGTTTTTTAATGTTTTAACTTTTACTTTTTGATAATGTTTTAAACTTGAAGCAGTAGTAGGCAAATGTATTGCCGACTGGACCTATTTCTCTAATGACTTGCTGTTTTACACATTACCTGTATTCAAGATCTATGATGCAATCTCGATCAATGTAAGTTGCAGGAATGTTTGTAGGAACACTTTTTATAATTTATGTTTTCCTTTCCTTATTGTAATTCCCTGATGATGTAGATAAAGATTTACGAAAGCTTGTAGAATTGAATAGAGTGTATTTTTCCTCTTTTGCTGCAATCCCCGAAAATATATTTTTAATTGATCAGCAACGATCACGGCGTTTTTCGCTTATATATATATATATATATATATATATATATATATATATATATATATATATATATATATATATATATATATATATATAATATACACCTAAATAACATATTTTCTTAAATGTTACATTCAAAGTTTTTTATTTTCTAAACTGTCGATAAAAATGTTTTTCAAAATTGGTGATATTGAGCGTTTCACTGGTATACCATAATTTGAATATATACCTTATTTTCAAAAGTGGAATAATTCTGACACACACACAAGCGCGTGAGAAAACTCGTCCCATTAAGCATCCACCCCAGGACTAGGTCCGCGAGTGGGTGCGAAGTAGGACCTTCCGTCCACCCCCTGTCATTACGACAGGACCTCATCGTAGTTCTCGTCGAGCATCGCATATTCTCCCTCACCTTTCTCTAATTCTGTGAAAAATTCCGGGAGGTCTCCATATCTTTTTGAAGGAGTAGCTCTGGTGGCTATATTGCCTTGTCCTTTCGCGGTTGTTTGTATCGTCGTCGACGTATATGTGTGTTGGATCGCTGCCTCAGCTGTAACTTTCCTTGCCGGCTTCGGCGAGAAAGGCCCTATGCTGAGTGGAACATCGCCTACTGTATAGCTGTCTCCGATGTGTGAATCGGCGACTACCTAGCGCGGAGTTACCGTGTCGGGGGGATTCCTCATAATCATTACCTCTTTCCCCCGGTGTTTTTGGTATGCAGACGATTGCTCGTCTGTACGTTTTTTTTGTTTTTTTTTCGTGTACTGGTTTGCTACAGTACGGTTTTTGGGTGGAGATTTTCGTGCCTAGTTTTCTATTTGTTTTCTTGGTCCCTTGTGCTTCCTGTATTCTTCTTTCTTGTAGCCTGTTAGGTCCCTAGTTCCGCATTAGGACGTGTCTTCAGCTCTTCGAAGAATTTCCTCATTCTTTCATCCATTGTTTCAAGTACTTTCTTTACTTATGTTTCTTCGTGTATATCTACATTTTGTCATCCTCCATGATTTTTCATACGTTAAAATAAATAACATGATTGATATATTTTTTAGGTGCCATGACTCCAACTAAACTAATAGTTTTTGCTATATTTATGATGAGTAAGTCTTCATGTTACCCAGCAATGAACGAAAGAAATGGAATATTTATGCCCTTTGCTGAAACATTGGATAATGCAGAAAATGCCATAACAAATGCAGCTAAATCAAAAGTAAGTATCACATACTTCATATAATTCATTTTTAGAGATGGTTAAACTACTTAAACGTGTCTTCTTCTTTAATGCGATTAGTCAAATACTCATCTTTTTAAAATTCAATAATATTTTTATGATGAGAAAACACAAAATTTATATACAAACCACACCCCATCAAAAACAAAAACACTTGTTACACTGAATATAAGCATGTTGTAATCTTCAGAGAACTATATGTTTTGGCAATTTCAGGCTATCACTCCATTTTTTCCTGACTCTGGCCGAACCCGAGCAGTTCTAGAATCTCAGTCGAGAGAATCTCTTCCTATCCAAATTGATAATAAGTACGGCAACCTTCAAAATTTTGTAGCAAATGTGTTCAAACCACAACCCATCGTTGATACCGCTAAAGAATATGAAAAATATGGAAACGATGCAGAAAAATCACGGAAAATATCAACAGCAATTATTGCTAGTTACGAAGGATTTTCCAACATCTTGAACACTGCTGTTGAGGTAAAATTGGTCTTATATTGTGAGACAAACGATGTAAGATAACAAAACTAGATATTAAGGGTATAAAAAACTGAGCTTGATATTTTTAAAGTCATCAGTTATCAGTTTTAATTATCTATGTTATTTTTGTTTGAGGTATCGGTTCTTTGTCATATTTTTATTGTAACCGAATTGTTAAATTATTCAATATTTTTGAAAAGCGACATTTTGCGGACCCTTTTATATGATAGTTCAGTAATTTAATATTCACAGTAACTCTTGAAGTTATTTCTAATTGATGAAAATACCCTTGTCAAATAATATTTTTTATAGAGGCCACAAACACGTTGTTCATTAAATTAAAACAAAATTTTTGCACCCAACCAAAACATATCGCAAGGAGATTTAACAAGTATCTTAGAACGCATACCTTAACCTCCTATCTGAAGACCACAACAGCAATAGTCCGATGTGAGTTTCTACAAAGTTTAACCGAAAAGGGTGCATATCAGAAGAATGTATCACATCCAAAAATTCAAACTTCCTCAACGATGGGAGACCAACCAGATTCAACATTAAAACAGGCACAACATCGGCAGTTTATATTTCTTTATGCGACCGGACCATATCCACCACGTTCCCATGGGAGGTTCTACCATGTTTTAATAGTCGTGGTCATTTCCCTATCATAATTTTCCAAACCCACCAAACAACAACAAATATAGAAACAACTACCTCACAGTGGAATATAGAAAAAATCCCAATGGCACAGGACCAATTGGACAGGCTTATTTCAATAACATTTTTGCATAAAACCCAAAATAAAAAATTAGATACAAAAGTAATAGAATTTTTTAAGATATACAAAAAATCAAAGTAACATTTTAGCATCGAATCAAAAACAAAAAAAATAAAAAAAATTCTGTTAAATTAGTGAATTTTCTTAAATGAAGGTTTTAATGTACGATTTAGAGAAAAATTTTGAATACAGAAGTTGTAGAATTTGTTAAGGTCTATGAAAAAGATCAGTAACTTTTTTGCGTCAAATGAAAAACAAAGGAAATACGATTTTTTTCGAATTTGACAGGCCGCCATTTTGTTTTTAATGGGTCGATTTGGCTCAATAACCAACTTGTCCAAGATTTTGACCTAACCGATTTTTATAGCGAGTTTGGTTTTGATCCGTCAAAAAATACGCCCTCTATCGTGCTTACAAATTTCGTTATAACACACACACACATATATATATATATATATTATATATATATATATATATATATATATATATATATATATATATAAAATTAGTGAATATTGGGGGATTGCAGCAAATTTGCTACTCTCGACAATAGCCCTATTCAATTTAGAAATAAGCCTAAAAGCTGAATGAAATAAACTTATCGAAAAAACTGAACCTGAAATTAACCGGACCAACCTTTCACCACTCAATGACATAAACACATATTCAAGCGAATTCTTACCAATTATAATACTGCCGTCCTAAGGAAGAACACTGTACCTATGTGGGAGAATTCATATTTCGTAAAAAAAGAGATTGAAATTTGGGGCAATATACCTCCTGGTTGAATGGAAGGGAATAGTTGCTTCAAATTCTATACCATATCACCCGTGACTTAGCTTGTTATGTTGATATATCCATTCTATTTGTGATGCGTATAATTTTCTTTATATAGCAAAAATTGTTCACATACGTGGATATGGTCCAGTAAAAGAACTTTTCGTTCCTAGTGAAAAAAGCCGTATGTTCAGTTTTTCAAACATACGGGTGGTAGTTGACTAAAACGCGGTCATTTTACTAGACAAAAACACCGTATGTATAATATTTCAAAATAAGCAGTTATCTACCAGCATTGAGAATGTGCTGTGTTCTTTAGGAAAACAGCCTAAGTGTGATATCGGTGATATTTTTAATAACCGCCCAATTTTATCCAATGTAAGCTAACTTTGAAGTATCTATATCACTTCCATTATGTCTTCTTATAAAATGTATGATTTTCTTAGTAAAACACGCCTGCAACTAAATTTAAACATTTATTCAAATCACTTCAAAAAGGAACAAAACATATTATGTGTCTTTGCAATATCTATAAATAGAAAATAAAAAAGGAATTTTTTTCTAAAACTAATATTATTATCCACTTGAAACGAAAACTAGGCAGCTACCTTTTTAATCATCTTCAATGTTGTTAATGCGGCCATTAGGACATTATTTTCGTGGATATGTTCCCAAAAAATTAGCTTGTGCTTGGGAATGATGTCTGCAAGATTATTAGTGTTTTCAAATGAAACTCAAGGTCTCTAGTTAATTCCACAATATAATACATATTCCACGAAGTAAGGGTCGAGACAGTCAATTTCTGCAAGATTATTTTTAATTTTTCGCTTCCTCTCAGCAGCTATTCCCCGATTTCCTTCGTGTGCATCAGGCTCTTCCAACAGTGTGTATTTTTTGGGTAAAATATTCAACTTTCCCTATTCGCCATCAAATTTTGTCTTGAAATAAAGTAATTTGGATCCTCTTCTACCTTGTATTAGTACGATTTCTTTTAAGAGTGGGCGGTCTTTATTGAGTTTATTCAACTGGTATTTAATAGTGAGATTGGGCCAATATCTGAAATCTTTGAATTACATTTCTTCAACAAAAACAGTATTTTTTTTAGCAGTCCTGAACAACAATGGAAAAATCTTGGAAATCATATACTTTGGGATTTTCCCTAAATCCCTCCTCTAGTAAATGGTGTAAACTGTCGGCAGACGTGAATGTGTGACTCGGCTCGAAAAATTTAATAGTGATTGTCTCAGCCATGATATGTTGATTATTGACCATAAACAAGAGGAAACTGAAGATTGACCAGTTTTTGTTCTGCCCGCTGCAATTATCAGCCCAGATGCAAATGTGCTTTTGGTCTCAAGCATGAATGGACAAAAAATAATTATAAGCACTTATGACGTCCTCCTTTTTTCGGCCCGATACTCCTTCATGCCAAATCACAGCAACAGCTTTATTTTTTGCTGTCATGGCTCCTAATAGTACAGAGGATTTATTGAAAGCGATTATTCTTGGTGTAAATATAACTTGCTTGATCATATCGATTTTCGGGAGCATAACAACTTTTTGCATGTCAGACGAGTAAATTATTGTATCATCATGCTTATTCTCCTTGTCTAATTTGTACATATTTCTTGAAATTTGTTCTCTGTTGATATATTGTAACCAATTTTCGCAATTATCACAGTTTTTGTTTTCGGTAGCATTTACTTTTGCATGCTTCGGATCATGTAATGTAAACGCTTCGCATTTTTTGCATTCTTCATGCCCAAGTCTGGTGAACGAAATGTTCATTTCATTGACAACTTTTCGATAAAACTCATGAGAAATAGAAATGTTTTGTGATTCTTTGAAATCATTGTACAGTTGGAAAATAGAGACATCAATTGGCAGATATAATGTTTGAGGAGCGTGCTCTCGTCTGTAGTGGGACACGCTGGGCGAGAACTTTTTTCTCGATTTTTGATGTTTCCCACGTTTATCCTGAAGTGGACTTCCTAAAATGCGAAGAATACTATCATTGTTTGATTTATATCCTAGAGTGTTTAGGAAGAATACTTTACAAACTTCTATTCTACTTCCATCTTCCCCTTTGAAAAAATGGGTTCTTGACATTCTTTCTGTAATTTTCCTCACTTTTCATTTGACACTTTTTTCATATTTACGCACTCTATGTAATGACTAAGAAATGTTCTCTGCCCTGTAAAATCTTTGTTCCAATATTTTTCATTAATTTTATAACATCTCTTTTTGCATTTGCACCCTTCCTTGACTTCGTGACGTGCATTCAATTTCTTTCTCCGAATCTCATTTCTTTCTTTTTTAGGTAGTGAATATCTCTTCCTTTTTCTAATTTCTCCACTTTTTGTAAGATTTTCATCTGTTAGATTACTGTTGTAGTTCTCTGGAAGGAAACAATAATTCAACCAACTGCCATAATCTTAAATTGTCTGCTTCGGATGCTTCGGCTTGCTCTTCAATAACATCATCATCAGTGGAACGAACAGGTTCTTATTCTATTGATAGAGAACAAAATGAAACATTGGAGAATATAACTAACAGTACTGAAAATGCAACAATGCTACCTGTGTAATTTTTTGAAACAATATTGTCTTCAGTTTGTGATACTTCGGCTTCGACATGTACCACAATCTCGACATGGTTTTCTTGATTCTTGTTAATCATTGAGCTTCGTTCATCAGGTAGGCAACAAATGAAATTCAAGGTTCTGACGATGATATTTAGGTTTTATCGAAACAATAGACAATTTTTTTAAATTTTCAAAAAATTTTCAATATATTGTGGAGTTAACTACAGACAGTACGTTTCATTTAAAACACTTACAATTGAATAATAATCACTCTAAATAATTTCACAAAACATACAAGAATACCAATAAAGCACTTTTTACAATGGAAAATGAAATGATTTTTTTACATTAGTTTGAATATCCAGATAATACTTCAAACTCTACCAAATCTTATTCTGTAAAGACCATCATTTCTTCGTTCGGTTTTCAAATTGCTAGGCCTATTGCCAAAATCCAGATCAAAATTCTCATTCTCATCTAATTTTTGAGATTCAATTGGAGGTCTCGGATCAATTTTTAAATGATGTACGTATATTTCTTGTAAGAATTTTCCCTGAGTCGTCCAATTAATCTGATAACTTCTAGGGTTTTTGATTGTATTTATTATTTTTCCTGGAAGTATCGGTTATTTTTTGTTAAAATGCCCTTATTTCATTTTACTCGTTTTTCCTTTTAGTTTTAAATTATTTTTATGAAATTTCGAATTGATTATTTTTGGTTCTAAATGCTTATCAGTAACAGCTAAAATACTTTTTGAGTTTATATGCAATAATAAGTAAAGTTACCAGTAGTGAACACGTCTTCCATAGTGTACACCTTCAAATTCAAACTGTAAACCTAAAGTAAATCTATATTATTGAAGAAAAGTAATACATTTGGCAACTGTGCAGAAGCTTGTTACACTAACTTGATACCAGTAACTTTCGCCATCTTGTTATCTTCTTAGTTGAAATCAAGGAGGTTTTAAATCTGATTTGGACAATTTGTAATTAATCTTGTGATTTGTTAGGTGTTTAGATAAGAGGTAAGTAATCAGCACATTGTACTTTATTCAAGTTTATGAGAGTTATGCACTTACAGTTCCATTAATCTATTGAAAATACTTCTGAACATTCAAGTAGGAATTATATTTTATGATATTTAACCATAAAAATAAATGTGTTCCTATAGTGAATGTGGGTGTCCACTTTAAGAATTTGAACAGAAATTGAACAGAACTTGTTACTTGTATGTAAAACAAATAACACTTATACATTTTGTCAACAACCGAGGATGGGGTCCAGTAATGTACATGGGTGTGCACTATTAGACCATATATGTGTCGACTTTTGGATCAAATGTCCGTACATATTTATGATGTTACTCACTTGAAATAATAAAAAAATATATAAGGTACACCGGGGTAAGTGGAACCTAAAAAATCACTAGTTTGACTTAAAATATGTGTGAAAAGATTTTTTTTGAGGTAGTAATGGATAAAGTTCCATTACTTGTTAGCCAGATGTATGCTAAATAAGTCTACAAATATTAATGCAAAAAATTTTAAAAAAATGTAAAAAATAAAATTATGTGTGTTAGGTTCCACTTGCCCCGTGATATAGGGCAAGTGTAAACTCGCGTCAAATATCCATTATACTATACACAAATAGTAACGAGGCAAGTGGAAATAAGGAATACACAGTTTTTTAAACGAAATTTTATTGAAAAATACTTATGAGTAGTTATTTAACGAACATTATACTGATCTAAGGATATCGAAAATGAAACGATACTTTTGTCTTTTTGTTAGATGTTTCAAATTATTTGGATTTGGCAAACCAAATTCTATTTGCTCTTTAAAAGCAATAAAAATATCTTCCACGTTGGGAAAGTGAAACCTTCCATCGTTTCTAGCGCTCTTTCGTAGGCAACTAATTTCAAACAGCTAGATCAGAAATTTTCTAAATCTTAGCCACAAAATAAATATAAACGGTCGTTCCCTTAACCCTTCAGTGGTGACGTAAACATCCATAACACGAGTAATGACGCCGGTCTGGTAGACCACTTTAACCATTTCTAATATATTATATGGCTTAAAAAAACTAAGCTTTTAAATTCATAGAAATATATTCTGGAGATGTTAAAACATATTATAAAAGTCCTTTTATTCCACATTGTTCAAAATATCGAAACAATTGTTACACACTATGCCAACATGTTCCAAACACAGAAACTTATTGCACTTTCTGCAACAATACTTCTTTCGATTCTTCTTATAACCACATTCGGCACATCTTCCTAGAAGACGCCTCTCCGGTTGTTCCTCCTCCGGCAATGGTATTTTACAGATTTCTGATATTCTTAGGCGGATAGTTTTTGGAAGGTTGGTGCATTGAACTCGAACCCTTAGATGAGGACTAATAAGAGTTAGTGCTAAACCCTCAAGAAATTTTCGTCTCAAAATCGTCTCTCCGGTATTTCCAACATGTATCACTTGAGTATCTATACCAGATATATTCAATAAACTATAAAATACAGCCATATGCCAGCGTCGTGTGGGTCGTGCACAATTTTAGTTGGCCGAAAATTGATCAACTACATCCACTTCCGCTTTTGTCGTGTTATAATCCACTATTATTTCTGGCTTCCCAGTTTTAGCGTCAATTTTATCATCATCGTGGCAAGTCGAAATCAGAAGAACGTTTTTATTTTTTTTAGTTAGGTACGATAAAATCGTACAATTATCTCCAAACCCAAACATGCTGCTTCCAATAGCACGAGAATTATTACGCTGAACAATTTCGGGTGGCAGTTCTCATTTGTTACAGCGTATTGTGCCTATGGTTGTGAGTTCTTTCTGCAACAAATACTTAGCTAATGGCACGATAGTAAACCATCTATCTGTCGTAACATTACGACTAAAACCATAGATAGGCTCGCATAACCGCTGAACAATGGACATCCCGCTATTGTCCTGAGAGAATGGTCCTTCTGGTTGAGTTCCAACGTAGACCACCAAATTATATATATAAAACATTTTCGCATCACATAGAGTGAAAATTTTGATTCCATATTTGTTTGGTTTCGCTGGCATGTATTCTCGAAATGGGCACCGGCCCCTAAAAGCCTCCAATTTCTCATCAACTGTTACATAGTGCGACATATTGTGATTTAGTTTACAGTTACTTACAAATTTATCAACTACAGTTCTGATTGGAGCTAACTTGTCCATTGTACGACGTTCTTCTCTTGTCTCTATGTCCTCAAAGCGGAGAAAGCGAATCAACATTCGAAATCTTTGAAGAGACATGGTAGTTCTGAATTTATCTGGAGCTGTACCATTCGTTTTGAAAAGGTCTTCAGCATTTAGATGATTGCATTTTTCTACTCCAGCTAGAATCAGCAATCCCAATAACGCCTCGATCTCTACTTTATTAGTTGGTCGGGTGTAAGTTGCTCGCCCGTAATTCTCTGCTACAGATTGCAGGTATTTATTGGTATGAGTCACCATAAGGTTTATAATGCTGTCGTCAAAAAATGATCGCCAAATTTGCAATGGATTCTGAAGGTCACGCAGTCCAGCACCGACAGAAAGAAGCTTCATTTTTATAATATTCTTACTTCTAGTTTTAAAGTTTGAAGGGACATAGTGTTTTTTCAAAGTTGTCTTTTCATCTTTGCCAATAAGATGTGGGCCAATAGATTCCGCTAAATCTTCCTCTTAATTATCAAACTCTTGTTCAGTATCTGACGACTCTGAATTCACGTCAACATTATCTGCCTCCTCTTCGTTCTTATCTTCGGGCGCTACTTCTTCCTTCTCATCATAGAAAACATTATTCTTAAGCTTCTCAAGTCTCTTCTGCTCCTGTTCGTAGCTTGCCATTGTTCTAAAATAACGAGGATGATTAAAAAATAATTAAAACGCATTAATTAAAAAAAATTACCAAAGTAAAATTTCGGTTAGATCAGTGATGACCCCGGTCTAGGCGACCGTAAATAAGCACACACGTTAAACTACTGATCAGCATAAACAGTCCATACACACTAATATTTGTCGACCCGTCACGGATACACTCATAGCCCGAGAGCCTCCATGCGTCACCACTGAAGGGTTAATGGTAAACTGTATCAAAACAAACACTTCTGGTTTTGTTTCTCGATGTCTCAATAGGAGAGGATGGTGACTTTCCCCACTCATTATCATCGTCAGAGCTTGAATCTTTCGAAAATAAACTGTGGTGTTCATCATCACTACTATCTTCATTATCTTCCAACAAAACGTTTTTTTATTTTTTCCTTTTGTTTGCCCCTCCCATATAGTATTACATCTCGGTGTTCATCATAACTACAATATTCATTGTCTTGCAACAAAACTTATTTTGTTTTTTTATTTCGTTTGTCTTTCCCAGATAATTTTGCGTCTAGTTGTATTTTTGCTTTCATTTTTTGCACATAGTCAAGAGATGTTATAATTTTAACTCCAGGACATATATTTTTTTGTTTCTGATTAGTGTTTAACGGATTTTGCTTAACGTGTTCCAGAAGAATATTTTTAAAAGATATTTCGAATAAGCCAGATGTCCCTCGTTCTTGTTGACCGCCATTTTTATTTTGTATTCCTTCTTCGTTCTTATTTATTTTTATTTAAGGATTGTTCGTCAAGTGATGAGGTGGATGCAGAGATATGACGATGATTAAATCTATTTCAAGCTTCGATTTCAAATTTATCTTCTGAAATAACCGAATTGCAAAATGGATGAATTCCTGACTAGCGAAACCCACTCTTGATTATATCGGAATTTAATTATTTCCATACTTCGGAAATTATCGCAGAAAACACAGACTTGGGTAATTTTTTAACATAATTTTTTCTCTGCCACTTAAGAATGGCCTCGTCCTACTTTTGTTTTGAAGGTTTAAATACAGATAGGTCCCCAGGAAGCGAAGTCTAAAAACAAGTTTTCAACCCTTTCTCTTTTACGTACTGTCCAATGGAAAAAATAATTTCTTTTTGGGAGAGTACAAACCGCCATTTTTCCATGGCCTTAATACACTCTGCTATCTATGTTTCAACGTCAAATGGTATAGCTATAGGTCTTCCCATTGAAGTGCTCTTTACGCCTCTCCGACTATTTTAATCAAGGTCGCCTTCGGTAAACGATACTGTTTGGAAGCTGTATATAGAGTCATCACTCTGATTCGAACAGCTTCCACTGCTTCTTTCAGTTGTTCTTTGGAATACGGTGCAGGTGCTCTATTTTACTATAATTTCGTACAATTTTACCTGTAACAATAATTAAGATAACGCATTTTGTAAAAAAAGCCCAATAAAAATTTAAGCGGGGCAAGTGGAACATAGTCTCCACTTGCCCTTGTGTTATTGGTTTCCACTTACCCCAACCACAACAAAAAAGTGGGAAAGTGGAAGCTATCAATTTTTTTAATTGAATGTTGTCAAATTGATTAATTCTACAAAATAAATAACATTATTACACATAGAATCAATACCTACCAACAGAAAAAATAATGTAACTCCACTTTAAACGACATAAACAGTCAAAACAATATGCGCGCGTACAGCTCAACATTGAGGAAGTGATTGACCTTGCAATACCATATTCAGAATCACCACGCAGGAAGTAAAAAAATGAAGTAGATGTATTTTAGTGGGAGCGGGGAAGCCATTAAATACTGTTTCCTACAGATGGCGCTCTTTATACCATTTAAAGTAATATTTTTGGCAGTGGGTTCCACTTATCCCATATTTCCACTAACCCCATTGAACCTTATATTTAACTGCCACATTGAAAAAAATCTAAATAGTATTTTTATTGACATTCTCTTTTACAATATTTTAATATTATTGCTTCAGTAATTCTTTAATGGAACCAGTTCATAAGTAGACGTATAAAGAAGTATTTTCATCTTTTAACTATTGTTTATGTCTCTGAGGTTTTTATGCATTTAAAGGTAAATATGGAGCATAATTTTTTTCTAAATATACCAAACAGAGTATGCTAGATGCTGTACACAGGGGATTGTCCTATAAAGCTGCAGCAAAAATGAACGATGTTTCCAGACTGACATTAGTGCGCAAGCATAAAGGCATAGTACCCCTAAAAAGAAAAAATGGGACCGGAAGGTACTGTTTTATTAACCCTTTTTTGCACTTAGGATAGTAAATGGAATGGAAATTTTGTATTGTTCAATGTTTTGCTCGAAGGACCTTTTGCTTTATTCACTATATGATTTGTAGGATTATGATGGATGAAGAAATTAAACAATTATTTCACTTTAATGTTACTACATTGTATGACGTTATAAAGTGTTCTTTTGCATGAACAACTAAGAATTTCACTGAATTATACGCGTTTTGCACTTTGATTATTTATCACATAATCTGCTGGAGTAATGAATGATTAATGAATAATTACACATATGGTTTACCGGTACCAACGCCGGGTGCTCTTATAACATGAGTACCATTATGTACGACAGTTGACTGATGAAAAGAGAGAACGAAGGATGAATGAGAAGTGTATGAAGGCTAACTGGGAAGTGTATGAAGGCTAACTGGGAAGTAACTAGAAGTGAGGTATCATGCATATTTATAAGTCGGATAAAGTGGTTGTGAAGAAGGAGAAAAATATTAGGAGTTGACCAATGGGATAAAAGATTTTGAAACGTAACGGTCAGATACAGCGAGTGAAACTCTGCAGTTTTCTGTGGCCTGAAAAGGTTTCGTAGATATAAATAACGGAGTTTGGAAAAGTGTTTTCATGAAGCGATAAGGTGTCGGGTACTTTGAATTATTAGTTGGAATTTCATAAGACGATATTTATCTGTATTTCTTATGTGGTAGTAACGTTAAAATGAATTTTTTGTTGATGTAAAGAAATATTAAATGTTGAGAAGAATGATATATTTCGTTATATGGCTTGGGCAGAATAATTGAATTGTGTTATACAGGGGAAGTTGAAAATAAAAATCACAGGAGAATTTGGTGTTTAAATCAAATTCGAACAGGTACCTTTACGTCAGACCAGGAGTCAAAAATTGTTAAATGGGAAAGACAATGGCAACCGCTGGATTCCCACTTACAAAGGATGTGTAACTATATTGGCCCAAGAATTAAAAGTTACATTTAAATGAAATGCATCACCTGGTAACAAATTGATGAAGTTATTCCTTAAAAGACATCCTGATATTAACTTTAGGGTATGCCAGAATCTCTAACTGCTATGAGAAAGAGCGTATCCCAAGAAAACATAAATAAATGGTTCATAGAACTAGGAATGTATCTCAAAGACAAGGAGTTATTTGAAGTTCTGGAGGATCCCAGAAGGGTGTTCAATGCGGATGAAACCGCATTTTTCTCAAATCCAAAACTGGTAAAAGTCCTGGCTATTAAAGGTTCCTCGTCAGTGTACACTGCTTCTGGAAATGATGAGATATTCAACGTTACAAAAATTCTTACTGTCAATGCCATTAGACAAATACCCCTGCCGTTAGTTGTATACAGGTAGGTTTTGTAAGTGGTTCGTAGAATTTTTGATTTCCATTATTTTTCATTATACAGATATTCCAGAATTCCTCAGCATATTGCCGAAGTATTTCCTGCAACCTGGCAATCAGAAAATCACTAAATGGTTGGATGACACAAGAATTGTTTTTTGAGTACATTGCTATGCTATTCGCATAGTTTAAGGGTGGCAAAAGAAACACCGCAACATTTAGATATGTGTATGTTATCAAGACATTAACTTCACCACGGCCGATAATTATTATGGGATATAAAAGCATTGACTGCTCAAAAAAAAAATTTCTGTGTAATGATAAAGATATGTCAGAAATCAACTTGAATCAAATTGTATGTCGACTTCCCCCGCCTGAACTCCTGGTACATGGTGAAAGATCAGTTATAAATTTGAAAAATCGTTGAATGGTACATATTAGAAAATAAATAAATAATCATGTATAACAATTAAATGTTTTTTATTCCAGGACTTTTATTTATGTCAGAATGATTACTTATAGCGTTTAAAAAGAACAAAAATCTGGGTGTCCACTGTTGGAAAACAAACAGTGTCCACTATTAGATGAGTTTCGATTTTATTTGTTCACTACTGGAGCATAAATATGAATTGAATCTTTCATTTTTCTTTATATTAGAATGGCTACATATTATTAGAGTAGCGGAGGGTGATATGGAATACTGTTTTCTATTATAGTGATAAATTCTTCTAGGTGCAGTACAGTGCATTAGAAAAGTCATTAAATATTGTGATAACTATCCATCTAAGCAAATAAAAGTCTGGAATTTCTAAAACTTTATGAATTAAAAAAAATATAAGGTTAAATAAAATAAGTACGAGTATATTCTGACATTACAAAAAAATGGTCGGGTAATATGAAATACCACTATGGGGTAATATGAAACACTAAATGAACTAAAAAATATATGCTTATAGGGAAACTTTTGCGACAAAAATCACAAATGTAAACATCCTTTGGCGTGTCGGCGCATAACTCATGAGCCCAAAGTTCACATCTTGCGCACTGAATCCAGATTTCTCCCCTTGTATCAGCCGAATATAATCCCGAACAAAACACTCAGCCTCTTCAGATGGACGATCATAAACAGGAAATTGTTCATCGTCGTTGGATGATGAGTCATGTAAAGATGCAGAACTATTGGAATCTTCTGATGAATATTTACCTTCTTTTGATTTCTTTATTGCCTTTTTTTGAAATTTCTTTTTTGGTACGCCATTTGGTCCAGCTACCTCTGCATCTGCAAGTTTAAATTTTTTATGCTCTTTGTTTTTGTTAGTTATTTCTATTTTTCTTTTAACTTTATCCCTTTCTTCAACTGACGCTATTTCTATTGACTGCTCCAACTCTTCTTTGTTTGGGGTCGACGTCAAAACTTTGGCTTGACCTGCTTTCCGACCTCTCGTGCCTCCTTTCTTCCTCAAAGTGGGCTTGGGAATTATATCCTGTGGTAAAACTATGGTTGCATTTTGAGCCGTGTTTTCTGGTTGAGGTTTCTCCCGGAGCACATCATCTTCTGAGTGTACTTGGACCTCATTTCTTTGTGCCTCCTGAATAAAGTCTTCTTTGGTGAATACGTTCCGGTTAACTGGGAACAATCCAGTTTGACGAAATCCGTTAACACATCTTTCACCACTTTGGATTTTCAGATACGCGTTACCAAAAAGTTCGCTTAAATCAAAATGATTGACAGGCCGATTATTTGTTCTTAAAAATAGCCTTACTTCCTCACTGTAATATGTCTTTAATGCTCCCATAACAGTTTTATCTAATGGCTGCATCGTATGAGTTGTATATGGCGGTAGGCAAAGTAAAGTCACATGGTTTTCTCTGGCATCCAAAATAACGTCTAAGTTTTTAGTGTGAGTATGGTGACCATCTAGAATCAGTAGAATGGGATTTTCTGCACTCGGTGTAACATGTTTTAGAAAATGTTTGAACCATTGTGTGAAGATATCCATCTGAATCCAGCCTGACGGATGAGAGGAAAAAATGGTTCCTGGCGGGGCACCCTTCTTTAGAAGTTCACTTGCATTTTTTCTGGGAAAAATCAGAAGGGGGGGGGTACAAAATTGCCACTTGCGCTAATGCAAAGGACTGAGGTTATAAGTGAACCTCGTTCGGCTGACGTCATTGACCCAACTTGCCTTTTGCCCCTTAGAAGAAAAACTTCTGGATTTCTTGATTGAACAATGGTTAAACCAGTTTCATCCACGTTATAAACTTGGCTTGCCGAATAATCATGCGTCTCCATTAGGGTCTCTAACAGGTCGAAAAATGTGTCTACATTTTCTTTATAAAAATCCTAAGGCGCGAGCGTACGAAGTTCCAGTAGGTCTTCTCAGACTTAAAACATTTTTATGCCTCATTCTGAAGTGATGAAGCCAATCCTTGCCAGCTGATTTTCTTAGTAATGAAAATGGATGAGGAATATTGTTTTTTCTTGCTAATTGAAAAGCAATATTACAAACATCGCGACGCGTCAAGCCAAAGAATGATTTCTCCATCTCTAGACAGTGCTTAACTAATTCTTTTTCCAAAAAATCAGGTAAAACGGGCTTACGGCCTAATTTGGTACGGCACACAACTTCAGGCTTCATGTTCTTTTTGCACAGCCTGAAAAGTGTAGCTCGAGGATCATTATATGTTTGACAAGCCTTCAAATAACCCATTTGTTTAGACCTGACTGCTATCACTGCTTTCCTCATATTTTCTTCATTCCACTTTTTGCGTTTTTTATCCACGACCGTAGTTTTAGGCATTATTAATACCCTGGTGCTCGAATAAGACTGAAACAATAGAAATTAATTTTTAGATGGCACTTTTATGGGGCAAACTTTTGCGGGTAATATGGAATATTATTCCATATTAGCCGCACTTAGTTGTGTTTAGGTTAGGATTTTTTAAAGATGTCTAGACGAGTATAGACCCGCAATAACTACATCTTATATTAATCTACAGTACTAACTTGCTCTCTGATGAGAATATGAATAAAAAATCACCAACTAAATGATAATAAAATTCACAAAAATTCTGCATGACTGAAAAACAGGTGTGGACGAATAACTTTTTAACGAACGATTACAGAGTTATGCGCGAATTAACTGCTTCAAGCATTAAATTCTATTTTTAAAAACTTTATTTTCGAGTTACAAATATATTCTCTAACAATTATTACGTTTACTCCAAATTCAAATTAACAACAACAACAAAAAACTCTTTACAACTGTTTTTATGTCCTCGGTTCCGCACTCTGCTGACTTGGCGTTTACACTGCGTTGTCATCAGGATGCGTTGAGGTAATTCCTCCCCCCGAAGCTCCAACTCATGAGGGTAGACGAGGGAGTTGGACTACTGGAACTTGTGTACTTGAACTGGAATCTGGATTATCCCTTGGGCGGAATTTCTTGTAGATTATAGTGGCTATTACTCCAATTATCAGGGTATTCAATAATATTGTCCAAACACTAGGAGTATAGGAAATTTCGTTGTTGAACTGAGTTTGTTCTAGTGACAGATGACGTATAGCTTCTGAGTAGTGTTCAAGGCTTATATCTTCTAAGTTTATTTCCGATGTTAATGTTGGTAACGTATCATTCTCCAAACTTATTTCTGGGAATAATGTTGGTTGTCCTTGAATAACACTTTCTTTGTTTATTATGGTTTCTATATCAGTTTTGATTTTACATCCTAAGGGAACTTCCATAATATAAGTACCCTTGAGTTGTTTTACTTCATGCTGATCTTGACAGTCAAACGTAATACTCTTTTTTCCTGGGATTATAGCTAACCAATTATTTGTGTCTCCTAGATGGTGGAACCTTGATTCTGTGAGGGTGATGAGGAATTGTTTGCATTCTGACGCGTCTGCTGCGTTGAAAATCTTCACTTCACAAGGTGTTTGCGATTGTATTTCCTTGGGCGTCTGATTCTCACATAAGTAGTATTGAGGCAAAACTTCGGTGCATAGGTCATTACGAAGGATGTAGTGCAATTTATTTTTTATCAAGTAATTATTTTCGGTAATTATAACCTTGAACTGACTCTTGTATGGAATCGGAGTCGATTACAAACGGTATATTTCAAAACTATCTATGTACATTATTGGTAAATGAAGGATATAAACTATTTTATTATTATAAATGTAACACTGAATTTTCATGATACTTTCATATCGTGAAATGTTTTCCAAAGAAACATCAAATGGTAGCTGTGAACTTGGTATTTGTTTTCCTATTGCTTTTAGTTCTGTATACAAATCTGTAGATTTAATTATACTGGGATGCATTACTTTTATTTTTGCAAAGGTTAAAGAAGTCTCTATATCTTGAAGTGTGGAATGAATAACTTCGAACATATTTATAATTTGATTAATAATATCTTTAATGGAAATCATGTTCTCTCTATCATCTACGGAGTTAACCATTTTGATAACTTCATATATTTTTGATTCCAATAGTTTCTCATTATGTTTAATTTTCTCAATTGTCTGGTTAAAATTTGTGATAGTGTTGGTTGAAAGTGAAATTTGAGATTTTAATGTCGAGGCAATCCTCTCTTGATTTTTTTGTAAATTATTAATTAAATTTTCATATCTTTCACCATCTTCTGCATCTAGATTACCTGATATTGATTTGAAGATTGAACCTAAGCCATTAATTAGACCCCTTCTTACTCGTTTTTTATGTGGTAGTATATTTAAAATTTTATATTCCACCTTTTCTTCAATATATTCTAATACTTTCATATCGTTTGAAACGTCCCAAGAATAGTTTTTGTTTGTGCATACTACTTTTATTATATATCGTGATTTTCGCTGTAGTTTTTCAATTTCCGAGATAATTGAGGTTAAATCGTAATAATGTATCATCTTATAGGAATATTCTTCTATTCTAGCGGTTCCTAACCTAAGTGGTATTAATCCTAAATTATTGTCCAATGGGTTTATCTTTATTTGTTCCCGAAGCCCGAGCGTAATGGGAAACCTGTAAAAATTTTTAAAATATGTATGTTTTCTTTCGCGGTCTCTTGAGATTGTCCATATGGACCTTCTCACCACGATCTGTACTCACTGTTTTTCTTTGTTCATTTATATCAATTATTTCTGTTGATTTCGAAAATTTATTCGCAGTTTTAGGTCGCCGATTATCTTTTATATAAGTTTTATCACCGATTTTAAAAGTATCTGGTGTGTCTCTATTCTCATTAATTTTTTGAATTACGTTTTGCTTTTGTCTGGCCAAAGCTTCATTAATTTTAGAATACAATTCGCGAGTTATTTCTTTATGTTCGTTTATAAAATTACTTGTTAAAATCATATCCATATTTAAATCAAATGGATTTTCGGCATTTAAATGACCGTTAATTATGTCTATGGGTTTGAATTTGGTTGATGAGTGTATGGTGTGATTATATGCTAAAATAACATATTTCATTTTAACTTGTATATGTGTTTTCAAAAACCCTCTGGTATTAAGTAATCTGACATGTTCGTTAAATGTGGAATGAACTCTTTCTACAGGCGAATTAGATTGGGGGTGATTTGGGGAACAAAAATGGATTTTTATCTTATGTAGAGCTAACAATTCAGAGATTACTGAGTTTTTGAATTCTGTACCGTTATCCGTAATTATCTGTTTAGGGACACCATGATGAGAGAAGAAGGTCACCAGGTGATTCGTTATATCTGTTGAATTTACTGAATTTAGATGATAAGCTTGAGCATACTTAGAAAATGTGTCGATTATAGTGAGAAATTTAGCTTTTTCTATTGTATATGTATCCATATGAATCATTTCGAATGGTTTATTTGCTGTGGGTGTAATATTCATTTGCATTTTAATAGGGTTCCTTTCATATTTGCATTGTTGGCAAATTTCACAATTATTTATATAAGTTTGAATAGATTGTTTTAAATTCGGCCAATAATACATCTATTAACCTTTCTGTACATCTACGAAATTTTAATGACGGCCACTTAAAATTTTTTCTTACAACTTCGCAGAACGGTTCAAACATTTCAGTTTTTACAAAATACAAGTAATATGATACTCCGGGGGCAATATATTCTTTTATGAAATTAATTATATCGTTTTCGAAATTATTGTCTGAAATTTGTAATGTTATTCTCTGCTTATTTTCAAATAATTTCGTAATTATTGGTTTTGATGGTGAGTGATAAACAGATTGTATAATTATTACCATGATTAACAGATGTTTCGCTGATGGGAATGCCAACTACGGGATTTTCCTCCGCATTTGAGTGAATAGTTTGTCCTTCGTTTTCTTGTTCTATGTCAGACTCTGGGTGAACTATGAGTGAAATATTGTCCAGGTCCAGACTAGGAGATTTTGACGTGGTAACAGTTATCGGTTTAAAAATATCTTCAATATCCGGTGTAATTAATTCGTCTCTGTTATTTTCAACTTCCTCTGTGATTATATCTATTTCGTCCCAAATGTCGCTTTGTGTTTCTTTTGCGTGAATTTCAATTCGGTTCAGATTGTCGGCATGAGCTATTAATGATCCCTTCCGATACATTATAGTGTAGTCGTATTCTTCAAGTTTAATTCTCCACCTTAAGAGTTTTGAATTGGGATCTTTTAACGAAAACAACCATTGTAATGGTTTGTGGTAGGTTATTATGAAAAATTTACGTCCATATAAATATGGCCTGAAATATTTAGTAGCCCAAACAATACACAACAATTCTCTTTCAATCGTAGAGTAATTCCTTCCAGAATCATTTAACGTTCTCGATGCATATGCGACCGGTAAGTCTTTACCGATTTGTCCCTGTGATAGTACAGCTCCCAATGCTACATTACTGGCGTCGGTTGTTAAATTGAACGGTTTTGAGAAGTCAGGGTACTGTAATATAGGCTCGTTCGTCAGTAACTGTTTAATAGTAATAGTTTCAAAACTATTCAAAAATTCTGCATTATGCTCAATTTTTGCACCCTTTTTTAGACACTGAGTCAATGGTTTAGTTATTTTTGCGAAATTATTTATAAATCGTCTATAATAACCCACTAAACCAAGGAATCCTTTTATTTGTTTTGTAGTTTTTGGTAACGGGTATTCTTTTATTGCCTTAATTTTGTCCGGGTTAGGTCGAACACCTTCCGGAGTTACGACGTGTCCAAGATAGGCCACTTCCTTACTCAAAAATTCAGATTTGTTTAGTTGTATTTTAAAGTTGGCTTCTCTTAATCTTTCAAATACGGCCTTAAGTCTTTCTAGATGTTCTTGAAGTGACGTGGAAAAAATTATAATGTCATCAAGGTAGACTAGACATTTCTCATTTTGGATGCCCCTTAGTATGTTATCCATGACGCGTTGAAACGTTGATGGACCGTTTTTTAGACCGAAGGGAAGTCTCAGGAATTCCCAATGTCCTTGTTCTGTACTAAACGCCGTCTTTTCTATGTCAGCTTCATTCATTTCAATTTGGTGATATCCGCTGGCCAAATCGAGAGTAGTAAAATACTGGCATTTGCCGAGTTTATCTAATAAATCAGTTATATTTGGGAGAGGGTATTTATCGTCTATCGTCTTTTCGTTTAACTTACGATAGTCGATCACAACGCGGAATTTTTGTTTGCCTGATGCATCCTCTCGCTTCGGTACCACCCAGATATTACTCGACCATGGGCTACTGCTCGGTTTAATTATATTTTGATTGAGCATACTCTGAATTTGATTTTTTACTTCTTGTCTATAGATAAATGGATAACGATATGATTTTGAATAAATTGGCACCTCGTCCGTAGTTTTAATACAATGTTTAATTTTACTTGTAAAACTTAAAGGCTCATTCTCTCTATAAAAATATCTGAATATTTATAACATAAATTTAAAATTGCATCCTTTTCTTCTTTATTCAGATGGTCGGTCCGAATCTGAGATAAATCCAATTCGCATTTATCCGAGTCATCAAAATTATGCATGTTGAACTCTGAGATATTGTCGACATCAAATTTTTCTACTGTCAACGGTTCCGAGAAATCAAGCGTTAAGGGGCTTGTAGTGTTGTTTATTATTGTTGTAATAGCAAGGCCATTACGAGCAACCGTCAGGCATTCTGGAATTTCGCAGTTTTTTATCTTTTGATAAGGAATTACAATCTCTCCGTTTTTTATTGTAGTTTTTACTTGAATTACTTTCTCTGTACGGGGTTCTATATTAATTACATGTGTATTATTCGTGTTACTAATTTTTTGAAATTTAAGCTTTATTTTTGCATGAGGTGTGATTAGACATGCATTATTAAAATCTATTGAAGCTTTCAGTAATTTGAGATTATCTAATCCTATCAAACCATCAAAAATATTATGAAACTCAAATAAATAAAATTTTAATAAGTGTTTATTTGTCAAGCGAAAAATTTCTGACGCTGGTATTTTTACACTATGTTTATGAGATGATTTTTGGAATACAGTGGATACAATAAATGGGTCATATTTAATTAATTTTGGAAATAATTTCCTAGCAATATTTGGATCTAAAAATGATTTTGTCGACCCAGAATCGACAAGAAGTTTAATGTTATATTCCGGAAAAGTTATATATGCTAATTCACTACAATCTACGTTATTTAACGAAATAGTAAGAGGTGTCAAATCTCCGGCATTGGATCGGAGGTGATATGAAAATTTTCAATTGTTTCAAGATTTTCTTCATGAGTTCTTTCATTAATTTCACTTTCCTCGCAAAAGTTTCTATTAGTATTTTCTATTTCAGTATTATATAATTCTTCGGCTATATAGTTTTGTTGCGGTCTATAGTTAGAATGGTTAGGCTGTGCAAAATGATTATTTCTATTTTGATTATTAAAAGATTGATTGTTATTATTATAATTATTATTTATTCTTCCAGTATACCTTGTTGATGATGACATTGGTGTCGGTTTTGGAAATGTTCTATTTGTATTTGGTTTGAAAACATTTTCTACTGATGTATTTCGGAAAGTTCGTGCATTAGAGGAAACATTTTGGCTCGGAACATTTTGTCTAAATTGGATTGGACCTGTTGGGAAATGATTATTGTTTCTATTAAAATTCTGATTTGAAAATTCTAAATTGGATTGGACCTGTTGGGAATTGATTATTGTTTCTATTAAAATTCTGATTTGAAAAGAAATTTCTATTTTGTGATAAATACTGAGGGTTATTGAAATTACGATTTGGAACATTTTGTTGAAATGATCTGTTTGTTGAGTTATTTGGTTTAAATTGATTTTTATTTGTTGAATTTTGAAAATAGTGAGTATTTTCTTCCTCAGTCACAAATTGTAATGCTACAGCCAAATTTTCAGGACGCATACATCGAATTGTAGTGCCTAAAGGTTCCCTTAGTCCACAAAGAAATGTTTTGAGTGCTAGATCATTGTATAATTTTTTCTCTAAATCCCTTGAAGCTTGTATATTTTCGTGAATTTCTACATAACTGCATAATAAATTTAGTATATTTAAAATTCTATCATAGAAATTTTGGGCTTTTTCATTAGGCATTTGCCTCATTACTACCAAGTCTCTATTCAAACAAGTCTCATCCCGTTGATCTGCAAAATTTCGTCTTAAGACAGATTTCAACTGATCCCAAGTATCGACATTTTGAATATTAAATACAGTTCTTGCACTACCTACTAATTTACTTATTATAGACTGCAGCAAGTATACATTATGAAAATTATTTCTGTTTACCCTATCATAAAAATTGGTAATAAGACTATCACAAACTGATAAAAATTGATTTAAGTCATTCGGATTTCCATCGAATTGTGGAATACATTTCAAATATTCAGATTTAAAATTTTCTGCCATTATATTATTACTTTGGTTGTTGTCAATATTAGTAGTATTTGAGTTTGTATTCGTCACCGAAGAGTCAATTAAAGAGTTCTCAATAGACAAATTTTGTAAACTATTTGTTAAAATTTCAAGTATATCAGACATAAATTGCACTTACAGTAAATAAATGACTCTCAGCATTCCAATTATGAGGTAGAGGTCCGGTTCAGCAATCTTGTCTTCTCCGAAACACTGGTCCCTCGCAGAAGTGGACGATATAATTCCAATTCTCAAACTTCTTCACTTTAAAGTTCACTTTTTAACGTATCCGTTGGCGTCACCACTACTGACAGTTTATACGGTTCGATATCGGGCTAATCGTCGACACGAAATTGGTTTGTTCGATACAAATCAATCCCACGAAATCCTACTGACTGCGCCAATTAACTGCTTCAAGCATTAAATTCTATTTTTAAAAACCTCATTTTCGAGTTACAAATATATTCTCTAACAATTATTACGTTTACTTCAAATTCAAATTAACAACAACAACAAAAAACTCTTTACAACTGTTTTTATGTCCTCGGTTCCGCACTCTGCTGACTTGGCGTTTACACTGCGTTGTCATCAGGATGCGTTGAGGTAATTCGCGTGTTTGTGTATAAATCTGCACTTACGATGAGCATATTTTTGCTACCGCCTTGTAGATGGCCTCATAAGTTTAGCCAATTATATGGTATTCCATATTAGCCGGTGTATTTCATATTAGCCGGTGTATTTCATATTACCCGCCGCTACTCTATTTATTAAGTAATGCAATTATGGAAGTCTAATGATATGCTCTTTCATATGGCTTTGGCATTATTATTGTTTTTTGTCTGTTAAATGTCAGAAACCCGCAATTATTCTGTTAACATGTCCAGTACTGGCACTTGTACTCAATTGTAGTGGAGAGAGTCAATGGACGTAACTCTAATGATGCTATATTATAGGGTGGGCTTTCTCCTAAAAGCGTTTTTTTTAAATATACTTTACCGTGCCTATTTGCCTTTCCACTTGTCAATTTCCTTGCGGAAAATAATAGTGTAAATACCATCAAATCCTCATTCTTCTGTAAATCTTTTAAAGGAGGCAGAGCATAGTTGAGCTCCCTTACCTGTTACTAGTGTTTTCGGGGGGCCTAATATACAAAAAAGCTGTTTCAAATGTAAGATACACTGTCAGAAGAAATGTTGTTTTTTATACATTTTATATCTGTAAATTTTGAATAATATTTCACAATGCAGATATAAAATGAACCATTTGATTTAAAAATATCCATAGCGATTTTTGGCCATGCTATTTTTAGTACTTTGTAGTTTATCATTTTGACGATGATATTTAATATCGAAACAATTGTCAATTTCTTAGGATTTTTAACATTTTTTCTATATATTGGGAAATTATCAAGAAACAGGTAGTTTCAATTAAAACAGTTATATAATTATATGCTGTGTTTTTTTAATTTTAGGTGCCATTTATAAAAGCCAAACAATTTGGAAAGAGCTTGACTACTTCATTAAACACTGTTGGAGACAAATTGGTAGGATTATCCTAGTGAACAGGATAAATTCATTCTGCAGATTGTATTGATCAAGTATGTGAAATCTGTAATATATAAATATTTATTTAGATTCGAATTTTTTATTTCTGTTAAAAAATATAGTCGGTAAAGAGATATTCTGAAATTAATGGGATTTTGGAGTACTTTCAGCGGACACTCAATATTTTAAAAATATATTCATCCAGAAACATTTGAATAAATAGGTTTAAAGCAGTTGTTCAATGGATATCTCCTAAACTATATGTAAAATCCCGTTTGAACCAGCAATTGTCGTTCAAATGTACCTTTTGTAAATAAAAGGGGAGAGACTGACTATTTTGATGTCAACACTATATACTTTATATCAGATTATATGAAAAAAGTAATGACATCACTAAAAATAATGTCTTATTCCACTACTTGACATTCGACTACTATCTATCCATATGACTTACAAATAAAGGCTCGGTTACAGAAACCGACAGTAGAAAAAAAACGGGCTCAGCGAACTTAAGTGTCAACTATTATATAGGGTATAACAATCTCCCACACTAATTGATATAAAAAAAAGATATCATTGAACAAAATCGTCTAAGTATTTAGGTGTATGATGTGTACGCTGTAGACGATTACGCACTGGTTGATGAGTCGCAGTTTCTGTTCGTGCTACTGGGGGTGGTTCTGAAACTGTAACATTCTCTGGCGATGGCGGTCTGACTTCTCCAACCGGAGGGACGTTACTACGTGGTTGTACAACGCTGGTTTGCGAAGGAATGACAGTCACGGTTGGATTTCGTGTCGGTGAACATCCTTGAGTGAAGGGATTAGCCACTGGTTGCTCTCTAAGTAGAGCGTACTCGTCTGGTGGATTTGCGAAGGTAACTCGACGTGTGATCTCTGACTGTCGAAGGTGTTCGACATGGCGTTTTAGTATATAGCCACTACTCTGTAGTGTAGTCTCCCGAATGTCTCTAAAATAACTCCTAAATCCCATGTATCTTTCCCACTGGTGAACATTTTCACGAGAACTCCTACACTAAATGACCTCAAGCATGTGCGTAACGAAAGACATGAAAATTTCTTCCAATCTAGTGGCTTGATCGGCCTGAGTAGATCCAATCTTGTGCGGATTTGTCGACCTAAATATAGTTCTGCAGGTGTCATATCACAACGCAAAGGGGTACCGCGATATCGTAATAAAATTTCTTGAATTTTCGATTGTATTGACCTATTTTCAGACTTCATGGCATCTAATTTTCGTTTCACAAATTGGACGTAACGTTCAGATTGACCGTTTGTTTGAGGATGTCCCGGTGCAATTAGACGGCGAAAAAATTCATTTGTCTCTTAGAATTTCACGAATTCAGAACTAGTAAAAATTGTGGCATTGTCGGACACAATTATTTCTGGCAAGCCATGGACACTGAAGATGTCTTTGAGGAATTCGATTGTAGAATCTGACGTCGTCGCAGATTTTGACAATCTTATCTCCGGCCCCTTTGATTTAGCGTCAATCAGAATGGAAATGTAATAACCATCTTTTGTACCTGCGTAATCGATATGGACACGTTGGAAATTTGATTTTGGCTCTTCCCACGGATGTTAAGGTGCAGCGGGTGGGGCACAAGCAGTTGAAGCGTAAGCGTCACGACTTTTCACGAAAGATTCGATGTCACGGTCAATGTTTTTCCAATAGCAATATTTTCGAGACAAGCTTTTCATTTTGGAGTTGTTGACGTGGGTAGCATGTAGTTCTGACAATACTGAGGCTTGAAGGGTGTCAGAAATCATGACCCCATTTCCTTTGAATATTACGCCTTCCTGTAATAAGTATTTCTCCTCTTGATTTTCTCCGTTCTTCACGTTAGTTGTTTAGGGGAAAGTGGGCAAATGGCGGTCACTTAAGAAAACTTTTTTTTCTAAGTAAAAAAATTAGTCGTAATTTCAAACAATTTTAAGATAGCAATCACTAGTGCACTTCAAAACTTTTTTGATCTGAAAATATTTCAAAATGTTTTCTATACTTTTATGATAACAAAGAAATAAAAATGTGCATTTGACTGGCATTGTCATACAGATAGGGAAATTACGGTTACTTATGTGAGCAATACCGGTCAAGCAGAAAAATGCTTAAAGTATAATTAAGTAAACTTCAAATAAGCATTTTTCACCAAAATATTGTTTATTGAAATAAGAAGAAAATAAAAACAGAAACAATATAACTATATAAGTAAATGGCTGACATTCATCACATGTGTATCCTACAGGTGTGTCCCATCCACTGCATTCAGAATGTGCCCAACTTCCGCATACGTTACATCTGTACCACTGCTCATTATTTTTTCCATAATCATTACATATCAAACATATATCTTCATCGACATCTTCATCTTCATTATCATCATATTGAACATCAGAATCTGATAAGTTTTCATCAAATAATTTTCTTTTATAGGATTCTCTCTTATTTCTTAAATTATTCCTTTTTTCATCAAGATTCATTTCAGAAGGTTGTACATCTAATTCCTTCTTTTCCTTTACCTGATTCTTGGCTTCCTTTTCTTCCAACAATTTTTTCAATGGTGTAGCTGTAAGTGTTTTCGCGTGCTGTTTTTGCCTGCCTGCTGTCTTCTTTTTCTCTGCTAGTTTAGGAACGGGAAGAATTTGTTGAAAAGAGAGAAATCCTGAAGAAGTTGAAGGAATTTCGTGTTGCTCTTCATTTGTAGAAGTCTTTGGTAGAGCATCATCGCTTGCTACAGCTTGGGGATCATTGCTGAGAGACATATCAGCTTCGTTATCTTGTATGGCAATGACGTCCTGATTCAATAACTCGGAAGGCAAAAAGTCTTGTTCATTAAAAACGTTGCAGTTGAGAGGATAGATATCAACGCTTCTGAAACCAGCTTCTCCTTTGCTAATTGTAGCCACAGTAGAATAAGCTTTATTGAATAAAGACACTACATCACAAGGAGTGATACTTGTCATCAACTGCGTCTTCATAAATAAATTGCACTGATTTCGGTATTCGGCTTACAGGGGCCCGTAGGAGACCACATCTAATGGCTGTATTTTATGTGAACTGTTTGGTGGAATCGATACCATAACAATATGATTTTCTTTGCATAACTCGTATGACTTCAAATAGATATGGCTGGAGTGGTTGTCTACAATTAATTAAACCGACTCGCCTTTCGTGGGTTTAGCGTGATTTCTAAAATGCATTAACCAGTCACAATGAATATTTTCATCGATCCAGTCTTTTAGTGAACATTTTTAAAGAGCTTCTGCAGGTCCATCTTTTTCCAGGAGTGTGCTTAGTCTCTTTCTGGGGAAGATGAACAAGGGCGAAATAAATCCCCCTGCAGCATTCATAGCACACATGGCGGAAATATTTCGGCCTCTTTCGCCACTACCAACTCTTTTTTGTCCTTTGGTTGCGAGTATCTTTCCTGGATCCTGGACAGTTGTGATTCACGTTTCATCTGCGTTGAGAACACAGGTTTTCTTGCTCTCTTGTAGCGTTGAAAATGGAATTGCGTATTTTTTTTAAGCTTGTCTTATACTCGTTCCGATTTGAATGTCTTCTATAGGTTGCTTCAAATTATCTCTGGTCCATTTTGCTTTCGATTTCGAAACATCTGTAAAGACAATTAAAAATGAAACAACCATTAACATAAACAGTGGGTAATGCCGGTCTCTTGACCGGTATTATCCACCTGTTTTGACTGGCATTACCCGCCTGTAACAATTTTTTTATGGGTAATTTTTTTATGAGAAAAAAATGTTTTTTATTCTATCTTTTTATAGGATACTAAAGAAAAAAAGTCAACCTTTATGTATCAACTAAGCTTTTATGAAAAGAGAGAAGGATTTTATCTCCAAACTTTATTTTACTTACCGTAAATCTTAGATCAGAATTGCCGGAAAACACGTGGTGATCTGCACTAACCAAAGTTTTAACACAAACTGAATATCAATCGGCTGTCGAAAATCATAGGTCAGCTGGCATATTTGAGGCCACATTGCATTGTTGCCAAACCTAGTAATAATCTTTTTTAAGGTCTGACCGGCATTGTCCATCTGACCGGTATTTGCCCACCTTACCCTAATAAATTTTGATAGCTTACTATCTTGCAACGTAGCAGCAGCGATGGTTTTGGCTGTGAACACTTCGGTTGATATCTGATTGATACATTGCTGTTGAATGATGTCATCTTCATTTAAAGCAAGTAAGTTTGACGGAATGTTTCCTTACTGTCGTCAAAGTATTCGAAATTTGACAACACTCTGAAGTTTGGTTGGATTGACTGGTTCGACTTCATAGACTGGAGAATTTCCCCGTTTCGGCGTAAAACGTCAGCCATTGCACAATATTGCCTTTAGATCTTCGACGTATCTCGGAGTAGTATATTCATGGTATGGATAGGATTCGGTGCTCTTTATTTTTGTTTTAATAGTTTTTATCCTCGTCGCCACTTTGTTGTAACTAAAAGGGGGGAGACTGACTATTTTGATGTCAACATTATGTACTTTATTACTGTATATCAGATTAAATGAAAAAAGTAATTACAGCACTAAAAACAATGTCTTATTCCACTATTTGACATTCGACTACTATCTATCCATATGACTTCCAAATAAGGGCTTGGTTACAGAAACCGACAGTAGACAAAAACGGGCTCAGCGGACTTAACTGTCAACTATTATATAGGGTATAACAGTACCTACCTCTCTAACGCCGATAAATGCGAGTTAATAATTATACATCTGGTATATTCTGATATTTTTTTTGTATAAAATCTTGCACTATTCACCTGTTGTCTGAAAAATACTCATAATTATTTGTTATTTTACCAAATCCATCTGAAATAAAGAACATATCTGTCCAATGAGCTCAAATGTAGAATTCCACAATATGTGAAAAATAAAAACTAAACATATTTACTATTAAGGTGTAACCTCATGCTATCTCTCGCCGCTCGGTTTCAGCGACAAATCTGGTCACGTGACCGAATTTTGAATTTCACGCGACTCAAAAAAGTAGCGACAGGTCACAAATCGCAGCGATGAAAAGTAGCGACATGTCACAAATCGCCGCGATGGAAAGCAGCGACAACATGGCTGCTTGCAGCGATCTCGAAAGATGACAGTCAAAGATTATTGACAGATAACCTTAAAACTAATTTTCTAATTTTGTTTATTTCTTTAGTGGCAGTGATGCAAATAAATGAAATAGGACTGGATTGATCAGTGTCAACAAATTTGTATCAGAGGACGGATTCAGAAAATTCGGCAAAAAAGAATATTGGCAGCTCTCGTAGTAAATGAAATTTTTTTACGCAAATACAAGAAGGAATGTAGTCAAAAACGTTTTTGGGTTCACCCATTGTATAAATTACGAATGGAACATTGCATTTTTTAAGCAGTTTTTTTTCTACACTCTTCTGGTACGCAAAATAAATTTGAAATTTATTTGCGGATGTCACCGAGTCCATTCGAAGTGCAGCCATTTTTAGTTGGGCCTCTCATAACAAAATAGAACGCAGTGAGGGAGCCCATTTCTGCTACTGCACAACTTCTAATAATTTTACGGTAATATTGTAGATTTGTCTTGCTTCACCACATTGATAACAGACATTGAACTAAATACAATTTTTCAACAGATGTTTAGCTACAGGTGACTGTTTCACATCCATATCGTACCACAGTATCTTGTAGAGACGACAGCGGCGAGCATAATTGCAGAAATGTGGAGTTGTCTCAAAATGGAAGTTCTAGTTTTAATTTATGTTAAATTTCAAACGTTCGCTCATCCCCTGATAATATTATGTATATATAAATATATATAAATTTTCTAATATTTTTATTTGAAATGCTTTTGGAATATTATTATTAAACCATACACTACCCCATGGACAGGCTTTGTATTTATGGAAACACATTTGAAGTTAAATTCTTAATATTGTGTGAATGCTGCATGTATATTGTTATTGTATTCTATTGTAGGAATACATTATTATATTCAGTTGTCCGAAACTGATACTAAAAAAATAAAATTTTGTATTTTTTGTTTATAAGTTTGTCTAATTAATTTCTGTATTTGAAAGAAACCCAGATCCCAAGAAGTCCACAAACTCAAATGAACCTAATAGATTCTAGAAAACTCCATTGTTCAATATCGCACGTGCACAAACACACTCACTTGAGGAAAGAAAATCGAAACAAAATAATTGATTACAATATATTTAAGGATACACCGCGATTTTTCTCATTTCAGTATAAAAATGTTTCATTTATTGATTTAACAATATTATATTATTAAACTAGTCAACATGAATAGTTTCTTTTCAGTTCTTTCAATTATGACAATCATTAGAAAATTGTCCTTTTTTTGTTAATAATAAAAGAACATGAATTTATATAAATAAACAAAACAAGTACTTAATCATCACAACAAAATATTTAATTTATCTGTCATCTAAAAACTTTTACAAACAAAAATGTGGTTTAAAAGTTACATCATTTCTCGATAAAACTGTATAACAAAGAAACAAAATCATCGGTTTGAACGTATATTTTCATAATTTATCAATTAATAATCTTTTAAAATATTTACCTCGCCTGAATCCATTGTTTACAATAATATAACAATAACAAAGAAGTTGCACATAGAGAAAAAACATATTATTATTTGATTTGTCTATGAAGTTACATGTCGCTCAGTTCTAGCGACAAAAGCTCAACATTTTCAGCTTTATTACAACTTTTTTAAATCGCGGAGATTTAAAATACGTTCACGTGACCGAATTTATCGCTGGAAAGTAGCGACGAGCGACTGCATGAGGCTACACCCTTATACTCAATATCACCTTCCTTCTAATAATAGTATGTTTACTGTCAATGGTAATTACTCTGAATAATAGGAACTGAAAATATTTTGTTAATAAGAGTTGGAAGAGAGTTTTAGGCAAATATCTACGCAGCTTTTCCGTCGCCGATTAGCTAATGAGTTTGCGTATGTCAGTCACGTAGATAGCAGGAAGCGAGCTTACACTGCTGCATTAGCGATTAGATAAATATCAGTCAATGTACACTACATTAACATAACCGACACAAACGTTTAAACGGTATTGCGATAATCATTTGCGATGTTATTTGGAATATTAAACGCGTACGTGATTTTCGTTTATTACACTAAATATTTGTAAATGTTGCTTGAAAACAGAAATTGTTTGGAATTGTTGGATACTAAACACATTGTCGAAATTATGCTCATTAGTCACTACAACATCCTATTGATTTTGCAACAACTTACAGTTTCATTTGAGGCTGAGTCAATAAAACTGTAATTGTAAGTGGGAGACACGATAATTACATGCAGAATAAGTAGTAGCAGACCCAGGGGGAACTAGATACAAGAAATCTTGAAGAAGAAGTAGTAACAGTCTCAGGAAGAAGTAGATATGAGAAGCATACCAGACCAGGAAGTAGTAAATATATGTAGTAAAACATTTTGAACGAGAAGAAGTAGGGGCTGACCCAGGAAAAAGTAAGTACAAGTAGTAGTTGAAAAAAAGTAAAAGCTGACCCAGGAAAAAGTAGTTGGAAAGACAATTTTGGTTACTGAAGAAATAATTATATACAGGGTGTTTCTCAAATAGGCAACATAATTTGAATTTATAGTTTTTTTTTAATAAAAAGGTGTGAAAAATTATATCTAGTTCTAATATTGTTATTAAGAGAATAAATACATCATTTGTAAAAAGGAAATAATTTGTCAATAGTTCAATATATGTATTACAATTCAAAATAACATGAATTTATTTAAAAAAAAATGTATTAAAAAAGGAGATATAGATTTATAATACAATTCTTTCAAGAACCGACTCCCTGTAGTAGGGTCATACTGTCTAGAGCTGGAACATATACATTTACATTTATTTGAGACCATTATTTGCAAGGTGAAGAAGTAGAAGCAGATCCAGGAAGTAGTAGATATGAGTAGCGGAACAAATTTTTTAAAGAGAAGAAGTAGGAGCAGACCCAGAGACTAGTTGATACAAGTATCAGTTCAAGAAGAAGTAAGAGCAGACCTGGTAAAAGTAGTGACAAGTAGCAGTTGAAGAAGAAGTAGTAGCAAACGCAGAAAGAAGCAGATACAAGTAGCAGTCGAGGAAGAAGTAGGATCAGGCACAGGAAATATTGAATATAAGTAGCATAACAAAATTTTCAAGGAGAAGAAGTGGAAGCATACGCAGAAAAAAGTAGATACAACTAGAAGTGCCCAGGAAGGAGTAAATATTTGAAACAATCGAAAAAGAAGTGGGAGCAGACCCAGGAAATAGTAAATATAACTAGAACAAAATAATTTTGTAGGAGAAAAAGTAGGAGCAGACCCAGGAAGGAGTAGACACAAGAAGCAAATGAAGAATAAGTATGAGCAGACCCAGAAAAAAGTAGATACAAATAGCAATTGAAGAAGAAGTAGAAGCGGACACCTAAAGTGGTTGATATAAGTAGCAGAACAAAATTTTGAAGGTGATGAAGTGAGAACAGATCCAGGAAGAAGTAGATTCAAGTAGCAGTTGAAGAAGTAGGCGTAGACCCAGGAAGGGGTATATATATATATATATATATATATATATATATATATATTTATATATATATATATATATATATTATATATATATATATATATATATATATATATATATATATATATATATATATATAAGTAGCAGTACTAAATTTTGAAGAAGAAAAAGGAGCAGATCCAGGAAGGAATAGATACAAGTAGCAGTAGAAGAAGCAGTAAGAGCAGATCCATGAAAAGTAGTTACAAGTAGCTGTTGAAGAAGAAGTAAGAGCAATCCCAGGAAAAAAGGAGATAAAATAGCAGTTGAAGAAGAAATAGGAGCAAACCTAGAAAAAAATAAATATAAGTAGCGGAACATTGTTTTCAAAGTGAAGAAGTAGAAACAGACCCAGGAAGTTGTAGATATAAGTAGCAGAACAAAATTTTGAAGGAGAACAAGTAGGAGCAGAAACTGGCAGGAGTAGAAACAAGTATCAGTTAAAGTAGAAGTGATAGCAGACCTAGGAAAAGTAGTTACAAGTAGCAGTTGAAGAAGAAGTAGTAGACAGAAGCAGATACAATTGGTATTTGAAGATGGAGTAGGAGCAGACCCAGGAATGGGTAGATATGAGTATCAGAACAAAATTTTTAAGGAGAAGAAGTAGGAGCAGATCCAGGAAGGAGTGAGCATAAGTATCCGAACAAAATTTTCAAGTAGAAAGAGTAAAGGCAGGCCCAGGAAAACGTAGATATACGTAGCAGTTGAAAAAAGAAGTAGAAGTAGACCCAAGAAGAAGTAAATATAAATTGTAGAACAATATTTTGAAGGAGAAGAATTAGTAGCAGACCCAGGAAGGAATAGATACAAGTAGTAATTGAAGGTGAAGTAGGGGCAGGCCCAGGAAAAGATAGATACAAATAGCACTTAAAGAAGAAGTGGGAGCAGGTATAATTGGCAGATGAAAATTTTGAACGAGAAGAAATAAGAATATGCCCAGGAAGAAGCTGATACAAGTAGCAGTTGGAAAAGAAGTAGGAGGAGACCCAGGAAGGAGCAAATATGAGTAGCAGAACAAAAGGAGAAGCAGTTAGAGCAGGCCAAGGCAGAACTAAATACAAGTAGCAGTTGATTAATTAGTAGGGTCAGATATAGAAAATAGTAAATATAAGTAACAGAAAATATTTTAAGGAGAATATGTAGGGGCAGACCCAGGAAGAAATAGATTCAAATAGCAGTTGAAGAAGGAGTAAGGGCAGACCCACGAAAAAATAGATACCAGTAGCAGTTGAAGAAGAAGTTGGAAAAGTTAAGAGTGCAGCAATGGTGACGGAAAACAATGAATTTAAAAATACATTGAAGAAAAGTCCTGGGCTTTATCTCACAGTGCTGCTTTTATATTTTTTTCATGAAAATACAATGGATTTCGGAAAAATATCCAGCAATACGACACTGGAAAGAGTAATAAAAAATATTCAATCGATCCACTTTACTCCGCGAAATTTCATTTACCTTTTATAAAGAATCCCAACAGCGAAAATTCATTTTAGTCATTGCAACTCGCGCTCTGGGATATTAATTATTGTGTAACTACCTGTTGTGTTCAGAAGGGGAAAGTTTAATGTTTTGCTTCTTGTGAGTTACTGATAAAAATTAGCCGCGAAAAGCTCCGCCTGCTGGGTTAAACTCCAACAGGTTTTGTTTTAGCTTTTGAGTAAATTTGTTTAAGGTGCCAGAAATTTCGGGATCAGAAGTAGGGCAAATGTTTGATCAAAATGTCGTTGTATAATGAATTGAAACGATGTATTTTGTATTGAAACTGCAAATATTTATGTTACCAAATAAAAAAATAATGGTTCTGGTTAAACAATATGTTTTTAGATGAATACAGATCCTAAAAATTATATGTATTAGAGTCACTCTCTTCATCTCTGATTGTTGCTTGAGAAAAAACACTGTTTTTTTCCACACTGTATTCTATATATCTACTAATTGAATTTCCCATAATAAATTGTGCTTATATATTTTACGAAATGGTATTTTTATTCACATTGTAGTATAAGTTTGGAAAATTATCGGATCACTTTCGAATCCAGCAACAAGTCCCTTAAACCCTGAGAGAATAAAGTGTTTCACACATGAAACGAGTTTCATTTTCTCAAAAAAAATTCTGGTAAGATCGATATGCCCGACGGAAATGAGTTATTTTATTCCGGTCAGCTTCTTTCAGTTCGAAAACGACAAGAAACAGCTAGATTGTAATTTGAGGATCACGACACCTAGGGGAAAAGGAAGCAATGGCAGATCACGGCTGCATTGCCTCCACCAGAATACCCAAACAGCCTCTGACAGTAACGACGACATAAAATATCGCTTAGTAAATTTTTGTTACCTTAACAAGTGAGTAATGTGATTGAGAAAAACTTAATAAGGATTTTTTGAACCACGGCAAAGACTTGAGACTAGCGCCGATTCTCTTTAGCATTTGAGAATAATGATTTCCAAATTTTACTTTGTTGACTAGCTGGTTAAAACGCTTAAATAAATTTGCATCTGTTATTACCTATTTTTCGCAAAATATCTCCTTATTATACATTAGAATTTTGTCTATCAGTAATAATTCATAAAATTCTAATTAATTAATTACATGAATTACTATTATGTAGGAGACAATCTATAATATTAAGTATTTTGGAACTTCTCCATCATACTCACAAATACTTTGACTTTTATTAGTTTCTCTTGAATTATTTAAAAGCAATTGAAAATAAATAAATACATTTATAATGTAAATTTTACATGTAGAAATAACATGCTCATGTGCATAGTATTTTTATTTTGAAACAAGTAATTGATACATTTTTAATTGCTGTTAATTGATACATACATACATACATACGAAATGAAAATCAAAACAATAATTTTTCAATATAACACATTATTATCAATAGTAATACGACTAGCACTAGACGGGCCGATCAAAGCAATACACATAAAATTATTGATTAGCCATAGCTCTATACCAGTAATAGGATATGTCAATGACTTAGCTTTAATTACTATAGACAAAGAAAGCCTAGAAAATACTTCAAATAAGGAATAAGGACGATCCAATAAGGAGAATCACTGATTGGAAGTCTACAAACCCCAGACCCAGACGACGTCCCAAACTTAGATGGGAAGATCATGTCATTGATGGTCTGAAGAAAATAGGAATCCAAGACAGGAGTAGAAAGATGGAGTATAGGAGGGAACGGAAGAAATTATAACGATAATGAACTCACACCGCATGATGTGGTAATAAGTCTGTGACATTACCAAGAGAAGAGCTGGTATCACCACCCAGCTATTGAGAAGCCTAGGATCGCTTCATTGTGTGTTTACTGAAGACAAACATGCTGAACTTCTACGCTGTATATTTGATACAGGAACCCGTATATATGGTTTGATTCGGCGTGATGTGCATTGCCTAGCCTTTCAGTTCGCAGAAAAAAATATCACACACCTATTTTCAAGAGAGAGTCAAGCTCCCGGTAAAGAATGGTATTCTCAGTTTCGAAAAAGGCGGCCAAATATGTCTCTAAGGAATCTAGAATCAACATCAGTAGCGCGTGCAAGAGATTTTTACAAGGTAGTTGTTAATACATTTTATGACCTTTTAAAATCAGAATGCATAGACCATGGACAATCAACTTCCTGCTCATCCTCAACGTCGACAAGAATCCAGTGAACACAGTTCCAGGCCATAATTCCAGAATAGTTGCATTGAGATTTCGAAAACAACTTTCAAGGATAACAACAGCAGTTCTTGGAATATCTACTACCATAGTAATTTGTATATCAGCAGGTGGAAACTATGTTTCGTCATTAATAATGTTTTCTCGGTGACCTATTAAGGAGGAATTGAAGGAATAAGCTCCTTCTGGAACAATATTCGTGGACATATTATTATGGAATATTTTCAATTTGGCTGTATAATATCGTGCGTCATATTAATCCAATGGCGCAGGATTCTGCATTATTGATCTTAAACGGGCAAGGCAGCCACAGAAAAAACTTGAAAGTAAAAGAGAAAGTTACAAAAACACATGTTACTCTTTTAGGCTCACCCCCCACAGCCATTAAATGTGGGGTAATGTAACCGTTGAGCTGTTATCTTGACCAATCAATGAAAAAATGGTTGAACAACAACCCAGGTCGCAACTGATTCTGTGTTTCAAATAAGCAATTTTTTTCACGAAGAATATTTGAAAGTTTGTATTTCCTAGAGTGCTATAAACACTTTCAAGAAAGCGGCCACTGTGCTTTTTAGCAGGAACTTATTTTTTCTACGACTACTATAGAATTCCTATATTCCGGTGTAGTTTTTATTGTGGAATAGCTTCATTGTGGTCCTAGGGTAAGAATATTCATTCTCGCGTTTGATATGAAATGAATACTTGCGCGCCCTCTAAATGCCACGCTTCATTTGAGAGGAAGAGAAAATAGGCGTGTTCGGTTTTCAGAAAAATCTAGCGCCCGAGAAAATCTAGTAGCTATTAAAGCCGTGGGTGTTATAGTGTCGTCCGTTATCTTTTGGAGAAAGAAAGAACATCACAGATCACATTCTATTTCTCCCCGTCTACTTTACAAAACGTCCTTCAATTAAAAGTTTAGGCTTCTCTCGTTGTTAGTTAATTTTTTGTAATTAATTTGGCTATTTCATTTGAGATCTTTACCATCTTCTTCTTCCTAAATGTGACACTCTCAAATTTAATACTCCTGTACTCTTTTATTTTAGATGCACTCACTACTTCATCTGCAATATTGGAATGTATTCTTGGACAAACCCAATTTAAGTTTGCCTTACAAATCTTCATTTCCAACTGTGGATAATGTAATAATTGTAGTCTAACACTTTATTTAAATTATATTCCAAGCTGTTGTACTTCTGAAATTAACTGTCTCGACCCTAACTTCGTGGAATCTACTCATATTAGTGTTTTAAATAAAACTCAAGGTTTCTAGTTATTACCACAATATAATAAAAATTGTTGAAAATTCTAAAATAATGGTGATGATATTGATTTATCGAAACGATTGTCAATTTTTTAGAATTTTCAACAATTTTTATTATATTGTGGTATTAACTAGAAACCGTGAGTTTCATTTAAAACACTAATTTTGTACTTCTATTCCATTTTCTAGTTTTTCTTCATTCTTTCCTGTTTTGTTTACTGTAGGTCATGAATATTCAATGTCTTCTTTTTGACATACTCATGCAGTTTTCAAGAACTTTTCTCAGTTAGATTCTAGAACTGTTTTGGTTTCATCAACATGTATTTTCATCGCCAATAATATACTCCGTAATTTCTACACTTTTAATACCCCGCACTTCAATAAAATCAAGAAGAACGTGTGACAACGTAATTTTGCTTGTTCTGCTTAACAATTATGGTTTCGACTACACCAAATCCGTGATCATTTACAGATAGAAATATATGTATATTGGTGATATTTACATTTGGCAATTTTATAGTTTCTGTTAATCCTCATCCAGTAAGAGGATTGTGTATCGGCCTAATTTGTCCTTTGTTATCAGTAGCGGAGACTTATTAGCATTTTAAGGCTTCATTCACTGATTTTTGTTTTGAAGGGAAATTTTATTGAGAGTACGCTTGGTGAATAAAAAGCATTTTGATTTGAGGGATGCCCCTGAGTATTTTATGAGCGGTTGATAGTGCTCCCCATCTTGAATTATAATTAGCGCCGTTGACTTCCGAGGGTAATACTAGATTTCCTCACAAACGTTGCTTGAATTTTTACCAGTATTTTGGGGTGCCGAAAATATTCGATTGATAATTATTTAGATCACTGTTTAAGTTTTACTTTCCGAAATTAATTCATTATTCAACTATTTGTTCGTACATTCCAATGAAACATCATCTTTAAATGGATGACATTTGCTTCGATGACGTTGTATCATCTTTAGAATGACAAAAATATGTTTGCATTTGATAAATCTATGTTAAGTCTTTTGTAATACATATACACTGTGTTATTTGTAAAGTGTGTCATGGAAAAATGTGTTATATTCTGTCAAAATAGTTTTGTTAATTTAACCAATTTTTAAAAGCTACATATCAGTTTGTACCCATTTTAGTTTGATGTATTCGTCTATGGTTAATGTTATTTATCAAGTTATCAGTTCTCTATGTAGTCAGTGACTTGTCATTGAAGTAATTCTTGTGATGTATATCTGATTAAATAATAAGGTTTTATATTTCTTTCAAAAATAGTTTAACTTAATTTGGAAATAACAGACAAAAAGTGTATGTGTATTCTTTTGTGCATAGAAAAAAACTAGGAAGACAACGATCATTATTCAACAGGTTATGGGCCCAGGTCATTCATTGACCTAATAACTTTGAAAATAAGAAAAATAGAACAACGTGGTGTGTTCCATCATTCTGTATGGTGTGTCCTCTTCATCGGATGTATCTTAAACAAATAAAATAAATGTTCACATTGGCAGACAAAGCTTTATATATATTGCAATTATAAATTTGTTTGATGGGTCTAATTTAAGCAATGGAAATTCCAGTTAAACTGGGATCATCGAACAAAAGGTATTTGTAATATATATTATCAGGGATATTCATAGAGGAGAAAATATCTATTATAACAAACAATTTATTAATTACAAGTTAATACAAAGGGATTTGATTGACAACGAACCTATAATGAAAAATAATACGACTGTTGATATTTGACTGTTGTGGCTAAAGAGTCGCACACGTATGTTTATAATAACCTAAAACTACAGTTACGGAACGTAAAATACATCACACGCCGCTTGCAAAAAAATAGGAAGGAATCGAAATTAAGCGAAACATAAAGTAACACAACATATTGGTGAAGCAAACAAATGAAGTATACACAGTAAAAAAATTTGGTTTTTATACAGTTTTCATGATGTAGATTTTCCATTACTTACAATGTAAAGAGCATAATTACAATATATAGATTGGACATTCTCAGTGTATTCTCATTTACTTAATATATTAAAATAAATTTATATATATATATATATATATATATATATATATATATATAATATCTTTTCAATATAAGTCAAGTAGATACTTTTTCCACGATTATTTATGTATACTTACACTTTGTTCCTAGAAAAAGGATATTTCCATTATATATTGGGAACAACTAAGATGTATCTTTTCAATATAAATCATGTAATTAATTTTCCTTGATTATTAATGTGTGCGTACAGGTTAACCCTGGAAATAATTTATTTCCAGTATATATCGGGAAAAATTAAGATGTATCTTTTCAGTATAAATTATGTAGATATATTTTCCATATTATTGTATGTAAACTTACACGATTGTAGTAAGTTACTGATAAGTACAGTGTACATTTACTCAATAAGGTAGGCTTCAGGTTACTTAATAAGAAAATTAAGACGATATATTATTAATATTTCGATTGAATTTTAGAGCTATTTTGGTACTCCGTACACGCAGCCATTATAAATAATCTAAAATTTTAGGGGTCTTGTAGAATTATAGAATATATCATGTAAATGAAGATACAGGTTGGCAAATTAATTATAGCAGCCGGAAGTTTGGCAACTTTCGATGCGCCGTAGAAAAGACGTATGCGGATTGCAAGAGCTTACGTCGCTGGCAGAATTCGTAAGTTTCGTTACGACAGTACAGTTCAGAGAAAAGTGTCCTTACCGGGGTTGTGTAATACTAACTTGTTATGGCGACTCCAGAAAGAGAAGTTGCTCATAAAAAGGTGAGTGAGCAGTGTCGTGAAATAATTATGAACGTTCTAAATTTCATGACCGAAGAGGTAAACAATGGCAAGTCGACAATTCCATTAAGGAAAGTTTTGATTATTGTAATAAAATTTTTAAACCAAAGTAATTATCTAACAAATTTACACTCGATAGTGAATTTTTAAATCGATTTTCTTACATAAAATATTTATTCATTGAACGATTTAAAAAAGTGACTTCAACTGAAGAAGGTTTAACAAAATATTTATTAGAAGAACTTAACAGGCTTCATATTCCTTTAATAAATATGAGAGGACAAGGATACTATAATGGGGCTAATATGCGTGGGAAACATGTAGGAGTGCAAAAACGTATACTAGATGTAAATCCTAGAGCTTTCTTATATTCATTGCAATGCACATCCTTTAAATTTAGTTGTTAACGATGCAGCTCTTACGTGTGTCCAGGCAGTATCATATTTTGAAATAATTCAGGCAATATACAATTTTTTGGGGGTTCCACACATAGATTTAGTATTTTAAAAAACAGCATCATAAAGTTGACTTTGGAGCCGCTCAGCCAAACTCGGCGAAAAAGTCGCATCGACGCTATCACGCAATTTCGTTATGAAATTGGAAACATACATGATGATTTATATCAGGTGTATACTGACGACAAAATTGATGCATTTGGAAAAAATACAGCTTCGAATTTGTTAAGAAACACTAAAAAATTTAATTTTATATGTTGCACCGTGATCTGGTATAACATATCATACAGAATTGATATAATCAATAAAATTCTTCTCTTCAACAGAAAGCAGTTAATATACTAACCTCAAATGATTTACTTTCAATACCCGTGAAATATTTGAAGAATATAAAGTGTGACAGGGGATTTGAAGAAGTACTTGTAGGTGCTAGATAATTGGCTGATACTTTGGAAGTAGAAGTTAATTTTGGAGAAATTGCAGCAATTCGACCTAGAAAAATCAAACGTCAATTTACGTACGAAAGTAGAGATAAACCCGTGGATGATCCAGCACTATCATTCAAAATAAACTTTTTTTATTTGGTTGTGGATAAAACTATAAATTCCCCGGAAGAAAGATTTTAACTATTGCGTAATCACAATAAAATCTTCGATTTCTGTATAATATAAGCGGTATTTGTAGTATGGATAGTAAAGAGAATTTAAAAAAGGGTCAACATTGCGAGTTATGTCTTACAGACGGAGATAATGTTGATATTAATGGTACAGAATCACACCATGAACTAAGTGTTTCGTCACCAATTGTTCCTCCAGAGAATTCGCCAGTAGAAGTTTTAAATTTTGTGTGTAAATTTATTTGTCTGAAAATTTTCCAAATGTTGTTGTAACTTTGCGTATTTTATTAACTCTTCCTGTTACTGTGGCAACAGGTGGAAGAAGTTTTTCAAAATTAAAAATTATTTACGTTCAAGTATTTCTCAAGAGTGCATAATAAATCTGACTATGTTGAGCATAGAATTTGATCAAATGATGAATATTAATATTGAGAATATTCTTAAGGATTTTTCGCCAGCTAACGCCAGAAAAGATCATTTTAATTGAATTTAGTAGAATAATATAATTTTTATGCTTTTTGAGAAAATATTTTTATTATTTTTATTTTTATAATATAATATTTAAGATGTTCATGACTTTAAGTGTCATTAATAGTTTTTTTAATATTTATTAAATAATGTTCTTCTGTATTCTTTTGTATTTTAATTTACACACGATTCACGATTATGAAAGTGAAAGTAGTAACGTATTAGTTTTTTAAATTTAAATTTTAAAAATATGTGTTTCATCAAATCGAGGGGGGAGGAAGCGGAAAATTTGCCTGTCGCACGAGCGTTAAACTGGCCTTCCGCCGGCCCTGATAAAGATAGTCTTAATGTTTAATAATGAAATTTGTCGTTTTATGTTTAGAGCTTTAATTATGTTACAGATTAGTAATTATAATTTCAAGAAGTTTGAATGAAATGAAATATTTTTTATTACCTATATGTTTAGTGCATTGCTCACAATTTGAAATAAACTATCAAATTTTTGACTTTCTCTTCAGTATACATTGACATGAATTTTGCTGCAAAATAAAGTACTATTAATTTTGAAAAAAAAATATCTGTTGAAGCTGAAATAAATATAATATACAAATTAAAATCATAGCCATCCCATTCAAATTTCGTTCTGATTTAAGTAACGTATTTATAGCCTCCTCAAACAACAAGTAACACTTGAAATACATAAATTTAGTAAAAAGTTTATCTGACTTTTCATCTAAGTATATGATTTATTTGGAAATGCCTGTGGATATGGTGTACACACTAGATGTAAATTGAGTGAATGAAAACGACGAATACTCAGTGTGTATTAGTTTATTACTTTCCAGCTAAGCGCTTTCGGCTATTAAGCCATTATAAAAGCCGTCCTATGAAAAATTACAAAGCTTGTGAAATTTTGAAAAAACAATTTAAAAAAGGTTGAACTTACGTCATTTAAAAAAGTAGTTGTCAAAGCCATCAAGTTGATTAAAAAACAATACTCAAGATAGAATCATCGTTATGATTGAGTCATTGGAATAAAAACATTAAAATACCCTATTGGAAGGGTGTAAAATTATAATTCACATGATGTAAATTCACTCAAAATTAAAAAACTGAATGAAAACAGATGACAAGTTTGACATTAGAATTACGGTGGCTAATGAGCCAGCGCGCCGTAAAAACAAGTGCATGACAATACAACATATTTACACGACGAACACTGAATATACATCATGTGAATTATAATTTTACACCCTTCCAATAGGGTATTTTAATGTTTTTATTCCAATGACTCAATCATAACGATGATTCTATCTTGAGTATTGTTTTTAATCATCTTGATGGCTTTGACAACTACTTTTTTAAATGACGTAAGTTCAACCTTTTTTAAATTGTTTTTTCAAAATTTCACAAGATTTGTTATTTTTCATAGGACGGCTTTGATAATGGCTTAATAGCCGAAAGCGCTCAGCTGGAAAGTAATAAACTAATACACACTGAGTATTCGTCGTTTTCATTCACTCAATTTATAATTTATTTCTCCAAAATCATATGCAATGAGACCTGCTGATTATTTTTTCAAATAAAAAATGATATTTCACTACAATTGCTGCAAATTGGTATTTAGTTAAGAAGTCCTTCATACCTATTAGTTATATTAGTTAATACGGCAGTCAAAACTTCTAATCAAACATTAGTGACTTGAGTGAATCTTAAAATTCCATGAAAACTTTACCGAATATTTTATGCTGGTCAAAGGGAGACCTCTAACGTGTATTTCAGTTATTACTACCTACTACTTTTCTTGACTAGACGGAAATGAAAAGATCGCTTAGGCGGCTATAATTTAGAATATATCACAGAAACTAATTTGTGAAACAGCAATGCATATAAAACATTGAGAGAGGATTGTTGAAAATACTTTTCCAAACTTGTGATTTTATTAATTAAAGAATTAATGAAAATAAAAAATAACAAAATTACAAAGTTGCATAATATCCCATTGAAACATAATTTTTAACTAAGCAGCCAACAAATTACAAAAGATGTTCAATCTTTTGTCCATTTACATTTACACATAATCTGCAACATTTTCTCATTGAAAATCGCATACCTTGGATTCTTGCTATCAGTTACTCCTCCGTTTCTACTATTGTATCGTAGACTAGGGACTTCATGTAACCCCACTGGAAGAAATCTATTGGATTTAAATCTGGTGATCTCGCAGGCCATATATTGGGTCCACCTCGGCCTATCCAGTTGTTTCCGTATTGTTGGGTTATAAGTTGTCTGGCCGCTAGAGAATAATGAACAGGTGCCCCATCGTGCTCAAACCATACATTAGCCATATTCGCCCTAATACTTAATGGTACAACGTCGTTTGAAGGATCAGGCGGGGTTTCTCTCAAAAAATTATAATGAATATTACGATTGAGTTCATAAGGTATTAAATATGGACCCACTATACAATCTCCAAGAATGCCTGCCCACACGAAAAGCGAGAATTTTCCCTGAAATCCATGTTGTCGAATAACATATGGATTTTCATCATCCCACAGGTGGCTATTCCTTGAATTAAAAATTTTTTGACGTGCGAATTTGGCTTCATCAGTAAATAGAACAAATTTGGTAATATTCCTATTTTTTTAACATTTTTGGGTGTACCAATTGGCAAACTACACTCTTTGAGGACAATCTGTTGGTTTTAGGGCCTGAACTTGGTTATACTTATAAGGATACAACTGCTGTTCATTCAAAATATTCCACACAGTTGATTTACTTACATTTAAAGATTTGCCAATGGTGCGAGTGCTTAGATCGGGTCTCTCTTAAATACGGTCTAGAACAGCCTCCTCTAATTGCACAGTTCGTACAGTTCGTTTTCTACCGCTACCTTGTAATTTTGAATTGAATTGTCCAGATTCTCGGAATCTCCTGTAAATTTGAAAAAATGTTGTGTGATAAGGAAATCTAGGTCGATTTGGATATCTTTCTCTATACGAGCACTCGGAACGTCTACAATTATTTCTGGCTTCCACGTATATTAGTTGCATATCAGCCATTTCTTCAAAAGTATAATCCATCATAACAAAAAGTGTGAAAGTTGCACAAACCAATTTAATTACAAATAATTCATTTTCGTTTTGACGTTAAACAAAATGACATTTACCATTTCATTATTGACATCCATAGCCTACTATACGGAGGAGGCACTGGTAGCAAGAATCCATGCAGTCACAGAAATTATTTCCGGCAATCGCCAATCTTTCCAAGGTATGCGATGTTCAATGATAAAATGTTGCAGATTATATGTAAATATAAATGGACAAAATATTGAACATCTTTTGTAATTTTTCGGCTGCTTAGTTAAAAATTATGTTTGAATGGGATATTATTCAACTTTGTAATTATATTATTTTTTATTGTCATTAATTCTTTTGTTAATAAAATCACAAGTTTGGTAAAGTATTTTCACCAATCCTCTCTCAATATTTAATATGCATTGCTGTTTCATAAACTAATTCCTGTTACATATTCTGATTATTAGTAGTTTGTTAGTTATCAAAAAACATAAAAAAAAAATTTTTTTTTATACTTTTTTAAAAAGTGATCTTGCAGACTTCATAAAAACATTAAATATCTCAAACCTACAAATTTTTTGATCTGTAAAGTTCATGCGTTCTTCACGTGAAAACTATTGAGGAATACAAAATCAAATAAAAATAGTGTCAAATGCCAGTGGAGTAAAAAATGGGAGGGGAAAGGTGATATATTCTTCCAAATGTACACCACTGGATCAAGAAGTGAAACATGTTTTTCCATCAAAATATGCCCTTTTACATTTAAAAACAACCTGCCAAATGTCAGATCAATATATTCATCCATTTTAAAGTTATCAAATTAAAACTTTATATTTTTCAAAACTTTAACACCCTGTATTTCGAAAAGTAAATGGGTTGGACCCCTCAATCCCTATATCAACATGTCCAATTTCACGAGAGGTATCTACATGCAAACGTTGTAAGTGTCATTTGAAAACACCCTATAGATTATTATTAAATGAAAGCAGAGATATGTGATGTTAAGCCTTAATGCTCAAATTATTTTTGTTTCTGACTGTTTTGTTTTATCTTATCATTTATAATTTTGAATACTCAGTACTTACTTACTCCCCCACTTTTTCACTGCAATTATTTTTTTTTTGAATTTCTATCGCTGACATCGACTTAATTGAACTTTCGAATGAAATCAATTCAATTTCATCAACGAAAATTCACCAATGGAGGTTTGAATCGCTCAAATTACTTGTCTTTCAACTTGATAGTCATATAAACTTGTTGTTTAACGACGAATTTCAATTTTCAACTTAACTGTTGCTCTTCTATTAAATGTCGAATGCACCTGATATTCTTCATGTCATTTGCAACCTTGAATGCGATGTATTCTGATAACATATTTCGTAATTGACTTTATATAGTTTGCATATACAGTTCATTACTTTTGACAGTTACAGGGATTTGGTTCCTTTCTCTGTTTTATAGACCAGGCAACAAAAATAATTATTTGTATAGTCAGCGAAAAATATATTTAAAATGTTGAATAGTGAAATGATATATTTCATATCTCAATGTTTTCCTTATTAGAAAAAAAACTCCAACAAGGCTTCCTTCCCAAACAGCAGATTGAAGTCAATATCAACACGAATTAGAAAGTAATTTGATTCGATTTTTCCTACAGGCAGAGTAGTGTATGTTCCTAATAATATATCGACGATGATATTTAGGTAATATCGAAACAATTGTTAATTTTTTAGAATTTTTAACATTTTTCAATATAATGTGGATTTAACTACAAACAGTAAGCTCCATTTACAACACCGATGAAACTCTGTTTCTACTAATTTTATTTGTTCTACGGACAGTGTAGTGCCTATTCCTACTACTATGTCGACAGATGTAGGTCGATGGAAGTCTGGTTCTGCTAATTTAATGTTGGCAAGTTATCTGCTCACGTTGAATCGATTCATCTGGAATAACGTGAGAGATAACTGGTACATTTACAACGGTGGATGTATCTTCGTCAGCGTTTATACGTGTTTTATTATTGGCCGTTCGCACGGTATCTATTGGTTGCACCACATGGAAGGTATTGTATGGTGGTACTGGGAATTTATCGAGAAAATCTAAAGTACGCGCTTTTTCCCAACTAAAGCTGTTGAGGTAGAAAATGCGCTGATCACTCTCATCATGATCTAACTTCTCAATGCCATCTTTTCAAATGCTTCGATAGCAGTATTTATTGAATCTTGAATCAAATATTCATTGACGTTCGCGGGTTCATCATTCACTTGGTCAATGTGTCTTCTTAATGTCGCGATGATCGCTTGAATATGATCGCGTCGTCGTTTTAATTTGTCATGTTCAGCCATTTTAAATGTAGATTATGCGTAAATTAGGTAAGGAATTTTAACAATGTTCATATCATATTAATACCATAGGAGGGATACATTTAAATACATAATTGACTAACTCACCTTGATTGTCCTGGTCACTGCTGTAATGAATCCTTGGAACTGCGATGTGATGATCCCGAAAATGACAGTATTGAAAAAAAGACGTTTCCATAGAAAAAGATTGAATTGTGTAGATTATATTTTCCAATGTTAATAGCGGGCATCGATCTGATTAAGGTCAGGCGAACACCCAGACTTCACGTTTCTATTAAATGTAAACATCGCGTTCCCATACGCGGAAGGTCGTACCTACGGGTGACTGTCTTGCATGTTTCCTATAAAAACAAAGTGTAAACTAACCAATGATTAATTCATTATTATTATTTTGAATAAGTTAAAATGTATAAGATATTGTAATCGGTGTTAATTCTAAATATACTAAATTCCAGTGAGTTTTATGAATGATTTCGTTTATTCAACCCGGTTACTAGGTGAGTGCTTTCCCAAAGATATAATACTTTTATGGTGGACGTAATTTATACGAGGGGCACTTACTAAGTAACGACTACATGACGATCCTACTACAATGGCAGATTGGTTATGGTAAAATTTCTGCGAAAGCAAATGGTAATGGTAAATAGTAATATTCGACAATAAATGGTAAATATTCCTGCAAAACAAATGGTAAGGACAAGTGGAAGTATATGGTTTTCTATCTAAATTTGGGACCCTGGAAAAGAGAAACTATGGGAGACTCATCAACTAAACAAGAGGTGAAAGAATCGGGCACTGTCAATAATACTTTTATGGTACAGCAAGACAGTTTTGCATTGCACATAATGGTTTTATTGTATATCATAACAATAGCTTTTATCCTGAAATTTATTTGGTCATTGTGGAAAACGCACCGAAGAGCGTTGAAAAGGGACATTAACCGAGGCATTGCAGCGAAGCAGACATCAGGAACTTTTACTGTATAAAAATAATTGTAAGTACTTATGCATTTTATTCTTATGAACGAATATTATAAATGTCAACAACGTGGGAAGATTTTGAAGGTACGTTAAGAATAATTGTAGAAGAAGTTAAGAAGTTTGAAAAAAGGGACTCCTGAAAATCATGATATACATATCGAGGTAATTAATAGTATAATAGTTCTTTATAACAAGTTTTCTAAGTTAATATTTGAAAATTGGAAAAAATTTAAGTTTAGTAAAACAAGAGAGTTGTAAAAATTATTCAGATAGGATTAGAGATAAAACTGCTAGGGCATTCCAAGCGTTAAATTGTAGTATTAAAATACCTACCTCTATATTCGAGGAAATCGATACTATTGTATTACAAACAATATGCAAACATTTGAAAATGGCGACAAGTATGAATGATTTTTTTAAATTTTGCGAGTAATGTTTTACCGACCGAATGTAACGGTGAAGCAAGCAAATTACAATCATTTTTGGACTCATTAGATTTGCTACAAATAGGACAGGTAACGAAGAAAATGCTATTTTACTAATTAAGACGAGATTAACGGGAATGGCCAGAAGTTTGATCATGACGGAAAACTCTATTACAGAAATCAAGAATAAACTAAAAACAGGAATAAGAGAAGACAATCCAAGCCTTCTATTAGCGAAACTTAATAAATTAAGACAAAATGGAAAAGACGAAAAGACGTAACACAGTACGCAACGGAGATAGAAAAATTAGCAGAGAGTCAACAGGCAGCATACGTGTCGGAAGGGATGCCCGAACGACTAGCCGAAAAATATACTAAGGAAGCAACGATTAAGGCAGTAACTACGAATGCCACAACGGATGCAACCAAAACAATAATCACAGCGGGAAGTTTAGAAACTACGCAAGAAGTATTATCCAAATTAGTTTCAGTAGAAGGTATAGTAGGACAACAACAAGTTTTGCACATGAAGGATAACGGGAATTTCTTCAGGAAGCCAAACTTTGACTTTAGGAATATTCATCGGAGAAGATTTTACAATGGTAATCATTCAGGAAGGACATTTCGACAGTTTAATCAAGGAAACAACTATGGCAGATACGAAAATTTTAATAAAGATAGGAAATTCAATAAGAATGGAAATTACAATAATCGAGTCAACAATAATGTAAGAATATGCGAGCTAGAACAAAAAATGGAAGAAATGAGCAGACAAATAGCACAGTTAAAGGAGAAAAACTACGAATTAAGGATGGAAAATATGGAAATAAAGGAAAAAACAGAATGTTTGCTAAGAAACATGACACAGGCACAGAAAAACATTAGAGAGAAGAATTGGATAATACATGGTATAGAAGAAGAAAACGAAGGAGATGAGGAACAACTAGAAAACAAATTAGAAGACGTAATGAAAAAAGTTAATAACACAGTAGATGTTAAATCAGATATTTTGAAATGTAAAAGAATAGGAAACTGCAATAGTAACGAAAATAGGCCAGTACTAATAATGATGAAATATGTTAACAAGAAAGTAGGGACTTTGGACGGAACGAATAAATTGAAAGGAACAAAGATATATATTGATGAAGATTACCCAAAAAATATATTGGAACAGAGGAAACAGTTAATAAGATACATGAAACAGGCGAGAGAAAGTGGAGCTAAAACTGAGATAATTGATAATACATTAATACTTAATGACAACGTGTACAGTTTAAAAGAATAAGAAGAAAGGAAGAATCAATTAGAAATACATACAGGATGGAATATATTAACATTTAAGGAAAATAACAAAACTAATCCGAAAATTTTGGATGAAATTTTCAGCGATAAAAGTTTTAATCATTTAAGAGGTAAATACATTGTCTAGGAAAAATTTGAAATTTAATCGATTTGGAAGAGTATGATTTTGAAATAAAGTATGTCAAAGGTATAGCGATTTACGCAGATAGCATATCGAGAATATCCATAGAAGAACTCAAGGATTTATATATAAATAATTCACATGTCTTGGCAATCACACGAGCACAAACGCGAAAAGAAAACGCTCAATCAGAAAAGGATCTAAGGATTAACGAAGAAACAAAGGAAGAAAGAATACAAAAAACTTCAGTAATAAAAGTTTTAAATAATCTTGAGACACATAAATTACCAATTTTACACTTTGAAAGTAACCGTATCTCACTAAGGATGAGCATTCGGATCAAAAATAAATTGAAATTTATTGAAGCTTTAATTACAGGAATACACAACTTCGACATAGGACGAACGTTGGAAAAGCTTGAGGAGCTATCGGTCAAAAATGAAGTAAAAGGAATGAATATATATACAAATGATGATATATTCAAAAAGTGCACAGTAGAAGAATTTATAGAAGAAGGAAATCAAAGGTTAAAAAATATTCGAGTATGTATATGCGAAGTACCAGAAACATACCACAACGATCCAATGTTTGGAGGACATGTAGAAAATAAAAGATCATTAAAGAAACTAAGAGCAAATTTCAGGTGAACAAACATGGAGAAAAACGTAAGGGAGTGTGTAAAGAATTGCTATAAATGCCAAATGAATGAAGCAAAGCTTAATCATAAGGAAAAATTTGTCATCACAGATACATCTATAAAACCGTTTGATATTATTTACATAGACACAATAGGTCCGTTTGTAGAGATTAACAACGGGAATCGTTATTGTATTACAATATTATGCGAACTAACTAAATACGCAGTTATGATACCGGTCAAGAGGAAGCATACACAATAGCAAAAGCAATATTTGACAATTTTATACCGAATTACGTATTGATGAAGGAGATAAGAACAGATCAAGGGACGGAATATAAGAATAAAATAATGAAGAACTTAACGGAACTTTTCAAAATAAAACATAATTTCTCAACAGCATGACGCCATAGGTAGTTGTGAAAGATTACATAGAACATTTAATGAGTATATAAGAGACTGTATCAAAGATTCTAGGGATAACTGGTGCGAGTTCGTAAAAATGTTTGCATAATCCTATAATACAACACCAAACACGTATCACGGATACACTCCTTTTGAGTTATTATACGGGAGAAAACCCAATTTACCAGAATTCCTAAATGTAGAAATAGAACCGTGTTACAATCTTGACAGATGTGATAAGGGGTTAAATTATAAGTTACAATACGCAAATGAAAGATCCAAACAGTTTTTAATAAAAAAACAAAATAACTAGAGTCAATAATAGTGAAAAAGAATCTTCACCTGTGAACTTTAGATTAGGGGAATTAGTTATTTTAAAGAATGAAGGGAGAAATAAGTTCGATCCACATTCTTAAGGTCCATTTAAAATAACGGGAATAAAAGGCGTAAATTGTGAGATAATTTCTCAAAACAGTAAACCACAGACAGTTCATAAGAATCGTTTGTATAAATACAATAGCGGAAACAATTGTAAACAAAGTGAAGTGTGTTCCTAAACAAACAAATATTGTTTAATAAACAAAAAAATAAACATTCAGTGAGAACTGTTAACGTTATAGATAATATCGAAAAATTACCGACGATAATTTTTCTCTCCCAAGAGGGGATGATGTGATGATCCCGAAAAAGACAGTATTGAAAAAAAGACATTTTCATAGAAAAAGATTAAATTGTGTAGATTTTATTTTCCAATGTTAATAGAGCTTCGATTTGATTAAGGTCAGGCGAACACCCAGACTTCACGTTTCTATTAAATGTAAACATCGCGTTCACACTACAGCGATTTGAACTGCTATACTGCGATTTGAACTGCTGTACTACAATTTGAACTGCTTTCTTGGTACTGGCACCTTACAATGTTATATAATAATACTTGTTATATCCGGCTCGGAGGAACAATATTTTCATATAATCTTTAATTGAACTTTGTTGACTGTAATAAACATTCAACTATAATAATAATCTCAATCTGATAACTTTACTGTAGAAATTAATAGTTAATTATATACAAATTACAAATGAATAGTACAATTGGATTATTGTTTGAACTTAGATAGATCGGAAAAAAAACAAGAACTTAATGAAACAAAGACTTAATGATTCGGATAAACGTTACGTTTCGGCTTGACCAACAGTAGTGCCTGTAAATCTCTACTCTGGTGTAACCTGAATACATACTAAGAAACGACTTGCTAGACTTTGACTTTGAGTACACAATAGATTCGAATACTAACTAAGAAACTATATGTTTTACTTAGTAACTTCACTTGACATGGATGGTTGTTACATTTATTTGAACCGAGTATCTGTGTAAATTCCCCAGCTTAGCTTAAAATAGCACATCATTAATGGCCTCCTTGGTATATAATCTTTAAGTAGGGGTCAGTCGTTCTAATATTGCTGCCCAGTCCAGTGCAATTGTCTGAACGCCACTAACTTGGGTCGCTTCGTCGCTTGCTAAGTCTTGCTCCATTGCGTCGCGGACGGTGACTGACTGACGAGAGAATGATTCAATCGGTTACACGATCAGTCTGGCATCAGTCTGCTGTCATTCACCACAGAATGATGAAAAATAATTTAATTTTTATCATTCTGGACCATCAGTCCGTCAGACAACCAGTTAAACAATAATTCTTCCGTCATACTGAGCAGACGATGGACCGAACTGACGGCAGACATAGCGTGCAACCTTTGACGATGGCTGACTGATGACTAATAATAATAATAATGATAATAATAATAATAATAATAATAATAATAATAATAATAATTCCCTCCTAGGAGCTGTAAGACCTTGTCGTTGGTGGAGTGGCTGAGTAACTTCCTCCCTCCTCGAGCGGCAAGGACGGGAAGGGAGGAGTGAAACTAAAAAACAGCTCATAAATGGTCAGTGGGGCACTGGTGGGGCTATTTATACCGATGTGATAGCACCAACAAATGCCAGTAGAAGATCCAACATGCCCAAGTTACATCCGAACACACTGGCAAGTCCTGACCAGATATGGGGGACGAGCGGCGAGTTTCCGGCGCCGAAAAACTGGAACCCTCGGCTATGGTATGGTCACCCAGACAGAAGAGTCCAGAGGAGTGAACCTCAATAAAAAATTCGGAACTGAAGATGAAAGCAATCGTGTCGATCGGTGAATAGCCCCACGACAGAGAGGCTGCGAACAATGCCATTGAGATACCAGGCGACCTCTCAATGTATTTACCCTTAGCAGGGTATGGGGGCACTGCCCTGCCGGACTTGTTATCTCTGCACTACTCGTGGGATCTACATGAAACCAAAATTCAATACGCCAGAACCAGCTGCAGTTAGGGGTGCTATAACTGCCGCTGCCTTTACTCAGCACCATAAATATACGAACCTGGAGACTGGAACAACACCCCGGTTCTTGGTCGTAAAGAGGAACGAAGGAGACTTTTCAAAAGTCAGCCAGTTTCAAATAAATAGAGCAATGTATTCAATAGTAGGACAGGTTAAAAACTTACGAAAAATAAAAGATGGATTACTCGTTGAAACAGCGACTGCAAACCAATCGAAAACAATTAGTGGAATGAAAAAGTTACTAGATTATGACATTGAAGTAAAACCACACCAACGTTTAAATTTTTGTAAGGGAGTAATCAACTGTAAAGATCTGATGAACTGTACAGAAGCAGAAATTCTAGAAGAACTGAAGGGCCAAGGTATATTAGAAGATCGAAGAATAAAAACAAAAAGAAATGGAGAACTTATTGAAACCTCGAACCACATTTTAACTTTTGACACTCCGAAACTTCCGAAAGACATCAAAGTTGCCTCTTACCTACTGGAAGTACGCCCATATATACCATCTCCACTTCGATGCTTTAAGTGTCAGAAATTTGGTCACACATCCCTGTCTTGCGACAAAGAACAGGTGTGTATATGTGGAAAACCGCTACATACAGGAATCCCGTGCGAACCACCTGTAACATGTGTCAATTGTGAAGGAGCTCACGTTTCAACCTCTAAAGATTGCCCAGTTTTTAAACGGGAGAAGGCAATTCAGGAAATAAAAGTTAAAGAAAATATTTCGTACTTTGAAGCAAGAAAAAGAACACAAATAAGTGTTCCTCGACCAAATACTTCTTATGCCCAGGTAGCCTCTACTGTAGCAAATACTTCTATAAAAGACTTGGTTAATGACTTAATTCCGTCCCTTATGAATGCTCTCAAAAACAATTTCGATATAACACCAAAAATAATGAAAAGACCTTTACACCCATATCAATCTCTCGCATCTAAAAACTATAATGCTAGTCAGTCAGAATCCCAGAGCCATTCGCAGCGATCCAAACGCCATCTTTCGGAGACCTCTGATATTGAATCTATTACCACTGAAGACGGTTTTGATATTCAGCAAAATAAAAAGAAAAAGAAAGGTTGGCCTGAAGGCAACCCAAGAATACCTCAAACTGGTATAGATATAGAAATACAACTTCCGGGCCAACAGCCTTTGGCTTCGGATTCAAACATGTAATATAAATTCGTCTATTCTAGTCTTGTGCTATTTATTCATTTATACATTCTTTTTAGTCATACATTTTATTTATTTATATACTTCATTTATTTTACTTTTTATCTATTCACACATTTTATCCATTTATAAATTTTATTTATACTCAATTTAAACTCACGCAGCTCTTCACCTTTCAAAGCACATACCATAAACTTAATATATCATGGCTCTAAATGAAAATATACTACAATGGAATTGCAACGGGTGTAAAACGCGCTACCCTGAGTTGAAGAGCTTGATTCTCAGTAAAACACCTCTCCTCATCTGCATACAAGAATCACATCTGAAACAAGGAGAACATTTTAATTTAAGAGGCTATGAATCCGCCAGATTAGACGTCATACATGATAGACGTGCTAGAGGCGGGGTAATAACGTTTGTTAAAGAACACATACCATTCACTATCATTCCTTTGAACACAAACCTTCAAGCTATCGCTATATCCATACTTTTTCCCTTCAAAATGACCATTTGTAATATGTATTTTCCCGATGTAAACTGGACACCGGCAGAGTTACGAAACTGTATTAGACAATTACCGGAGCCATTCCTTCTGTTGGGTGATTTTAATTCACATAACGAACTATGGGGTTCGACAAAAACATGCCCAGGAGGTAGAATCCTATAGGATATAATAAATGAACGAGACCTGATCATTTTGAATTCAGGAGAAGGAACATATCTCAATCTAAGATCAAACAATATGACTTCAATCGATCTAACCATTGCGTCAGCACAAATCGCACACAAATTCAACTGGTACGTCAATGAAGAATGGAATTCAGATCATATTCCTCTATCGATTGAAATAGCAGATAAAAGCATAAACAAAAGGCGTAGACAAAAATATATTTTCGATAAAGCTGACTGGACACTTTATGGAAATACTTTAGATTCGCAAAACATAACAGGAGTATCAATCATGGAGCAAGTAGACGAATTAACCAATGCCATTCAAAACGCTGCTAATTTAAGTATACCTAAAACAAGTGGTTTGGTAAAAAAAAGAAGAGTACCTTGGTGGAACCCAGAATTGGAAGAGGCCATTAAAAGTAAGAAAAGAGCCTTCAATTTATTTAAGAGAATGCCGAGCAACGATAACATGATTAACTTCAAAAGACTCAGAGCCAAAGCCCGTCTTCTTTTGGTGCAAAGCAAAGGAGAATCGTGGCAAGATTATGTCGGTACAATCGACTTGAATAACCCAACAAAAGAAATTTGGGAAAAGATTAGAAAAATTAAGGTATATAGCTTCAAAGTGACCTCACCCTTATTAATTATAAACGGTAGAGAAATTACGGGCGAAGATAATATAGCAGAAGAACTTGCCAAATCATTTGCAACAGTGAGTGCCACCAATAATTATAACCCAAAGTTTGTACAATTTAAAACCATACAGGAAAGCATAACGATAAACTTCGAAACACGAGAAACCATACCATATAATAAACCATTCAGCTTAGAGGAACTTGAAGAAACAATATCAACCACCAACAATTCAGCACCAGGTAGTGATGAGATCCCTTTTGAACTCCTTAGGCGCTTACCTAAAAATAAAAGAATATATATATATATATATATATATATATATATATATATTAAATTTATTTAACAAAATATATATCAACGGTACTTACCCCACACAATGGAAGAATGCAATTTTAATACCAATCCCAAAACCCGGAAAAGATGCAAAAATTCCATCTAGCTATCGACCCATCTCACTAACATGTTGTCTAGGTAAAATACTAGAAAAAATGGTTTGCGTAAGACTACTGCAACATCTGGAAAAAGAGAAACTATTATCAAATTATCAAATGGGCTTCCGTAAAGGAAGATCCACTGTCGACCAACTTGTATTAATGGAGAACTACATAAAAAAAGTTTTCCTGAGAGATCACAGACGGTAGCAATATTCTTCGATATCGAAAAAGCCTATGATACAACATGGAGATACGGGATTTTGAAAACATTACATACATGGGGTTTTCGTGGCAACTTTCCGAAATTTGTTCGAAGCTCTCTAAGTGAAAGGAAGTTTAGCGTTAGAGTTGGAATGGAAACTTCACGAAGGCATTATATGGAAAATGGAATCCCTCAAGGGGCAAATTTGAGTGTAATTCTATTCTTGGTAGCTGTCAACGGCTTGGCAAATGTTGTAAGCGAAAGAGTACAAAAAAGTCTGTATGTGGATGATCTGGCGATATTTTACTCCTCGCCGCTTATGGAAGATATAGTCAGCACATTACAGAATAGCATAGATGCCATCGCAGAGTATTCGGATAACATCGGTTTCAAAATATCGGTAGCTAAAACACATTGCATACACTTTTGCAAGCAAAAGAGAAGTCATTCTGAACCCATGCTGTACTTGTATGGAAATAATATCCAGATTGAAACATCTACCAAATACCTGGGTCTCATTTTTGACAAGAAACTTCTTTGGCAAGAACATATAAAAGAACTTGCAGTGAACAGTAAAAAAAGGTTAAATATCTTGAAAACCCTAGCCAATATCAATTGGGGATCTGATACAACTGTACTGTTAAATTTTTACAAGACGTACATATTATCAAAAATGGATTACGGGTTCATCATTTACGGCTCGGTAAGTGAATCTAGCTTGAAAGTACTGGAGCATATTCAAAGTACTGCCTTAAGATTAGCTTTAGGTGCATACAGAACAAGCCCTTACCGTTCATTATGCTGTGAAGGAGGAGTAACACCACTTCGGTACAGAAGGCAAAACTTAATGTCACATTACTACTGTAAAATTCTTAACAACCCTACAAATCCAGTTCATGAAATACTATCTGCACCAGCGACACTTTTCCATACCCAACGAATTAGCAGTCTATCACTTCCTATAAGAACATCACTTTTACTGTCCTCTCCAAATATCAGCACAGAGGAAAATGATGAAGGCCTAGAAGGACAGAAAAAGAGCATAAAAGAAAAAATTATGGACAAGTGGCAAGAAGATTGGACTGTAAATAATAACTTCCTAAGACAAATACAAGCAAACATACAACTCAAACCAACAGAATACAAACTTCAAAAACGTAGGGATGAAGTGATAACTACCCGGATAAAAATTGGGCATACTAACCTGACCAGCCCTCACTTTCTTCTCGGTAGAAACCCACCTGTCTGTGAATGCGGAAGACAAAACACCGTAAGTCATCTAATAGTTGAATGCCCACTACTTTCTCGTAGCCGTCTAGATATGGGGATTGCAAAAGATGTTTAGTCATGCACATCAACAACAGACCAGCAAATTAAGCTCATAAATTTCCTAAAGGCGAACAATTTGTATCTGAGAATATAAAAGTGTAGCCTCAAATATTGGGGGAGGTTTTTGGTTGGTAGGCCATAAAGGAGTCCAATACTACCCGATTATAGGTCGAGTGAACATGAGTTTTCCCTCCTCCAAATTAGAAGAGCTAATAACCAAAGCAGTCGATGCTCTATAATAGAAAAAATAATAATAATAATAATGATTTTATTGAAATATACTGCAATTCGCATTAAGGCCATTTTCAAAACTGAGAACTCATATAAGGCAGTTATATTAAAATATCAGGAAAACACCAACTCTAGACCTATCTATCTTAGCGGTTACCTAGCATTGATCCAAATATGCGCTATATACTAGCGTGGGCGATAACTGCGTGAATGGTATCAAAGTGGTGACCTGGCAGGTGCAGAGCAGGCCGATTGAATAATGAATTTAATTATCAAGTACTATAATGAATGGAAAGCATTTTCTAGCTTGGCAATAAACAAACTAATATCTATTCACTCACATGAAATAATGTATGAAGTTTAATTATTAATTTTCCAAAATAAAGTCATCGCCAGTAATAACATGAAATCAAACATAATAAAATTAATGACGAGCCATTTGCCGCTGTTCGCTTTGTGTTTATTTCTCAACTTAACGCACTTAAATGTGAAGTTTATTACTAAAATTACAAGAAAAAATTACTTATTTCTCAGACACGCACTCTGACTTTGATTTTGGTGGTGTTCTGAATCACGCAAAAGAATATTCCTAACAGGGTTGCGCTATTCTCTGCTTCAATTCATTATCATCATGTTTTTACATATTTAAAGAAAATATATGACTTAAAAATTGCGTGAAGCTATTTTCGAGTAGTACATGCAATATTTAAACTCCTTCTTTGTAGTTCAATGCTTCGTACATTTTATATAAGGAAAATTGACAATTGGCATCAAGCTTTTGATATTTTTAGATGGTAAATAGGCAACGTAGAAGGATGATCTCAGCATTTCTTTTGGTAATGTTATGTTAGGTGACATAAATGGGTAATTTGAGAGAAATTTTTATGTTTCCCTTCTCACCGTGTCGGGGAAATTAACCGTATAACCATTCATTTCAGATACTGAACTCAATATAAACATTTATTCTCGTATCTCCGTCTACGGTACGATCCTGAATTAAATACAGATTTGAAAACAGATGAGTTTAAACAGAAATACTTGTGATGCCCTTTTTCTTCGGAACAAGAAGACTGTGACAGTCGCGGGACGGCCAATAATATTAAAACATAATGCAATGTTGTGAACAATTGCTGAAAATGAGCGATAGTTTCAAAACTGAACGATGTTAGTTGCGCGTTTACCCGACTGATAAACTAACTACTTGAACGGTAATTTGCTTTTCACCTAAAGAGCATGGATTACGAGTGAAAAAAAAATGATGGTTCAGAAGCCAATGCTTCCAGCTGGAGTTCTAATGTCTCAGAGGAACAGAAGTGGGTGATGGGTCCACTCGGATCGTTACTATTCGAGCAAGATGCAAGGGAAGTAACACATTGTAAAATTTGGTATTTGAGAAGACGGAGCAGGATAATCGGTAAAATTTATTTAATCCACGGGCCGGGCGCCGGGTCTGTGAGACTTGACGTGCAGAAAATTGTTTAGCTAATCCGAACAGAATTTTTGTGTGAGTGAGGATTCCTAGTAGCTTTATTATTTCTTATCTAGTACCCGTGTAGCAAGCTGTGAGATTACACTTCACGAGTTAGAGAAGTTAAACGTCGATAATTCAGTGAGACCCAGCGCCCCGATTCGCGTTATAATTTTTTCAATTCGACTGAATGGCTGTTTTGGGTAAGTTCATATTTTTTGTTATTTTTTATAGTATAAATCACTTATTTGAAATGTATGGATAAATTTGTGGATTAGCATGGATATCTTGAGGCTTTCCGAACATATATTTTTCGATATCTAATATTATCGAATTTACTATCGGTATATTTGTATTTGTGAATACATTTTATTTATAGGTTTGTAGATATGAATTACCAAGACGAACAAGAGAGACTACGTCGGCTGTAGGACGAAGTCGAGAAAAATGAAGAACCAGATGATTATGAGGATGAACTGAGCTGTGAAATTGATTTCATTGAAGGGAGAAATACGGATAGCGAATCGGAGCAAGACTGCGATGAAGAAAACAATATCGAAAATATTGCTTCTCCTAATAAGATTCCAAGCGTGCCGACTTTTATAGGGAAAAATGGTACCTCAAGATGGAAGGAGCATTGTCCCAATAAATCAGTACGGACTAGGTCTGAAAACATTACTGTTCGTTTACCAGGAGTGGAAACATATAATAAAAATGCCAAATCAGCTGTAGAATGTTGGTCTCTTTATTTTACAGACAATATGTTACAAATAATAGTTGATAACACGAACCATTATGACTCAAAGAAAGTTGAGGATTATTCAAGAGAAAGGAGAGCCAAACCTACTGATATCTGCGAGATCAAGGCTCATTTTGGATTGCTATATTTGTCAGGAACCTTGAAAAGTAGACGTCCGAACACAAAAGAATTATGGGAAAGAAATGTTACTGGAATAGAGCGATTTTGGTTGATTAATTCTCGTGAACGTTTCCATTTTTTGCTCAGATGTCTATACGATTAGACAATATTAATACAAGAGAAGAGGGGAGGCAGTTCGATAAATTGGCTCCAATACGAACTGTATTTGAAAGTTTTGTTGAAAACTATAGAAATGCTTATACTGTGGGAGTAAATACTACGATCGATGAAGAGCTCGAAGCTTTCCGAGGAAGTTGCTTATTCAAGCAGTATATTCCGAGCAAGCCGAATAGATATGGAATAAAAATCTTCACCCTAGTTGATTCGGCAACAATTTATGCCTCAAATCTCGAAATTTATGTTGGACAACAGCCTGATGGTCCATATAAATGCGATAACTATCCATCTAGTATAGTTCTTAGGCTTATGGAACCTATATGAGGAGCTAACCGAAACCTTACATGTGATAATTGGTTCACCAGTATAGATTTAATGAACAAATTATTTAATGAGCACAACATTATATATGTAGGAACTGTAAAAAAACAAAAGAGAGTTACCTCTCGAATTCACAAACACAAGAGCTTGGCCACAATATTCTTCAGTTTATGGGTTCCAAGAAAATATCACAATCGTATCATACATTCCCAAAAATTACAAAAACGTTATCCTGGTAGGGGAGAGTGGTCGAATATCAACCGCTGTCCAATATCGATCACACACTCCTACCCAATTCTTGAAGCTTTTCAACTTCTTAATAGAGCGAGACCGCATGCGCTGGGATGGTATTTACTATGTATACAGTCACCTACGCACTTAGTCGATGTTTGACCGTAGTGAATGCTTGATGTTAAATTTTGCCTTATTCCTTATAATATTTGTGACACCGATACAAAAGTAAGTAATGATTTAATTTGATTGTAGCTTTGATTTTTGTGCAGTAAGGTAATTAGATATGTATGTGCTTATTATGTGTGATGAATTATCGTTACATTTTCACAGATTTTTTTTGTAATTCATCTTTTTTGTCTACCACGTGCAGTCGGCTAATGTCAACCGGGGTGATCGATATTTTCCTACTGTGATCGATATTGTACCAATGGCGTTTATTCTTTTACAGATGCCTCGTCAAAAGTATACACGCAAAACTTCTCGCGCTTCGTGGTCTGAAAAGGATATGGAACGTGCGCTTAAGACAATACATGACAAAGTTGCTTCCATACGAAAAACTGCACAAATGTTCAATATTCCATATGGAACATTACAAGACCGTTTAAAAGGTCGCTTCGCTACAAAAAAGTACAAAATGGGCAGAAAATCTGTTTTTACTGTTCAGCAAGAAGAAGATCTCGCAAAACATGTTATAAACCTCTCTCGCCTTTTTTATGGACTAACATCTTCGTCCATAAGAAAACTTGCATTTGAATTTGCACAAACCAATAAAATAAAAAACACTTTTAATAAAGAGAAAGCAATGTGTGGAAAAGATTGGTTCTATGCATTTATGCGGCGCAACCCGACATTGAGCTGCCGTAAACCGGAAGCCACAAGTCTGAGCCGTGTGTTGGCATTCAATAAAGATGAAGTTACGATATTTTATGATAATTTAGATAAGCTCTACTCTGAACACACTTTTGAAGCTCATCGCATCTTCAATGTAGACGAAACAGGGATTAGTAACGTTCACGTGCCAAGCCGCATTATTGCCCAGAAAGGTCAAAAACAGGTAGGAGCTGTCACAAGTGGTGAGAGGGGCCAACTTGTAACTGTTGTTGTAGCGATGAGTGCTGCAGGTTCGTTTGTTCCACCGATGTTTATTTTCAAACGAAAGAGAATGAAAGAAGCTCTAGAAAGAAACGGGCCAACTGGTGCTGTATATAGGTGCTCTAAGTCTGGATGGATTACTGAGGAGATTTTTGAAGACTGGATTCAACATTTTGCAAAATTTACAAAAGCTAGTAAAGATGATCCGGTCCTGTTATTAATGGATAACCACTCCACTCATTCAACTTTAAGGTCATATCATTATTGCAGAGATAATGGCATTAAAGTTGTTTCAGTTCCGCCCCACACTTCACACCGGTTGCAACCGCTCGATGTTGGTTTTTTTGGACCAATAAAGAGTGCATACAATCAAGAATGCGATAGATATATCAAAGCAAGAAAACACGAGAAGATTCTGCAAACGGATATTGCGGAGTTATTTAAAACTGCTTTTAATAAAGTGGTAGCTGTAGAAAAAGGGGTCAAGGCTTTCGAAACTACTGGCATTTATCCATTTAACCGATCTGTATTCAGTGATGAAGAGTTCAGTACCTTACTAGTCGATCCAGCGCCAAATGCTGAGCAGAATCAAGAACCGATAATTGCTGAAACAAATGCAATAACACGATTAGAAAAAACACTGCATCCTGTACCTGGACCATCTAAGATAAACCAACACGATCCACCTTCCATGAAAAGAGCACTTCCTATATCACCTACCTCCACAGTTCAACAACCATCTCCATTAAAAGCTCCGTCGCCTATCCCTGGACCATTTAAGACAAAACGTCACCGTACACCTTCCTTTGGTAGTGAATCTTCAGAATTAGAGCTTGAAGAAATTGTAGACGATGAATTGACCGACGATGATGATCCGACACTTCAGCTACCCGTGGAAAATAGAAGCTTTGCAGAACTTCTACCCTTGCCAACAGTAACAACTAGAACCAAATCGCGAAAAACCAAGCATTCCCAGATACTGACCTCAACGCCATTAAAAGAGGAATTGGAAAATAAAGAAGAGAAAAAGCAACAAAAACTGAAGAAGTTAGAAAAACAAAAAGATATTAAACAGGAGAAGCTGCAAAAAGCTTCACGACGTATAGTTCCCGAAAAGAAAGATAATTCTACAAATGCCGACATATGTTCTGTTTGTCAAGAGTTTGGAAAATCAAATGAAGTATGGTGGAGATGCCGTTCATGTGCCGTGTGGACGCATGCAGATTGCACAATCATTGAAAATGCTAAAGATTATGTTTGTAGTAAATGTTAAAAAGTTTGTTGTAACCTTACTTTTTGAATAAACTAAATTTAAAAAATTTGGTTGATATTACCCGATATGGTTGACATTACCCGACTTTATGGTTGATTTTATCCGACTGGTCGATATTATCCAGAAAAGTACCGGTATGAGTTTTGCACATTAGAAAAGAACAAACATTATTTATTCCATTATCTTTTTTTGCCATAACGTTACTTATACTTTTTGAGGTAATTTCATATACAAAGCGTCTTTATACATATATTACATATACAGTTATGAACAATTTTGCTTAAGTGGTCGATATTCGACCACTCTCCCCTATCTAGTTTGCATCATGATGATGTAATCGACACATCTACAGCTGAAAGACCTAAGCCAGAGATTATTACATTTTATAATCACACAAAGGGAGGAGTGGACAATTTGGATAAATTAATTTCAACTTATGATGTATCTAGAAATACTAGAAGATGGCCGATGGTAGTGTTTTATGCAATGATGAATACGGCCAGTGTTAATTGTCAAATCATTTACGCATTAAATAAAAAAAAATACAATATTCAGAGAATATTGTTTCTAAGGGATCTTTCCTTGTTTTTGACCAAGGACCACTTGGAACGGCCCTCTTTGGAAATAAATATTGCACCATCCGTAAGAAACAGTAGGAAAGAGGTAGCTGGTACTTTGGTTGTACCCCAGAAAATCCCAACCGGAACAAGAAAAAGATGCTATTTCTGCCAAAAAGACTTTAAAACCAAATATTACTATGAAAACTGCAAAAAGTTTGTTTGCCTCAAACATGTTAAACATGTTCAGATACTGCGAAAAACTAATAAAAATCAATATTTGTTACTGTTACTATCGACTTGTGAAGAAAAAAAATATTTTTTAAGTCTTTCTATTTTTTTAATAATTTTAGTATGTCATATGCGTTTTCATTTTAGTTTTGATTTCATCGATTTTATTTGAATATATTTATTTTTTATAATTAGTTCAACTTTACTTTTTTATCTTAATAAAGTTTATTTCTGTGATAGTAAACCATTATTTTATGTCTAAAAAAATCACAAGTATTTTTGTTCACTATGGGTCTGTGAGACCCAGTGCCCTGGTTCGTGTCAAGATCCAGGGCGCCCGTCCCGCAGGGTTAAGTATTGATTTTTTGGGAACCAGGCCCGCTCTCTTCACTAAAACGACTACGGTATTATCAAGAGTTCAAGTTAGTCAGGCCACAAAACAAATTTATTTTCTCGGTGAGAAAAATGATCTTTCGAACGATAATAATTATATTTAATCCAAAGATAATTGCGCAACCTTTTTTTTCGGATAATGACACAATTTAGATTCAGTTACAATGATTTCGTGATCACAACTAATAGTCTCTGGAGCACTAAAACTTGACAAAATACCGAGAACCGCGGATGAGTCACGCATTTATATTTCCCAACTCAATTTATCATATTTTCGACCCCAAAAAAGGGTTTGACATGAATAATCTCCATCGTTACATTTGTCATAAAACTGCAAACTGAGAAAGAACTAAAGATATTTATTGTATTTTATAAGTTTTCGTATCACTACCAATTTTACAACGCGAATGACCTATATATTAATCAATTATTGCATTGTTTTTACATTATATACTCTGTTTATTAAGAAAAATACTTTGTGAGAGAAATTATCTGTTGTGTATTTTTATACCAAAATAAATAAACTGTTTATATGACTAATGTTCTATATTTTCCATTTTTAAACGGTTTTATTTAGCTCACCCCGTTTGTTTTATTTATTCTTGGGTCAAATTTAGTAATTCAAATTTCACCCTCTTCCTGTCAACCGATTAATCTGAAATTTTGTATACACTTTGGATTTTGGTGACAATACAATTATGTTTATTCATTATCATTATAAATTCAAGATGGCCGCCGCTACAAAATGGCGGATAATTTATGTTTTATTAATCCCATCAATATGGGTATCAAATGAAAGGGCTCAACAAGCAAAGTACAATATACTATAAAAAATTGAAATCCAAGATGGCGGCCGCTACAAAATGGCGGATAACGTAGGTTTTATAAAACCCATCAACATGGGTATCAAATGAAAGGTCTCAACAAGTAGAATACAATTTACTATGCAAAATTGAAATCTAAGATGGCCGCCGCTACCAAAGAGTTGGACTGCAATAAACTAACGGACAAGAAACCTTGCAATAATGAAGCACTAAATGAATTAAACAGAATGCGAAATAAAAACTAAAAACCAAAAAATAAAAATAGGTAAAAAAACTTTTTAAGTTAAACGGTTTTATGTTAAACATATATTGCAATGTTTAAGATAAATGTACTAAAAACCAAAAAATAGTAAAATAGATACAGTCGTGGGAATTATAAACATATGTATAGACTAGACTAAAATAAAACCGTGGGGCACGTCAATTGTCTACAAAGTATTGACTTAATGTGCGATAGAAGAATCGTTTAATTCGTCGTTAGGCAGTTGGCCCGCAGACGGTGAGTAAATTACTTACTATTTTCTTGCTCATGGAAATTCCAATAGTTATACACTCCATTTAAATAAAAGAGATGTTTCAACTAGTTTATCGTTGGACATTCACACTGCTGGCTGGCGAGGAATCGTTTCACTGCTCGTAGTTTGTCTTTAACCGACAAAACATATGATAAAAGTACTACTCGCTTACCACTATGAAACCCTAAAACTCGCTTATACTCGAGCTTGCTAACTTGTTTCCACATTCTAGCCCTACTTATCACACGTCCATCGTTGTCGGTTGAACAACTGCCTATTTATAGTGTAACATTACAAAACAAAAATTTTAATCAACGATTGTAGACAATTGACGTGCCCCACGGTTTTATTTTAGTCTAGTCTATGCATATGTTTATAATTCTCACGACTGTATCTATTTTATTATTTTTTGGTTTTTAGTACATTTATCTTAAATATTGCAATGTATGTTTAACAAAAAACCGTTTAACTTAAAAAGTTTTTTTACCTATTTTTGTAAGCATTTAATTTAACTCAACATCTAATCATTATTGTGTTAATGGAGTTAAATTGCATGGAATGTCAAATGATGAAGTATAAATTGGTATTTTGAAATAAAATAATTCAAATACAAAAGATTTGAATATACCGCCTAAACCTAAAATTACAGAAATCTTTTCAACACCACTCAATTGTTTGGTCGACAGGCTCTTTAGATGGCGCCACAGTTAGTGTCTCATCTATCTGTGGGATACCTGTTTTAGAAAAGATAAAAACAGTATCTTTTCATCTTATGAGAAACGTTTACCCTTGGGATGTTGTTTTTGACATCTTAATTGGGACATGACAAAATCGTAAGTAGGCTTGTTAAGCTTAGCTTTCAAGAATCTGGGTGAGTTCAAATATTCCTCCATCTTGTTTATTTTGTTTTGTAAATTTGATCGACGAAAATTCAGTTTCCTTCCCGTCTTTCTCAAGTTGGTAGCTATTTTATAAAATTTTCTTACTTTAGGTGTGAGACTTGAAGTTGTTATAGTCTGAGTATAAGAAAACAAGCTAATGCGTTTATTCAAACCTGAAAAAATACAATAATCAGAAATTTATGATCATTGAACATTTAAAAAAATAGGCTATAAAATAATACTACATATTTAAAAATCTAAGCAATTTGATAATTATTTGATGGTTGTTGGGCAGTTAAGATAGGCTCAGGTAAATCTCAGTTTATACAGAGCTTTTCATAACAACTAGAATTATGAATCATGATTTGTATTAGGTGGTTTTGTGACATTACGAGTCTATCTAAAATACTATGGTTTTGACAGCACTTCCTGTTACACTGGAAATTGACGTCAACTTTGTCATTTTGAATGAAACACCCTGTATATTTTTTGATAATGCGCTTAATATTAGGGCAGTTTTCTACAAGTAATATCTCAAAAACTTATCGCTTTCGAAATATTAAGTATTTTAGGATATTTTTTCAACAAATAACAATACATTCATTAGTATATAATGCTATCTTATGTATTTTCTGAAAAAATTCGAATAGCCGGTCATCGTGAAAAGCCCTGTATACTAACATATAATTTTAACAGTATAGCACGTACTTGATATTTCAGCTGGTGTTTACGTATGCTGATTAGGAGGTCTCTCAGTTATTGAAGGTGTCATGGACCTTTCCCCTTCTCTTGACGTAGATTGATCTCCCACAAAGTCAGGATTTTCAATAGGATCAGCATTTATATTATGTTGCTCATCAACTTGGTTTGAATTGTGTTCTTGAACTAAAAAATAAATGTATAATTACCTTTCCTTCATTCCACAATATAATACAAAAATTAATTAATCATTCATCATTTGGTATTTCATTAAAAAAACTAACATGTTTCGATGGAATTGCCCAGTAGTGTGGGTACAGTATCAACTGTTATTGTTGATCCATATCTGCTACCAACATAAACAGGTATGAAAAAGCCTATTAATATTTCGAAAAATGGTGCGAAGAGAAGAAAATAAATGTATTAAATGAAGATGTTTTGTTAGTTTATTTAGCTATGAAATCAAACACGTGCTGGACACGTGAATAACTATTTCATGTAACTGGTTTCAGCTATTCTAAAGTCGAAAAAATGAAAATTATGGATTTCTGCCGAACATTTTTTGCTTCTTTCTGTTCATAAAAGGTTCCAAATAGTAAATAAACGAATATTTCTTACATAACTGGTTTCAGCGAAACGAAAGTTGATCCAACTTTTGTTGGAAGTCACACATGATTTTTTTCTAGCTTGAGAAGAGAATTATTCAAACTTTTAGTCAAATTAAAACGAAAATCAGAAGAATTCAGTATTTTAAATACCGTCAATTGATGTAACTTAAGCTCAAACCTTGGAAAAAGATGTTTTTGCTTACTACGAGCCAGCCAGTACAGGTATCGACTTCGTTCTTGTGGAAAAGACAGGCAGCAGCACTGTCTACACTGCTATGCAAAAATCTATGCAGTTCCTTAGTTTGCCACCGCTACAGTGGTGATCCATCTCCATATCAACTTGCCCCAACATATTTTTTTTCCACAGGAAATAATAATATTTATAGTTTAGAGAGCTGAAAATACTTAATGGCTGTCGATTTTGAGCGGTAAATTACCGTTATAATTTACAAATAAAACTTACACCTCCTGTCATTTTCAGATTACACCCAGACGACGACTTGGAGGCAGGGTTTACACCAACTACGAGCTTGAAAGATTACGAGAGTGCCTCGACAAGATCAAATCAAAAGTAACGACTCAGCGAGCAGCCTTAGAAACATACGGTATTCCTAGATCTACTATAAAAAATAAGCTGAAGGGTTCACACCCCAATAAAAATGGGCGTCCAAAGGTATTCACAGATGAGAAAGAACAAACCTTTGAAGACCATTTAATAAATTTCTGTGACTATAGTTTCCCTCTAATTGTATCATATTTTAGATTTGCTGTTAATGGATATCTAGTTAAAAAAGCATAGTTATTTCTCTGTTCAAACAAAACTCACCTGGTTATGAGTGGACAAAATATTTTTTAAAAAGACATCAACGATTATTATCTCGAACGAGAAAGAACATAAGAAAGGTAAGAGCAGGCGTAAATGCATAAATCATCGAAATGTACATGGACAATTTAACAGAAGTTTTACAGAACATCCCACCAATACATATCTGGAATTATGATGAAACATAGCTGTTAGATGACCCTGGAAACCGAAAAGTAATCTGTGAAAGAGGCACCAAATATGTTGAGAATATATGTAACTCTAGCAAGGCCTCAACTTCGCTGATGTTTTGTGGAAGTGCAAGTGGGGATATTATGCCACTTTATGTTGTATAGAGAGCCGAGAATATATGGTCCACTTGGACTGAAAACGGTCTGATTGCACTCCCTACAATCGGTCGCAATCGCAAAACGGCTGGTTTGATTCAGTGTGTCGAAAATTGGTTCGAATCCCACTTTTCTCATCAAGTTAGAAAACTTACTCGACCAATTGTCCTGATAGAGGACAACCTGTCTTCCTACATAAGTAAGCATGTTTTGGAACTGTGTGAAACTCGCAATGTAAAGTTTATTTGTCTTCCTCCGAACAGCATTCATTTAACACAACCGTTAGATGTAGCATTTTTTGAGCCAACTAAAAGAGTGTGACGTGAAATACTAAGGAAATGGAAGGAGTCTATTCCGGGAAGCAAATATGCTACTATTCCTGAGGATGTATTCCCAACGCTGCTGTAGGAACTCAAGAATGAACTAGATGAGAAGAAGGAAAGCAATTTGATTGCTGGGTTTGAAAAATGCGATATAAAACCATTGAACAAATAGAAGCTACTAGACAGGCTGCCCGAGGAGCAAAATATGGATCACGACGATACTGGAGATTCGATTTTAGACCAATTCGAAAAGAAACGTGCCAATTATTTGTAAGCTGGTGGGCCAAGAAGAAAGAAGATTCAAGTTTCGGCTTGTACATAAATGTAAGCGACATAGAGCAACAACCATCATCAAGTGGTACGCAAGCTGAAAAAAAAACTCTCAAAGTCAAAATAGTCTAACTCATAACAACTGAAGGGAAGTGAAGATAAACAAACAAAGTAAAAAGTAGGCCTTCTCTAGGGCATCAGAGCACTAAGATGACGTGTTGGTTTTTCTGAAATCAGACGGACTTAGTGAAACCTTTTCAGACCTCGAAGAGATCATTCAAAATCCTACGGTACGGACCCTCAATCCTGCAGGCTCTGTCGACCCGTCCGAGTATGCCGTTGACAACTTTGTTGTTGTAAATGACAGTGGACAGATGTACTCTGGGAGGATCCTAAGTCTCTCTAGTAGTGGGCCTACAGTGGAGTGTATGGAGAAAAAGCTCAAGTTCTGGTGCTGGTCCGGAAAGAAGGACACTTTTTCTTACGAGTGGATGTGTGTTGTATAATCAAACCACCAAAAATGGTGTCCAAACGCAATCAGTTCATTGCTGCTGAACGTGATGTATCTTATACCTCATCGATTTTCACTCACCTTCATAATATTTCTGTTAATTTTTCACAAATGAGAAATGGTCCATCAAAAAATATGTGAAAACATTCAAGATAACATGTTTATTACTTTTGTAAAATGTTTAGTTTTAATTATTTCCTAAACTTATTGTACAAATGCTGGTTCACTAAACGGTTATTATGAATGGGATTACGTCCCAAAATAATTTTAGGCTTTTTTGAATTTGGGACAATGTTATCCCAATTGAGGGTAAGATTGACCCAAATTTTTGAAAAATCATAAAAAAATAAATAAAAACGTTCGGAGCTTTAATTTTCAGTCCAGTTGTTCTCTGAAGTTAGCAGAATTCGATAGCACCAGAAAATTGGATGTCAGTTTGGTATATTAATTTAACGCAATTTATCAAAAAGAACGGGCCAAAGTTACCCCCGTTGACGGTACTTATTTTATCATAAATATGAATGGTTTGATACAAATAATGTTACTTCCGTTATTTTTAACCGTTGAAATTGAACATAAAGAATATATTTAAGAATATTCGTAGACCCTCGACCAGACAGAATAGGTGACCACCAGAAGAATTGGATATTTTCAGAGACAGTATTAGACGCTGAGGAATAGTGGATATGTTTTAAGATGGTCTCCTGAAAACGGCTAGCCAATGTCGCCGACCAGGAAATGTGAATGGTCGCAAACCATGGATCAGTGACGAGACATGGCAAGTAATAGAACATAGAAAACAACTGAAAAAAGGCCCTGTCTATAAAACGACCTCTAGATCCCTATCAAAAGATATTAAGAAGAGATGTCGTTAAGTCAGAGGGAAGTACATATCCAACATACGTCAAGAGATAGAATCACACTTGCATCGAATTGAAACCAAAGATCTGTTTCAAATGGGAAAACTCATCGCAAGAGAATTCAAACCGCGCAATTATGCAATTCAAACTGAACATAGCGCTGTCGTTGGGGACATCGAAGCAATATTAAACGTTTGGCAAAAATATTGCACAGATTTGTTCAAAGAACATTAGACCCTAGAAGAAGACGATAGAAATCTCAATATAAATGAAATAACGCACGAACCTGACATCATGCGTGCAGGTAGAGGAAGCAATAGCACATTTGAAAAAAGGAAAATCACCATGCGGTGACAATATAATGGTAGAGCTTTTGTAGAATTTGGATCAACAGGGCAATAAAATCCAAACCGATCTGTGTAATATAATCTGGAAGCATGGGCTCTGGCCCAAATGCTGGTCTACCTCTATATTCATTCCACTTCATAAAAAGGGTGCAACCACAAAGTGTAGCAACTACCGTATTATTTCTTTGATATCACATACGAGTAAGATTCTACTTCGTATTATAAAGCGACGTTTAGAGACATATCGGGATCGACAGATTCCCCAGGGACAGGCAGGGTTTGTGAAGGGTAAGGGTACAAGAGAACATATGAGAAATACAGAGAATTCAATATCTCAATGGTCATCTGCTTTTTGGACTACCAAAAGGCCTTTGACTGTGTAAGTAAGTAATATTTATTTATTTTTAAAGAAAGAAAAAAAAATTACAATTACAGTTACAAATTAAATATACATAAATAAACATAAATATTCATAGAAGCTCTAATAGGAAAGAGCCTGAGCTTGTGTATGATGCATTTATGTGTGCAGCTATGGTAAATCTATACATAAGTTCTAAAATCTGATATTTAGAATAAACGTTAAGTTTAATATTTATAATCCAAACCAAAAACTAGAGTAGAAAAAATAACTGTAATATAGAGGTAAGAGATTATTTACTATATTTCTAAATATGTTTCGCTCTTTACTAAGAATCCATTTCTTAATTTCTATTCTAAATATATGTAATTTTTTTATTTGTTTTAGAGAATGTGGAATTAAGTTGTATAGTTTTGCTCCTATGTAATCGCCGTTTATTATTTTTTTCGCATTTGGGTATTATTACAATATTTTGGTCTCTAGTCCGCGTATTGTATTGATGTTCAATTTCTTCTTATTCTATTTTCCTTTGAAAAATAGCTAGAAGTATTCGTTGACAGTAAAGCTGTCTTATATCAAGATTTTTGCTGATATCAAACAGACGATCGCTAGAGAAGGTGCGCTTTTTACCATGGATTATTTTCAGTATCCACTTTTGTGAAATATGAATTTTTTCTAGATGGTTATCATACACATACCCACCCCCCAACCCAGGATGCCATAGGATAACTGTAACTGAACGAATGCAAAATACACTGTTTTTAGATGAGGTATGCTTAAAAATCCTTTTAGAAATTTAAACCTACTAATGAGACCTCTTAATTTCTTTGCAATATTATTTATTTGCAGATCCCAACGAAGATTCTTATCGATAATTATCCCAAGATATTTAGCATATTGCGCCTCTGGTATTTCCGTCATATCGTCGATTTTGAGATTTCCCATATCAGGCAGGGTACTCGAGTAGAATGCAAAAGGCAAATAGTAGGTTTTGTCGATGTTGAGGGTACGTTTATTACGGGCAAACCATTTTTTAATCAAAGAGAAATCGGTACCAGCCATTCGTTTTAGATTTGTCCAAGTGTCTGATTTGTAGAATATCACAGTGTCATCAGCGAAACTCGTTATTGTACCCTTCAAGTTCATATTCAATAAACTATTTATATGAATTGTAAACAAAAGCGGTCCGAGAACAGAGCCTTGTGGTACCCCATAGGTTACTGTCCTCGGTTCACTGATGACATCGCCGATTTTTACCTGTTGCTGTCGGTCTTTCAGGTAAGTGCTTAATATAAGTGGAAGATTTTGCAACTTATACAATAGTATGTCGTGCGATACAGTATCGAAAGCTTTAGAGAGGTCAACAAATATAGCTAAAGCGGGTGTTTTTGAGTCAACAGCCTCATAAACTGTTTTTGTAAGAGAACAAATAGCATATTCTGTTGATTTGCCTTCTCTAAAGCCGAACTGATTGTCTGAGATTACGTGATATTTATTTAGGAATTTCACGATTCGGCTTTTTAGTATTTTTTCGATGATTTTTGACACCGAAGAGATCAAAGATATTGGACGGTAATTTCCTACTTCTAATTTAGATCCTGACTTAAATAAAGGTTTTATCATACCAGTTTTCAGGCACTTAGGATAATAACCCTTGTAAAAGCATATATTTATTATAGTAGATACAGGTTTACATATTAAGTCTGATAATTTTTTCAAAGTTTCCGCTCGCAAATCATCAACACCTGGAGATTTTTTATTTTTTAGTGATTTTATCATATTTTGTACTTCAATTTCATTTGTATTATATAGAAACATAGTATTATCTAGTTGAGAAATATGTTCGTTAAAATCATCAGGTGCTTCTATTTCGCCAGCGTAAACTTCTCCTACTGAACTAAAAAATTTATTGAATCAATTCACTATATCAGACTTTTCAGTTACAATTTCATTGTGTCTATTGACTGCTGTTATTTTTGTTTCAAATTTAACCTTACCGCACAATTTATTAACACACGTCCACATAGTTTGGGACGTATTTTGATTTTGTTCTATCATTCGCAGTGTATACTCCTTTTTGGATTTCTGAATTAACTTCATGAGTTTGTTTTTAAATGTTTTGTAATAATCTTTTAGGGCATCATCTGTGGGATTTTTCTTTAACTTTTTGTATAGTTGATTTTTTTGTAAAATTTCATTTAATAAATGTTAATTATCCAAGGTTTTTTAATTTTTTTACTTGCAGCCATTTTCACAACAAGGGTATTTTTTCAATACATGTATTTAGAGTAGATATAAAAGATTCAGTCATTTCATCTATATCATTAGTTATGTTGATCATGCTCCAATCTTGTGCTTTCACCTCATTTCTCAAACTTTTGAAATTTATAAATTTTTTATATATAGGTAAACTTTTTACAGGTTGATGAGAATTCAAAAACTTTAATGTTTAAACTATTGGATCATGATCTGTTGGATCATACATAAGAATGAATGATTGTATTTTACTGAATGTGGAAATCCCGTTTTTTACATAAAAGTGGTCTATGCAGGACCCACTCCGTCGTCTAGTTGTTTGGTTAATATGTGAAACATAACCAAACGTATTTAATATCGTTTCATATTCATCCACATAATCGGCATTTTCGAGTAATAGATTAATATTAATATCACCAGTAATAATGTGGGTTTTGAATTTACAATTCCCTAAAAATCCATGAAGAGCAAAATTGAAATTATCAGGGGAAGAGCTGGGAGATCTGTAGATTGAAGTTACTGTTATTTTTTCTTGTGAATTTAAAATTGTGAGCTCGATAACATTTGAGGGTCCTAATGGTATTAGTTTGTAATCATAGTTATAGTGACTTTTAACATAAACAATTACCCCATCGTTTTGGTTGAAATTTCCATTGTTGTATATAATATCGTATTCTGGAATGTTATGTAATTCTAAATCATACACTACATAAGTTTCTGTGAATACGATTACATCAAATTTACAGTTTAATTCAGTTAACAGCAATAACATCTCATCATAGTTTTTTTAAGTACTTCTTATATTTTTATGGAATACTTTAAATTGCGAGTTTTTTACATAATATGCATCACCAAAATCTGCGACACTATTTATTATTTTCGCGTTGATTGTTTCAATATCGTAGTGAGCAATATATGGGTCCATTTAACAGATATATTCAACTAACAGGGATACATTGAACTTTTAGTTATTATTGGTATTACTACTAGTGGATTTAGCTCGTAGCCCTTCTCTTAGGAGAGTCGTTTTGGCGGGTACAAGTGTTATGTTTTTTTCTTCGTAAACGTTCGCAGGATTATTTTTTGTGTTCACTTTAGTTTGGTTGCTTTTAGAATTTTCATTTTTACTCACTTGTTTTTGTTGATTAGATACCTCTTCTTCAGCTTTAGCTACAGATTTGACTTCAGTGGCAGTTGTTACAGCAATGGTTTCCCGTTCTTTTACTTCTCTACTAATTGACGGCGTATGTGGTGCACTATTCGTTTTTGTTTTTTTCGAAATTATTTCTCCTTCTTGCAATTCATTGGCAGAATATCCCTTACCATCGATAGACAAGTTATTTCCCATTATGTAGCAATATGAGCTGCGGTTTTGTCGAGCCTTCTCCAGAAATAGTCTAAGTTTCTTATTTTCTATCCGTTGATTGTAAGTAAGATCACTTGAAATTGATACTCTGGTACCCTTCAATTTCTTGCAGTTTTCAAGGACTTCAAGTTTTTTGAGGAACGTAACAAATTCAACCTTGTCTGCTGGGGTTGATGTTATTTTTAAGGGGTACACATTATTTAAATCAGAAATACCGATGTTAACCTCTAGCAACCTCTTTAACTCTTGACAAACATATTCCGGAGAAAAATCACTCTCACCCAACCCAAATATAATAATATTATTCTTCTTTAGGCCTCTTTTTAGCACTTCTACTTTATTCGATAAAATGGTATTTTCTATTTCTAAATTCTTAACTGTTTGTTTAAAGTCCTCCACTCCAAAAGTTAATCTAACTTCACATGCTTCAATAACAGAGTTTAATACTACTCTATTTTTCTCGACCGCTTCACGTAATTTTCGTATCACAAATTCCATACTATGAAATTCGAAGTAATAGTTTTAGCGTGTATGGTCTGCTTTAATATCTGTTTTTGTCTTTTTGTAAGAACCTAGTTAAATGATTTGAGGTTATTATGAGAATGAATGATGTGTTTTGGAGTAAATACAGACTGAATCTTCTCAAATATTATTGCAGAATGAATGCAGTGTTGCTATTACCAATGTATGAGTGAATTTCAAATTTTAAACATAGTATTTTACATACCACGCTGACTTTTTTGAGGGATTCACTATCTAAACACCAAACGTTAACGGTAGGCAACTGGAAAATGCTGTGAAGAGTTCTCCGAGAGATGGGAGTTCCTGTACATCTAATTACACACATAAGAAACCTTTACGACAAAAGCATGGCCAAGGTCAGAATAGAGAACCAGCACACGCTCCCATTTAAGACCTGCAGCGTTCGTCAGGAATGCATCCTCTCTCCAGATCTCTTCAACATCTACGGAGAATACATAATGAGAAAGGCATTGGATGAATGGCATGGAGGAATCTCAATTGCGGGTAAAAATATCACAAATCTGAGATATGCGGACGATACAACATTAATAGCTGCGTCAGAAGAGGAAATGTTGGATCTCCTAAACAGAGTGGAGACAGAGAGCAATAACTGTGGCCTTATGATAAACGCGGAAAAACCCAAAATTATAATAGTTGATCGTTCAAACACTCTGAAATTGACAGATGCTCTACAAATATTTGAAATCGTTGACCATTTTATGTACCTGGGCTCATATATTAGTAACACGGGTTCAAGAGAAAGTGATATCCGAAGGAGAATTGGACTAGCTAAAGGTGCAATGAGTCGACTACACAAGACTTGGAAAGATAGATCTATTACTAAAAACACTAATATGAAACTAGTTCAATCGTTAGTTTTTTCGATCTTCTGATATGGAGCTGAAACGTGGACAAAAAAAGAAGCAGACAGAAAAAGAATTGATGCTTTCGGGATGTGGTGCTGGAGACGCATGCTCAGACTTCCGTAGACGGCGCACAGAACGAACGAGTCAATCCTTAGAGAACTGAACATCAGCAATAGACTCTCTCCTGCCTGCCTGGCGAACATATTGAGATTTTTTGGACACATCGTGCGAAGAGATGAAAGCAACCTGGAGAGGCTGATAGTGTCGAGAAGGTCCAGAGGACGCTCACAAATCAGAAGGTCTGATCAGATCCAAAAGGCCATCGGAAGTTCGTTCTGCGGCTTTGTAAATATAGCTAGGGATCGAAGTCAATTGAGAGAAATAACGTCACAAGCTGCCAGTAATCACGATTTTCAGTAATGAGAGAACGACGATAGAAGAAGAAAGAATATGGAATTTCATATACAAAACGAAGATGACAATGACAAATTTCATCTAGCAACATGAATGTTGCTGGTTCCCTATACATAAACAGAGTCCCTCGTATATGCGCCTAGAAATATCTGCACTAAATAAACGTACAACAATTAACGGATTAAACAAACTTCCAATTAATAATCTTGTTGTAATTGTGAATATCTGTTGGTATAAATACGAGTAGGGTGACATCATCCCAATACTAATGGCGTAATTAATTCGCCTCATCGTTAAATGTTGTTGAGTAGAGCTCGTTAGTGAACCCGTGGACATTGATTAGAGGAGACCTACCCTTCTACAGAGCGAACGACTACTTTGAAAATTATCAACCGATAGTTTGATAGATAAACAGATTCAATAAATATGATCAACTCAAGGTGGTTCATTTCAAGTTATTATTTAAAAAATATTTGCAGAACATTCCTGTTATAATTTATGAGCAGTTTCAATGGAATCAAAATTATTTGATCTCTACAGTGATCTCGGATGCCGTGTATCATCACATGAATACTAAAAACTGACCCACAAAATTATCGTTACAATAAGTACAACGTAAATAATCTACACTAAAACCGAAAAGCTTGAAAAGTGTAATGACCTGGTAACGTACACATAAAGATGAAAGCGTTGTTGTCATATTTAATTCTAAAATAATTCGGAAATACTTTAAAGAACTCTAGAACTAATATTTTTAACCAATATTCTCGAATTTTTAAATACCTATTTATGTATGTAATATTACGATTTATGAGTCACATGGAAAAATGCTATTTTTATGAAATAAAATTTGTACTTATATTTCTAATGTTTGAGAGCTTACTTTTAATAGTGGCTACTTCTGCCGGAATTGCAACTCTGAAGACGCCTGTCTCGCTTTTGTTCCTTCCTTAGACAAGGAAAGAAGAATGGACGAGTAAAAATCTTCGGACCAAACCAGTGAAGGAACAATTATGTGAACAGACAGTAAATTAGATTTATTATTTTTTGACGTTTCTCGAAACCAATAGAAATTTTCAATTTCAGTAATTCATTTACGTTCTAGCCAATCAAAACATTATTATAATGGGAATAATCTACTTACATTATTCCAGTGAGAATAATTGAATGTATATTGTTTTTATTGAATGACAACCACATGACAACGGATTTTTTTGATTTGACGCGTCTGTCATGAATTTTCAAGAAATTCGTTAAATGAAACCTAAACGTTTTAGTGAATCATCAGTCGATGATATAAATAATATAATCAGTAGTAATATCACAAAACTTCAATGCATCCTAATTTGAATAACTCATTCTAGTCCAGGAGGAATCGGCGCATGAGTACCGAAAACTATTCCACCTCAATTTTTTTATGCAATCCTCTTTGAATTGCCCTACTGATGATATAAATGCATGTTGCCATGGGGCAACCTAGTGCCATATTGTTTAAACCGAGATGGTTTAAACAATTGGAAGAAATTGTTATTTTTCCACCAGACAAATTTTTTTTATATTCTTCAATGAAATACAAATAAAAAAGGTCCCATGACTTTTAATATTTTTACGGATATGAATTTTTGAAGGTTCGAGAAATCTCAAATTTGAGTACTTTTGACCCATGAAAAATATATTAAAAAAATTAAATATGATATAAATAATAATTTTTTTAAATTCTTTATACGATAGATAATAATATTCTTAATAGATATTTAAGGAAATTTCATTGTTTATACCTGTTTTTTAATTGTTAATTTCGCGCGCTCACAAGTATGCGTCGCTTTGAGTATCGCCGTCTCTCTCTGACTCATCAGCTGCATCGACCTCTCTGTGTCCAGAATCATTATTTTTCATTTATCTAAGAAACCATTAACTTCATCAAGATTGGTAAAGAGAGCAATGTTATTAATAATTAAATTGTCTACAATTTGTTTTTAACAAAAGTAATTTAAGTATGAATCGAAACATGTAATTAAAATTACTTTTTTGTTAGTATCATAGTAATTTATGCATTTTTTTCAACAATAATAAGATATAATGGTATTTGAAAAGTTTTTGGAATCATAATTATATATAAATAATAAGCTTTTGCTCAAAACATACATTTGGATAAATGCATTAAATCCGGAATATAAAACATTATATTTTACGAATTTCGGATACTAACTAGAGAATGATACTTTGCTATGATACCTTTATATATAAACAAAAGCCCATTTCCAACTGATCAAAATCTAATGTATTATATTCCGGACTCAATGCATTTTTCCAAATGTATGTTTGAGCAAAAGCTTATTATTTATATATAATTGTGATTCCAAAAATTTTTCAAATACTATTATATCTTATTATTGTTGATAAAAATGCATAAATCACTATGATAATAACAAAAAAGTAATTTTAATTACATGTTCCGATTCATACTTAAATTACTTTTGTTAAAAACAAATTGTAGACAATTTAATTATTAATAACATTGCTCTCCTTACCAATCTTGATAAAGATAATGGTTTTTTAGATTAATGATTCAGGACACAGAGAAACCGTATGCAGCACATGAGTCAGAGAGAGACGGCGATACTTAAAGGTAGCGACGCATACTTGTGAGCGCGCGAAATTAACAATTAAAAAACAGGTATAAACAATCAAATTTTCTCAAATCTCTATTAAGAATATTATTACCTATTGCATAAAGAATTTAAAGAAAATATTATTTATATTTTATTATGTTTTTTTCATATATTTTTCATGGGTCAAAAGTACCCAAATTTGAGATTTTTCGAACCTTTAAAAATTCATATCTCTAAAAATATTAAGTTTATCGTGAAAAGTAATAGAACCTTTTTTATTCGTATTTCAATAAAGAATATAAAAAAATTTGTCCGGTTGAAAAATAACAATTTCTTCCAATTGTTTAAACAATTTCGGTTTAAACAATATGGCACTAGGTTGCCCCATGGCAACATATATCATCAGTAGGGCAATTCAAAGAGGATCGCATGAAACAATTGAGGTGGAATAGTTTTCGGTACTCATGCGCCGATTCCTCCTGGACTATTCTGTTTATATTGAGTCGAGTGATATAAATTTATTGAGATAAAAATATAAAATCTTAACCTTTAACTAGTCGCGCAGCGCCATACGGTGCCAACACAAATTTAATACCCAGTATTTATTTTGAAAAATTTTTTTGAAAATTATCTCACCCAATTATTTCTCAAATAGGGTATAAAGAATAAGATACTAAAATATTAAATTATATTTTCAAGTGTTTTCAATTTTAGAAGCAACAAACTAATGCGGTGTTTTGAAAGGCTCCGTTTGGCGCCATGCGACTAGTCACGTAGGTATAAATTCGTTGGCGAATAATGAGTGTTTTATTGTCTAGGTAATCAGTTTTTGTCACGTTCGCCTCATAATATTATTTTATGATTATTTGTAAATAAGGGCAATAAAAGAAGCCATTGTTGAAGATCGAATTATTTAGGCTGTGCGACCTAATGTTGAAAATTTAGTTATACCTACAATTGGTACCGTAGTGGTTCAATATTTCTATCAGTGTTTTATTTTATTGAAAATGGCCAGTTCAAGTATAGATACCAGTTAAAGTTTCAGTGCAGAAGCAGGTCCCAGTTGGCGAAATAAAGTCCCGCTAACTCAATCTGAACTAGAAAGTTTGATAAATGATTCTGAAAGTGAATTGGAACTAGATTCAGAAAGTGATGACAGTGTTGCTGAAGATTTTATGGAATATAGTGAACAGGATACAGACTCTTGCCAAGAGGATGAATACGAGGATGATGTTTCTCCAACACCTCTACCGACATATGCTGATTATTATATAGGTAAACACAAAAATACAAAGTGGAGAAAAGTGCCACCGCCTGAAACCAAAACTTGAAAATATATTATAATAACACATTTGCCCGGCTGTAAAGGACCTGCAAGAACAATTTCCACGCCTTCAGATGCTTTTCATCTATTTTTTGATGACTACGTGATGCAACTTCTTGTGACAAACACTAATAATTTTATTACTGCTGAAGTAAAAGATAAGTTTACACGTGAAAGAGATGCTCGTTTAGTAACTGAAGGTGAAATGAAAGCGTTTTTAGCGATTTTGGGAGTCAGTGGAGTCATGAGATCATCTCATTTGATGTTGATGATATGGGCAATGATTTTTTTTACACTACTATGAGTAAGCAGAGATTCCTTTTCATAATGCGATGAATTGGGTTTGATAACAAAGCAACAAGAGCAGTGAGACTACAAACTGATAAGTTAGCACCCATTCGTGATATGTTCGATTATTTAGTGAATAAGTGTGCCGAGCTTTATACACCAAGTGAATATCTTACAGTTGATGATCAATTGGTAGCGTTTCGTGGAAATTGCAATTTTCGTCAGTGTATTCCTTCCAAACCTAATAAATATGGAATAAAGATATTTGCATTGGTGGATGCCAGAAATTTTTATAACCTGAAGATGGAAGTTTACTTAGGAAACCAACCAGATGGACCTTTCAAAGTAAGCAATTCTGCCTCAGATGTGGTAATCCGGTCAATTACTCATGTATGTAAAACAGGGAGAAACATAACCATGGATAATTGGTTTACCAGTATTCCACTTGCTAATGACTTACTGGAGAATCATAAATTAACATTAGTTGGACCACTAAGAAGGAATAAAATACAAATTCCTTTTAAATTCCAGCCTAATAAAACACGCATTGAAAAAAGCACTCTATTTGGATTTACGAAAACCATTACAATGATGTCGTATGTCCCCAAAAAAAGAAAATCGGTGATACTAATTTCAACTCTACATACTGCTATCGATAAAGATTCGGGAGATGCTCAGAAAGCAGAACAATTGACATTTTATAATAGCACGAAAGGTGGAGTAGATACCAACGACAAGCTATGTGCCACATACAATGTTGGAAGAAGAACAAGAACATGGCCCATGACTATTTTTTTCCATCTTATCAATGTGTGTGCCATAAATGCTCTTGTGATCTATAACTCCGCACGCACCGGCGAGCTAATGAAAAGAAGAAATTTTTTGAAAAAATTAGGTCGCGAATTAGCGCAACCCTATCAGATGCAAGGAAAGGATGATTCACACATTCCACGAAAAATTAGAAAACGGCTGCATAGTTACTTTCAAGAAGAAGCAGAAGAAGAAGTCCAAATCCCTCTTGTTGTTGGTCCAAACCCCAGAAAAAGATGCCATATTTGCCCACAATCAAAAAATAAGTCGAGTAGGATTACTTGTATAGTTTGCCATAAACATGTATGTCAAGATCACCAAAGAAATGTTTGTTCCGAATGTTATTATGATCAATAAAATATTTTCAGTTTTTGTATTATATATTTTGAAGCATATTATTATTTGTAATGCTTTTTTATTTTTTTTCATATTAAAAGATTTGTTACATTATGAGGATATACAAATTTAATTTTTCTCCTAAAAATAGGTGACTCTCAAAAAAATGCCTCTATTGCACATTGGCGCCAGATGGCGCCACGCGACTACTTACGCGACTACTTAAAGGTTAAAAATGATTTTGATTGTAACGTAAAAAAATAATCTATCGAATATCACACAAGAGTTCGATAAATTAGATAATAATTCTCCAGGCATTTTCTCAAACTTGTTGCCATTGGGCAATAACCACTTGAGCCCTTTGGGCTCTCGTGTCCTTTGCCTGGCAACAAGTTTTCTAAAATCTGTCGAATTGATTCCAATTTATTCTCACTCTTTTCTGATATTACTACTGAAAATAAAAGTATTCCGAACTTTCACATATTTCATTCGTTGGAGTTCGATTGTATTATCTAATAGTATATTATACACCAAGCGACTGAAGTGACCCATTCAATCGCGCGGTTGGTGTTTGATTCCTGAGGGCGGAATCATGAGGGATTAATGTCACTTTGGTCGAGAGGTTTATACGCTATTTTTTGCAATTCCGGTAATTCTATATACATTTTCAATGAAAATTATTACTATTTAGGATGTACTTCTACGAAACTTGGCTGGGTATCGAGGATGGACTTCTAAAATGCTTGGATATGCATCGAGGAAGGACTTTTATGAAACTTGGCTGAGAATCGAGGATTGACTTCTAAAATGCTTGCCTAGGCATCGACAATGTACATTTTTATTTGTACCTCAAATCCATTTGGATTTTAACTGTCACTTTATATCCCTTGGGTCTACAAAAGTGACACTTTCTAACATGTGAAACTAAAGTTTCTACTTTAGTCTCGGAATTGCACAAAATCTATTGAATATTGTTGGATATCTAAAGTAATCAAAAATTTCTTATTAGATACAGACATGAAACGCTAGATCAGAACATCTATCAAGGAATAAATTTATACATTTTTAAAAACAAAACAATAGGGGAAGTTGGGGCAAAGTGGTCACCTTAACAAAGCCTTCCTATAAATATTTTTTTAGTATTTGAGAGAGTATTTTGGATGACTGAAGTCTCTTCTTCCATGATTTAGCTGTTGTTTCCCGACATATCCAGTGCTTCTAGACCCGAACTATGAATTGATAAAGGAAAAAGTGAGTTAATGCAAAATATCCGCTTTGCCCCATATATGGGGCAAAGAGGATACGTATATCGGGGCAAAGTGGAAAGTAATTACCAGATAAAAGAAAACACTTTTCGTACACAAGAGTTTATTACAAAAACAAATAACACTTCATTGTTGTGATGAAAACAGTGAAAACGACATTTTAACAATTTTGAGCATTATGTATCAAAGAAAACCTTGAAAGATTGTAGGCTTTTTACTATGATTCACCACTTATTAGAGAATTGAAACAAAAATAAACATTTCCTCTATAAAAAAAAGGAACAACTGACATAAACAAAGATATTCCTAATAAAAATTCAAAAAGGTTATTAACAAACTTTAATTTTTCCGTGCCTCAAAGTTTCTACTTTAACTTTTCTTAAAATTTCGTTAATAACAACTTCGCTAATATCTTTCACTTCAGCGACAACAAAAATATCTCTCGATTGTCTATATTGCCGCAAAAAGGAAACAATAATAATTCTGTTAATATAAATTCATCATTATTTAGGTTTTTGATGTCAACCTCTTCTATATCGAAATCCTTTGTCTTAGGATAAAATTCTAGATCGCTATCTGAATCACTTGAATTTACCAACTCAACCAGAATTGAACCGTCTGACGACGTATCTTCATCCGTGTTTGTTCCCTTTTGTATCTTTGTTTTCTTGGTTTTTACCAATTTTTTTTAACCGCTTCCTTTTTGTCTTTTGATATTTTAATTTCTTTTGCAACTTTTAACTCTTCATAATTAGGGGTTGATGTTAGCACCATGGTTTTCCCCCTTTTTAATTTTCTTTTGGGCGCTCCTACATCACTCACTTTGGGCAAGGGTAATATGTCTTGCGGTGAATAATATAGGTTTTCAGAGATTTCTTTTGAAATAGGATCTACAGCTTGTGATGTTTTTAGTACTGAATGGACTATAGGAGACTGGGATCTAACTCTAGAGGACCCTGGTTGTGGAGACTGATACCTGTCATTGAATCTATTCGCAGGTAGAACTGATTGCGGAGTGTTTGGACGCTCATGCTCTGGTAGTCTGTCAGTAGTCTCTGCCGGTTTGAATAGTTTCTCTGGAAATACATCCGGATTATATGGATAAGTAACCATTTCTTCGTTTCTTGTTCATAATACGTATTGAGCGGAAACATGAAGGCAACATCTAATGGCTGTAGCCGGTGGGATGTATGTGGAGGTATTACAATTATGTTCACATGATTTGCCCTTGCTTTTTCAACTCATGTTAAATTCTTAGTGTGCGTTGCATGGCCATCAAGAATCAGTAACACCAGGTCAGTCGCGGTGGGTTTGGTATATTTCAGAAAGTGATCAAACCAAACATCAGAAAAAATCTCACTCTGCATCCACCCACTCGGGTGATATTCAACGATCGATTCCGGGGGAAGCCCGTGCTCAAGGGCTGGGCATTTTCTTACTCGCGGGAAAATTACTAGTGGAGGGATAAAGAATCCAACGGCATTGAAACAAATTTCTGCAGTAGGTTAGGTGCCTCTTCCCGCGGAACTAAGACAACCCACCTGTTTTTTTCCTTTACTGGAGAATATTCTGGAGGACCTATTTGGTACCGTAGACACACATGTTTCGTCGCAATTAAAAATTCTGCTGGGTGGATATTTATGTTTCTCGAACATTTCTTTCAGAAGCTTGAAGAATGAACTTACATTAAATTTATTGAAAGACGAGGCCCTATCAGCTGACATATATTCTGGCAGTCTTAGAGAAATATTTTTGTTTCTGGTTAAAAACCCATAAATCCAATCACGCCCTGCAAGACCTCTGATGGCATTAAAATTATGAGCAATCTTATTTTTTTCTGCAAACTGGAATGCAAGGTGTCTCAGTTTCCGAGTGCCGAGGCCGAAAAGCATACTTTCAATTTCTATGATGAAATCCGCAAGTTCCTTTTCTTGCTTTGCCGAAAAAACAGGTCTTAATCGCCCTAGATATTTCCTTGAAGCTGCTTCAGGGTCCTTGTTCGATTTGACTCGTCTTCGAAGTGTTGTCAAAGGGACTTGGTACTGACTTGCTGCCTTTTTTGCACTAAGTATATTATTTCTGACATCCTGTATAGCTGCTATCATACTGTCTTCCGACCAAGATAGTTGCTGAGTTTTACGTATATATTTACGCACGATTATGGAAATTTAATCTGAAACAAAAATTCAACTTAATTTTTCTATAGGGGCAAAGTGGACCACTTTACCCCATGATAGGAAATCCACTTTGCCCCAATACGTATCGAAGCAGTATTTTAAAAGTAATAAAAACATTAGCTTGTTTTGTTTGATTGCTTATATGTACGTCTCAGATATATATATAGAATGTCATTCTAACCTTATATGATACCGAACAAACAATTTGTATTTTCAGCTAAACTGCTACTTTACTTACCAATGAATATTACAAGCACGTGGTTCAAAACTTTTCACTTCACGAAAAAATTGCGTGCAGTCTCGACCGTGGTTAAATGCAGACTAAGTTAGCTGTACATACGTAAGGGGAATGATATAAGCGAAGAAACCTATAGATATCGTAACCATGTTGGAAATATCATATAAAATCACTTTGCCTCGAGGGGCCACTTTGCTCCAACTTCCCCTATATATTGCAAAAATTTGTAAAAAGCAAATAGAATTGGAACAAACAATAGAAAAATATGAATACATGATATTCTGATCTCCTATTGTCCGGAGACCAAAATCATATAGGTTTCTAATTGGGGTCTTAATTTCAATTTCCTCCTTCACAATAGGGTTTATTCTGATTTTTAGTTATTCTGTGCATATGGCTATAAAAAAGTAAATGTGATTAGCATCATTTTCCAGCACATGCTCATTCAACCCTTCGGACACATCAATTGTTAGAGCTTTGTTCATAACTGTATTAGTTAACATTTTAAACGACTTTTTCCTATACCGACTTTGTTCGAGACTTTTTAAAACATTTTTCACAAATGTGTATAACTTCATTTGATTGATATGTTAATCCTCCTTTACTTTTATGTGCAACCAAAGAATCAAGCAAATTTCCTTAAATATCAGTTAATGCCCCACATGTTTCGCATATCAAGGTGTTTATCAATTGTAAAACAACAAATTCAGCTAAATACGTGATAATTTGTTCACTACATGTTGACAAAATTATTGGATTCATAATATAGTTATGATCGTTAAAGCTATTTTCTAATGAGTCATAAATTGTGGTCATCCTTGTCTCTTCACCTTTATCAAATTGAGGAATACTATTATTTAACAGGTCTTTAGGACACGACTAAAATGGGAATTTGTTCCAAATATGTTAGGTTACGTACCAATTACTCCATTTCTAACTTCTAACTGATTAACAAACTCTTGTAACATCGCCTGAACTGACAAGCTATTGGGTTATTATTCCATTCACATTTGGAGTTGATAGGAAGTACATGGGGAAGTACATGCATAAAAAAAGTAGAGCGGTCGGACAAAAATAGAAGTCGACGAAGATGCGCAATACTTTACACAAAGAACTGTCCATATTTTTTTTATGAAAAATGAAGTACCAACTGTAACATATTTAATTGGTTTGTACATGCTGTATACCTAACGAAATATTATCAATACAGGTTTTTATTTTACCTTTAAATTGAGCTTGTAGATATTGTGGAAAATAATTCAGTTTCGAAAACAGCAGTTAAATTATTAATAACTATAGTCCTTATAAATTACCAAATAAATTGAATATTGAGGCATTAAGTGATTATAAAAAATTATAATTATCAAATAACTAAGTAGAGTTATAACACTGGATCAGTCAGAAAAGAAAAAACCTGATTAAAAACTAGTGTAGTAGTGTTTTTGGTAACGAAAAATAAATTTGCCTGTGTTAAATGAAAAAAATGGTCATCGGACAATTGGAATCTATTAATTTGAGAGAAGGAAATTAGAGTTACTATATCACTCGTATGGAGCAGTATTTCAAGCTAAATAAAATTGAGGAAAACATGAAAACTTCCTTTCTGATCACCGCAGTAGGAGATGAGCCATACGAACTAATAGAAGATCTGTGCAGTCCAGAAAAGCTGGCAGTTAAAACGTTTGCTGCATTACAAAAAGTATTGCGAGAGCATTTACAGCCGACACAAAGAGAAATTGCCGAACGGTATAAATTCCGACAGCGGAAACAAGAAACAGGAGATAAAATCTCAATGTATTTAGCATCACTAAGCCAGCTATCAAAATACTGTAAGTTTAGTAATAACTTGGAAACTCAGCTACGAGATCAACTAGTTTTTGGATTAAAAAATGAAGTCATACGACAACGCCTGTTACAAGAAAAAACGCTCACCTACTACAAAGCCGTGGAAATAGCAGTAAACATGGAAGCAGCAGAAAGAGATTCGGAATTAGTGGGTGGTGCAAATACAGTGAATTTTGTGAAAAAGGAAGAGAGGAAAAAGTTTTTCGATGAAAGACCAGCGATCCAAGTCTTAGGTCAGGACGCCATTTTCAAGTTCTCGGTAAGGAGGAAGTCTTCAATGCCGCCATTATAGCAAGAATAACTACGTCACTTCCACTTGTTACACATGTGGAAGAAAGGACACGTCAGCACGAAGTGTGCAGAAAAAGGTACCGAGAAAAATACAAATTCTTATAAGTATAATAAGTTTGTAGTTAGTGATAATGACTCAAGCGATTCTGATTCATATGTAGATTCTTATTTTAATAATATAGCGCATGGTAATGACAAATAATTGAAATTTGATATTTCCATAAATAATAAAATAATTTCCATGGAATGTGATTCTGGTTCACCTATATCCGCCAATTTAGAAAAATTTTATATAAATAATTTTAAGAATTTTTGACTAAATAAATGTCAATTAAATTCAAAATCATATTCGGGCAGTGTGATCAATGTTTTAGGATATATTTTACTTTTCCGCCCAACCTATCTAATATGCGAGAAAAGTATTGGTTTACCCCAAAAAAAGTTGGAATTTTGAAAAATTTTTTTTCAGTTATTTTTACGTTTTCCATCAACAACAACACAAAAAAACGGTTTTAAGAAAAAGAATCCTGTGTGTATGTCGTCGTCGTCGTCGTCGTCGTTGTCGTCGGCCACTTTTTCTTACATGTCTTATTAGCACGATACAGCCTCCGGAATGCAATAAGTCACCAATTTTATGATTGAATATGGTTAAGGACATGTCACAGAGGAACCCTATTGATTTTCAGCTCACCAGAGCCAGTACAACTGGTGCTATGGTACTTAAAGTACGACATTTTGTCATTTTTTGAGAAATTTCAGTTTGTTAGCACGATACAGCATCCTGAGCTCAACAAGTCATCCATTTTATGCTTGAATATTATACAAGATATTTCACAGATGAACCCTATTGATTTTCAGCTCACCAGAGCCAATACAACCGGTGCTACGGTACTTTAAGTACGATATTTTTGTCGTTTTTAGAGAAGTTTCAGTTTGTTAGCTCTATACAGCCTCGGGAGTATATACAAGTGACCAATTTTATGATCGGATATTATTCAGAGCGTCTCAAAGATGAACCCTATTAGTGTTTTTAAATGAAACTCAAGGTCTCTAGTTAATTCCACAATATAATACAAGTTATTGAAAACTCTAAAAAATTGACAATTGTTTCCATAAATCAATATCATCGTCAGAATGACAGAAGTTACACTTCATTTTATGCCTACCTGATGTTTAGTAGTTATTTTTGGCTAGACCAAGAAGTAACCTAACTTGTGATTGGCTTAATATATGTTTATAGAAAATAGAAGAAGATGTGATATTACAAATATTGAAGCTTAGATGTTATTAGCCCTATGGTGATATCCTGGATATAATTTTGCAATTAAGATCAGTATAACTGTGCAATGATATAGAAAACCAGGAAAACTATATCTGCTGTTCTTTACAATTATCACTTAAGAAGACAGTTTATTAGTGGAGAATTCCCTAGATTAAACTGTTCATTGACAACTTCATATTGTGGGTTTCTTAAATGTCTTCTAATTTCCAGTTCTTCAAGGAAATCCAGTTCTTGTTTCTTTTCACAAATATGCAGTACTTCTAGTTCTGTGTTAGGTGTCAATGAATGATTGGTGTCAAGTAGATGTTTTGCGTAGTGTAAAGATCAGCAGATATAGTTTTCCTGGTTTTCTATATCATTGCACATTTATACTGATCTTAATTGGAAAAATGATATCCAGGATATCACCATAGGGCTAATATTATCTAAGCTTCAATATTTGTAATATCACATCTTCTTCTTTTTTTTATAAACATATATTAAGCGAATCACAAGCTAGGTTACTTCTTGTTCTAGCCAAAAATAACTACTAAACATCAGGTAGGCATAAAATGAAATGTAACTTCTGTCATTCTGACGATGATATTGATTTATCGAAACAATTGTCAATTTTTTAGAGTTTTCAATAACTTGTATTATATTGTGGAATTAACTAGAGACCTTGAGTTTCATTTAAAAACACTAATATGAGCATATTTCACGAAGTAAGGGTCCAGACAGTCAATTTCATGAACCCTATTGATATTCAGCTCACTAAAGCCAGTACAACGGGTACTATGGTACTTGAAGTACCAAATTTTTGTCATTTTAGGAGAATTTTCAGTTTGTTAGCACGATACAGCCTCCAGAGAGTGAACGATTGATCAATTTTATGATTGAATATTGTTCAAGGTGTCTCACAGATGTACGTTATTGATTTTCAGTTGACTAGAGTGAGTACAGCGGGTCCTATAAATCCAGATATACTACATTTTTGGTTATTTTTGGAGAAATTTCGGTTTGTTAGCACGATACATTCCCCGAAGTGTATACAAGTAACACTTTTATGATAAAATATTGTTCTGGACCACAGATGTGGAAAAGTTAGTTCTAATCCTTAAAACCGTTTATTTGTTTCTGATTTGTACAACAGTATGTCAGTAAACTTAAAATTGTATGTTATCAAAAACGGTGGTCCACATATTTTAGGCAGGGAATGAATTTCTAAATTGAATATCTCTTTAGATGAACTCTCTTATTCCAATTACATTGAGCAAATAAATGTAGGGGAGATACCTGACGTTATGCAGAGAAAATTTCCGGAAGTATTTTCGGAAGTACTGAGAATATTTAATAAGTGTAAGGCGCAGTTGCATTTAAAAGAACATGTTAAACCCGTTTTTTGTAAAGCACGGAAACTGCAATTAGCTTTGAAATATAAGGTGAAAAAGAAATAAATAATTTAGTAAAAATTAAAATATTGACGCCGGTAGAATTTAGCTATTGGGATACCCCAATATTCCCAGTGCTTAAAAAATCTGGGGATATTACAATTCGCGGCGATTATCGAATAACATTAAACCCTAATTTACATGTGGATGCATATTCCATTCCAAAAATTGAACATTTATTTGCCGCTATGTACAATGGAATTTTTTTTTAGCAAGATAGATTTATCACATTCGTATGCTCAAATTGAACTTGATGGCATTATGGATCGATTTTAGTTTACAAATCAATCATATGTTACATTGTCTTTTTACGATAACCATAATTATGTTCGTATTTTAACACGTTAAGCGCCACCATATGATATAAAAAATAGGTCCACTGGGTCAACTCTGTTTTTTTGCTGCCCGTAGCTGTTTATTGCTTATATTTTCGCACTTACGTTGCGTATTTTGTTTTTAATTGACTTCTTACCGTTATTTGCGTGTATAGTTTCTTTAAAAACTATTCAAAGCCTCTGAGATATACATCGATACGAGCAGGTAGAGTAGCAAAAGATCAGGTAGTTATGGATATCAGGGTTATTGATTATTATGATCCTCTGGGAGTTATCAGGGTTAAGCTGGATCATTCAAATTTAGATTTATCTGATTTACCCATAAGATCTTAAAATATTCCTCCGATTGAAAACTATTCTAGTTTGTTCACGCAAAGGTGTAAAATTCCAACACCTACAGGAATTAAAATCTGTCATTCGAGGTCATTGCCATCATTTTTATGATAATTTGCCATATATAATTTAGAGAAAACTTTTGCAATGGAGCATTATTCATTAGTTTTCCAAATTCAAAAAGTTGAATTTTCTATTTTAAACATAAGTAGACAATCCCAAATTACTTAATATAATAAAAATTGAGCAATGTAAAAATGTCCTATATGTTGAAACATTATAGTTTGTATCTATTTAGAAAATCACATAGTATTATTTTGAATTGCAATAGGTTCTATGTGACACAATAATTTATTTTAATTTGTCCTATCTTTGAACAATATTATTTACAATAATATTTTGTTTAAACGGTTATTTTTAATACAAACATATCTTTGACGAATTTTTTTTTCTTACTTTGTCCGTTAATACTGTAGCAAAGAGAGTTTTTTCTTCCTTCTGGAAAATATCATTTTTTTAGATAGAACATATTAAACCATCCCCATCGATATATTAAGTCAATCACGAAATAGGTCCATTCTCGGTCTAGACAAAAATATTTATCAATGGTCAGATTGGCATTACGTTGAACGTAATTTATGTCATTCTGACGATGATATTTTAACATATCGAAGCAATTGTCAATTTTTATGATTTTCTTATTCTGAAAAATATACCTTTATTTGAAAGATTTGCGATGTGGCATTTGTGGTTTTCGCAGTAAAAATCTAGAAGAGAATGGGATTAACTCGTCCGCCTTGCTCGATATATATACTCAAGCGTTTAATAAGCGAAGAGGGGAGGTAATTATTCGATTTAATCCCTTGTAGGGAGTGCTGCACCGCAACGATAACGAGGTCGATTTGACCGAATGCATTAAAACGAAACGTATAGCCATTCAACGAAACGACTCGATCCCGGTAATTTGATTTGAATGAATTTATTCACCAGTTAATTGGGTATTGGATAGTTGACAGGTGGTCATTACAAACTGACGCACCACCTGTTCTCTTTAAATATGATGGAAGACCACTTCCCGGTACGTTTGTTTACATGAACTTATGAACTTGGTCTATTTATAGTTTATTCATGCGAAAAAAATGTATAGATTGAAATTAATAATGGGTAAATACGGGTTATAAAAATTAATATGTGTATATATATACCATATATCTTATATACGAAAGAGTATCAGCTGTTTGAAAATATTTTGCTTATTATTTGAAATGAATTCAAACTATGCATATAAAATCAGAATATATTGAATCATTTGTTTATAATAATTAAAAGAACAACAATAAAAATAAAGAAATTACCTTAATAATTGTCTAAAGTTAGAAAATGCTTAACAAGTATAATGGAGAACATGAAATCTGCCCAAATATGGATGTTTAGTTGTCATGAAGAAATCAGCTGTTTCATCTGAAATGAAACAAGTTTTAGTTACCTAATTTAATAAGTATTAGTTGAAACAATAATAATATAAATCAATTTTCTATTTAGTATTAAGAAATAGATAAATTTATAATAGGAAAATATCAAGACATAAAGATAATTTATATGTCATAATGTATATGAAATTTCATGAAATTAATGAATATTAAATGATGATGGATTCAAAGAAATATTTGCTACTAGAGAATTTAAATAGTATAAATAATCAGAGCAAAGGATATAACAGAATTTATATTCATAAATATAAATATTATTTTCAAATTACCATATATATATATATATATATATATATATATATATATATATATATATATATATATATGTCAAAACAAATTTAGACATTGCCATGTTGACATATTAAAGGAATTTCACTATCAGTAAAAATTTGTTCTATTGAAATTAGTTGAACAGTTAAAGAAAACAGATACTTTTCGTGTGGAATTCACATTTATATATGTTTTCAAAAAACTTCCTAAAGTGTAGCAATTGTGAAAATAGTTCGACAGCTACAGAAACAATGTGATTGGTGGAAAGTGACATGACAAATTTCGATCAACTAAAATTTAAAAAAAAATTTATTGATAATTAGTGAGCTTAGAAAAAATATATTGTTTGTTGATGAAAAAATTGACGATCAAATAGAAGCGTTGAAGAGTTGGTTCTTGGCGTCGAAATAGTGAGGATTTGATGAGGAACTTTTCCCGAAATTTTAAGTAAAATTACAAATTTTAATGATAAAAGCTATAGATTCTTAACAAATATAATGTAACCTTACCTTGTTGTTGTTACTCCAAGAAGTGAGGTTACATTGCCAAAGGTTCGCTTTTCGCCGGAGAGCATAAGGTCATGAGTTAGTGAGGAATATTTGAAAGCTTGTCCTTTATTATTTTTTAAGGCGCCACTTGATTAGTAGAACATTCAAGAAATTTACTGATTAACCAAGAAACCAATAATGAACAAAAAATTAGCTATTGTTACTTTTCAAATATGTTATTTATGTCGTTTTGCTTTTACGTTTGTGAATCAAATAAAACACTTTGTTGCCAATGAAACAGTTTAATTAAATGGATGGTACCTTGAACATATGTTGTAATAACCTGTCTCAAAAATATGAGGTGATCAACTCTATTTATGAAATGATAATCAGTTATCAATGATAAGTTAATTTAAAATGTTTAACAATTTCTAATGTTATCAACTAACGGAGATCAAAATATACAATACACTAAATCTTTAGCAACCCGTAAATGGTATACCAGTTACCGCTTTACAACAGTAATAAATAACCATATACATACAAGTAGGTCAAAAGTATCTCTAATATAATAAGATTAAACTGAAATATAATTTCAGTGCGATATAAAATAACAAAGTCGATATTTCAACTCTAAAGAATTGAAAGAATGTAATGTTAAAATTGTGAATTTGATAGACGTCTTAATAACATGTGAAATTACTAAACAGTAGAATATAAAAGTTAATGTGTGATTCAACGTTAAAAACAATGAAGTTATAAAATGAATAAATTGCTCAAAGTTCAGATAAAAACAAATAAAACTTTAAATGTTACTTGCGGTTAGTGTCTAAACTATTAGACGTCAATTGGATTAATTTACAAGCAACATCTGACTTATGGAACTAGATTCAGCCATGCGGTTAATAATCGTTGTTCATGATCACAGATTATATATACTCCCTGTTCATGATGTCACCAACAAACAAAGTCCAGCTTCGTCCTTTGAACTGGAAACGCCGTTAGAAGCTCTTGTCGCTCTATAACGTTAATCGCAATCCGATGTACGAAATGTCTACAACCCTGGACGGAGAACTTAGCCTGTCAGCTATCCCTACGAGAATATATACCATACAGGAAACATCCGAAATTGAGGCTTCTTAAAATCTGTTCTTGATCATCCTATCATTGATAACCATCACCCATAAAAACTATCAAACCATCAATTGACAAGAAAATATTGTAAAAACTGCTTGTAAAAAACTATGCAGTATAAAGAAAACCCTAAAAAGAAATTGGGGGTTATAGCTGTGAAAATATATACAAGATGAAAGCTTACCCTGTTACCAAGGGTTTTTCACCACTAAAGTTCACAGAATATATGAATTAAACCATGTGCCACCGGCCATTTTATATACTTACGACTTGTCCTCATCGATACCCCAACTTAATCATTCGACAAGTATCGGACAAGTGCTTTCAACAGCTTCCCTTTACTTTACAATTGACATCAGCAAACAGTGTTACCAATGGCAGTCAAATAAAATCCCCACATTAGATAATAAAATACTCATGGATTGGTTAAATCACATGAAGAATATTAATAAAAATATTACTCTAAACACCCATTTAATTATTTACATCCCGTTATTCCAGGATATGCTCAAATAATTTTAAAACCCATAGTTAATTCCGTTATGTAACCAACTATACAGAAATGTGTATAAAGTTGCATACTCAGTGGGTGGCTTAATTGAATCAAAGTACCTCCGTGAGTTTCTCATAATACAATACAAAGAAAGCATTGTATTTTTATCATGCTACAATAAAACCTAGAACACTTACATGTATTTGTAACCAGTTTTTCCCGTGAGAATACCCAAATTTCTCAACAAATCAAGCAGCCAGAACTTCGGAAGGCGTAGTCCTGTATCCAGACGGGATATATCCAGTATCCAGGCATCAAGTCAGTGCTTCTTTAGATATTATTGGTCAATAATAAAAATAATAACTTTTGAGTAATAATTCAGTGACTATTTTCATGTATATATAAGAATTCTTGCGTCTTTATGATCGATCTATAAAAAAGAAAAAAGACTTTATGTATTTTATTCACTAGACAAATTCTAAATATTATTCAAAAAAGGCCAATTCTATGATATAATAATGCTTGTACTCATGTATTTTCAAATCATATAAGAAAGATGCATCTTATTTCATTCACATAATTTTCCATTTGTATATATAAATTTTGTAACATATTTCTTCTGAACAATGTATTTAGTGTATGTATATAATTTTCAACGTAAATTATTTTATGAGAATCCATCAGCATTGTTATAACGACAATGATGCATGTATTTATTATTCACGCATGTGCAGAGCGTCGTGAAGAAACGTTCGTTCCATCTCGAATATGTTCGTTGTTAGTTGGGCATGCGCATAAGATAGTGTGTATTCGTTATGATTATGTGTTGGTAAATTCCGTAGGCGTAACCATATTGATTAAAAAATATATTTAAATGAAAAATTTCATTATAAAATTAAATGATTGAAAATATTATGTTTTGTGTTTCTTTTTATTGTGAATGAGCGAAATATATCCAAACAATGCCAAGACTCAAAGAGTAGAGAAAGTCTCATGCTCCCGAATCAATATCATATAAATAATAAAATATGTCAAATGATTATTAACTGAGCTAGCCACACAAATCTAATTAAATATAAATAAATATCTATATAAATTGAAATTAAAATAATCAAAATATATTTAATATATTATACTGGTTTGAAATGAGCACCTTGAATCTATTTTTTTTTGAATGCATTGACGTTGTGACGGAACTAATAAGGCTGCTGATATTCGGATTTACGTTTAGAATAAAATTTATACTGTCCGTAATATTATTTGGCTTATCGATATATATCAGACCAACTTCAATCATAATGTTGGATGGAGAAATTGATTTGATACCGTTTAATTACTTAATTTTGTATCCGAATGATAGTGTCTTTTCATTTTTGGGTTATGTGCAGTTCAGCTATTATAAACTTAATAGAATTATAAAAAATACTTGCTTTCAATTTTTAACAATTTTTATTTAAAATGATTATCAACGTGAAGTACTGAGAAATATACAAATACTTGGTAAATGTACAAGATGACCTGACTAGTGTTTTAATGTGACATTAAGTTGATAATTCTATAATATATAATGTCAAAAGTTTAGGAACTGTCACATAGGAGAGAATTGTTTGGTTATATATCACAGTGACATAGATGTCAAAAAAGTCTATGGAAATGAATAATGCAACAAATCGAAAGAGAAGCAGAAATCACAGAACTTTATATTTATTGTGTCAGGAAATATATGAATTTTGTTGTTGAGTAAATAAAGCTATTATTTAGGAATTAGAAAATAGGAATAGAGGATAGTTTATGTGAAGGAATAATAATAATTTGGTAGAAAGAACATTTTAAAAGGACACAAACACAATTTAAAAAAATTAACACTTAAGCATTAGAATCAGCACACATATGATTAGGGCATAGCAACAAAAAACAATGGAGTTTTGTTGATGAAGAAAATGAAGGAGGTATGACATATTGGAGAAATGATAAGAAATTTTAGATAAAAAACTATCAAAATTGTAAAAAAGAGTCCTGAATGAACAGTAGAAGCGGCAAATAAAAATATATAAGAAGGAATATTATAAAGAAGCTACATATAAAAATATATAAAATAACAATTATTGGAGTCCCGGCAGTTCTGTATGGTGTGGTTTTCAAAGACAGCACTTCAAGAAGGAGTATTAGTGGGGTAGTGAGGACCAGGTTAGTTTTTTTTTGTCTTTGTTGGTACCAACATTTATGTTAAAGATATAAAACAGATTTGATAAAAGTAATTACATAAACATTAGTACTTACGCATTGCTATTTAACGTTTATAATTCATCGCTTTGTTTCTTTGTTCCAATTTAGTACTTGCGCATTTCTATTTAACGTTTATAAATTTCGACTTCTCAACTTTTATATTAGCATAAGACATTTCATCACTTCGTTCCTTTGTTCAAATTTATAATACATATTTTCTGACCAATACAAACTAGTTCATATTAAATATTATTGAAATCATTGTTTTATTAAATATCATTTCAACGGATACGAACTGACATCTGTTATTACTGTGAGATCTGGAATCGACTATTCTTATGAGAAATTTTAACCATAGGCGCACCAAATGATATAAAAAAATATTAAAAATTGTTTGAATGAATAAAAGATAAAATATTGGAGATAAAGTGTAAAAATAACTGGAACCCAAAAAGTAGATAGAGTATCTCATTCTCTCCGCATAAATAAATACATAAAATTTTTCTTTTTCTTTTAATGAGCTAGCCACACTAAAATTTAATAAGTCAAAATAGTATTACAATAATATTAAAAATTCCTCTTATACACACAAGTATTACAATATGGCGAGCCAACGTGGGGTGGTATAAATATAGGGTTATTCACAATTATAGGGTGATTATTGTAAGGAGTCTTTTCTGAATATTTTAATCATCAAATCACGACATACATCATGGATTTGAGAAATAGAAAATTGACGGAACATGGCAATAATAATGCAGATGAATCGTTAGAAAAGGTTGAAACACAGCATGAAAGATCACTGGATGTGTACACAAGTAACACTAACGAGGAAGAACAAATTGATTCAGATAGAGGGGATGGAAATCAAGAAGAGTTACATGAAAGACCAGTGGATTGGACAGTAATATTAACACATATTCAAAATATGGGACAACGAATGGAAGAGATGAAGCAAGACCTGAAACAGGATAGTAATAACAAGTTTGAAGATTTGAAACGGGATAATCATAATATGAAAGAGGAAATGACCAAGAAATTGGAAGAGCAAGGAAAGGAAATTCGTAAGATTAGGAATGATACCATTCAAATCAGAAAAGACATAACAGAACAAGAGAACAAATTGAGGCAAGAGATTGTTGAAAATGGGTTAAAAATTAGGAACGAATTGGAGAAAATAACGATGGAAATCAGACAAGATTTAGAAGGACAAATCAACCATACTCAAGATAAAATAGGGGACATACATAAAGAAGTAGAAACAATAGTATTGAGAGTGAATATTGAGTCCCAGGAAACACATGATAAAATACAAGAAATAAAAAATGGAATAGTAATGGTAGAACTAACATTAATGAATGGAATGAAAGAAAACAAACAAGAACTAGAAAACAAGGTAGAACAGGTAGTTAGAGAAAACAAAGACACGATGGAGAGATTAAGGAAAAATATTGATGACAATGGTAAGAAAATGAATGTATTGGGATTGGGAAGAGAATATATCGGAGAACAACTAAGAGAAGAAATGTTAGCAAGGACAGAAGACAGAATAAAACAGATTGAAGAAAAGCTGAGAAGAGAAATAGGAAATCGTCAAGTTGACAGAATTTTTATGAGTGGATGTGGAAGCCAAAATTTCATGAAATTTGATGGGGAATTTAAGAGAATACATCCAAAAATATTTATTAGAAGTTTACGGAATAAAGTGAATATAAACGATCCTATTGACAATCTTAGAGAAGTGATAAGAGACAGTTTAGGAGGAAATGCATTATTATGGTTCAATAGTAGAGAATTTGGTATAAATAACTTCGAGGAATTTGAAAGTCAATTTATTAATTATTACTGGGGCGAGCATGCACAAACATTGGCACGAGAGCGATTGTATTTTGGAAAATATGATCACAATAGGGGAACTAGTTTGAATAATTATGCATTAGCAATGTTCAATGCAGCACAACACTTAGAACCTCCTATGCGCGAAGAAGATTTAGTATTGTACATATCTAGACATTTCAGAAATGGTATGGCTGAAACCGTAGCTATCCAGAGTATTAATACAATGGATCAGTTCAGTAAATATCTTCAACGAATCGACAGAAATGTTACAAGGCCTTATGATAATAGTAACAGATCGGGTGGTTATAATAATAATTATAATGGAATGAATCAATTCCAGAATAGAAATGATACAAACAATTTTCAAAGAAACATAGATAATAATCAAAGAAATAATGAAGCTTACAGAAATAATAATGATTATAATAGAAATGGCTACAATAGTAATAACCGGAATAGGTCATACAACAATGATTATAGATATAATGGAGATTATAACCAAGGTAATCAGCAAAGGGAAAGATATCCTAGACAAGAAAAAAGAAATTCAGAACAAGACGGACAAAGGAATAACAGACATATTAATTGCAGTCATACGGAAAGAAGTGAAGAGACACATGCACAAAGAATAGAGAATATACAAGAAGATACAGCAGTAATGGGTCATAGAGAGGATACTTCGGAACAAAATTTTTAATTGAGCACAGTCCAAAAGCAAAGAATATATTAGTATGTAACTATGAACACCCACGGGAATTTATAAAACTCAATGAACAAGTATCAAATGAAAATCAAGTAGAATTAATAATTTTTAACACGCATATTCAAAATCATAAAATAAAAATCTTAATAGATACAGGTTCAGAAGCATCATTAATTAACCAGAAAACTATAGATTTATTAGAAGATATCGCAGTAAATATTAGTAAAATACCAAAAATCAATCTAATAGGTGCAAATAACAAAAAGTTATGTGAAGTTAATAGAGTTGTTAATCTTGAAATAAATTTAAATAATGAACAAAATATTGATTTACAGTTGTTAATTGTACCAGATATGGAGGTTGACATTGTCTTGGGAGCTGATGAATTGAGTAAAAATAAAACTATAATTGATTATGAACAAAGAAAGTTTAAACTAAATGAGAAATGGATAAGTTTTGATTTATGGGAAAACAACACAAACGTGATAAAAACATATCAAATAAATATGCATAAAAATTATGAAAATTACAGTAGACAGAGTGATAATGATTTATGTAGGGGGAATAAAACTAATATAATTAATGATTATAATGAGATAATAAATAAATATAATGATGGAATTGAAATTAATAATAGGGATGAATATAATAAAATAATAAACTGCCATGAGCAATATAGGGGGAACGTAATGTCATTGTTATTAAAACATAAAAAATTAATCACTCCAGAAACTAGAGTAGCAAGTAACTATGTGCATAAGATTGAAGTTAAAAACATAGAAAGTTTTAAAAGCAAAACTTATCCTATCCCATACAAATACAAAACTGATATACAAAATGAAATTAAAAAATTGTTACATGATGGAATTATAGAAAAAAGTAATACTCAATTTATCAGTCCAATAGTTATCGTTAAAAAACGAAGTAGAGATCTTCGCATATGTTTAGATGCAAGAATAATAAATTCGTATACGATTCCACAATATGAGGCACCATTAACTGTGGATGCCATACTGGGTAGAATCACTAAAGCTAAAATATTTACTAAAATCGACTTGAAACATAGCTTCTGGTTAATTCCGTTACACAAAGAATCTAGAAAATACACAGGTTTTATGATCGATGGGGTTGTTTATTCTTTTGCTGTAGTGCCATTTGGACTACAAAGTGCTTGTGCGGCACTCGTTAAAGCGTTACATGAAATACTAAACAGATATGAGATGTTTTGTCTTCATTATGTGGACGACATATTAATATTTTCTGAAGATGATGATCAGCATTCAAAACATCTTCAAACAGTAGTGGAAGCTCTTGATAAGGCAGGTCTGAAAATAAATTTAGAGAAATGTCAGTTTTTCCAAAAACAGGTCACTTATTTAGGATTCAAAATTAGTCATACAGGAATCTCAATGGATCCAGAAAGAGTAGAAATAATCAAGAATTATACAAGACCATATAATCTGAAGACATTGAGAGGATTCTTGGGAATGATAAACTATTTCAAAAAATTAATTCCAAATCTATCTGAAATGGAATTACCGTTAATAGAATTATTGCACAAAGGAGTTAAGTGGAACTGGGATGAAACGAGGGAAACATCATTTCAAGAAATAAAGGCAGCATTTATCAATGAAATAGAATTACATCAACCTCGATATGAATTACCATTTATTTTAAGGACAGACGCCTCTAAAAATAGATATGCTGGTACATTATTACAAGTACACGAAGGAAAAGAAGTACCAATATGTTTTGTTTCCCGGATAACCAAAAAACATGAAAAAAGTTATAGCGTTGGAGAATTAGAGTTAGGTAGTATCATATATTGCATTAGCAAATTAAGATTTTATCTATTAGGGAATAAATTTCGAATAGAAACGGATAATTTATCACTTACCTCGATTTTAAAGAACAAGTTTGGTAACAGTAGAATCCATCGATGGGCTCTATTACTTCAAGAGTATGATTTTGAAATCCATCATGTGCCAGGTAATCTAAATGTTGTAGTCGATGCCATTACTAGAATGGAGGGACAGGAATCTAAGTTACATAAAAATATAAAAATAGGTGTAAACTTATTTAAGGAAATAACGGGAATATTTTCAAAAGAAAAATTAATGTCTGATCAATGTAATTTATCTGATAAACAAAAGCAAAGAGCAAATAAAAAGGATGATATATTTTATAAAGTTGTAGGAACAGATGAATTATGCTTAACAACAGAATTACTTGCCAAAGAAATTATGACACATATTCATGAAGAATATGCGCATATAGGGTCAAAAAAAGTATGGAAGATATATCGAGAAAATTATATAACTAAGAAAGACAATTCCATAGCTAAAAGTATTACAAGAAATTGTAGACTATGTCAACTGGCAAAAGAAAAGAATTGGCATAATGAAAATGTGCCTAAGTCTATCATCGCAAAAGAACCTTTAGAATTAGCAGCTATTGATTTTTTATCTAATTTAGTAACATCAGAAAATGGGAATTCTCATATAATGGTTATTGTGGATGTTTTTTCCAAATTTATAACTTTATATGCTTCGAAGAAAACAAATACAAATATTGTAATACAAAATTTACAAAGTTATATAGTGGATCATGGGAAACCAAAAGCGTGTATTTTAGACAACGCAACATATTTTAACAATAATAGGATAAAAAAATTCATGATGAAAAATGATATTAAACCCATTTACACAAGTATAAGACATCCTAATTCAAATTTGGCAGAACGATACATCAAAGATATAATAAAATTCTTAAGAATAATGGTTCATAACAATCATATGGCGTGGGAAGAAAACTTACAAAACATACAAAATATTGTGAATAATAGTCCAAATAATACAACAGAAGAAACCCCTATTTATGTATTTAAACAAACGTTGCCGGAAGGACATTGGATTTTAAATGAAAAAAATTATGGAGCAACTATTGAAAAGGTAAATAAAAATTTACAAAGATCTGCAGAAAAGTATTTTAAACGTAAAAGGGCTAAAATGAAAAAACAAATAACGTTTGATAAAGGTGATTTAGTAATAGTAAAAGCCTTAAGGGTAGCTAATAGAAAAGAAAATAAGTGTGCAAAGTTACAGTTACCTTATGAAGGGCCATATCAAATTTATAATAAACAAGGAGTAAACAGTTATATATTAAAAGAAATACATAATGATAAAATAAGGGGAATCTTCAATATAAATCAAATTTACAAATATTATGTAGAGAACTAAAAATATAAAATTTTCTCCTTATTTCACAAGTTTTGAAATAAGTCAAAAATTTTAGGGGAAAATTATACTGGTTTGAAATGAGCACCTTGAATCTATTTTTTTTTGAATGCATTGACGTTGTGACGGAACTAATAAGGCTGCTGATATTCGGATTTACGTTTAGAATAAAATTTATACTGTCCGTAATATTATTTGGCGTATCGATATATATCAGACCAACTTCAATCATAATGTTGGATGGAGAAATTGATTTGATACCGTTTAATTACTTAATTTTGTATCCGAATGATAGTGTCTTTTCATTTTTGGGTTATGTGCAGTTCAGCTATTATAAACTTAATAGAATTATAAAAAATACTTGCTTTCAATTTTTAACAATTTTTATTTAAAATGATTATCAACGTGAAGTACTGAGAAATATACAAATACTTGGTAAATGTACAAGATGACCTGACTAGTGTTTTAATGTGACATTAAGTTGATAATTCTATAATATATAATGTCAAAAGTTTAGGAACTGTCACATAGGAGAGAATTGTTTGGTTATATATCACAGTGACATAGATGTCAAAAAAGTCTATGGAAATGAATAATGCAACAAATCGAAAGAGAAGCAGAAATCACAGAACTTTATATTTATTGTGTCAGGAAATATATGAATTTTGTTGTTGAGTAAATAAAGCTATTATTTAGGAATTAGAAAATAGGAATAGAGGATAGTTTATGTGAAGGAATAATAATAATTTGGTAGAAAGAACATTTTAAAAGGACACAAACACAATTTAAAAAAATTAACACTTAAGCATTAGAATCAGCACACATATGATTAGGGCATAGCAACAAAAAACAATGGAGTTTTGTTGATGAAGAAAATGAAGGAGGTATGACATATTGGAGAAATGATAAGAAATTTTAGATAAAAAACTATCAAAATTGTAAAAAAGAGTCCTGAATGAACAGTAGAAGCGGCAAATAAAAATATATAAGAAGGAATATTATAAAGAAGCTACATATAAAAATATATAAAATAACAATTATTGGAGTCCCGGCAGTTCTGTATGGTGTGGTTTTCAAAGACAGCACTTCAAGAAGGAGTATTAGTGGGGTAGTGAGGACCAGGTTAGTTTTTTTTTTGTCTTTGTTGGTACCAACATTTATGTTAAAGATATAAAACAGATTTGATAAAAGTAATTACATAAACATTAGTACTTACGCATTGCTATTTAACGTTTATAATTCATCGCTTTGTTTCTTTGTTCCAATTTAGTACTTGCGCATTTCTATTTAACGTTTATAAATTTCGACTTCTCAACTTTTATATTAGCATAAGACATTTCATCACTTCGTTCCTTTGTTCAAATTTATAATACATATTTTCTGACCAATACAAACTAGTTCATATTAAATATTATTGAAATCATTGTTTTATTAAATATCATTTCAACGGATACGAACTGACATCTGTTATTACTGTGAGATCTGGAATCGACTATTCTTATGAGAAATTTTAACCATAGGCGCACCAAATGATATAAAAAAATATTAAAAATTGTTTGAATGAATAAAAGATAAAATATTGGAGATAAAGTGTAAAAATAACTGGAACCCAAAAAGTAGATAGAGTATCTCATTCTCTCCGCATAAATAAATACATAAAATTTTTCTTTTTCTTTTAATGAGCTAGCCACACTAAAATTTAATAAGTCAAAATAGTATTACAATAATATTAAAAATTCCTCTTATACACACAAGTATTACAATATATATATATATATATATATATATATATATATATATATATATATGTTATTTTGGAATTTTTCTTTTAGGTTTAGGTACAATGGTTTAAGAATTGCTACAAATCTTCCACTGAGTGGTGTAGGGTGTTATGTTTACTTTCCTTTCACGAATTTTTTCCACTCTTTTCGGTTCAGAGCTAAGTCCTTGGCTTCGTTCCAGTTTCTTCCTCTTTTTTCCAGTAATCCAGCTATTACTTTATCCCACGTTTTCCTTGGCCTGCCTCTCCTTTCATTTTTCACAATCTTTGCTCTCTCTCTCCACACTCCCTTAACCGGTCTTCTTTCATCCATTTGCTGTAAATGTCCCCACCATTGAAGTTGTCTTTCTTGTATGAATTCTAAAGTAGCTTGTATCTATAGGTCTTTTCTCATATCTACGTTTTTCTTTATATCCTTTGTAGTTACACATATCGCTCTTCTTATATATTTCTCTTCTGTCGCGACTTCTACTTTTTTGTTGTTCTTTTAATATCCATGTTTCGCAGCCAAATTTGAGAATTGGTCGGTATATTGTTTTGAATACTTCTAATTTAGTATCTGTAGATATTTCTTTTTTATTTATGAACTTAGTGTTTATGGCATAGTATAGTTTGTTAGTTTCAACTACTCTGTTATTAATATCGGCTTATTGTGTTCCGTTTTCGTCTATTATTGTTCCAAGATATTGAATATGTTTTATTCTGTCGGAGTCTATGTATATATTTATCTCTTCTTTTTCTCTTCCAATGACCATCACTTTGGTTTCATATTTGTTTATATTCATATCCATAACAGTACCATATTCCACACATTCATTTTTCTTGTAGCTCTTTTCCCTTTTTGGCTATTGATATCACGTCGTCCGCAAATACTCCCTCACTGATGTTCACTCTGCATAATTGCAAACGGCTTACACATGTTTTTTTACTTAGTGTTGTGCATCTCTTAATAATCTCGTCCACGTATGTAATAAATAATAACGGGCTTAGGCTCCCCCCTTGTCTTAGTCTTATATTTGTATTAAAATTTTCGGATATTTTGTTATTTTTTATGACTGCGTACTCGTTGTTGCTATGAATCGTTTTTATTATTCGTATCAGTTTCCCATTTAACCCTCTCTCTCCTAGTATTCTTCACAATCTTATTCTAGGTACTCTATCGAAGGCTTTTTATAGATCCAAAAAAGCTACGAACAATCATTTTTTTTTCTTTTATTGCTTTTTCAGTCCTCTTTTTTATAGTGAATATGTGGTCTTGGGTACTTCTTCCACTTCTAAATCCACTTTGTGATTCCTCTAATGTATCTTATTGTCAATCTAGTTATTTTTCTAGCACTTTTTCCATTATTTTCATTACGGTGTCAATAAATGTTATCCCTCGATAGTTATTGCAGTCTTTCACATCTCCTTTTTTAAAAATTGCTACAATGAGCGCCTTCTGCCTGTCAGTTGGGTTTATTTGTTGAGTATGTGTCGCAGTATATCTCTTCCTTTTTGTCCAATATTTTTCATCATATCTCTTGTAATTTTGTGATATCCAGGTGCTCTTCAATTTTGAATTTCTATTACTACTTGTTTTATTTCTTCCTTATTTATTATTATTTCTACATCTTGCGGTATATTAATTCGGATTCGTTCCTTATTATCTTCTGTATCATTAAGTAGTTCTTGATAATATTCTTTCCATCTTTGTATGATTTGTTCCTCTTCTGTTGATATTTCACCATTCTTATTTTTTATAAAATATGTTCCCTGCTTCTTTCCTGATCTCATATTCTTTAATACGTTACAAAAAAGTTCCCGGTTTGTTTTAGCGTCATCATCCATTTTTTCTCCAAATTTCTTCCATCGTTCGTTCTTCGATGTTTCAATCAGTTCTTTAGTTTCCTTTCTTTCTTCCTTATAGTTATTATATATATATATATATATATATATATATATATATATATATATAGGTGGGGATAACGGGGATTTCAGTCCAAGGAATCAACGCCAAGATCTTTTATTTACAAAATGCCGCCAAGCTTTCGTGTCCTTTTGACACTTCTTCAGGGCACTATAATACATATACAAATATAAATATGATTTAAAAATAGAGAAATAAATATAAGTACTTACATGTAAAATATTTTAAGTAAATTCAATATAAATAATCATTAAAAAATTTTTAAATATAAAAATAAATATAATTATAATATACTTGATGTCATATTTCACATAAGACAAATCGATACATAATTTGTTTGTTCGTTACTTAGTTATTTTAATTTTTTTAGGTTACTTTATAATTATTTAATGAAGTTTGAATTTGAGGTTAGATTATAACCTTATAAAATGACTTTGACAGATAATTTGTTTTTGACGTTAATAGAAAAGGAAATAAGGTTAGATTATAACCTGTGAAAATGACTTTGACAAATAATTTCTTATATTTTGACTTTAATAGAAGTGAATTTAATTTTTATGAAATAATCATATAAATAATGAAAAATTATCTATTTTGTTCAATATTCAAAAGGTAGCTATAAATATTACTAAGATTTTCAATGTCACTTTTCTTATTCTTACTATTATTTGCCTTGTTGATTTCAACCATTTCAAGAAAATATCTTTTAGACATATTTTGTTCAGTATGTAGAACTTTAGCTTCATTAAATAACATTTTATGGCCTGTTTCGATGGAATGCTGTGTTAATGCACATGATTTTTTGTTAAGTTTTATATCACTTTTATGAGATGTGATGCGATTAGTCAAATTTCTAGAGCTGGTACCGATGTAGTTAAGATCACAGTTATTGCATTTTATTTCATAGACTACATTTGATTTTTTTAAGTCAGGTGTAGAATCTTTCAATTTACTATTTAAATTTCCAATCGTTTTTATATTTTTCTGTGTTATCTTTATATTAGTTTCATTTTTGAAAAGTTTTATTATGTTCTTTGATAAATTTTCAATATTTGGAATTGATAGGTAATTAATATTTTCTACATTTGTATTCCTATCTGTTTCATTGCTAGAGATATTATCATGAATAGTTCTATCAGAAATATTGTTGAAAAGAATTCTATTCAGAAGTGATTTAGGATAAGAATTTTCTAATAAGATATCACGTAAAATTCTTAAATTTTTTTGTTTTAAAGAAGGGTGAACTAGTTTTTCAATTCTATTTTTTAAACAAATAATGAGATTAATTTTCATTTTCTTTGTATGAAAAGAATGATAGTTTATATACCTTCCTGAATTTGTTGGTTTTATATACCAATCGGTAATCAAAGTGTTATCGTTTTTACGGATTATTTTAGTGTCTAAAAATGGAATGCTATTATTTTTTTCAAATTCAACTGTAAATTGTAAATTTTCATTATAACTATTTACTTTTTCTAATATTTCATCTGATTTATTAACTGGTATAGCACAAATTATGTCATCAAAAAATTTTTTTTAAAATGGTATATTAAATGATAGTTTTGGGAGAATATCTTCAAGAAGATCATCCATTACATATTGTGCTATTATTGGAGAAATAGTACCTCCCATTGGTGTGCCAAGAATTTGTTTATAGTAACATCCTTGAAATGAAAAATAACTTGAGTTAAATATAAAGTTGATTATTGATAAGAATTTATTTTGTGGAATGTTACAATAATCTTTAATTTTATTCCATCTCTTGATGATACTATTCGTTACTAATTTTATAGGAATATTACTGAATAAGGATACAACATCTAGACTGATTAATATGTAATCTGGTGGAAGTTGTTTTTCATTTATGAATGAAGAAAAATCAAATGAATCTTTGATATAAAAATTATTTTCAAAGTTATATGCGTTGGTTAGAATATCGGTTATCATTTTTGCTATTTTACTGTTTGGTGCATTAATTGAAGAAATAATAGGTCTGAGTTTCATTGTGGGTTTGTGAATTTTAGGTAGGCCATAATATTTAGGTGATACTGAACTGTATATCATATATTTTTTAGCTTCTTCTTTATTGATCATTTTTAATTTTTTTAAATCTGATATCAAATTATTAGCTTTTTGTTGTATAGTTACAGTAGGATCTCTATTAAGTTTGATATATGAGTTAGGGTCATTGAGAATATCATAAGATTTTTCAAGATATTCTTCTTTATTCATAATTACTGTGATATTACCTTTGTCTGATTTTGTTAGAATAAGATTTGGATTGTTTTTAAAAAAAGTTTTAGTTTTTTGGTATATAGAGTTCAAAAAATGATTATTGTTAAGAGGTTTTTGGAAAAAATTAGTAATCATGTTAGTTATTTTTGCTCGGAAAATATTTTTCTTTTCATGATTGAACCCAGTGATTAGGCATTCTATATCAGATAGTAATTTAGCAATTGATATGTCTTTTGTAGTTGGTGGTAAGCTGAATTTATAACCTAGGGCAAGGAAATGTTTAATGTCTTCTGGTATATCAATATTAGTGAGATTTTTTAACCAGTTTTCATTTATTTTGATTTCTTCATATGAACATAGTTTTAATCGTTTTATTTTGTTAATATTCTTTATTTTGATTTCATTGAAAATCTTATTGTAATAAGTTTTTTGTCTTTTTGTATATTCTAGCCAAATATTTTCTGATATGGTTTGTTCGAGAGAATTTGTTAATTTCAAAAAATAAGTTTCTAAATTTTTTTTAAGTCATTGTGAGTAATTTTAATTTCTAAATTCAGAATTTTCTTAGTTAATTTTTCATTAAATGTGTGAATTTCTTGAGTATTATTATTGTTATTTGATTCGATTAGAATGTTCAAATTTTTTGTATTGTTTGTTATATGTGAAGGTATGATACCATTTCGTCTACATTCTAGTAGAAAGATTCTTCTGTTCCGGTATGTAGCTAATTTTTTGTTGATGTTACTCCATTCTTTGATTTTTTTGGTACAATCTTGACCATATATGGATCGAATGTCTTCATAGAACCCCATTGTGTAATGAAATTTTTTTTTTTATATAACGACTGAAAAATGCTATATAGATGGGGATAACGGGGATTTCAGTCCAAGGAATCAACGCCAAGATCTTTTATTTACAAAATGCCGCCAAGCTTTCGTGTCCTTTTGACACTTCTTCAGGGCACTATAATACATATACAAATATAAATATGATTTAAAAATAGAGAAATAAATATAAGTACTTACATGTAAAATATTTTAAGTAAATTCAATATAAATAATATTAAAATATTTTACATGTAAGTACTTATATTTATTTCTCTATTTTTAAATCATATTCATATTTGTATATGTATTATAGTGCCCTGAAGAAGTGTCAAAAGGACACGAAAGCTTGGCGGCATTTTGTAAATAAAAGATCTTGGCGTTGATTCCTTGGACTGAAATCCCCGTTATCCCCACCTATATAGCATTTTTCAGTCGTTATATAAAAAAAAATTTTTTTATATATATATATATATATATATATATATATATATATATTGTTATATATTACTATTTCTGGGTTAATTGTAATGAAATTAGGTTAAAATTGATTTCCTTTTTTTTTAATGTCGGCTAGCTGTTAATAAGATTAATGATAAGACTCGTAATTAGGTTGCGGTTCGTGCCCTTATTGAATAAATTTAGAAAATATAATTTTTAATAATGAATAATTTTTCAACAATATTTAATCTATTCAATTTTAACAATTTTCTTTTTTTTTAATTTGAATACGATATATAATACTACTAACCTACTAGCTATAATTAAATTAAATGTCTATAAATACGAGAATGTCTATAAATATGAGCTCAACAATATGATACACTATATCCGTATAACCATAAAGTCCCTACACTTCTTTGGCAGTTAAATTAACATTGTATTCTTGTCTCAATAAATTTTAATCTAATTCTGTTGCCGAAATTTTGTTTGCAAATTATATGTTGTAATTTATTTCTTCTTGATAATTTGTATTCTGTGTCAATAAATTTTAATTTAATTGTCTTACCAGAATTCTGTTTGTAATAAGGTATATATTGTAATTTTCAATTTCTCGATTTTAATTCTTCTTGATAATTTTCTATTTTTATATACCAGTATCTTCCTATTGACTTCTATCTGCCAAAAATTTTTTTAACTTTTTTTTTACCGCTACTTCTCAATCCATCTCATTTTTTTCTAAATCCGGCTTCAAAGGGTTTTTTCCATCTCTATCTCTATTGGCGCACTTGAAACGCGAACTTCACTACCCTCTTATAATTATTTTTACTTATATCTATTATAATAATCTAATACGTAAATCAGTTACTTCCAAAAAATTGTATTTATACATTCTTTCATAATTTCCTAAAAAATCTGTCATTTTTGACTTTTTAATTCCTTTGTAGGTTATCTGTCACAATAATTTTGATGTGTATATAGGGTGTCTCAAATGATCATGTTTACAGTGTGTCCCAAATAAATGATTCTAATAAACCTGATTTAGAAATAATAATAATATTTTTTTTTATAAAGTTTAGTGGATTATATTTTAAATAATCAATATGTAATAATATATATATATATATATATTGCAGAATCTAGTATGACGTTTTCAAAGTAGTTCCATTTATCCTCTAGATTTCTGTTTTTAATTTGTTTATATTTACTTCCCGTTCGTATTTCTGAGCTATTTCTTTTTCTCTTAGTTTGCACGTTTTCATTGTTTCATGCTGGACTTTTCCTTTCTTTGGTGTTGTATTTATGTATCTTTCCATTTCTTCTTTTTTAAATTTGAATTCTACTACAAAATTATCACTGCCAATTTCTGGTTCTCTCCTTACTCTTGTGACTTCTATCAATTTTTGGTATTGTCTTCCTATTAGTATATAATCTAATATTGATTTTTTGTTTCTGCTCTTTACTTCTCTTGTGTATTTGTGGATGTCCTCATCTTGGAACCAAGTATTAGTTATTATCAAATAATTTATTAGACATTATTGTTTCTAATATTTTTCCCAAATGCTCCTATAACTGTTTTATATTCTTCATCGCTTTGACCGACTCTACTGTTAAAATCACCTATTATGTACAATCTATCTTCTGATTTTTCCATGATTTCTGTCAATTCATCCCAGAATATTTGCTTATTATCCGCTTTATCATCTTCGTTTGGTCCTTATACTACTATTATGGTTTTCTTCTGGCTTTTCTCCGCTTTCATCTCTCATGTCAATAACTGTTCTGAACATGCTTTCCAGCTTAATATTTGTGATTATAGTTCTTATGTACTAAAAGTCCTACTCTTGATGCTGCTCTTCTTCCTTGTGCTACTCCGTTGTATATTAGTATATTATCTTTCGTTAGTTTTTGTATTCCGGGAACCTTTTTTTGTTTCTGTTATTCCTAGTAAGTCAACCTCCATTTTTTGAAATTTTACTTCCAATTCTATTTCTTTACCTTTAATACTTATTATATTCCATGTCGCTATTCTCTATATTGAAGTGCTTTTTGTTCGTAATTGTTTCTTATTATTAGTTTCACTATTCATATTATCATTCTTATCACTTTGATTATTATTTAAGTAACTAGCGTCTTTAATGCCTCTATTATTGTTGTTGTCTTTTTCATTGTTATTGTCATTGTCTTTGTTTTCGAAATTATTGTTATTATCGTTATCTTTGCTATTTTTATTTTTATTTTCATCGGTATTTGTCGTTTGTTTTTCCTCAATACTATTTCTTTTGTACTAATTGCTACTACTAATCTGTATATTTTCAATATTGATATTTTCATGTTCATTTATGTTTCTCATTTCCCTAATACAAATTTAGCTATAATTATTACTATTATTAATATGTATATTTCAAATATTGATATTTTAATGTTTATTTATGTTTTCCGTTTCCCCATTACTAATTTTACCATAATCATTGCTATTACTAAACTGCCCATAACTAGTACTATTCTTATAACTATTTTTACAAAGGTTATTACTATTAATCTTATAATCTAATTTAATTTTCGTTGTTTTTCCTTCTTCTCTTCTGTTTTCTTCATCAGTTTCTTCCTTCTCATTCAGTTTTTTGGTCTTTCATTGTTATTAACTTTCATCAACCTATTTTCTGTATTGTCCCATTTCCATTCTTCTTTTCCAATATAAATCCAATTCTAATTGACGTTCCTTTTTCCTTTTCTTCATTTGCTCTTATTCTAATTATCTTTTGTATCTCTCTGTCCTTTGGTGACAGGTCTTCTTGAATGAATATTTTCTGTTTTTCTTCGTTCCTTAATCTATTTTTGTTTCTCATAATCATCTGTTTATAATTTCCTCTCCCAATTTTATAGCCTCGTATACTTTAGCTTCCACATCTAATTCTTGTTCCAAAAATATGCTCATCTCTTCTACTACAACTTTTTTTTGTAGTATTTATCTGTATTCCTTGTACTACAATATTATTACGTCTTTTCTCATTTTCTATTCGATCCAGTCGGTGTTCTTTTTGTTTAACAAATTTTTCTATTCTTTCAATATTTTTATTCAGCTTTTCATTTTCAACATTCTGATCTTCCCTCATTTGCTTGATCTCATTCGATAGTTCATTTATAGATTCTCCCATTCTCATAATCATTCCCATTAATAAATGTATGTTGTCCTCTATTTTTTTTGTTGCTGTTTTTGGTGATTTCTTAATGGTAATAATTCTCTCATTCTCCATCTCATCCCGTTCTTTATCTTCATATTCCCAATCGCTTTTCCTTTTCCTGTATGTATTGTCTTCACTTTCCTTTTTTATGTTTATCCGCTCCTGTCTTTTCTATAGTCTCGACGTACTAATTGTTTATTCACTAAACGCTTTCCATTTCCTTATCAGTTCTGATAATGAATTATTTACTGGTTGATAATTATCAGAAAAATGTGCCAATTTTGTAACCAACTTTGGAGATATCGACAGATTAATCCATTTAATTTTATTTTAGTTTAATTTTGTTTTGTTCTTTCTGTTGGTACTAAAAGATCATTCGTACAAGTTGGTATCGACTGTCTATAAAAATGCCGCATGTCACATGATAGTATTCCAACAATACTGAAACAAAAGCTTCCCTCAAATCTAATGCAAGAACTACCGTTTTTCGGAGTTTGCCTTGATCTTTTTATATGTGTTATCGTCGAGTGGCCTTATCCAAAACTAAATCGTTTATTTGGAATTAATTTCAGACAGTCATACAAAATCCAGGCTCAATATGTTAAGCTAAAAACCCCTTTTAATTGCTATATAAATTGAGTGAGTATAAATTTTAGCAATACAATGTTAGATAACAAAAAAAAATTCTTTCTCTGATGTTGATAATCCAAATCAATCCCTCAAGTATTTATTATTTAAGTTAACAGGTGGTCATTTCAACCGCACTGACAGTTTGTTTTATTAAATTAGACGGTCCCTCTGCCCAAGCCGGGTATTTTGTGATATATTCCAATTCAACTGGCCTACTACCTATCAGATCTTTCATTTATTCAGGACGGTTAGACGTATATCAACGTAATAGGATGAAGGGATTTTCGATTATGACAACTGGATTAGGAGTTAATAGATAGAGAGGCGGTACGGGCACAAAAAATTGTTAAAATACGATTGGACATTTGTAAATGTTTCGCAACAAAAAAGAGAAGTGCTGATGATATCGTTTGATGTAATTTTTAGAGGATCCTATTGATAATAATGATCCATTTTCTCAACGTCAAATTGAAACCTAACTTTAATTACTAACTATAGGATTTCTTCTGACTAATTGGGAACAGTATATTGTGATTTCTTCCTTCAGTCAATGATTTGCATATAGCAAACGCCAAACGTTGTGGCGAGCGGTCGCTCAGGTAGAGACCTTACCCTCCCACTCCTACTACCATTGTTTTGCCATAATTGGTCTTGGCTGCGAGTATCGTCCTCAGTCCTCAGTGTGATAAATGAGCCATGATTTTTATTAAATTTCTCTTTATATTTAGAGGTCGAAGTGAAGATAATGAAAATAATCTCTAAAAAATCAAGTTCTGCTTTGAGACACTATATCTCACGAAATAGAAACCGGAGGAATATTAAAATTTCCTGAAGTTATAGAGCATAGGAATTGATTGGCACGGTTAAAGAATGTGGAGATATAAGGATGATAAAAGGGCTGTGCTGTCTGGAATTTTTCAAAGCACTTAAGAAAAATCATATGGATCAAAATAATTAGAACATGAGCTGAAATTTTCTTGAAGTACTTAAAAAACTGTGACTAATAAAGAAAAATATCAAGGTGGTTCTAGAGTTCGAAATTTATTTTATATGGGGTATCAAAGTAAACGTAATGAAATTCTCGTTTGTAGCATGGTCGATCTTGTTCAAAGTCACTATTTTGTTTTCGTGCATAGTGGTGATTATCGTGACATCCCCTCTATCTTTCCCTTTCGTCACTAAAAAAATATCTGACCTTCTCAAAGCAGTTTCTCCTTTTTTGAGTTTTCCTCCAAGTTTGGTCATATGGATCCTATTAGACCGAACGGTCCCACACGAATTGGGCATTTTTTCAAATAAATAGGGTGACAGTATTGGACTACTATAAAAGTTGTCAGTGTATAGCGAATGCCCTTTGTTTAGATACGGCTCAATAAGCATAGCCACAATGTTTCCGGAGGCTCCCAGGCCAGTTATATTTTCTTGTTCAACGCAGGTATCTTTGCCAATATAGACAATGAAATTCAACACGATACCACTCTCACAATCACATAAAACATACAGCTTTATGCCGAAACGATGACGATGGGTCTTTATGTACTGTTTGAAGCTGAGTCTACCCTTGAACAGTATTATGCTGTCATCAATCAGCAAATTTTGAAATGGATAAAAATCTGATTTGAATATTCACTTGATTTCTTCTAATACATACTGGACCTTGTGCAGACGGTTATTAGGTTCTGCCTCCTCATTATTTGCAAAATGAAAATTTCTGTAAATATCTGTCTCTTCCCATGTACTTACTGAAAGCTGGGGTGTATAGTAATGGGGACCAATTTTCTTTTATTTCCATTTTTTTTATTTCTGGACATCAGCATAGTCAATTCAATGGATGTAAAAAATTCTTCGTCCAATAATTGTTTCCACTTTTTCTCATTTTGTTGTATTGCATAACGGTTAGTTTCTACTACTATATACCGAACAATATCATCTGTGAAAATATTTAATAAAAATTCAATCTCTAGTGAATCTTCTATCAGATGTTCGTTCGTCACTCCACTATTACTATCATCAAATGCATGTATTTTTGGCACAAAGTGGAGTTTTGTCTATGTAATAGCTGAGTCTCTATAGTCTGTTACGTCGGCGTCCAGATTATCGTCGTTAATGTCAATATCTGGCACTGGAACATCTCTGTCCTCGAATGTTATTTCATTTACCTCACGTACGCCACTCTCCTGATGGCCCATGTTTATTTTCACTTGGTAGATGGTCGCTTCCTCTGTCAATAAACGGCTCCTCATCCCTATTGGATCCAAATATATAATCATTTTCAAACAAACCTTTCATATGGCGAACCTCACGTTGAACAAATCCGCAATAGCTATAGTCATAATCACTCTCCACCTTAACACGCTTTTCTGAAGGCCCCGGCTGTTCCTCTGCAGACATTTTAAACGATACTAACTACAAGTTACCCTGGCTAATTAGCGTCTAGTGAGTTGTAGGGTCATGGATGATCCTAACCAATGGAAATTAACAAGAACAACGTTGTCGACGATTGAAGCAGCGTTGCCAAATCGAAATCATTATCTGATGGAAGATTATTTTAGGTGGACTGAAAATAATTTTTACAATAATGAAAAAGTTATGGGCAGTTTTAAAACTTTTCTAGCTAAACTCGATTCTCCACTTTATTCAGTTTATACTTTTCCAAATATCTCCGAATATTTTTGATTTGTAAAAAGTTTGCTATTCTGAGGTATTTTAAGTTTTAGTATACTGGCATTGGCAACAATGGTATCAAGTATAATTTTGTAAGATTTTGCGGAATGTAGAATAGAAATGTTTATCATTGTGCAAGATTATATGTAAATTTGATTTACGTTCCTTGATCATTTTTTATTTAGTTTTTGTTGCAAAACTATTTTCTCTATTGATTATGAATTCTGAATGCAAATAGTGCAAGAAATCGCTACCTTTCCAATTATAAATCTTTAGACAATTCAAAATTGTGACATTTCCCCATACAGAGATAGGAGTTTAACCTAAAAAATTATAAATAGTGATACATTGACTAAAAATTTATCAGGAAATCTACTGCAGCTCACTAAAAAAATGTAAAGGTTCGATTACACCCAGAAAAAAATATCTACGCCGCTTATTGGATCTTTTCTGCAGAGTGCAATTTAATCTACGAATTTTTCCTTTTTCATAGTTTTTATGACTTTTCATGTTATTTTTTCAGATGACGAGAATAGTCTTCATATGCACGTAGTCCAAGAAAATTTCATTGAAGAGGACTTGAATTTTAAGAGAAAAAAAATGGAATTAAAATAAAGTTTTTGTAAATTCTTGAGGCTACAACTTCATTGGAGGAACTTGAGATTGTAGATAAAGATATTGCCTCCATACGACCAACAATTGCAGCACTAGTGTCTAAACACCACCTTGTTAATTCTGCTTATTCGCAAAATATTAATATTCCCCACAATAAAAAAATAAATACTCAGAGGAGGTTGTTCTGTACGACAAAGAAGAAAAAATAGCTTTCAATTTGGTATCTAAGAATGTATAAATAAATTATAATTTATAAGACAATCTAATAACCTTGTTAGTTTTTTTGCCCTGTTATATATTCATATTTCCTTATGACAACAGATATAGGTCAAAATAAAACAGTATTTTCCTCGTTTCAACTTTAATCAAAGTAAGAATTAGAATTCTCTTGACCATTCCATTTTTTTAAATCTCAGTTAATCTGCACAGTTCACTAAATCACGACGACATTGCTGTTAAACAATTTTTTGTTGTTACTATATCAACAATTATTGTTAATATTGCTATAATAGCAAATTGATCGATTCAATAAGAAAATAGAAAAGTTGAATTATTTCGGTTCTCCTACTAAACGATTTATATTTTAATTTGGTAAATGAAATACCTATATTAGTCTAAGTTTTTTGATAACTTAAACCTAAAAAAGTAAATTAACATTCCAAAAAAGTTCGTTTAACCGTTAAACAGTTTTTTTATTCAAATTTAACAGATTTTCTTAAGTTAAAATAAGTGGAAAACAGTTCTCAAACCTTTTCTTTTATCACAGTGTAGCAATGTCGTTATGATTTAGTAAATGCGGCCGGATATCAAATAATATCAGTTGATGGCCTAGGAATAACCAATTACGATGCGTTTTAATTGAAATAATTTAATATCTTGTCAAAAGAAAGCAGCTATTATTTTTAAACTTTCGCGCCAACGGATCCTAACCTCGGTAGTTTTTAATTGGTCAGGATCATCTGTGACTTGCAGCTCGCTAGACGCTAGTCCCTGACTACCCACTGACCGTGCCACGTCGGCGACTGTCGTGCATTACCGTCGCCGGAAGATATATCGGTCGTTCGTAGGTACGGTACTATTACGAACTCGCACACCGAAGTAGATACTAAGTACGGTCGTGTAAACTTATGTTAACGGAGTTAAAAAAATGCCGATCGCGCCGAATACTGGGAAGGTCTATTGGGATTTTTTTGTGACCGTTTTTATAGACATGTTCTCCAAAGATTGAGCCGGCATTTGGGAAATGTCGCGAAAAGAGAAGAATATTCCAGACAGGCGAATGATTTTGCGTAAGCCGCAAACTAGAATTATCTAGAAAATAAGGCCACTTATATATAAAGGACCGACCAGCGGGAGAAGGCAATTTATAAAGTGATCTCGTGATATAAACAACGAACAAGTAAATAGTCTAAGTAGTGAAGTGTGTATATAAATTAATATGAATATAATGTGTATATAATATAAATTAGTGAATAGTGTAGTGAATAAATAAATTAAGTAAGTAGACATAACGTGTGTGTATAAATGTGTCCCACCAGTAATAAAAACGTTTTAATGAATAGGAACAACATTACATTGGTGTCAGGTGTGGGGTAATATGAATAAGTGCTACGTAAAAATGGCTAAAAGACTATGTGACCTGAAAGTGACGGAACTAAGAGCAACATTAAGATGGTGAGTTGAATACGTTCTGTAAGAAATGTGAATTAGTAGAAAGACAAGCGGCACTGGAAAATGACGGCTTTGATCCAGTAACAGTTTTAGTTAATGACGAGGCTTCTACCTTAATCTCGTCAATCTCTGCCATGGAAGAGAATATTTCAACTAATGTGAAAAACGACATATCTGCCATAAAAGAGATGATTTCAACTATGAAGAGCGATATTTCTACTATGAAGAATGATACTTCTACTAATATGGACGAAAAGATTTCAACTATAAAGGACGATATTTCTACTAATATGGACGAGAAGATATCCACTATGATGAATGACATTTCTTCCGATATATCATCGTTAAAAAATGAAATTGCTGCTGACGTTGAGAATAAGATTTCGTCTCTAAAATCGGAAAATCGAGAATAAGATGACAACGATGAACGAGAAAATAAAATCAGACATTAAAAATAAGATGACAATAATAGACAAGAAAATCAAGAAATTAGAGAGTAATATGGCAGATTTAAGAACACAAGACACGCCAGTAGAAGAAAAGAAGATTGAGCATATAAAACCCTGCAAGCCAGAAATAAACTCCAGGATAGAAGACATTGGCAGTTTTGTATGAGTCAAGGCTCCAACGTTTGATGGAAAAATGTCGTAGACCAATTATGTGAAACAGCTTGTAGCAGCCGCTAGAGTGAATAATTGGTCCGATAAGGAGAAGGCAGTGAAATTAACTATCGCGCTTAGGGGGAGGCTTTAGATGTACTCTAGACGATACATATGGAAGAAACGGATGACTTCGAGCAGCTGAAGAAGATGTTGAACATGCGATAGAGTCACGAACATCTAGAATATTTGTACCAGTCCCAGCTGAAGAACCACAGACAGAAACGTGACGAATCCCTTCAAGAGTATGAAGTGGATATTGCCCGATTAGTTCGATTCGCTTATCCATCAGCACAGAGACCATGATGGATTGTCTGGGCATCCAGGCCCTTATTGATGTCTTACGTGACCCCGATATGCAGAGGACGCTTCGTTTTGCCCATCCAAAAACATTAGTTGACGCACTGACAGCTGCTCTTGAATATGAAGCAGCCACGAAGGCTTCGGGATATAACAAAGTCAGGACCATATCCAAGAAGAAGATGAGGAAGACAAACTTGACCAGATCGTCAATTTGCTGAAACGTATGATGGACAAGAAGCCGAGATAGATGATGTGCTGGAATTGTGGCGAGCTAAGGCATGTACGCAGTTCGTGAAAGCGCCCCAGAACTCCTGCGAACCAAGTACCCCAGTCACAGAAAAACTAGAACGGGTCTGCTACGAGGGGGCAGCACCGACCCATGATCGTTCCAAAGACCCTCTCATACTGATAGCTTCTCTCAGATGTCTCAACGACAGTGTATATATAGATGGCGAAGTGAATGGCAAGAAATATAGTCTGTAGACACTGGAGCAACTAAAACCATTATACGACCAGAGATACTGAATTCGAAGAAGAATCTTATACCGACGAGACTGAGACTTCGGACCGCCACAGGTGAGAGTGCCAATGTTCACGGAGAGACACAAATCCAATTGGGAATTGGCGCAAAAAAGTTCACGCATATGGTAATCGTAGCTGACATTGAAGAAGACATAATTCTGGGAATGAACGTAATGAATGTACATGGTTTCCAATTAGACTTTAGAAACAGAACCAATAGAGTAGGTTCCAAGGAGGTATTTCTTCTTTCATATGAAGGAAGTGCGGTGTCGGAAGCTGTACAGAAAGATACCGTTCTACCTGCACGAAGCGAAACTATGATAGTACCACGGCTACAGAGAATCATGGTGGAAGGTACACCGGTTACGATGCAGCCAAGGAACTACGACCAAGAGGTTGGCAAAGAAGTACTAATTGGAAAAGGATTGGTTATGTCTGCGAAAGAGATCCCAATACGTGTGATAAACGTGAATGATTACCCAGCTAACATCAAGAAGGAAACCAGGATTAGATCCTGCGTAGCAGTGACGTCTATAGTTCGTCAAACAACGACCACTGACAATTCTAATGCCAGATTCGAACAGATGTTATCAGTAGCTGGTCAATCTTTGAATCGAGCTGAAAAAAAGAGAATGAGAGAATTTCTCTTGCAGTATCGAAACCTATTCGTACCAAAAGGAGGAAAGACTGGTAGAACATCAGCCGTCAAACACAAAATCGATACTGGTAATGCTAAGCCAAATTGGGCAATCAGCTCGAAGAGTTCCACGAGCGAAGAGAGAGGATGCTCAAAGAATAATTCGAGAGATGGCAGCATTAAAAGTAATATAACCATCTACTAGTTCATGGGTGTCTCCAGTAGTGCTCGTCAAGAAAAAGGATGGAACTACGAGATTCTGCATGTATTATTGCCAGCTAAACAACGTAACGAAGAAAGACAGCCATCCGCTGCCTTGAATTGTCGATACGCTAGGTACTTTGGCAGGTAGCAAACTGTTTTCCACCTTGGATCTGAAGTCTGGTTATTGGCAAATGGAAATGGACCCAGGAGACAAAGAGAAGACTGCTTCTACCACCGAATCTGGATCATAGCAATTCAACGTCATGCCATTCGGGCTCTGTGACGCGCCTGCGACATTTGAAAGACTTATGGAAAATGTCTTGAGAGGGTTATCTTGGAAGACATGCCTGGTCTACTTGGACGACATCGTAGTACTGGGGAAGACATTTGACGAGCACCTGAAGAGTTTGGAAGACGTATTTAAGCGACTCCAAGCTGCCCAGCTCATGTTGAGTCCGAAGAAATGTCAGCTGTTCCAAAACCAAGTCAACTATCTAGGTCATACAGTGAGCAATGAAGGAGTGAAGGTGGATCCAGAGAAAATTGCATCCATTCAGCAATGGCCGCAACCAACCGATAAACATCAAATTCGGAGTTTCCCTGGAATTTGCACATATTATAGAAGATTTATTAGGAAGTTTGGAAATATTGCCAAGCCCCTAACTCGACTTACAGATGACGCAAGAGCTTACCAATGGGACGAAGACTGTCAAACGGCTTTTGAAACCTTGAAGAGGCATTTAACCACGGCGCCGATATTCGGATACCCATTCCCTGAGAGAGATTTCATTCTTGACACTGACGCAAGCAACGTAGGAATTGGAGGAAATTTCTCACAGATCCAAGGAGGGCAAGAAATAGTGCTGGGATATTTCAGTATAGTCCTCTCCAAATCAGAACAAAACTACTGCGTCACAAGAAGAAAACTTTTGGCGGTAGTGAAGTCCGTGGAACACTTTTACCAATATCTCTATGGTAGGAAGTTCTTAATTCGGACTGATCACGCAGCACTCAAGTGGTCAATGCAGTTCAAGAATCCCGAGGGCCAGATCGCCAGATGGATTGAACGACTTCAAGAGTACGATTCCAACGTCGAACATCGAGCTGGTGTGAGTCACCGAAATGCCGATTTCCTGTCCAGACGGCCGTACCCAACAGACTGCTCCTACTACAACAAGGCGGAATCTAGGGAAGCTGCAGTTTCAAGAGTCAACGAGGAATGGTCACCCACCAGGATCAGAGAAGATCAGGCGGAGGATCCTGGAAGGAAGAAAATCGGCGACCTTCATGGCAAGAAGTGTCAAGATTTTCACCGACAATCAAGGCATATTGGGCTCAGTGGGATTCCATTTTCCTGGAAGAAGGGTTGTTGGAAAGAGTCCTTGAAAACGATGATAGCTCCTAGATAAAGAGACAGCTAGATATTACGAAAGCGAGAGTAGCTGAGGTACTGAAGAAGTTACACGACAATCCATCGGGAGGTTATCTGGGAGTGAAGAAAACCCTTCAGCGTGTTCGTGAAAAATTTTACTGGATGAACAGCTCCGACGATGTGAAGGACTGGTGTAAGAAATGTACGACTTGTGCTACGAGTAATGGACCACATCGCAAGAGAAAGGCACCTACGAAACAGTATAATGTTGGAAGCTCCTTCGAAAGGATTGCGTTAGCCATCGCTGGACCATTTCCAACGACAGAAAGTGGTAAAGACATCCTGGATATGATGGATTATTTCACAAGTCGTCTGTACGGCAAATCGATTTTTTAAATGTTTCTGAAATATATGACAATAGTCGATGGAGCCCGAATAATTCGATGTCACATATATCAGACCGACGTCTGTGTGCCAAATGTGTATGTGGCAGATATATCGGTCATCCGTACTGAATTGGATGGAAGATTCAGTGTTCTATTGCCCTCAGTGTCTTGGTAGCCGCAGACCTTACCTCACACCATGTTTTATAATATTCCGTGCAAAGGAATAATAATGCATGTTATAATATTTTGTTAAAATCCAATTATTTCGCAGTATAGTCTCGTCCGATTTCTCAGTACCGTTGCTCCTAAAGTAAAAGAAGTTTGCGAGTTATACATTTGTGGATGATTTGATTATCCAATAAATTCTTTCAAATTGCAAGGTTCATTATGTTTTGAACTATTTAGAAGCATATAAAAGTATATTTTGAAATATATTTCATGCAGTGAAAATTCAATCTGCACATATCATAATCCTTAGCGCTGATACAGATGTTTTAATCCTGGGAAATTATTTATGGAATGAGCTAGCACGTCTAATAGGTTATTTAGGTCTATGGTTCGACGGTTCTTATAAAAAGAGATATATTTCCGGATATGCTTAATCGTTTAGCGAAAACATTTGTCGTATTTTGCCAACATTACACTAAGTGGTTGTGATTTTACTAGCAGATTGGGTTCTAAGGCATTAAGGAAATCCATACCTAAGTGTCGAAGTGTTCACAAGAAAAATTAACTGCTGATGAACTTCGATATAAGTCAATTTCTCGAAATTTAGATGTGATAGACCATTTAGGTAGATTTTGCTGGTCAAAGTTTTCATACCCTAAGCATACTGTTACGAAACAGCACACTGGTATAGTTCCTAAATCCGACTCTGTCTAAGCCAGGTATGAAAGTTAAAATTATTACGGATGCGCAGGTTGTTTAAGATTGTGACTATCTTATGTAAATATTGTTTTTGTGACCAGACTTATCTAGAAAAGGCCAGAGCCAATTATTTGTGTGTGTAAGCCGCAGTCCGGAATTTTCTAGTAAGAAAGGCTTTAATATAAATAAAGGACCGATCATCGGATGAGTTAGTGGATAAAGTGATCTCATGAAATAAATGAACCGAAATATCGATCAGTAAAGTGTTTATATAAATTATTAATTAAGTTTGTGTGCATATAAATTAAATTTAAGTGACTAGTTGAGTATATATAAATTAAGTGTTAGTGATTAGTTAAGTGTTTAAATAAATTAGTAAGTAGCCATACCGTGTGTATAAAATCAATCCCATCCTTTTACTTTTTAAATAAATAAGAAAAGCATTACATTGGTGTCAGGTGTGGGGTAATATAAATTAATATCTACGTGAAAATGGCCAAGAGATTAAGGGATCTGAAAGTGGCGGAATTAAGAGCAGAATTGGAAGATCGTGAGTTGGAAACCTCCGGTAAGAAAAGTGAATTAGTAGAAAGACTTAAAGTGGCACTGGAAAATGACGGCTTTGATCCATAAACAGTTTTATTTAATGACGAGGCTTCCACCTTAATCTCGTCCATTTCTGCTAACATGGACGAGAAGATTTCTGTCATGGTCTAATAATTTTCTGGGGCACCTAAGGGCTATTCTAATAAATCCTCGTTACCCTTCTTATTTTTGTCACTGAGTAATACCTCCTCTCCAATGAAATTCTGTGCAATCCGAGCGGGTAAGGCACATCCAGTCCGACTTCTGAGCTAGGTACGCCTGGGATTAAAGCGGAATAATCTCCTTGCCAGGATAGGGTTTGTTCTCGGCAATCGGCCCCCTTTTTCCAACGTATGTACACCCTCCCGGGGAAGTACGGGTTGAGGGATAGGGTGATAAATAAAACTTATGGTAAACACCACACAGCGTATGTAACTAAACGTATATAATAGCTATATGAAAAAACATCAGACCAATCATATATACATTTGTCAAAATACTATACTTATAATAATGCGTGCGTCAAAATTAAATTTACAACTTAACGAAATCTGTCTACGCACTGAAGTAGCAACTATAATATATATATAAAATGAACATTAGACGTACCCTGATATAAATCTCTCAACTAGTAATTATAGATATTTATCCGGTTCTCCGGTATACGCCGGAATTACTCACAAAATAATAAATTTCGGATTCCGCGTATAATATTAGTAGGATGGTAAATGAGAAAAGAGAGAGAAAGGAAAAATAGAAAGAAGCCCGAGGGGCCAAGTGCTTTCCTTTTTATATTTTTCTGTCTAGAATTTCCAGTTAGCTGGGTCGCATTCGATTCAGTAAACAAATAAACATAGGCCAATTACCTTGTGACCCCCAAGCGAATTTTTAGTTTACGTGTGCTTTATCACCAACGGCCTTGGAGTATGACGGCATTTAAAGTGGATATTTCCGTAGTGAAACAAGATTCTTATGTTATAACATTACAAAATAGTACAAATTTTTCGGTGTCAGCTTTTATAAGCCCCAAGGTTGTCTATCACCTTGAAATAAATGTGAAATGAAATTTAACCAAAATATGGTTTTCTTTTGTTATATATCAAATGGTCCCTGATTAAAACGGAAAAACCAATTCGCTCTGGCTTAAAACTAAATTCAACTCTGTTATTTCTCGATTGCTCTCGCTCTCCTCTTATCTACCACACGAACCAAAAGATACTCTGTGTAAAAAAAATGAGAAAATAATAACGTAAGAAAACTTCTACGATCCTCAAATCAAGCTCTAACATGCCCGTTTAAATCCTTAAATTCTCTAAACCCTCGAGACACGCGGTAAATCTGGTCTTATTCACAAAAATATACGTTATTAAATAAAATAATACTTTTGTTCAAAAACTTACGGTAGAATAACTTCCCTTTTTATATTCTGCAGGAACTGCGTCTGTATCTCTAACTGGGTCGCTGCCCCAAAAATGCGAAATTTGCCGGAACGTGTTAGGATGATTTAGTGATAGCGTCGAGGGAAATTCCACCGGTTTGTGCTCTGATACTGGGGGACAGACTTCACTGTCAAGGAATCACCAAGTATTCCTATTACGCCCTGACACAACGGAGAAATTTTTACCTCGGGTATCACCAACACTAAAACACTATACTCTCGTACTCGGGGAAAGCCTTTCCCTTCGCGTGTACGACCCGTACTCTCTCGAGTCCTGAGCCGTTCTTCCTTTTTGTTTTTTTCCATCACCCGACTTTGGGTGTGAGATGTTTTTGTTTTTCGAGTTGCAGTTTTTCTTTGTTTTTGAAGCGTGCAGACTTTTTGTTATCGAAATAATGATATTTTTTTTAAACAACTTTGTTTTGGTTTGACCCAGTAAATGTTTTATTTTTTTATTCTGTTTTGACTTTGTAAAGATTTTGTTAAACAATATGTGGGTCGTATTCTAGTTTCATATTAATTAAATTAAATTTTGTATTTACCGAGTGTTCCGAATTTTTGTACAATAATATATTCATGTGTTTTTCGCATTTATTACATTACTTCCCCCTTTGTAAAAGTATTGCGACCTCCCTGGTCCAATACCTTTTTTTTTTTCAAATCCCTGCTTAGGTATGATTACCCTTAATTAAAATGTGGCCTACGGCTTACAATAGTGGCCTGAAATCTTAAAATTAGTGATACATTTTTTTATACATTTTACAACTTTATTTACAATTTCATTCATTACTTTTTGTTTGGCACTGTATTTTGTTTTTATTATTCCTGACCTAGGTCGCGACCGCTTACACTCGCGACACTATTGCTTAGTAGATCGTTCATCTGGCGACTTCTGTCTGTCCAATGCTGTGACCTTGGGTGGCTCGTCTCTTGCTGCGTTATTTGGTCCATCTCTATTGTTTCTTCCTCTGGTTTCCTCGTCTGGTGTGAGTGAATTATCCATGCCGTTAGGGAGTCCCATATGCTGCCTATTAGTGCTATACTGCATCCTAAAGTTTGGTGTATACGTATTCCATTTAGTATGGTGCCTGCTATGTATTTTATGGTTTGGAATGTGAAATATATTCCAATAATTCCACTTATAACTGAACCTAATTCTGTGAACCATGCCCATGTGTGCTTTAGGGTGGATTCTGCTAGGTTCTTGATTTCTTTTGTATCAAATATGTTTGATACGGTGTAGCCTTGACTGTTGGCATTCATTCCCGCTGCTCTGCGAGTAATTATGTTTTCTACTGCTTTTCTCTCTGTCCCGAACGTAAGGGCTCTTTGTGCTGCATTGATTTCTTCTTGCGTGTACAGACCCTTGGCTCCTAGTGGTTGGATGGGGTCGAAATGGAGATTTATTTCTTCTTCTACTTTTATGGTTTTTGGTTGTTTGGCTATTGTGGGATGTGGTGTTAGCCCTATCCATTGATCATCTATGAAATAAAGTGGTGGTATCATGTTATTGCAATCTATCTCTTCTGCGTGGTTTTGTATTATTCTGGTTAGTGGAGCCATAAATTTTGTTTCGTTGTTTACTTTTATTGGTAGTTCGTTGTAACATCTGTATGTTCGTCTTATCTCGACTGTTACTGGTATGCATTTTATGATGTAAAGTACTTCGCCTAATACTCTGCCTATGTGTCCGGGTTCATTTTCCATTAGTTGGCTGACTGCATTAGGTAGTGTGTGTGCCATTAGCAGTCTGTTCTTGAGTATTTCTCTTTTCGTTAAACATCTTCGGTGTATTGTATCTGTGTAAAGCATGTTTACGTCTCGTTTATATGCTTGTTCAACATAGAGTAGTTTGCTATTTACGTAGTTCATTAAATCTACGTTTTGTGTTAAAATTGGCATAGTCGGTTGTAACTTTTGTGTGTTTCGAAGTATTATGACAATTCGTGGGTGCTCTGTTTGCCATACTTCCATTCCACATAGTATGTTTCTTTTCTGTAATGTTAGTGCGAATACTTTGTCTTTTTCTTCGATTACTATTAGCTCTTCTAATGTTCTTGTGTTTGTGATTTTGTTGCCTATGCCTTTGTATAATTGACTCAGATGGTCTTCGCATGTTGTTGGCTCATAACTGGACCAAGTGGATTCTCCTACCGTGGAGTCGAAGCAGTAACCATTCGTGAATTTGCAAGTTATTTCTCCTTGTAGGTGGATCTCGTTTGTTTCCAGCGTTACTCTAGCTAGATAATCTTTGATTGTTATTTTGGCTGTTGCTATTATCACTACGTCGTTCCAACTTCTGCCGTTTTCTTGGTATGTGATACCTTTACATGTTCCCATATTGTCTAGTGTGCCGCCTATGTTGATTGACGCTGTTGTAGTCCCATTCATTAATATGTTGTCTATTGTTTGTTGGTATAATTTTATTGTTTTGTATCTGTGGGTATTTCTGCATTCTTCTGCTCCTAGTTTATAGATGTAGGTTGATAGTCCTCCGTTGACGACTGACGTGTGGCTGTGCATCCCGCAGTAGAACATGAATTTTGTTACTTCTATTACGCATGACCATACTTTTTGCATTTTTATTTCGTTTCGTTGAATCACTTGTATGTCCGTTTTTTCACTCGCGTACGTTTTTTCTGGTTCCGGACACTTTTGAACGTCTTTTAACGATATCACTGTGATATTTGTGTTGGGGTGCGAACACTCATACGCGATTAACCCAACTGTTATATGTAGCCCGCACATGACGATTGACACCCAGGTCAGGATGATACTTTGTCGTGCCATTAGATTTGGTTTTCTTCTCCTACAATTTATAAAATGTACAATTGTTAATACAACTCATATTTCTACAAATTCTTTGTTACAAATATTTTAGATTTTTTTTTTGTTACATTACGTATTTGCCTACAGTTTATTTCATTTTTGTATGACATTTCCTCATTTGACCGATCTTTACACTTCTTTAGGACTGTCAAATGAGATCTACTCTCTGAAGAGAAGAGAAAAAAATTCATTAGTTATGACCCAGTGAGCTTGTTTCCCTATTATTTATTTCTATTTTCAAATACTTTTGTATTCCCCTTGTATAATTTAACATTGAATTTCTTCTAAATACCCTACATCAGCTTTTGCAAGTGGTGCATTTTATTTAATTGTTCAATTATACTGACCTTGCTTTTTGTTTTGACGTTGTGTTACGGTTAGTAACATAATTAGTTTAATATTTTCCGTAATTATTCTACTTAGTAGACATTATAATACCATGCTTATGAATACAATTCTGAAGTATAAAAGAAATTTGAACTTATATATCTAATTTGATTTCGACTTTTTGAAATGCTATTTCGTTTCTGTGTATGTCGTCTTATCCCCTAAACCTATCGTAGATTTTTTTTCTTTTGTATATATATTTTATCTTTGCCCTATTTGCTTACTTTCTCACAAGGTACTATTTGTTAGTCCCTAGTAGCTTATGGATTTTTTTTTCCATTAATCTGTTATGATTCTTAACTTACTTGATTATTCCTATTTACTCGCTTATCCCTATTTCTTCACTTTGGATTAACCTATAATTGAACCCGTTAATCTGTATGAATTAATAATATAAACTGATATATACTTGTATGATAAATAGTTATTTCTTAGCTCATCGCTATCCATCTTGTACTTATTTTGGTCTTGTTATTTTTATGGTTATTCGTCTGTCTTAGTAATTTGTAGTAGCCCGTCTGTTTCAGTCCGGTCTTTTTTGTTAGTTTCCTTTCGGCGTTAAATGTTTTTGTGTAACTGGGTGCACTTTGTATCCTGTTTCTCACTCTGGCAGAGCGTCTTATCTCCGGTGGTGGTCGTAGTGAAACGTGTGGTCTCTGTTCTGTTTTATTCCCTTTATGTTTGCCTTGAGCTGATGGTTTGGATTTTGGTGGTTGTGGATTCTCGTTCATTGACCAGAATGGTAGTGCTGCTACCTTTTCTGGAACTACTTCGTTTTCTTCTTGCTCGTGTATTTCTTCTACCTCTTCTATACTTTCCGAGTCATCTATATCTTGTAGTATCTTATGTTCCTTGTCCTCTATGTTTCCGTGGTATGTTTTTAATCTGTTGATGTGTACTATTTGTGCCTTCTTCCCTTTTTGTGACAAGATTTGGTATGTAACCGGTCCTACCTTTTCTTTTACTTCAAACGGTCCTGTCCATTGGTTCTGTAACTTCTTTGATTTACCTAATTTTGTGCTTACGTCGAGTAGATATACTAAATCTACTGGTGCGAATTCTCTTAGTGCCGTTTTTTCGTTATATCTGGCTATCCTTTCTTCTTTTGCTTTCTCCGTGTTTTTTAATGCTGTCTTGTATACTTGACTTAATCTAGCTTCTAATTCTGACACATAATTGTTGTCGGTGTCGTATTTGATTCTCTTCGGGGTTATGAATTTTTCAAATGGTAATGTTTGGTCTCTTCCGTGTAGTAGGAAATATGGGCTGTATCCTGTTGAAGTGTGTACGCTTCCTCTGTATGCCATTAGTACGTAGGGTATCCATTTGTCCCAATCTCTTTGATCTGGTACTATGTAGTGTGCTAACATGTCTTTCAGCACTCTGTGTAATCTTTCTATTTGACCGTTTGTCGTGGGCGCGTAACTTGCCGTGTGTAGTCTTTTTATGTTCAATAGTTTGCATGTTTCTTGCATTAATTCCGACATGAAGTTTGTTCCTCTGTCTGTTAATAATTTCTGGGGTGTTCCGTGTCTTGCTATTATTTGCTCTACGAATGCTTTAGCTACTGTATCTGCTTTCTGATTTGGTAACGGAATTGCTTCACAGTATTTGGTAAAGTGGTCTTGAAATGTTAGCAGGTATTTGTTCCCTTCGTTTGATGTTGGTAGAGGGCCCACTATATCCATAGAGGTTATCTCCCATGGTTCCGTGACTTTTGTAAATCTTTGCAATGGAGCTTTCTTGAAGTGAGGTGACGTCTTTCGTCTGTTGCATGCGTCGCATTGTTTGCAGTAGTTTATTACGTCTGTTCTCATCGTTGGCCAGAAGCAACGCCTCTTTATTGCCACTAATGTTTTCTGTTGTCCTTGATGGCAATATATCGGCGAGTCGTGAAAGTCTTCTATCACTTTGGTGATGTAGCTTCTCGGTATTACCAGTTGATCTCTATATTCTTCCTGTTCTTGTCTATATAGAATCCCCTCCTTGTCGATGTAGTATCTTCTTTTCGTCTCGTCATCCTTTTCCATTTGTTGTATTGTGCTGTTGCAGAATTCGTCTCGTTTCTGTGCTATTTTCAGCCTGTCTTTGTCCCATATTGGTTCCCAATCTTCTTCTGTTTCTATTGCGTAGATTTTCCTTGTTTCCCCTGTATTGTCTGGTCGTAAAACGATTATTTTGGTGGGTGTTCCGTAAAATGTAAATTGGATCATTTTAGTAATTTCGTTCCAACATAGTCCTGGAATTTGTTCTCTGCTTGCGATGAAGGTTATGCTCTCCTCTTTGTTTTCTTCGCATAGTGTCCTTAGCTGTTGTATAATGTTCCACATAATTTCGTAAGATGTTTCCTCCTTTGCCGTTGTTCTGTTTACCCCTATGTAGAATTTTGTGTCGATCGTGTCCCATTCTCTAATTTCTTCTATTCGATTCTGTGTGACGTCTGGTAAATTATATGTGGTTTCACTTTCTTTTATTAGTGGATCTTGGTTTGGTTTGTTTTTGGCTGTAAATAGTACTATTGATTGTTCCTCGTGTATAGCTACTAATTTTCCGTCTTTCTCTAGTATTTTGTCTTTTGTTGGTACTTCGTTTTCCGTTATGTATTTTAAGTAATCTTCGTATGATGCTTCAACGTAGTTGCACGTTTTGTCGTACATTCTGCTTAGTGCGTCTGCGTTTCCGTGTTTCCTTCCTACTCTGTGGATTACTTCGAAATTGTATTCTGCTAAGGTTAAGGCCCATCGTGTTAGTCTTGAATTTGGATCTTTCAGTGTAAGTACCCATTTTAATGCTCTGTGATCTGTGATGATTGTGAATTTTGTCCCGTAGATGTAGCATCTGAATGTTTTAATCCCGAAAATCACTCCTAGAAGTTCTTTTTCAGTCGTTGAATAGTTTGTTTCTGCTCTGTTTAGTGTCCTACTTGCATACGCTATTGGTCTTTCTCTACCGTCCCTTATTTGACTTAATATTGCTCCTACACCTATGTTCGATGCATCTGTCGATAATATGAATGGTTTCGAGAAGTCTGGGAAGATTAGAACTTTGTCTGACGTTAGTGATTCTTTTAGTTGGTCCATTGCCTTAATTACTTCCTCTGTTATTTTGAATGGTGTGTCTTTTTTGGTTAGATTTACTAATGGTGCTGCTAGTTCGGTTATGTTTGGTATGAATCGTCTGTACCAATTTACTATTCCTAAGAAACCTCTTACTCCTTTTACGTTCTTTGGTAGGGGATATTTGTGTACCGCCTCCAATTTTTGTGGATCTGGAGCTACTCCTTCTTGTGAAATGATATGTCCTAAATATTTCACTTTCTTTAACATAAAATTGCATTTCTTTGGTTTCAGTTTAATGTTTGCCTCTGTTAATCTATTGAATACTTCTTCTAATTTTTGTAAGTGGTCCTTTTTCCCTGTGTAGTTAAATATTATTATGTCATCCAAGTAAACCATGCATTTTATTCCCGTTAATCCTCTTAAAGTTGCGTTCATGAATCTTTGGAATGTTGCTGGGGCATTCACCAATCCGAATGGCATTTTGGTGTATTCGTAGTGCCCTTGATATGTGCTAAATCCCGTTAGTGGAATATCTTCTTCGTTCATATCTACTTGGTGGTAAGCTTCTGCTACATCAATTACTGAGAACAGTGTTTCTCCTCCTGCTTTGTAGCCTTGTAGTAGATCTGATATGTTTGGTAACGGATAATATTCTTTTTTTGTTACCGCATTTCGTCCTCTGTAGTCTATGCACATTCTCACTTTTTCTTCTCCTTCTGGAGTTTGTTTTACCACTAGTACGACTGGCGCTGACCATGGGCTGGATGATGTCCTGATTACTTTGGCTTCTAGTAGCCTGTCTATTTCTTTTTGTAGCACTTCTCTTTGATAGTATGGGATCCTGTATGGCGCTTTGCATATTGGTTGGCTGCCCGTTTCTATGGTTATATGGTGCTTCACTTTTGTGGTGCTTGTTATTATTTCATCGTCGTCCGTGAATAAGTGATGGTACTTTTGTATTAACTTTATTAATTCTTCCTTATACTTTGTATCTATATGTCCTAGTTCAAAATTTTTTCTGATCCATACATCTGTTTTGGTGTCAAACTTCCTGATCGTGTCCTGTATTTTCGTTTGTGGCACTGTGTCCTCTGTACATTCGTATGCTTTTCCTAGTTTAGTTCCTTTTGTTAGACATATTTCTTGTGCTGACGTGTTTATTATCCTGATAGGAATCTTTTTTCCGTTTTTTGCTATGCTGTTTGCTAGTCTTATTGCCTGTTGTCCTTTTTGTTGTGTTTCGCATGCAATAGTATTTCCTCTTATCGTATGTTTTAGCGTCCCAATTGTGTGAACTTCGGTTAGTGCTGGTATAGTTATGCTATTTTCTATGTACACATCTGTAGAATTTCTATTAGTTATTGTTTCTTTTAATTCTTCGTTCTTTTCTTCTGTTTTTGATTCCACTCTATCCTTTTTTCGTTCTGTGTTTTGTTGTCCTTCTTCATTATTTTTTATTTCCTGACTTATGTTTTTCTTTCGATTAATTTCTTCGTTCCACTCTGTATAGTTCTCTATATTGGTCTCTGTTGCCGTTTTGTTTTTGTTTGTTTGTTTACACTGCGTTTGATATCTCTGCTCTTGCTGTTGACTTTCCGTTTTTTTCTCGATTTTTTTCTGTTCTGGGTCCTTCCTTTTGTACATTGTTTTCACCATTCCTAGCCATTGTTGCCACTTGTTCGCTTCTGTAGTTTCTGTTTTTTTCTTTATTGTTGCCACTTGTTCATTTGCTTCGGTGATTTCACCGTTATCTATAGTGTTTTCCACTTGTTTTGCGTTTATTAACGGTATTCTTCTCTCCCATATTTCTAATGAAGGTTCTCCTTTATATGATATGATTGCTTTCTGTTCTTCTAGAAAATCTCTTCCTAAAAGAACTGGTATTTCTCCCATTATTTCGTCTTCTGCTGCAATGGCTTTTGCGTAAATGTTGTAATTCATCCCATTTGCGCTTATTGCTAGTTTCGTTGATCCATACAATTGTATTGTGTGTCCTGTTATCCCTTTCAGAGTTAATTCCTCTATAATTCTTGTGTCTAATTCCCAATCTGCGATTATTGACCGGTTTACCAATGAGTACGCTCCACCTGTGTCTATCATGCAGGGTCTGTTTATGCCATTTACTCTTAGCATTACTATGTATGGGGCGTCCTCGTTTGTTTCCGACATTGATTCGTTGTGATACATTGTTTCTCCTATTTCTTTGTTTGTTATCCTTGGATTATAATCATTCCTATTTTTCCGGTTTGGTTCTTTCCATTGTGGTTTGTTTAAATCTGTTTCCCCTGTTAAATTCACTCGGCCACTGGTCCGGGGACTAACTGTGGTCCTTACTAGTTTAAATGTTTCGTCCATTCTTTCTTACTCGTGTGTCCTCTTTCTGCAGAGTGACCCCTTGTATCCTCGTTCGTTTGGTGTCTACTTCTCTCGTAGTTCCCAAAATTATTTTGTTGCGACCTTCTTTGAGTTTCTTGTTTATGATATTCTTCCTTTTGGTTGCTGTGTCTACCATATTCTCTATGGTTTCTTTGTTGTGTTTCTTGGTTCTCTCTGTGATACCTCGTCTTGTCCGCTTTCCATTGATTTGCCTTTCCGTCGTTGTACCTCTCGTACTTCGCGGTTGTTTTATTCTGGTTGTTCGCCTCGTCGAACATTCTCTTTCTACATTCTTTTAGCCAATGTCCTTGCTTTCCACAGTAATAACATGTCATTGTTTGTTCGTTCCCTTTTTCTCTACAATTTGATGCCCAATGTCCTTGTTTTTTACAATTTTGGCATCTTATTTCCCTTTTTGTTTCTTCTGCTTCCTTCGTCCTGCAATTTGCCATCCAATGTCCTTGTTTGCCACAGAATAAACATTTTGCGTTCTGCCTACATTCTTCCGTAGTGTGATTTGACCTGCCGCATGTTGTGCACCTCAGTTGTCCTCTCGTAAATGCGACTTTCTGGCTACTGTTCCTGCCGCTTGTCATGGTTACCGCCGTTTCTTGACAATTAACTATTTCTTCTGCTTCTTCTAGTGTCATGTCGTCTTTGTGTAGAATGTAAAAACCTACCTCCCTTAATAAATCTTTTCTCAACCCTACTTTGAATTGGTTTATTAATACCGAATTATGTTTTTTTTGTATGTTTGGTATTTGTTCCCTGCTTGCGCCCTTCATATCCTCTTCTAGTATCTTGTTCCCGATTAATTTCAGTCTGGTGCAGAACGACGCCACATCCTCATCGTGTCTTTGATAGCATTGCATCAATTGCATCCACCAATCTGCTATTGATTTTTTTGGTACAAATTTCCGTAGTAATTTTCCTCTGAATTCTGAGTATGATACCGTGTCTAACCTAGGATCCGCCTTGAAAAAATCGTATGCCGATCCCGCAAGTTTAAATTTCAATAATGTTAAAGTTTCCGATTCCGTCCATCCGTCTAGTTTAGCCCTTAGTTCTAGTTTCTCAATATATTTAGCTGCATCTCGACCTGTGAAATCTGTTAACGTCGCCGCTATCACCCCCAATGGTTGCGCCTGTGCTACCCTCAATATGGGTGGCATGTTGCTTGCGTCTCCCATTGTGTCTGAAGTCCCTTGACCGCCTGTACCTAACCTATTTTGTGAGTCGAGCGGCATCTTGTTGGTTTAGTTATATTTTATCTTTATTAAATGAACAATTTTTCAATGTTTACCTATATTACACCTACCTTTCTGGCTTCTACGACGCCTGAAATGGATAGTTTTTGGTGCACGGGTAGGATTCTTAGGGATGGGTTAACTCCCCCCTTTGTAAAATTTTAATTTACCTCGTTTCACCGACTGTGGTTTATTCTAGCGAACCCCAAACGAGAAGAAAAAAAATAGATACAATGGAACACTTATGAGACGACGTAGTAGACCACGACTAATTTGATTCAACCTTCTATTTGCCTGCTGCTTGACGACTAACGTACCTGATGTTAGCTGAGCTGATGGTGGGATAGTATGGCTTATTCTCGATTTTTCCTAGCCTTTTCCCTCCTGTATGCCTTGTTTACTGCCTTTCGCAGCCTCCGGTTACAGACCGTACAGCTTCACCGTTCCCTGTATTCTCTTGTGCTGTAGCAAGATTGGCATATAATCTTGGCCTGACAGGAATCCCTTGCGTGAAGATTTATCGTCCCTGCTGACCTACAACCCTTTATTGGAAGACCGCTACGAAGACTAAGTAGTTAATCCTGTCCTTGGAACCGCTGTGAAGATACTTTATCAACTCTATGCCGGGAAAACTCTATGAAAATAAATTTACACAACCCTATATCGGGAAACCGCTTTGAAACCAAGTTTAAACAACCCTATATCGGGAAACCGCTGTCACCATTCTAATAACCCTAAAACTTGATAATCGCTAGATGTTATTTTTTTTAACATGTAAATGTAATAACTCTAGACTATATTTATACAATCTTATGGTGAAGCAGAAATCAACTAAGTCGATGATTGCTGAGTAGGATTATTTTTCGACCTTGACTGGTCTAGATCCAGTGTGATTTGCAGGAGCTGTGCTACCCGTTTGGCAGGGTGTGATTTTTCATCACGCACACTGATCTTGGTCTAGTGGAAGCTATGTTTTGCGCAATTACTAGACCCTGGTTAGAAAAACTCCGTTGTCAATACTTAGTTGGCCGAAGTATTCCACCTTACGCCGTTTGGCTTGTTCACCTCAGATCGGTATTACGCCTTTCATCTGATGTATGGATTTTTTCTCGACCTTCTCTGGTCTAGATCCAGTGTGTTCTGCGCCCGCAGTGACACCTCGTGTAGGTTGTGGCTCTTCACCACGCACACTGGTCTTGATCTAGCGGAAGCTATGGTCCCGTAGGCTCTATGTTGCGCTATACTAGATCCTGGTTGCGACCATCGATTTTTCTCCCTCCTAGGTAGGGTAGCTGAACCGCTTGTCACCGCTCGTGGGGTGTGGTTCCAGACAACCGGATATACCTCTCGGAGAGAAATGGTTTTGGACAACCGCTGTCACCTTCCCTGGGTGAGGTTGTTCCAATAGGGGATGGTACGCGAACCGCTGTCACCATTCTAATAATTTTCTGGGGCACCTAAGGGCTATTCTAATAAATCCTCGTTACCCTTCTTATTTTTGTCACTGAGTAATACCTCCTCTCCAATGAAATTCTGTGAAATCCGAGCGGGTAAGGCACATCCAGTCCGACTTCTGAGCTAGGTACGCCTGGGCTTAAAGCGGAATAATCTCCTTGCCAGGATAGGGTTTGTTCTCGGCAATCGGCCCCCTTTTTCCAACGTATGTACACCCTCCCGGGGAAGTACGGGTTGAGGGATAGGGTAATAAATAAAACTTATGGTAAACACCACACAGCGTATGTAACTAAACGTATATAATAGCTATATGAAAAAAAATCAGACCAATCATATATACATTTGTCAAAATACTATACTTATAATAATGCGTGCGTCAAAATTAAATTTACAACTTGACGAAATCTGTCTAGGCACTGAAGTAGCAACTATAATATATATATATATATATATATAAAATAAACATTAGACGTACCCTGATATAAATCTCTCAACTAGTAATTATAGATATTTATCCGGTTCTCCGGTATACGCCGGAATTACTCACAAAATAATAAATTTCGGATTCCGCGTATAATATTAGTAGGATGGTAAATGAGAAAAGAGAGAGAAAGGAAAAATAGAAAGAAGCCCGAGGGGCCAAGTGCTTTCCTTTTTATATTTTTCTGTCTAGAATTTCCAGTTAGCTGGGTCGCATTCGATTCAGTAAACAAATAAACATAGGCCAATTACCTTGTGACCCCCAAGCGAATTTTTAGTTTACGTGTGCTTTATCACCAACGGCCTTGGAGTATGACGGCATTTAAAGTGGATATTTCCGTAGTGAAACAAGATTCTTATGTTATAACATTACAAAATAGTACAAATTTTTCGGTGTCAGCTTTTATAAGCCCCAAGGTTGTCTATCACCTTGAAATAAATGTGAAATGGAATTTAACCAAAATATGGTTTTCTTTTGTTATATATCAAATGGTCCCTGATTAAAACGGAAAAACCAATTCGCTCTGGCTTAAAACTAAATTCAACTCTGTTATTTCTCGATTGCTCTCGCTCTCCTCTTATCTACCACACGAACCAAAAGATACTCTGTGTAAAAAAAAATGAGAAAATAATAACGTAAGAAAACTTCTACGATCCTCAAATCAAGCTTTAACATGCCCGTTTAAATCCTTAAATTCTCTAAACCCTCGAGACACGCGGTAAATCTGGTCTTATTCACAAAAATATACGTTATTAAATAAAATAATACTTTTGTTCAAAAACTTACGGTAGAATAACTTCCCTTTTTATACTCTGCAGGAACTGCGTCTGTATCTCTAACTGGGTCGCTGCCCCGAAAATGCGAAATTTGCCGAGACGTGTTAGGATGATTTAGTGATAGCGTCGAGGGAAATTCCACCGGTTTGTGCTCTGATACTGGGGGACAGACTTCACTGTCAAGGAATCACCAAGTATTCCTATTACGCCCTGACACAACGGAGAAATTTTTACCTCGGGTATCACCAACACTAAAACACTATACTCTCGTACTCGGGGAAAGCCTTTCCCTTCGCGTGTACGACCCGTACTCTCTCGAGTCCTGAGCCGTTCTTCCTTTTTGTTTTTTTTCCATCACCCGACTTTGGGTGTGAGATGTTTTTGTTTTGCGAGTTGCAGTTTTTCTTTGTTTTTGAAGCGTGCAGACTTTTTGTTATCGAAATAATGATATTTTTTTTAAACAACTTTGTTTTGGTTTGACCCAGTAAATGTTTTATTTTTTCATTCTGTTTTGACTTTGTAAAGATTTTGTTAAACAATATGTGGGTCGTATTCTAGTTTCATATTAATTAAATTAAATTTTGTATTTACCGAGTGTTCCGAATTTTTGTACAATAATATATTCATGTGTTTTTCGCATTTATTACAATGGTAGAGAACACTTCTGCTAATATTTCTGCTTACATGGACGAGAAGATTTCTGATATGAAGACCAATATTTCTACTATGAAGAATAATATTTCGGCTAACATGGACGAGAAGATTTCTGCTATGAAGCACGACATTTCTGCAAACATGGACGAGAAGATTTCTGCCATGGAAGAGAACATGGACGAGATTTCTACTTTGAAGTACGATATATCTGCCGATATCTTATTAATGAAAAACGACATTGCCGCTGACATTGAAAATGAAATTTCGTCTCTAAAATCTGAAATCGATAATAAGATGTCAACGATGGACGAGAAAATAGAGAATAAAATGAAAACTATGAACGAGAAAATTGTCAATAAAATGTCAACGATGGACGAGAAAATCGAGAATAAGATTACAACGATAGACAAGAAAATCAAGGAGTTAGAGGGTAAAATAACAGATTTAAGAACACAAGACACGCTAGCAGAACAAAAGAAGATCGAGATATGCAAGCCAGCAACACAACCCAAGACAGAAGATATTAGCAGTTTTGCCCGAGTCAAGGCTCCAACGTTCGACGAAAAGACATCGTGGACCAATTATGTGAAACAATTTGAAGCAGTCGCTAGAGTGAATAATTGGTCGTATAAGGAGAAAGCAGTGAACTTTACCATCGCGCTTCTGGGAGATGCCCTAGATGTACTTCAGACGATACCTCTGGAAAAAACGGATGATTTAGAGCAGCTGAAGAAGAGGTGGGACATGCGATATGGTCACGAACATCTAGAATATTTGTACCAGCCCAGCTGAAGAACCGAAGGCAGAAACGTGACAAATCCCTTCAAGAGTATGAAATGGATATTGCCCGACTAGTCCGATTTGCTTATCCATCATCACCAGATAACATGATGGAATGTTTAGGCATCCAGGCCTTTATTGACGGCTTATGTGACTACGATATGGAGAAGACGCTTCGATTAGCTCATCCTAGAACATTGGTGGATGCATTGACTGCTGCTCTTAAATATGAAGCAGTCACGATAGCTTCGGGATACAACAAAGGTAGGACCATACAGGAAGGAGGTGATGATGACAGATCGGATCAGATCGTCAACTTCTTGGAAGGAATGGTAGACAAGAAGCCGAATAAAATCAGGTGTTGTAATTGTGGCGAGCTAGAGCATGCAAGCAGTTCGTGTAAGCGTCCTACGACTCTTGCAAACCAAAAAACCTCTTAAATGCAAAGCAGCCACGAAGGGCTCGCAGTAAAACAAAGGTAGGACCAGGCAGAAAGAAGTTGACCATGACAAACTTGACCAGATTATCAACTTGTTAAAAGGAATGGTAGACAAGGAACCGAAGAAGATCAAATGCCGGAAGTGTGGTGAGCTAGAGCACTTTCGCAGTCCGTCTAAGCGCCCCAAGACTCCTGTAACCCAAGAACTCCAGACACAGGGGAAATCAGACAGGGGTGAACATCCAGCTGATGTGAATCACCGAAAAGCAAGCCCTTTGCCTAGACGGACATGCTCTGTAGACTATTCACAATGCAACCAGTCGTAATCCAAGGAAGTTGCAATTTCAAGAATTACAGTAGTCAACGAGGAATGGTCACCCACCAGGATCAGAGAAGATCAGGAGCTTGATCCTCACCTGAAGATGATCCGGCAATGGAAGAAAGAAAATCGACGACCTATCTGGCAAGAAGTGTCAAAATTTTCACCGAAACTCAAGGCGTATTGGGCTCAGTGGGACTCCCTTGTCCTGGGAGAAGGGCTGTTAAAAACGGTCCTTGAAAACCATGATGGTTCTGAAATGATGAGACAGCTAGTAATTCCGAGAACTAGTGTAGCTGAGGTACTGAAGAAGTTACACGACAGTCCATCGGGAGGTCATCTGGGAGTGAAGAAAACCCTTCAGCGAGTCCGTGAAAGGTTTTATTGGATGAACAGCTCCGACGATGTGAAGAAATGTACGACTCGTGCTACGAGTAATGGACCACATCGCAAGAGAAAGGCACCCATGAAACAGTACAATGTTGGAAGTCCTTTCGCTAGGATTGCTTTAGATATCGCTTGACCATTTCCGACGACAGAAAATGGTAGCAAATACATACTGGTTGTAATGGATTATTTCACAAAGTGGGTGCAAATTTACACTATTCCATACCAAGGGGCCGCAACTGTTGCGGATGTATTGGTGAGAGAATTTATCAGCCGATATGGAGTGCCCTTGGAAGTCCACAGCGACCAGGGAAGAAATTTCGAAAGCCATCTATTCCAGGAGATTTCCGACAAGATGGGAATGGAGAAGACCAGGACATTAGCTTCACATCCACAGTCAGATGAAAAGGTCGAGAGAATGAACAGGACTATTGGTAAATACCTGTTAAAAGTAGTTTCCAGCCATCAGAGAGATTGGCACCAGTATCTTTTCCTATTCACATTGGCTTATCGATCTGCCGTCAATGAATCCACGGGTGAAACTCTGCGAAAATCCTGTTTGAACGTGAAATGAGGCTTCATTGTGACCTGGAATGTGGCTGTCGGCCTGGAGAAGATCTAGCAGGCGAAAACTACGTGATCCAATTGGGAAGAAAGCTGGACGATATTCATGAATTAGTTCAAACGAATCTTCAAGTTGCCAGCGACAGAATGAAAAGTCGGTACGATAGCAGGCCACAGAAGGCGGATTTAAAGAAGGAGACAAAGTAACCAACCCGACGAGGAGAAATGGATTTTCTCCATGATTACAAAAATCCTGGGAAGCTCCATACTTAATCAAGAAACGGATCAATGATGTTATATATCGCATAAGCAAGATCCCCAACGGAAAACCAAAAGTAGTTCACCAAAACCGACTAGCCCCATTCGAAGGAGACCATGACCTAGAGGAAGGAGTATACCTTATTCAAGATGTGTCTGACCCTACCATAGATGAATTTATGGGCGCTTATGGAGGTACCGCGAAAGCTAGATATGGAGTCACTTCGGAACCACAACAAGATTTGTTCATTCTCCCGGAAGATTATTCACTGGCATTCAACATCCCCGCCCGTATCAAGAACACACGAGGGTTGGCAACCGTCTTTCGAAAGAAGTTAGGGCAACTAACAAAACTTGAAGACCAGATTCCAGCCCCTCTCAAGACACTGAAACTGAAACATAATTCGAGGTACGTCTTCTACGTGGTAACTAAAAATGAATTTCAAGATCGATATACCTACCGCTATGTGTGGGAAGCACTTCAAAACCTACGAGACCATGTCTTGGAATTCAGCGTGAAGAAACTGGCTATGCCTAAGATAGCGAGTAACCAGTTGGATTGGCGAATCATCAGGAACATGGTAGAGGTTATCTTTAGAGATAGCGGTATCGAGATATTAATTAGCAACTACAACCTCCATTATCAGTATCCGATGAAGACGGTGCCCTGCTATTTCCATAAGATCGGAAAGTGTAGAATTGGGGCCAGTTGCCGATTCAAACATCCAGTCTCGGCTACACAAAAGTTCCAGGAGGAACTTCTATTTAAGGAGGGGGTAATGTTACGAAACTGCACACTGGTATAGTTCCTAAATTCGACTCTGTCTAAGCCATATATGAAAGTTAAAATTATGGTGGATACGCAGGTTTTTTTAAAGCTGTTTACGATTGTGACTATCTTATCTAAACATTGTTTTTGTGACCAGACTTATCTAGAAAAGGCCAGAACCAATTATTTGTGTGTATAAGCCGCAGTCCGGAATTTTCTAGTAAGAAAGGCTTTAATATGAATAAACGACCGATCATCGGATGAGTTAGTGGATAAAGTGATCTCGTGAAATAAATAAACCGAAATATCGATCAGTAAAGTGTTTATATAAATTATTCATTAAGTTTGTGTGCATATAAATTAAATTTAAGTGACTAGTTGAGTATATATAAATTAAGTGTTAGTGATTAGTGAAGTGTTTAAATAAATTGGTAAGTAGCCATACCGTGTGTTTAAAATTAATCCCACCCGTTTACGTTTTAAATAAATAAGAAAAACATTACAATACTTACTTCAGCGTATATCTGGCAGGCCGTGGCTCTCAATTAATTAGTAAATTAGTATTTTTTCTTTAGCAAGAGTTGACAAAAAATGGAATCAAACTTCTGAAAAATATCCAATATCTTATCATTCATCAAATTAATTAATTATTTAGGAAAGAATAGTATCGCATTAAATTTATTAACACTGTGTCTTTCTAAGATATTTTTCAAATAAACGACAAAAATATTAGGTAATCAAAAGTAAATTTATCTTCTTGACGCTCCAGTTTCCATGAAAAACAGTGAACGGTGACGGTCTTCTTTGATGTTTCTTTAAAGCTTATCCTTTTCAATTTTGTTATGGTTTTTGAGTGTAAACATTCCATTCATCACGGCCGGCTAAATAAAATTTTCAGAATTTTCATCATTGATGTATACAGAGTGTTCCGTTAATAAGAAGTGCGGCTAAGAGGATCGATAAGTACAATTTTTCTCCAACCATGCCAGTTTGTGAGATACAGGCAGATAAAAAGAGTAGAGGCACTTTTTACGTTATTAATTCTATGAAACAATAAATTTGAAGTATGTGCGAATATGCCTAAACAATTTTTTTGTCTCTTCTTAAAACGATTCATATAGGCTAAAACCGTTACAGGTGTCACATGGCTAATTAGAAAGAACTAGGAAGCGTATTATATGATCCAAAATAATGTTAGTATTTAAAATAAACTTTTCCAATAAAGTCTCTAGTTTTCGAATTATAGGCCTCCAAAGTTTTAATTGTGATTTGGTTTTTAATGTCCGTACTGTTCATTTGATCTTCATAAAATCCGCATATTTATAATACAGTTATGTGTAAATTATATTTTCGGTTTAGAAAATTACCTTTTTAAAAACAAAAATTACAATTAATATGACGTGAAAATATAACAGTGCAAATACAGAGATGGAAATATAACTAACAACAATAAAATCAGCTTCAATTGTGAAATTCATTTGCCGTATTTATAATATAAAACATAACGACCTTTTGCACGACAATAACATCTATAATGAATTAAAAGCAGACCCTACTAATATCTACCAAAAAAATAACAACTCGTTAATATCTCGTTGGGAGAACTTGATGTATACATCACCAAATAAGGCTAAAAATCTAAAAATCCTAAATGCCCAACCTCCAAGAATCTACGGCCTTCCTAAAGTACACAAACAGGGAATACCCCTTAGACCAATCGTTTCTTGTATCCAATCGCCCTTTGAAAAACTTTCAAAATATTTAAAAGGCATTCTACAAAATGTCATTAATCAAAATAACTACAATATTAAAGACTCTGTAGACCTCAAAAATAAAATAAAAAACTTACATATACCAACCGAATACTCCTTAATATCCCTAGACGTAGTATCGTTATACACAAATGTGTGCGAGTGCATTTTAAATAAATTCGTACACGATACTTCAAATCTCTTGATAACAGATACAACAAAAACTTTACATCTTATGCAAACTAACATCAACAATACAAAACAGGTTTCGCAAACCCTCTTAACACTTGACTTGTTTACTTTATTTATTGATACCGAATCAAAAAAGTCGAAACTATGTTCCAGAAAATCACACAAAAAAAATTGAACATCCTTAGTAATAAAATAAAAAAACACTCTGTTAGCAACCCTTGCTGGGTAGAAAATCTTACACACGTCGACATCCCGGACTATGTCAACGAAATACTTAGTTTAGGGCCCAACTTTGCGATACCTTCGAAAAACCCTGACGACATACCAGTTCCAGACATAATTACAAACATAGAAATCTCCCTATAAAGTATTAACCATGTAACTAGAGACGAATCTAGGTCAAAATGTTGTAATATAATAACAAATTACAAAAATAAGTTTAATAATAATAGAAAAAATTTGCATATAAAATGACAAAAATCATTTTTGAATATGGTTGACAAAACAAAAACCAATTCTAAATAAAAATAAAAACTCATTCTAAATTCTGATAAATCAAATAAAACTGTTATTATGTATGAAAATTATTATGATAAAAAAATTACCGACCTTTTGCAAGACAATAACATCTATGAATTAAAAGCAGACCCTACTAATATCTACCAAAAATATTACAAATCGTTAATATCTCGTTGGGAGAACTTAATGTATATATCACCAAATACGGCTAAAACCCTAAAAATCCTAAAATCCCAACCTCCAAGAATGTACGGCCTTCCTAAAGTGCACAAACGGGGAATACCCCTTAAACCAATGGTTTCCTGTATCCAATAGTCCTTTGAAAAACTTTCAAAATATTTAAAAGGCATTCTACAAAATGTCAATAATCAAAATAACTACTGCATTAAAGACTCTGTAGACCTCAAAAATAAAATAAAAAACTGACATATACCTAACAAATACTCCTTAATATCCCTAAACGTAGTATCGATATACACTAGCATACCAATAACAAAAGCTAAAGAAATAATAACAAAACAATTCTACAAAATAAGTAGATATACCGATATTCCTTTAAATCAGTTCCTAGAAGCTATAGAACTCACTCTCAAATCTACTTATTCCATGTACAAATTTTTCAAACAAATTGATGGTTGTGTAATGGGATCATCAATATCCAGCGTAGTAGCCCAGATAGTGATGGAAGACCTGGAAGAAACCATTCTAAGAAGTTTGAATTTCCACACTCCTTCTTTCTTTCGCTATGTAGATGATTGTATCACTGCCGTACCAAAAAATAAAACTCAAACCATCCTAGATCAATTTAACAGTTACCACAACAAACTTCAATTCACAATAGAAATGGAAAAACAAAACAAAATTTCTTTTTTGGACTTAACACTCCATCACAAAAACAAGAGTATAAAAACAGAGTGGTATACGAAAGAAACCTGGTCATCCAGATACCTGAATTTCAATTCACAACACCCCATGTCCCGAAAAAAGTCGGTAATCATTGGTCTCGTCGATCGTGCAATTGAACTGTCTTGCCCAGAATTCCGGGAAAATTGTATAAAAAAAGCAAAAAAAGCCCTTAAAATCAATAACTACCCAGAAAAACTGATAAACACCATGTCTAAAAAACGCATTCATTACGTCCATTATCAAAACCTCCACAAAAACAAAACAAACATACAAAAGTACCTTTCCTTGCCTTACATACCAGGACTACTACTATTATCAAAAGCTACATTTATTAGACGTTACAGGAAAAGAAAACAGCTCATTCCTTACATTATATAAATCACTTTCTAGCTGTTCGTTGCCTAGTTCTTATTTAATCCAGAAAATGCCTATGCAGGTTACCCGCACTATTTCCCAGTTACGTTTCACCAACCAGCTGCGTATAAAATTTACCTCGAATGGCTGCTCGTATATAATTGAACCATCAGGACGCTGCACTGTGTGTAACATGGAAGAACCGGAAACTACCTTCCATACGCTTTTTGAGTGTCCCATATACACTTCTATGAGATCACCGAATTATGACCCTCTCAGAAATATTGAATCTCTCATAGAAACTCAAAATAACCTCAATATTGATGATGCAAAATGTATTGCTGCTTACATATGGAATATTCTAAAGCTCCGAGCATTCGTGATCAACGAATGATGATTCTTGAGCTCTTTCATTGGTTTCGGATTAGTCCAATAGACAAAAAAATATCTAGTTAGTTCCATGCGTCCATTCTATGTGCTATTTTTTTAATGCTTTGAATGTAAATCTTGATTTTTTGTTTGTTATTTTCTCTTTATGTATATTTGCCTTATATTAGTACAGTATTAGCCTTAGACCAAAGATGTAACTACGAATATTTAATTATGCATGCACTGTCAACCCTTGCTATGAATGTTATTCTATAGGCAACAAAGTTTATTATTATTATTATCATTGTTATTAAGTACGATAAGAAAAATAAAACTGCCTTAACAACACATATGCAAGAAAAAAAGCATAGTTTTGATTTTGAAAACACTAAAATTTAAAAAAATGAAAGTCACACCAGAAAAAGAGAAATTTATGAATCGATAGAAACACAGAAAAATAAAAAAACCTTAATTACAAAACCGACACAAAATGTTTAGGCAAGACTTACAACAATATAATGAAATAGAATAATAAATTAAACAACTATTTCATGTAGGTAACTCAACAAAAACCATAACAACTATTTATTATAAAGAAATAAATGCATATAGGGTGAAAAACAACATTCTCAAATAAGACCATTAATTAGACTTAGACACCAGAACTACTATGAAAGTTCATGTACACACACCGTTACTTGTAAAATGTTTTCAAATGTATCGTGGAAGTTCATTTTATTTTAGTTTCTTTTAATATATGATGTAGCACTCGATAAAATATAATCCACAGTCATAGTTTTACATTGTATACACTGGGATATTAAGAACCAATTCTCTTCTAGTGTTTTTTATATTCTGATGAAGGTCAAAAACGACCGAAACGTCAATGAAATACACTATAAATTTGAAAACCATCTAATGTTTTAAATATTACAGGGCCAAAAAATCCCAAAAAATATAAATGAAAAAAATATAAACCTCAAGGTCCAGGAAAAAAACTCGAATTTTGTAAATATATATTTATATATATATATATATATATATATATATATATATATATAAATGAATATAATTTCATAAAATACGAGGTGCTATATGAGATATAAATTTCGATTTTCTACTACACCTGTTTTAGTCGAAATTTCAATAATTTCGACTTATTGGCCTGACCGTTCTTCGAAGGGCAAAACAACTACATTCCTGGCTAATACCACGCAGAATATTGAATTACATCCCCTTCGAAAACCGTGACGTCGATCGGCCATTTTGCCGATACGAACATCTGTGGTGATTCGCAACTGATAGCGGAAGAGCATAGTACACTTACGCGTTTCGACCTTCTTGGGTCTCTTCAAGAGTGCCGTAATGCCTTCCAGTTCAGAATCTCTAATCTGAACTGAAGATTACACCCTCCGACAACCTCTCTTGGTTCGTGTAGTTACACAAGCGAGAAGTAGTCAGTTGGCGCCATCTTCACTTTCAGTTGCGAACCAACACCTCAGATAAATGCGACCGTATTAGTCGTATTAAATAAAAATGAATATAGTTTCATAAAATACGAGGTGCTATATGAGATATAAATTTCGATTTTCTACTACACCTGTTTTAGTCGAAATTTCAATAATTTCGACTCATTGGCCTGACCGTTCTTCGAAGGGCAAAACAACTACATTCCTGGCTAATACCACGCAGAATATTGAATTACATCCCCTTCGAAAACCGTGACGTCGATCGGCCATTTTGCCGATACGGACATCTGTGGTGATTCGCAACTGATAGCGGAAGAGCATAGTACACTTACGCGTTTCGACCTTCTTGGGTCTCTTCAAGAGTGCCGTAATGCCTTCCAGTTCAGAATCTCTAATCTGAACTGAAGATTACACCCTCCGACAACCTCTCTTGGTTCGTGTAGTTACACAAGCGAGAAGTAGTCAGTTGGCGCCATCTTCACTTTCAGTTGCGAACCAACACCTCAGATAAATGCGACCGTATTAGTCGTATTAAATAAAAATGAATATAATTTCATAAAATACGAGGTGCTATATGAGATATAAATTTCGATTTTCTACTACACCTGTTTTAGTCGAAATTTCAATAATTTCGACTTATTGGCCTGACCGTTCTTCGAAGGGCAAAACAACTACATTCCTGGCTAATACCACGCAGAATATTGAATTACATCCCCTTCGAAAACCGTGACGTCGATCGGCCATTTTGCCGATACGGACATCTGTGGTGATTCGCAACTGATAGCGGAAGAGCATAGTACACTTACGCGTTTCGACCTTCTTGGGTCTCTTCAAGAGTGCCGTAATGCCTTCCAGTTCAGAATCTCTAATCTGAACTGAAGATTACACCCTCCGACAACCTCTCTTGGTTCGTGTAGTTACACAAACGAGAAGTAGTCAGTTGGCGCCATCTTCACTTTCAGTTGCGAACCAACACCTCAGATAAATGCGACCGTATTAGTCGTATTAAATAAGAATGAATATAATTTCATAAAATACGAGGTGCTATATGAGATATAAATTTCGATTTTCTACTACACCTGTTTTAGTCGAAATTTCAATAATTTCGACTTATTGGCCTGACCGTTCTTCGAAGGGCGAAACAACTACATTCCTGGCTAATACCACGCAGAATATTGAATTACATCCCCTTCGAAAACCGTGACGTCGATCGGCCATTTTGCCGATACGGACATCTGTGGTGATTCGCAACTGATAGCGGAAGGCATTACGGCACTCTTGAAGAGACCCAAGAAGGTCGAAACGCGTAAGTGTACTATGCTCTTCCGCTATCAGTTGCGAATCACCAAAGATGTCCGTATCGGCAAAATGGCCGATCGACGTCACGGTTTTCGAAGGGGATGTAATTCAATATTCTGCGTGGTATTAGCCAGGAATGTAGTTGTTTTGCCCTTCGAAGAACGGTCAGGCTAATAAGTCGAAATTATTGAAATTTCGACTAAAACAGGTGTAGTAGAAAATCGAAATTTATATCTCATATAGCACCTCGTATTTTATGAAATTATATTCATTTTTATTTAATACGACTAATACGGTCGCATTTATCTGAGGTGTTGGTTCGCAACTGAAAGTGAAGATGGCGCCAACTGACTACTTCTCGCTTGTGTAACTACACGAACCAAGAGAGGTTGTCGGAGGGTGTAATCTTCAGTTCAGATTAGAGATTCTGAACTGGAAGGCATTACGGCACTCTTGAAGAGACCCAAGAAGGTCGAAACGCGTAAGTGTACTATGCTCTTCCGCTATCAGTTGCGAATCACCACAGATGTCCGTATCGGCAAAATGGCCGATCGACGTCACGGTTTTCGAAGGGGATGTAATTCAATATTCTGCGTGGTATTAGCCAGGAATGTAGTTGTTTTGCCCTTCGAAGAACGGTCAGGCCAATAAGTCGAAATTATTGAAATTTCGACTAGAACAGGTGTAGTAGAAAATCGAAATTTATATCTCATATATATATATATATATATATATATATATATATATATATATATATATATATATATATATATATTGAACCAGATATCATATATATTAAAAGAATTCAGTTGTGTAGGAATATTTTGCTTATAAGAAAATAGATTGAAATGATGAAATTTAAGGAAACATTATAAAAAGAAAACACCATTCATAATAAAATATGTCGAAATGAAAGATATATTAAATAATTAGTTTATAACAAAAATAAATAAAGAGATTACCTTAATAAATGTATAAAACTAGAAACTGCCTAATAAATGAAGTGGAGAAAAGTAAATCTGCCCAAGATGATGAATGATTATTTGCTATAGCGTAGTCAGCTGTTCGTCTAAAATAAAAATAATCTTAGTATAGTCAATTCATAATTGTTTTCAGTTTAAATAGTTAAGTTATTAAGCATATACATATTTAAGAGAATAAGAAAAATAAGTTCCATAGATAAGTTAATAATGACATAGAGAAAAATTATCTATTTCAAAATAGAATAAATTTAGAGTCAATAAATAATAATTTGTGAAAGAATTTAAAGAAATATTTGATAAGACAGTATAGAATTAATGTACATAATTTAAAACAAAGAATATAGAGAGGTTACATGAAAGAATTTATGTTCATAAATAAATATAACTGTCACAGTAATAAACTGTCAAAAACAAAACTAGATATTGGACTATTAAAAGGTAATTATGTATATCACCAAATATAAAGTATTTATTTGATAACAATTCAAGGAACAATAAATAAAACTTATAATGCCAAGTGAATTCACATTAGTACATATAAAAAACTTTTCTGTATGTGAAATAAATATTAACATAATTCGACTTCTCAAAAAAACATGTGATTGGTTAAAAACAGTGACAGAACAAAGTTCAATCAATGAAGAAAAAACAATTTTTTAAATAGTGACCTAACAAACAAAATGTTTGTTTGTTGAAAAAAATTGAAAATCGGAAAGAAGCGTTAGTAGTTGGGAGTCGGCGTCGAAATAAGAAGAGTCTTATGTGAAAGTGCTCCAGAAATATCATGAAAATTCTCAATTCTCATGCCTAAACTTACGAATAATTGTCAAATAATAAACTACAAATACTCACAAACAGTTATATCCAGTTTTCCTGGGAGAATAATCAATATTTCTCCTAATTATTGGTGTTGGAACTTCGATGGAGGATTCCTGGGTCCAGAAGTGTTCATCCCAAGTCCAGAACTTCAGGTCAGTGCTCATTCAAAATATTATTGGCCAATGATAAGAGTTAAAATATCACAAATTTAACTCAGTGCATAATTTCATGAAATTAACAAACTTTGCGACAATGATCGATCTAAAACAGAAAGAAAACGAACTTTATGTAGATAATAAATTAAACAAATCTTTAATATTAATTAATAAGGCCTAATTCAATATAAATAAAGCTTGTACTTACGCCATTTTCTAATATCATAATGAAAATTCTTCATAAATTTTTCATGTAATATTTCCATGTGTATATAAATCTTATAATCTATTTCTTCCATAGCAATTTATAACTTGTAATTCGTATATCTATATTTTCACCATAAATTATTTTATATATATATTACCATATCTCTATATTCATAGACGTGAACTTTATGTTATCTAAACAGCTTACATATGTTACGCATCGTAAAGTTTCCGTTTGCGTCGATCTGAAACACATGACTAGAGTTAAGCATGCGCACATGATGGTATAAATAAAAATCAATAATATTATTTCGTACTCCATAGGCGTCGCAGTTTATAAAAATTAAATTAAAAGATAAACTATAAATAATCAACTGAGCTAGCCACATCACACAATAAATAAATAAATAAATATCTATCTAATATAAAATTATATAAAATAAAAAATCTAGTTCAATATATATATATATATATATATATATATATATATATATATATGTATATATATATATGTATATATATATATATATATATATATATATATATATATATATATACAATTCAAAAATATTATATTCGTAACACATTTTATTACGTCCCATCGCGATGTGTCCCGAATTTCCATTGTTCTGATATCTTGGTGAAAACTTTCACCCTGCTCATCGCTGTCAACTCCCAATGTCTCATAAAAAATGATAAATAGGAATGGAGAAAATTATTTTTAATGTGATTCGGCAGCCAACCTATTTATAGAAATATAAAGTTCATTAACTAGCTGTTCGTAGTTTGCATCCATATTGTTGCCCAAAAAACCCCTCACGACACTTTCGAATGAGTTCCAAGCTCTAAGTTCTAGCGTTGTCAGCTTTTCTATAAAATTAATATCGTTCAGCAACTTTCTAATTCGCGGCCCAATAAGCATACTATCATTTGGGATGGAATTGATCAAAAATTAGTTCGTTTTTTATATTTTGCTCTCGTTATTAAACTAGAAGGGGTGATTTTAATTTAGTTGGGCAATTCAGTAGATTCTTGATTGGTCAGATCGCAGCCGGTTTTACTCAGCACACATATATTATGATCGATCAAATGTGTAAACAAACAATGTCTAATTGGTTATTTCTCCCATTCGTTGTTACTTGTTATTGTTTTATAAAAATATGATAACAGTTCCTGTACAGGACTAATTTGAAAATGGACTCCAAGTACTAGCAGACTTCATTCGCGCCCCGAAGATATGAGTTCTGTAAGTTTAGGCCACATATCTAATGAGAAGCACAACACTGCGAATCTGTATAAATAAATCATATTTGATGCACAAGAGACCAAAATGACTGTCATTATGTTTACAATTATCAAAACATTGGGTGAGTTATCGAAAATAGGACTTTTGTCTTAAATTACCTTGTACAAATTTTCCTTTTCAGGAGTTGCTAAGCCGTCTGTGTATATATCAAAGAATATAGGAACACTGGAGCAATTGTCCCTTCCAACCATCGTGGACAGGAATAGTTAAAAGCTGCTATGAAGGAAGTAAACATATAATTCGACGTATCGTTTTCTTTTTTAATAACGAATTCCCAATTTCAGGTAGAATTTTGACGCTTTCTATTGTGAAGCGAGTAAAACAATACCATAAATTTTCTGGACATGACACTTATTAAAACTAGAGATAATAAAATTACAACAAAATATTTTATTAAAGAAACTTCATCAGGTCGCTACTTGAATTACCACTCCCACCATCCTAATTCCCAAAAAAACAGCGTAATCATAGGATTAATAGATAGAGCCATCACACTTACATCACCTGAATATCGTCCAGCAATTTTATATCAAACAAAAACAATATAACAAAACAATCACTATCCATCCAAACATATTGACAAAATTATTAAACAACGCACACATAAACATTACAACAGACAAATCCAATCAACACAAACCAATACACGATCCCATCTTACATACATCGCAATGCCATACACAAATCAACTATCAGAAAAACTAAATTAAATATTATCTAAACATCACATAAAAGTTTGTCATAGGGCACAAAATACTATATCACCATTGTTCTCCAAATTAAAAAGTCAAATAAATGCTTCAAAAAAATCTAACGTCATATATTCTATACCATGTTTAAATTGTCCCAAGAAATATATAGGTATGACAACCCAACATCTTGAAAATAGACTTAATGGCCATAAATATACAAAAAACGCCTCCACTGCGCTTCATAAACATGAGAAAAATGAAAAACATAAATTTGACTTTAATAATACTAAAATAATAAACCAAGATTCCAATTACAAAATACTAACAATAAAAGAAATGATACATATGAAAAAAGAGAACAATGCACTAAACGATAAACAAGATATCATAAATCTAAGCCAGATATATTATAATTTATTATAATAATAACATCAACATGTTGAATGTCCCTGGTATATTGTAAAGAGTTGTTTCTAAGGCAGGTATTTTCGATTTTATTGTTTTTGAAATTATTTTATTAGTTACCAGTTTTTGTCGTCTCTGTGTGTACATTCAATTTTAATCTTTCAATCGTTTTCATTTTATGGTTTAACATCGATGTAAAATTTTTTGAAAATGCTCCGAATCAGAGAGCGAAACGTCAAATAAAAATTTAAATTGATAAAGAATTTACGATTAACCTGATGCCCAAGAAAAATGAATAAAATTATATACAATGTTAAAGAAAAACGAAGAATTTTTATATATATATATATATATATATATATATATATATATATAGTTTCCAATTTTTTCGGTCGAAGCACAAGTCTTCTTCCAAATCCCTCAACTCCATGGCTTTATCTATCTCGTTCCTCCAGCTTCTTCTCGGTCGTCTTCTTTTCCTTTTTTCTCGTGGCACCCATTCCAGTATTCCTCGTGGCCATCTATGTTCTCCCATTCTCTTTGTGTGTCCAAACCATGTGAGCTGTTTTTTTTGAATTTTTTTTATCAGATTTGTGTCTGTTTTCGTCATATTTCTATTTGCTTCGTTCCTGATTCTATCTACTCTAGATTTTCTGCAGCTCTGTCTTAGGAAATCCATTTCAGCTGATAGGAGTTTACTACGGTTCCAAGTACTAATGTCCCATACTTCTGCTCCATATGTTATTAGAGTTTCAAAAATGGTTTTGTATATCCTTTTTTTCGTTTTCATAGTGATGTTCTTGTCCCAAAGTATGGAGTTTAGAAATCGTGTGACTTGTTTCCCCTTATTATTTCTTTCTTTAATTTCATTTTGGCTGTTTCCTTGTTTGTTAAATATACGAGGGCAATTCAGAAACTAACCTCCGATTGGTCACAGTGCGGGTAGTGGGGGGAGTAGCGCGCCATCTGTGCATTCACACGCTCAGCAGGTCAGTCGGCATCAAGCCGTAGTCGAGTGAACATCGTACCTGCGCTAGATTAGTTTTTGTGGCAGTTTGAAATGTGTGCTGCAATAGAAAATCCCGCCAAATGTGAAGTGCGTGCTGTTATAAGGTTTTTTACAGCCAAAGGATACATCTGTAGCAGCTATTCATCGTGAGCTTTGTGCCGTGTACGGACCAAAAGTTATGAGTGAAGGAGTTGTCCGTGAATGGGTACGTTTATTTAAAAGTGGACGAGAAAACGTTCATTATGAAGAGAGGAGTGGTAGACCATCCTTGGTGACTGACGAACTCGTTCAGACAGTTGATGCAAAAGTTCGTGAAAATCGACGTTTCACAATGGCGGAGGTGTCTACTGATTTTCCACAGATTTCTAAGACTCTTTTGTACGAGATAGTGACAGCAAGATTGGGTTACCGTAAGTTCTGTGCACGATGGGTGCCCAAAATTCTTACCGACCACCACAAAAGTCAAAGAATGGCCTCTGCATTAGACTTTCTGTCACGTAATGAGGACGAAGGAGAACCATTGTTAAACAGAATCGTGACCGGTGACGAAACCTGGATTAAGTACGTGAACCCTGAGACAAAAGAACAATCAAAGATGTGGGCACATTCAGATTCGCCTACCAAACCAAAAAAAGCCCGGCAAGATTTTTCTGCCAGAAAACTGATGGCAACGGTGTTTTGGGATGCCAAAGGGGTGTTGTTGGTTGAATTTATGGAACGTGGGACGACCATTAATCAAGACGTGTACTGTGAAACACTAAAAACATTACGACGGGCTATACAGAACAAACGCCGTGGTATGCTGACTTCCGGTATCGTTTTTTTGCACGATAACGCCCGTCCTCACTCTGCTCGCAGAACAACAGCCCTTCTTGAGTCCTTCAAGTGGGACGTTTTCAACCATCCACCTTACAGCCCAGATCTGGCGCCAAGCGATTATCACCTCTTCATGCATATGAAGAAATGGCCCGGGTCCCAGCGGTTTGATGACGACGAAGAGCTCAAAGATGCGGTCACAGGCTGGCTCAAGGCACAAGCGGGTGATTTTTATGCAGAAGGAATTTCAAAGCTTGTGAAGAGATACGATAAGTGCCTCAATCGTTATGGAGACTATGTCGAAAAATAGTGCAAAGATGTAGTTGTAAGATGTATATATTAAAATATTTTTACTTAACTTGGTGTATTTTTTTCAATCAACCGGAGGTTAGTTTCTGAATTGCCCTCGTAACTCACACTCATTTTATAAGGTCCTTGTCCAGTTCTAGGTTACGTGTGTCATCGTTTCCGATAATTAAGTATTCGGATTTATTCGTATTGATGGTCAGTCCTGCCTCCTGGTAACTTTCTTTCAATTTCCTTATCATGTAATTCAAGTCATCTTGATCCTCAGCTATAACTACTTGGTCGTCGGCGAAATAGAGACTATATAGATTGTTTATGTGTTGATAAAAATCAGTCTCTATTCTCCTGTAGTAGTTTTTGGAAGTGTTCCTTTAGGTCGTTATTTGATACACATTTCAATATGTTATTTTTTTTATTAGACTTTCTAAGGTTCCTAACTATTCGCCAAGCTTCCGAGCTCCTTGTTCCTTCTATATGACGTTCAATGTATTTGCATTTATTCATCCATGTTGAAATTTTCTTATTTGTTACTTCTCTATTCAGTTGTGTGTACTTTTCTTGAATTTCTACTTTGTTTCTATCTTATATTCTTTTTATATGTAATTTTTTCTTTTTCCGTATTTTGGATTCAATATGTCGGTTCCACCAATATGGTTTTTCATCGGTTACTTTTGCTTTGTGTCCAATAGCTTCATCAGCGGCTTCCTTTATGCATCTTTCCAGAGTTCGATATTCGTCTTCTGTGGCCTTTGGTTCCGTTGTTGATTCCTGTTCGTGTTTTTCTCCAAGTCTTTTCTGGTATAAATATCGGGTACTGTCATGTTCTAGACTTTCCAAATTGTAATTTTCTATTCTAGTGTCATATTCTGGATTACTTCTTTCCGTCTGTATATTTTGTTGTAATGGTACAATAAATACATGGAGTATATATTTTTGCATGTACCAATATATGGTCAGAACCACAATCTGCCCTTCTCATAGCTCTGACGTCTAATCATCATAAATAATCATTTACTTCTATAAAAGTGACCATGAGGCTGATTCCGAGTAAATTATTAGTTATATTTCATATAAATGTATTTAGTGTTTCAAGCGTTTGTTTGTTACAAATAGTAATTAATAAAAAATTATGCAACTAATTCAATAACTAAATTATTTTTATATCAAATTTGATTGCTAAGTTCTGAAATGACTGTTTTCAGTATGAAGATTTGAAAAACTAGGATGATTTTCCAACCTCAATAGGTTCTTATTCTTATCATTTGGAAATGTCCCGTTCGATATAGATACCTGATTTTCCTACGAAATCTACCAAATAATAAATCTATGGAACAAGTGATGACAAATACATCATTCTGCTACAGATACTTTTGATGATTTATTTGTAGAACAAAAGAATATTTTTTGTTTTTTCAAATCAAACAAATTCTTGTACTTACAATGTAACAAATTCTGATATCTACTTCATACTTAAAGGTATTAATGTAAAACATTTTTTTTATTTCAGTAATCTTCATTTCATATATAGCATATATCCTCTCTCAATAACTCGATTTTCGGCTACTGTAGCTCCTTCATTCTCGATTATCTACAATTGATCAAAAACGACTCAGATCTCACCACTTTTTTTAAAATTAAAGTTCCATTAATAAATAGAAAACTTTTTAAATGTGTCAGTGTTGGCAAATTTGACAACTTCTATCAAACTTCTCACAAAAGAAGTCGCCGAACTTGAAATTATTTTTGAATTTAAGTTTACAAATAGTTATATTGTTTTCAATAATATGCATACGCTCGGATACCACGAGTCTATTAGCTTAATTATTATTTACAGACTATTCGAAAACATGATTCGAACTATAAACTTGTAAAATTTTTGTGTTTATTTGAAAAAACGTACATATTTGGAAATGATCGGGATAAAACAAAATAAACACGCGATTAATTTTAGGAGTGACATCAATAACCTGAGTCATATATATGTAACGGTTCAATTTAGAATTGAAAATAACAAATAATATAATAAAAATAGACATCGAAATAACTGTTGCATCTTGACAAATGTGTCCAATCTGTATAATACCTTAAATGAATGGTTGTATGTTCATATAGTATAAACCAATAAAACTTGTAAAAAAACAGTAAGAAATCATAACGTCTATTAAGTAGATACTAGATACTTCATTTTAGATACAAATTTTAAAATAATTTTTAAAATACTTTGATTTTCATAAAGTCACAGATTTCTTGTTAGTATTTTATCACCTGTTAAATAATGTAAAAACTGTAAATATTTGTGTAATTTCAGCAACATTGTTCAGAAGATGACACGTGTGATGTCGAAACGTTAATGAACTTCTAATTAAAGTAAAAGAGAAATATATATATATATATATATATATATATATATATATATATATATATATATATATATCATCAACTTCTTTCGGCTAATGCATTTCTTCTGTATTATTCGATATTCAAAATCGCAAAAATATGATAATCTTGAAAAATGGCGTCGTAAAAGTGTCGCTGATGGCTGAAGCTAAAAAACTTGTCCCATTCCGACTCATATGCACACAATTTATTTAATATTCTTTTGAATATAAATCTTTTTAATGGACGGAGTTTTTAGATTAAGCTTGACTCTAGCCTATTTAAGTCCTCTTCGGTGACATTAAGATGCAGAGATGTATTACGCCAGAGACGAAGACAGACACTTCGTCTTTACAGGTGTAATTTTCAGAAATGAATTCATTCAGGAACAATTAATAATCCAGGCTTTTGTGAATCAGATTGTATAATCTTGATGTTCATTGAAACTAGAATAACTTGATGAATTATTAATTTGTTTGTTGCTTACTTAACTGAAGTTTCAAGTCGTGGTGAGCTTTGATTCACTATGTTATGTATGCAGTTGTTCTTGATGAATTAATGATGATCATGAGTTTCCTCAAGCCCACCGCTTTACAAAGTGTCATCCATATCCTTTGTATGTATCACTTTTACTAACAACAATATTCTCATCATCTTTTTCATACCATGTCATCAAAGTTTCCTCACAATTAGAGTCACTACAACTTTTTAACTTTCAAATTTTAAATAGTAATTTCAACTTGTAAATTATCGACAGAGTGCAAATAAAAACTGATCGGTATTGTTCTAGTTTTTAGTGAGTAATTAATCGTTGGTGGTATTTTCTCAGCAAGCTTGGGACCAACTTCTGTAAATGTTTTGTTAAAGTGGCTATTTCATTTATTTCTGTCAATGATTTATTATGGTTTTCATTTAGAGAATCAATATGTTGGTTTTTAGGTTTCGATTTGGTGATTTCATTAACTACTTGCCACATATGATTCGATTGTGTACCATTTGTATCAATAAATTTTTGGTAATATTCATATTTATATTTCCTTATTAATTTGGTGAAGTTATTTCTATATTTATTATACTGACTTTTCAGGGTAGTGTTCTCAGATTTTTTTAACTCTTTCAACAAATTATTCTTAGTATTAACAGAATTTAAAAGACCCTGAATCATCTATGGAGTTGAGGTTGAGGATTTTCTATTGATTTTTTTGGAGTATAAAGATTTTTCAATATACCTTAACAATTTATTGATAAATTGATTAGTTGCTGTTTCTGGACTTAGAGCCTGATATACCGTAAAATAATTTTCATCTTTAAGTATTTGTTGAAGTTTACAGTAATTTAAATATTGTTTGTACTTTGAATTGTTTTTATTGACTATTCTACCATTATTGTGAACTACCTGTAGTGCTACTGAATAATGGTCGGTAACAGAAATTTCGATTATCATCGGGATCACAATATCATTAATAGACCTTTCTCTTGACTTCATGAAAATATGGTGGAGGCAAGACTAACAATTTCCCAGAATCCTAGTTGGACTATTTATTGCTGAAGTAAAATCATATTCGTTCATTATGCGTGAATATTCGTTTGATAATTCATTATCTGCTAGTAAATGAATGTTTATGTCACCAATGAAAACATGATAGCTATTTCGAGTTGGATGGTTAGAATCAAAATACTCCTGTTTATTCAAGAGAAAATCTGCAGAATTTGACAAAGGGGAAGGGTAGCAAGCACAGATCATCAAGTTTATTTCAGGGGAGAGTAAAATGTCGATTTCAGGTAATATACCATAATTTAGAGCAATCTGTTTATATGAGTATTTCAAGTCAGATTTTATGTAGACAACTACGCCAACATTTTGATTAAGTTTGCTAGAATTATAAATTATGTCATATCAAGGTATCTCAATAATAACTACGTCATCAAGCAACCATGTTTCTGTGAAAACAATACAATCCACTTCAGAATCAATCTTACTCAAAAATATTCTTTATTCATCTAAATTTTAAAGAAGACTTCTTATGTTATTATGTGAAATAATGGAGTGAACTCAGTCAAGATCAGTCAACTTTGACAGAACGCGAGATTCGTATATAGTTTTATGACTTCACGGGACAGTATGAAACGTTATAGCGGGAATTTTTAAACGTATTTTCATTTACTTATGTTTTTATTGAAATTTGTCCTATTTTTTTCAAAAGTTGATATTTTCATGTTTATGTGTTTTATAAAACTGACATTTCTCTAAGTTTAATTAAAGTCCAGCATTTTCTAATTCCTTTAATATTATTTCCAGATGTTTATGATGCTTCGTTTCTGTTTCAGAAAAAATCAAAATGTCATCTATGTAGTGGAGAGTGAAATCTTCATACGGATTCAAGATTGTATGCAACGTTCGTACTAAGGCTGCACAAGAACTTTGGAGTCCAAATGGCACTACACAAAATTGATACACCACTCCATCTACCATAAATGCAGTGTATTGTCTACAACGATGATCCAATGGAATTAACCAAAAGCTATGCTTTAGATCTAATTTTGAAAATATATTAGCCTTTGTAATTCTTCCAAATATACCTTCAATATTTAATGGACTTTCGTATTGTTTTTTAGTAAATGTATTTATATTCCTAGCATCCAAACATATTCTAATATCCCCCGATTTCTTCTTTACACAGGTTATTGCACTTATGTATTGTGAATTAGATCTTTCAATAATACCGTCTTGTAACATTTTATTAATTTCCTGATATACCTCTTGTTTTAATTTATAAGGTATAGGATAAGTTTTGATCTTAAAATTTTTTATTTCTGGTATGACTTCAATTTTGTGAACATATCTAGTCGCAAGGCATACTTCCTCATTGAATAGCTTTTCGTGAGAATCAAGTAATTTATAGACTCTCTGTTTGTATTCCTCCGGACATAATTCCTCCCTCATGTTTTGTTCTTCTTCAGCAATGTGATTTATTTGTCCAATTGCACATTCGTTTTTTCCTATATCTGTTTGATAATTTGTTATAAACGGTATTGTATGATTATTATATATTATGTTTTGCATTTTATAATTTATTATAATTCTATGTTTACTTAATTCATCTGTACCCATGATTATGTCATATTTTAAATTTTTCACAATCAACAATTGTACTGATAAAACCTCACCATTTAATTCTAGGTTTGTCATAATGGTTTTAGTAGTTTCATATAATTTTCTTTCATTTGCCCCTATTAATGATATTTTATTTGTATTTATCACCATAATATTGTCCTGTTTTAAATTGTCTACTATATTTTGATTTATAATGGAAACTTCGGAACCCGTATCTAATAAAACTCTACATTTAATGTTATCTAAATTTCCCTCTATAAATACTAATCTATTTAATTCTGGGTTTGTTGGTTCTTCATCTAATATAAATTCTCTAGGATGTTGATATTTAGAAGAATAGACAATATTATGCACATAAGAGCAACTTACTCGAAATTTGGATCAGAACTCGGGCCCTGATCACTATCCCTTCTTATTTCTTCCTGGTTTTGTATCATGTTCACCTGTCTTCTATCTTCACCTCCTCGACTATCTCTTTGATCATAATTCCTGTCTCTGTTTTCATTTCTTCTGTCCTCTTCATTATTTCTCCCCTCTCTTCTGTATTGTTGCCAGTTCCGATTACGATTGTCGTTATCATTCCGTCTTCCATAATTTTGGTAATTTCCTCCATTATATCCATTATTCCGATTCCCATTATTACCATTCTGATACCCATTACGATAGTTTCCATTTCCGTTTCTGTAATTATCATATCTCGGATTTCTATCATCCCGTCCTGGTCCTCTTCTCTCGTAATTTCGATTTTCATAATTTCTCTGATCATTTCTCCTTTCATTTTCTCTTCTATTCTGTCCATTCTCATTTTCATTTAATCGATTGTCTCTTGTATCGTTATGATTTGTATAGCTCCGTTCCACTCTTTGTAGATATCTTGATAAACTATCCATGTCTTTAATATTATGAAGCGCTATTGTTTCAGCTACTTCTGAATTGAAATGTCTGCCAATGTATAGCACTAATTCCTCCTCCTTCATTCCCGGATCTAAGTACTGGGCTATATTATATAATTGCATCGCATAATTATTCAGGTTTTTGCTTTTCTTATAATCAAATTTCCCGAAGTATAACCGCTCTCTGAATGTTGCTTGTTGCAATTCTCCCCAGAAATAGGCTAAGATTTGTTGCTCGAACTCTTCTAGGCTTTGTATTAGTTCTTCCTTATTACAAAACCACAATAAAGCATGGCCCTGTAATATGCTCCTTATAATAAGCTTGATCTCAACAATATCTCTGATTCCTTTAATTTTGTTTCTAATTATTTTGAGGAATACTTTGGGATGTATATTGTTAATATTCCCATCAAATTTCACTCCGATTTCTAAATTGTGGAAATTTCCTGGGTATATATTGTTTCCTCCATTTCTTCTCAAATTTTCCTCCATTTCCTCTATCGTGATCCTTAATTTCCGATTCATTTCTTCGATTTCTTTATTCATTTGTCGATTGATGTCGTCGGTTATTGTTAGACTCATCCCCGTTCTCTCTTCAATCCGGCCATCCAAATCCTTAAATTTTCTATTTACGTTATCTTTCATCTGTTCCACTTCCTTTGTTATTTGTTTATTTTGTTTTGAAACCTCTACTTTAATATTCTCTGGTAAATATTCTTCTAGATCTCTTCTAAATTCTAATACTTCTTCTACTATGTTTTCTCTGATTTTCATACCATTTTCCTGTATTTCTTGTCTTATGTTTTTATTATTTTCCTCTATGTCTTCTTGTATTTGCCGAATACTCTTCTTATGTTCTTCTTGATTCTCCTTAAGTTCCTTAATCTCTTTGCAGTTTTCAAATCTAACCTCTTCTATCTTCCGTTCCAATCTGTTCATGTTTTCATGAATATTATGAATGTCTCCCCTCAAATTAAGCTCCATTCTATCCATATTTCCGTTAATGCTATTTATATTTCCATTCATATTGTCTATTTTTCCATTCAACTTTTGATCCATTTTGTTCATGTTTCCATTTAACTCTCCCTTCATTGTATTCATCTGGTTCAACAATTGTTGCATCAAATCCATCATTTGGTTATCATTCCTTGTTCTTGTTTGTTGTTCCCTTCTCTCTTGTAATTCTTGACTTCTATCCAATCCTTCTTCTACTCGTTCTACCTCTATTCCATATCCTTCATCTCCTGTTCTCCTTTCTTCCTGTGCATCATCTTCCGATTGTTGTCCTTGGATGAGGTATTGCACCTGGAAATCTCCCATTCCATGGCTTCTTCCTTCTCTTTCCTCCTCAGATCCACTATCATTTCCAACCTGCTTCCCATCGCGCAACATCATTTTCCTATTTTCCATTGTTCTTTGTTTTTAATTTTTTTTTTAATATATTATTTTTATAATCGCCCCACGTTTTTGGGTGCCAATTTATAGTGGATATAGTTATATTTTAATATATACTTATATGATTTACCTTTATATACCCGTTTTTACCTTCGGCTAGCCCTATATGATTATATGAAATTTTTTTAATTGTATGTATTGTTTAAATTTTATATTGCAGTCGGAAGCATGAGACTTCTCTCTTTGAGTCCTGGACACCTATTAGAAAAAATTTTCACACATATGAACATTTACTTATTATGATTTCGTGATAGGTCTATTCCTGAATAAATTATATATCTTTATTTCAATCATCTCACCATATGATAATCGAATGAATGATTTGAACAATGTTCGTGAAAAGTGTTATGGACATTGACTGGAATAAGAAAAATACCAACACTTAAATAAAAATATTTTAATAAATTGTTGATGAAATCTTCAAAATTTTACACACACAAATATTCCTGAACCTCCCCTGTATTCTTTGATGGTCATGCGCACTGAACGCTTATAGTAGCTGCTTCGGCGCAACGGAGCAACTCTTCCGGTTCAACGTTTCTCGTCGTCATAAAATTATAGTACACAGTTTACGTGGAGGATGCAAACGTTTAACAGTTCAATGTTCATCAATTTAGTGCATTTAGAATAATATGGTTGAAAACTTATATTAAACAGTTACATATATAATTCAAGTTGTGAATTAAGTGTGTGTTTGATAGTTATAAGAATAGGTCAGCATGCAAAGCGGAAATTAAGATTGGAAAAGCATTTATGAGTGGTGTGAACTTTGATTATTTTACAAACGAAAAACTTTTTACAAGTAAGTACATATTTAATATCTAAAATTATTGTTGCAGAAAATTAGAGTTCTTTAATTATCCATGGATAAAATTTGGTATTAATTATTTTAAAGTTTCTTTGGCCAATTTTAGATTATTCAAATTTAAATGTTCAAATTAATTTCAAAAGTTCACTTTTTCTTTGTTTGTTTGGAATTCCAAATTAAAAAAACTCAAATAACACAGACCTTATATTCCATTCTCGGCGTGGTGGACCTGCAACATCCCGTCTCTTTTCTTAGGTATTCCTTACCCAAGAAATACTCGTTCGGCACGTTTCACTTTTTCACAGGGGTTAATCGACATTAATATTATGAATTTTTTATTGATTTAGATACAAAATTATTACTTTTACTTTAAAGTTTTTACAAAAATCATCTCACAGAATTACATCCCAGTTCCTCATTCCCCAACTAACTCTCGACTCTCTTTTTCCTTTTAAAAATCAACAACATTTTTACAATCTCTAAAACACAGCCTCCTAATTTGTTATTTTATTCAACAATTGTCAATGATAATGTTTTTTTATGGAAATACTGAATTCTTCAATCAAAATAGTCTTGGAGAGTGAAATCACTTGTATAAATGGTTTAACAATATCTTATAGAATATATAAATAGTCTTTTACATGTATTACAATGGTTTCAATCCTTGTAATTCCTTTTTTTTTAGTAAATTTGTTTACAATTAATATACAATTTCTACAATCTAAATTTATGATTTATATATATGGAACTGTTTATTTTTTAATTCTTTAATTAGCACTAATTTCGCTTTATATAAACTCTAACTTAATTTCAAATTTACATTCTCTGTTTTATATTAACTTCCAACTCATTGAATTTAGGTTGGCAATATTATAACTAGATTCAATCACTTCCTTCATTGATTTCGATTTGATTACTAGATTTCTATGACATACAATATGGCTCTTATTCCGAATGTCATATTTCATACAGTTTTATTTTTATAAATTACTTTTTTCAAATTGCAACTTTTTATTATATTTGCATATCGTTAATAAATTAGTGATTTGATTATTAATTCTTATTATTTTAGGTTTTGAACAAATTAACATCCTTTTCCCGATTCAAGTGTGGACATAGCAGCGTTCAGATTGATTTTAATGAAAATTGTTGACATTGACTTGACCTTAGGATTTATTTGTGAAGGTAACATTTTCTTAAGAATTAATTTCTATATTATCATTACCATTCTATTCCTTATCCTTAACCCATTTCTTAAATTGATGTACTCAATATTTTATAATACATTTGCTTAAGTCATTCATTCGTTTTATGTTAAATTTTGTTCTTAATTAGGTAGTGTCTAATGATACACCATACGTATATACAAAAAAAAATTCCTTTTTAATTCAATCTAATATATGAATATTTATCTATACTAGAGGACTGGCTTAATATATATATATATATATATATATATATATATATATATATATATATATATATATATATATATATATGTATATATATATATATATATATATATCAATATCTTATTCATTCATGTATTTTCAAGTAATCTACCAAATTCTAATTGACATTAAACATTACCTCCTATATTTTTATCAATATCATTCATTATTATCCTTTCCTATTCTTTATTACTCACATCTTATTTCCTTGATTTACAAAATGTGAACTTCTATTTGATACTTGAGTTATTTTTAATTTTATCCCCTCTATCCTATATTTTTAATAGTTCCTAATAAATTGTTTTCCTTTATTTGCTATACATATTGATTTGCCATACTCAAATTTTTCAAAACTGTTTTAATTATTATTATTATTTACCTAATAAATCTTTCTTCATATTATATTATATCTATTTTTTTTTAGGTTCTGAAGAAACAAACGTGATGAATTTAATTGGATCACCAGCTGCCAAATGAAAAACAAAACTCTGTCTAATATCTACTTTATCTTTGTACACTACCTAATATTAAATTCTAAATCTATCCTTATGACTATTATTTCCTTTTTTCAAGTATTATTCGTAACATAACATCTTATATAAATAATTTATATACATGACTCATAATTGGATTACTCATTATTGCTAAATTTCATGTACATTATTTATTTCGACTTCGTTTCTGTATCCTTTCCCTTTTTCATTGAATTGCATTTTCGTCTCCATATTTCATACCTATTCTCTTGTTCTATTATTTAATTTGCTTTTCTTTTTCTAACCTTTTTCTTGCTTTCTTCTCTTGTTGTTTGATGCTCGATAAATTTCTGAAGCGTCTGTCTGTTCTCTACTGTATCCTTTTTAACTCTGTTGTCCCATATCTCATAAATTTCTTCCCATAAATCCATTAAAATCTGCGTTTCCAATTCTTCCATATTATCCATTTTACTATGTATTATTTTAAAGAAAGCTTTTGTATGAATCATAGTCATCAAGTTGTCCCATTTTATTCCTGTTACTACATTATTATAAAAATTTCCTGAACATCCTATACCTCCTTCATTTCTTCTTATACTATCTTCTATTTCTTCTACTGTGTCTGTTAATCTTCGATTCATCTCTTGTATTTCCTTGTTAATTTGTCTACCTAATATTTGACTCCTTTTTTCATATATTCCTGTCGGTTTTTTTACCTTTGTATCCAAATCCTTAAATTTCTGCTCCGCATTCTGTTGGTAATTCTGCATTATCTCTTCTATTATTTGTTCCTTGAATTTAATATGTTCTATTTCTTTAGTGATGTCTTCAGTTTGCTTAATAACTTCTGCTTGAATTGTACCCGGTAACTTTTCTTCTATACCTCTCTCTAATTCTTGAATTTGTTCTACCAGTTGATGTTCTATTTGCTCTAGAATTTTCATACCGTTTTCTTGAATTTCAATCCTTAGATGTTTGTTTTGATCCACCATATCTTCTTTCACCTTATTTATTTGCTGTCTACTTTCTTCATTTTCTTCCCTAAGTTTCCGGAATTCCTGGATGCTTTCATTTTTTACCTCTTCTATCTTCTTTTCCAATTTATTCATGTTTCCATTCATTTTATCCATCTTCCCGTTTAAACTCCCCTCTATTCTATTTATATTTCCATTCAAATCGTCCTTCATTGTATTCATGTCTCCCCTCAAATTCTGCTCCATTCTAATTAAAAATTGCATCAATTGATCATTGGTATTTGTTTCCACTTGTGGTTCCCTTCTCTCTTGCCTCCTATCTTCTTGTTCTATAGCTTCTCCATCTGTCAAACCTTCTTCCTGTGCATCACCTTCCACTTGTTGTCCCTGTTCCAAATATACCGCTTGGTAATCTCCCATACCATGACTTCGTTCTTCCCTTTCCTCTTCTGAACCACTGTCTGCTCCTACCTGCCTTCCATCTCTCAACGTCATTCGTTTTGCCATTTTAATTGATTTTAAAATTTACAGATGTTTCCTATATTTTTAATAGACCGCCCCACGTTTTGGGTGACAATTATAAACAATATTTTGTTGACTTATATATTTACTTTTATTATTGTGTGGAATTTAGATGATTATAATTTTATATTTAGAATTTTTATTTAGATTTGGCTAGCTCAGTTGGTTATTATTATATTGTTTTGTAATTTATTTTATTTTAATTATTCGGGAGCATGAAACACTTTCTACTCTTCGAGTCCTGGCATTCAAAACGTATTACCTTCATTTAAATAAAAGAAACACTTTACTTATAACAACATTTAATTTTAAATTCAATATTTTATATGTGATAATAATAATTTGAGACACCTATGGTCACCTCTAAAGAAATTATTGATTTTATATTTTGAACAGTGCGCATGCTCAAAATCCAGTCATGCGTAAAATGAACATAATTTTAATAACGTGAGATGGAGCTTCTGTGGCTCATTAGAATGACATAATATTATCGAATACGAAACATTTAGATGGTTTTAAAACAAATTTCTGTGAAGAATATACATAAAAATGTTATCAATATGCTGTGGAAGAAAAGTATTAAAAGATTGATATATACATGGAAATGTTATACAGTTTATAAACAAATAGACAGATTACATGGAAACAAGTTAAGCATCATCTTATGATAAAATGGCGTACGTACTTTTGAATTATTTATTTATTGAGATTAGGCCTTTTTGTTATTATTAAAGATTTAATTTATTAACTAATTAAATAAAGTCCGTTTTCTTTATATTTTAGATCGATCATTGCTGTGAATGTTTATCAAAATACGAAACTAAGCACTTATTTGAGTTTTTTTGCTTGTTATTGGCCAATAATAGTTTTAAAAGAACACTGACCTGATGCTCGAATTGGGATAACTCTTTTGGACCCCAGGAATACTTCTCTGCAGTTCCAATACCAATTTCTGGAGAAATTCTGCTGGTTTTTTGCAGAACAACTGTGTCTGATTATCGGTGAGTACTACACAAGATTGTTTTTCATAGTTATGTTACAATTTATTAAGTTATTTAGGGAATTTCATAAAAATTTCGGGAACACTCTAACACACAGACCACATCTTTCGACGCCACTTCTAATAATCCACGCTTCCTCTCGATTTTCACTTTTTTTCAACAAACCAAGTCTTTTGTTTGTTTTTAGGTCACTATCTACCAAAGTTTGTTTCAATACTTGTTGATTGCAAATTTTATCTGTCATTTTGTTTCTAACCAATCAGATATTGTCCTATGCAATTGAATTATTTGATTTGGGTTTACTTAATAGAAAAGTTCATAAATATACTATTTCACGTTTCTAATATACTTGTAGAGAGTCTTTTGAAATTTAATCATACAAATAAATTAAAGTTGGTTATATACATAGATGTTGTTTAAATAGTTCTATCTAATATTGTCATAAACAATCTATTACTGTTACAATTATATGACTTAAATCATAAATCCTTTTATGTATTCTCCATCTAATTCTTGTATTAACTTATTTCTACTAATGCAAATAATAAATTATTATTTAATCCTATGGTCATTCTACAGACATATATCATTTTCTTTATGTTTAATTGTTTATCTATGAAAAACTATACTCCTTATTCTAATAAATATTTATATTTGTATTCTAATGTAACTACTTATATCTAAAATTCTCTTGATTATATAATTGTTTCTTTTTAGGTGAACAGCTGATCACGTTACAGAAGATATTCTTCGTCTTAGGCAACTTTATTTACATCATTACATTGGTTAGGCAATCTCTATATTTTATGTTATTATTGAGGTAATTTCTTTATTTATTATATTGTTATAGGCTATTATTTAATATATCTTCACTTGATATGCTTTTGAATTATGAAAAGTGTTTCCTTTTTAATTGTGTTTTCTTAAATTATATTATTTTCATACATTTTCATATTAGCAACATAGTTTTATATAACTAATTCTCTTAATATCTATGATATCTGGTTCAATATATATATATATATATATATATATATATATATATATATATATATATATATAATTTGATGAAAGATATTTGCCAACTTATTTGTAATGGAATTCAGCAGAGCTACGAAATTCGCCATAAAGAAAACAAAGAGAAAACCGAAAAAGAGCTTATGAGGAGAACAAGCAATATATTAAAATCCCAGCTTAATGTCAGAAACAAGATGGCAGCAATCAATATATGGGCCATACCAAGAATAACCTACACTTCTGGAATACTCACCTGGTCCAAAACAGATCTAGAGAGGTTAGACAGGAAAATCAGGACCCTAATGACCAAACTTGGCATGCTGCACCCTAACTCAGCTATCGAGCGCATATATTTGCCACGATTAGAGGGAGGACGAGGACTAACTAGCCTGGTGGCGGCCAATCTCAAAGAAAGGGAAAAATTAATAAAATACTTCCAAAATACAAACTCACCATTTCATAAAAGAGTGTTTTACACTTCTCTACATCAAACAGAAGTAGATATGAAAGCATCCAATACTTACCTAGTGGCAGGATACCTCTTCCCGGAAACCGAAGGAACAATGTTGGCGATACAGGATCAAGTGGTTAGAACTCGAACGTACTCCAAACACATATTGAAACAACAAGTTGAGACCACCAAATGTAGACTGTGTAACACTAGTGAAGAGACCATTCAACATTTGTCATCTGGCTGCACAACAATCACTGCTACAAGATACCTGGAGCGACACAACAATATGGGCAAAGTCGTTCACCAACTAATATGCCTGCAAAGAGGTCTGTTGAATCATTTTACCGCACACCACAAATATATGCCGCAACCCGTACTTCAAAACAACACCGTGAAAATCTACTGGGATTTCACAATTGTTACAGATAGACCTGTGGAGCACAACCGGCCGGACATGGTGATTTGGGATGAAAGTGATAACACAGTCATCATAATTGACTTCGCAGTGCCACAGGACTACAATATATCTCAAGCATATGCCGAAAAAATAACTAAATATGGAGCGCTTGCACAAGAGATTAAATTGATTTGGAACTTGGAGAAGGTAACAATAGTCCCTTTAATTATAAGCGCAAACGGCCTTGTACATACAATACAGTACGACACATAAAAGAACTGAACTTACCTAAAAACACCGTAATGTGGATGCAAAGATGCAAAAGGCCGTAATACTTGGAACTGTTGGAATCATCCGGCGGATCATCTCCCCCTATTGATAATGGTAGTGCCCTTGGCTGCGTAGTGGCCCGGACATTATCAAATACCACCGAAAAGGTGTAATAGAATATATATATATATATATATATATATATATATATATAATATATATATATATATATATTATAATATATTTATTGTTCTACTGTTTTTATAATTATGTATTATATGATTTTATTTGAAATTTGATTATTAGATGCTGTTGTTACAATCGTGGAAGTAACTACACTAATGTGAAAACACCTTTACCACTGAATATAACCTATTTGAAATTTTGACAGGAATTGTCAAATTATTATGCCCGGCTCAGATGAATATGAAATTTTATATTCTGAAAGATAAATTACTACAAAATCGACTTACTCGCTCTTACCTCAGGGAGGGTTCAAAGATTAAAAAAAATTAATAATTTAAATTTTAAATTTATAAATTTCCAAAGAATATTCCAAAATTGTCAATTATACTATTGCAAATCTATAGGGACTGCTTGTTCAATATATTCTAAAACCATTAAATTATCTAATGACATCTACAATTTTTCTGTCACTGAAAATTAACTAAATGTCACTGATTATATCAAAAGTTTTATAGGATCCAAAATTTTTCAAATTCAATGAAATAGGAGTTGAATTAATACCAAAGTGAGTTGGAATCAAAAATTATATATTATATACCATCAGATAACAAGTGAAAATGAATTATTATTCCCAAAATTTAATGAAGAACAATAATCGTACTTTCTACGAACCTTAAAATTAAAAAAAAACAACCTATATACTAGAAGAACAACCTAATTAACTACTTATTCTAAACTTTCAAATCGTCAAAAATTACACTTGACGTGTATAAATGTCAAATAACTATATGCGATAAAATTGTCTATTCAAAAAAAATTTTCTCTTCTCTTCAGGTGAAATTTTATATATCTTTAACGTTAATTTTGTCAGTATTCAAAAAAGTGATATAGATGCATCTATCTTAATTTTATTTAAAGGCCTGTTAATTCTTGAAAAATAATTTATAAAATCTGGACTGGACTCACCAACTAGGTATCAGGATCACTCGTTCTGATTCTAAGCACGTCTTTTAGAATCGCCGGAACCACTTTTCTGAATTTATAATTTATAACCCGGAAAAATCACTAACACTATTTCAATATAATTATTTAAGGAATTATTCACGCACTGATCTTATCATGCTAATTATTATAATCTGATGCTATTTTAATATATCAATTACTATTATATTATTCAGCAAATTTGAGAGAACTCATATTAGATGTTCTCTCGAGAGGGGTTCAAAATCAACTCACTAAACTTTTTCCATAAATAATTCTCTTCTCTTTTGGTTACCAAAGAATTCCTTTTTTTAAAAAAAAATACAAATTTATGTTTTCATATAACAAAGAGAGATTTTCATTCTTTTCTTCTAATTGTAATTTTGCTACCAGCGACATCTGTATTCTTTTTTTAAAATCTATGTATCATTAAGTATCTTCTGCATTATTGTCATTCGAAATTGTAATGTAAAATTTTATTTGCATATTGAATCTTTTAAATTATTTATAATACATTGTATATCACTAGTATTACATCCAAATATGTACATTTTTCTTTATTTCAATGTTTTCTTTAGAATTTAGATAGAGTATATGTATTAATATATATATATATATATATATATATATATATATATATATATATATATATATAACCTACGGAGCAGGGGGTTATTTTGACATCGGGGAATACCAAAACGGAAAACTGCATTTACATTTTCACGAAGTCGCGTCATGCAACTTTCTACAAAAGCCCTATTCCATTCTGAAATAAGCCAAAAATTCAGTGAAGCAGTAGAATATTACAATCTTAACTTACAGTTGCACAACCTATAAATGAACTTTATAACCTGTGTAACCCTACGATATGTGTTTTCTTGAATTATTTTGAATTTTTACAGGATAAATTATTATTACGTTATATAAAGGAACTGTATGTCTGCGTATATTCAAATATTCGGGAATCGCTATTTTTAGGATGTCCTGGCGTTGGACTGAGTTGATTCAAGAGTTGATTGATGACGATTTTGATAGACTTGAATCAACAATTCGGAAAGGAAACGGATCATGTATAAAAAATCAACCAAAAGCTATTGTTATAAAAATTTCATGACAGTTCTATTGGACGAGTCCGCTCCTGTATTATCACCGTTCGTACGACTCCCGCAAAGTTCTTGTGTAGAAAAGGTTTCGAAACTCGAATGGACACTTAGTTTAACCTGTCAGGAGAAAGATTTTGTTGGTGGGCCCGCTCGTAAAGTGAAGCACAAAATTCGCGTAACGTTGGCAATAAAAACTTTCTACTGTTACTTTTAGAAAAAAAAGTTGAATATACGTATAAATAACCGGTCATTATTTTGATAATTGAGAATTGAATGGATTTTATGTTGTTCTAGATTATAACGTAAAGGTAAAACCACCATAAGTAACTTCCTTAGGATCCGACATAATAACCAAGGAAGTTTGGGTGTAGAAATACATTGATGCTTTTCAGTAGCACTTAGTAGAAGCATTAAAAGTTCTCACATTTCAAACTTCCTCCAGCTGGAAACATTTAATGGAATACTGTGATTTATTTGTTCATTATCTTTATGAGGAGAATCAAAAGATTAACTTGCCATCCCTACTAGTAATATTTATTGGTGATACCTAAATTAAAAAAAATCAATGAATCAGGGGACGGCTGAATAATGAAAAGGATTAGCCTTAGAATGTATATAGATGCCTCGTATAACCATTGTGATGAACCGATTTTGTTATAATGTAGATTGAGAAGGGTGACAACAGTATTTGTCATTTATTGTCAAATAGAACACAATTTCACTCCAAAATAAAGATGTGTTTTTCACCGAGTTAATCCTATTTACTTCACAAATCTTAAAATAACCAGTAAAAAGATATTAGACTGTGGCGACCGAAGGAAAAGATAAGAACATAAGATAACGTCTACAGTGGAAAACCTCCAGCGTAGTCGAAAATAGGTCTCAATAAAGAACTACGAATGCGGGACCAGATCCGACCCATATAGAAATTGATTATGTAAGAGAAATTTGGAAGATTGGTCATTTTGGACAGAACTGTGCAAGATAACATGCGGAGCCAACACAAATTCGACGTCAAAATGTACGAAGAAGAGTGCAACGAATGTGATAATATCAGAAGAAAGTGGTTACAGCTGAAAATCAAAATTAAATCAGACAGTTGACTGCTCCAAAAACGAGAAAAATATGTACAACATCACCTGAAATTATCGAAAATTCAAATAAATAAGTTCGTCCAAAGTCCTAAGACATGGTTATAATTTTGGGGACTGTTCGAGAAAATCCATGAAGACCCGCAGATCAAAAAAGAGGAAAAGTTTCATGATCTGTTTCAAGCCATGACAGAAGGATCATCTGCCAAGTGCATCGTATCCGGCTATCTGACAACTATAGAAAAGTACGCCAAGATAACAGAGGTATTACTGTCAAGATTTGCGAAGAAGGATGTGCTCATTGAAATCTATGTGCGAGAACTAGTTCAGTTGACAGAAAAGGGCTAACAACCTTTCTATAGATATTTTACATGATTAGATTGTAATTAACTTGTAAATATTAGAGACGTCAGTTATTAACTTAGAGAAATAGTGTATATTGTTACCTACGATAGAGTCAGCACTACCAAATGATACGTTAATATCATGGAGTTAAATTCCAAACCTAAACATCTAGTTGATTATACAAAACTTGAGGTTTGGGCAGTTGGCAGGTGTAGGCTTGCAAGAACATATTTTTCTGATGGCGAACAAGGGAGGAAAGTGCTACTTTTCCTCCCGAGGATGAAGTTACAGTAATCATTCGAGGGACGAAAAGGCACTTTACACCCATATTATTCATATGATTTTTCCGCCCTCTCAAATAACAAGAAATTTTCAATAATTTATTTATGAAACTAACAAACAAAATTAATAAATAAACGGTTTCAAAGGTTAAAACTGACTTTTCCCCATCTGTGAGATGCCCTGATTAATATTCTTCCATAAAATTGTCACTGGTATATACTTCAGAGGATATATCGTGTTAACAAACCGAAATTTCTCCAATAAATCTGGATTTATAGGACCCGCTGCACTCGCTATAGTCAGCTGAAAATCAACAGGGTACATATGTGAGACACCTTGAAAAATATCAAATTATATATTTGGCCACTTGTATACACTCCGGAGGCTGTATCTTACTAAACCCAAAAATTCTCCAATAAGGACAAAAATGTGGCACTTCAGGTACCATAGCACCCGTTGTAATAGCTCTGGTGAGCTAAAAATCAACAAGGTTCATCTATAAGACGCCCTGAACAATATTGAAATGGGTCACTTGTATACACGCTGCAGGCTGTATCGTGCTAACAAACTAAAAATTCTCCAAAAATGACAAAAATTTGGTACCTCAAGTACCATAGCACTCGTTGTACTGGCTTCAGTGAGCTAAATCTCAATAGGGTTTACCTTTAGGATGCACTGAATAATATCCAATCATAAAATTGGACACTTGTATATACTCCGGAGGCTGAATCGTGCTAACAAACTGAAATTCCTCCAAAAATGTCGTACTTAAAGTACTATAGAACCTGTTGTACCAGCTGTTGTGAGCTGAAAATCAATAAGGTTCATCCGTGAGATGTTCGGAATAATATTTAATCATAAAATTGGTGACTTTTTGCACTCCGGAGGTTGTATCTTACTAACAAACTAAAATTTCTCAAAAAATGACAAAAATGTCGTACTTCAAGTACCATAGCATCCGTTGTACTGGCTATAGTGAGCTTAAAATCAATAATTTTTATCTGTGAGATGTCCTTAACAATATTCAATCATAAAATTGGTGATTTTTTGCACTCCGGGGGCTGTATCGTACTAACAAAACATGTAACGAAAAGTGACCGACGACCACGACGACGACGACAACGCTAGGATTTTTTTTTACAAAAACCATTTTTTCGTGTTGTTCTTGATAAAAAACGTAGAAATAACTCAAAATTTTTTTTCAAAATTTCAATGTTTTTGTGGGTTAACCAATACTTTTCTCGCATATTAAATAGGTTGGGCAGAAAAGTAATACTACTTAGGATGGACTTTTGCGAAACTTAACTTGGTTGGGCATCGAGGAGGGACTTTTATGAAACTTGGCTGGGCATCGAGGACGTACTTCTAAAATGCTTGGCTAGGAGTCGGGGGTGTACGTTTTAAGTTGTACTTCAAATCCCTTGTGATTTTAACTGTCTCTTTATATCCCTTGGGCCTAACATAGTTTCTAGCATGTGGGACTAAAGTGACCAGTTTAGTCTCGGAATTGCTAGAATTATTTCATTGATAACGTAGTATGACGCCCTTTCACTCTTCCTTCCTACCCACTAAACAAGAAACATAACAAGTCTTTTTTGTGATGTTCTTTTTAGAGACTTTTCGTGATGCTTATTTAAAACGTTGATAAGATATATCCTAGATGTCTTAATTTTATTACCAACTCTATTAACATCCATGTCATGTAAATAAAACATATTTTTGATGTACACAGTAATACTTGAATTGGCAGTTACATACACATCCTATGAACTTCTGTTTAGTAACTTTCTATAGGAATCATTCATACGATGTTAATTTGTATACTTCTCACTAATGTCACATACAGAACGTTACTGTAATATTACAAATTAAGATGATTCTAAGATGATCACATGTTGCAGTTACTTTTACATCTTTCGAAATAATTTCTATTAACATCGTACTTCTTACGTCTGTACGACGTTAGTTCATAAAACTCTCCGTAATATCTCATATTAAACATCACAGTAACATAAAGAAGAAGAGAACAGAAGAGCAACTGATGAACGAAACATACAGTAGTTATCTGTGGAAAAAAAATGACAAGCATGAAATGGCGAATGGTTTTCAGTTAAGTATGTGTTATATTTTATTTGCAGGAAGCACAAATTTTGCAAGTAGTACTTGAATAAAGTGGTCTTCGTTTTCGTTAGTTCCTACTAAGCTAAAGTTTCTATACTTAGTTATAATTCTTGTTGTAATGGACGAACAACAATTGTTATCGGTAAGTACCTATTCCAAAATCATAATTATTAAAACTTGAAACTCATTCAATACTTTAATCGGCTATTATACATTTAAATTTCAGGTGGCGGAATTGTACACTAACTTATATATTAGAGCTTACATAATAGGGGTTTTAACAATTTTTAAAATATTTTAGTTAGTATATTTTGAAAACGATTCACAATATTTCAAATCCTAGATATGCATTATACCCTACAAAAAACTTGATATTGCAATATGGTAGATATTATTATTAATAATAAAACATGCTCATATGTTGGCAGAAATTGAAAACAAATAATTGGTATTTATGTAATGAAAGAGGAGTAATCATTCCAGATAGTCTGATACAAACATTGTATTAAATAGTACAAAAAATATTGAATCAAGTACCTCTAGTTTTTGTAGTAGTAGTCTTAGCCATCAATATAGTTTTGCAGGTTTAGAAAAATTTCAACATTATTACTTACAATTCTTGTGAACAATTGGAGACTGTTTAAGATTTCAAAAACAAAAATTTCTGTTAAAAAGCTCATTTCCATTTGAAAATTCACTGAATACAATAAATAATCTGTAGATGTCCCTTACAATTGTACCTATCCCAGACAGCACAAGTAACTACATAATACGTATTTAATACGTACTCATGAGACGTAAGGTACGTATTATGTACGTACTTTTCTGTACGTAGTACGTACATGGTACGTATTAGATACGTACATTTTCCAATAAAATGTACGTACCAAATACGTACTGCTTTTACGTACATGGTACGTACTATCTGTACGTACTTGGTACGTACCATTTTGTACGTACCATTTAGTACGTACTTGGTACGTACCATTTGTACGTACATGGTACGTACCGTTTGTACGTACTTGGTACGTATCTTTTGTACGTACTTGGTATGTATCGATAGTACGTACTTTGTAAACAGACTACAGAGCTGAAAGCTCACAATTTAGTTCCAAGAAGCTTTATTATTGAAATTTTGAAGGTAATTTAAGTTTACCTGTCACAATGTTAATACCGTTGCTAGAATAAAGTTCCTTATCACTTAATTTTGGGTTCAACTGTATGGTCTCATAAATTGAAGTACACGCCAGAAAGCCCACACTAGATTATGTTAAAATATCAAACTTTAAAAACAACTTGAAAGTAAATTTAATTGAAGTTACTTTTGACTATTAACTAGTTAGAAAAATATAATATGATAAAGAGTAGGTATTTATTATTTATTCTTAACGAGACTATTCCTATTCACAATACCTACCTCCTATGCTCGTTTAGATGTCAGATTGCCCTGTAGAAAAAATCTGTGCTCGCCAGTCGACTAGCTTCAAGTCGAAGAAGGGGTGGATTTTTTAATATTTATTTAGAATTCAAAATAATGCACCAGAGAAATTTAGGTAAGCACCCAAGTCTCCTTTAAACTCACACCCAACTCCTCAGAAGGTTAATACACTTTTTCCACACTTGAAAAGGTTTTTTAAGTGAGTTTTAAAATGAAAAACTGCAAATATCCCATGTCAGTGGTTTATTTTTGGACCTTGAGTCCCTTTTCCAATAACTTCAAATTACAGATTTATAAGTTTCATAAAAAAAAAGAACTAAATTTGACAGCTGGACCTAGCTGAAGGCTCACATTCTTTAGTACTCAAAATTGCCTCTCGGCTTTGTTCCTCGTGGCTCATTTCGGGCTTTGCAGTATCCAAAATATTAACACAGTGATGATGTACCTCAATTTTTGGTCTAAAATTTCACTGGGGAAGGTGAAAATCTTTATTTTTATATCAATTACCTATTATGATTGTGCGAGCTGCTTTTAGTGCTGATGACAGTCTAGACCCCTTCTTTTGCCTTACAAGTTCTTTAACCTCACTGTCGGACTTTGAAGAAGAATGGAACCTCGTTTTAAATTCCCTTATTTTTGGATGTGATTCGTCCACATATATGGTATTGAGGTCTCCACCTCCGCCTTTCTGCACTTTAGACGAGCAGTTTCATATGAATCTAGAAATGAATATTATTATTTAGTTTGCAATTTATACAGAATTTGTAGATATTACCGTAAGTCCCATCCCTAAATAACTTCACCTTAATTGATGTGACCTTATAGCAGCGATAAGTTTCTCTGGTGGCCACAAACAATTGTCTACATTAATCCATCTTGTGGATAGGCACCACTACTACCGACGTGTCATTGATAAACTGCATTGTTATCCAAGTCTTTTTAGAAAACTCACGAATAATATTATTATTTTCCATTTTTTCTGAAAAGTTGAATCCAAAAAAAATAAAAACACATGATTTTTTTAATAGAGTAGTTAATTTTCAATATATTTAAAGCAACTTAAAAACTTGTTTCAAAAAGTCTATCACTAAAAAATGGGTAAATATATTGAACATCTCTCAGAGCAAGTTGTTCGATATATTCAGCACACAGTTAACTCTTAATATATTGTTAGATTATGTATAATAAATACCAACAAGTTGTCTCAAAAACTATGTAACAACGGAAGAGTAACAAATTTGTTAGTGAATGTTAACATGACATGACATTTAAATGAAACATTTTGTATTTTCCATGCTTTTCATTCACTAGTCATTTTCCAACTAAAAATATATTTAATATTGATGACTCGCATGGCCTAAGGTAAAAAAGTTCTTTCTCTCTATATTCTATCCTAAAATTAGGATTTGCCCGTTATCTTCGAATCACTGATTGCTATTATTGCTCGACCAGATAAACAACAACTATCAGGTTCATTAGGAAATAAATCAAAGTTTTTGCAATTCACTTGTTTAAATTGATCTGTTATTGGATAATTTTTTAGCAAGGTCCATTGTAGTGAGGTTTGTGGAGTATCGGAAATTTTTGAGAATATTCACTTTGTTAAATACGTTCACTTTGTTTAGCATTATCTAGTTCTGTTTTCTATTAATCATTGCTTTAGAGAGTTGTCTTGTTTTCTAAGCAACTTCTTTATTGTTTTCATATACTTTTCGAAATCAAAAGCACTATAACTATTAAGATGTCTAAATATTCTCACATCTTCAACTAAATGTAGTAGATTATGTATATCATCTGAGGCATAATTTTCACCATGAATTAAAATAAATATTTATACAAAATATTTTTTTTAGCATAATAAGTGTATTTTAAAAACTGTGGGTACAATAATATTGTTATTGCATAGTATAAAACAATGACATGTTCAAAATTTTCCTTTGATAATAATTAACTAAAACAACTGGCCCTGTATAGTGCAGAAATTGCCTGAATTATGCGGCTTTCCACCTTTTTTACTTCACTGACACTACGGGGTTTTCAATTGAATTATGTTGGAATCTTACAAGACTATTCAATTAAACATTTTGATAATGTTTCTATTTAGTGTTTTAAATGGAACTCTCGGTTTCTAGTTAATTCCACAATATAATAAAAGTTATTGAAAATTCTAAAAAATTGACAATTGTTTCGATAAAACAATATCATCGTCAGAATGACAGAAGCTACATTTCATTTGATGCCTACCTGATGTTTAGTAGTTATTTTTGGCTAGACCAAGAAGTGACCTAACTTGTTTCTATTTTACTATATCGAATTTTTGCTGAAGGCTTTCCAGTTAACCACAAACATACTAGTAACTTTTTTACAACCCCTAAACAACCAAGATGCATGTAATCAAGAGGGAAAGATTTGACCATATCTAGACTTGAAGTAAGTACCTGGATGGTGATGTTTTGGAGTTTTTGCTCTGAAATCAATATCAGTATGTAAATGAAGGTTTGACATATCAGGAAAATGAACTCAATTATCATAAGATCCCTCTGCATGACACTTAGAGCGTGACATGTAACGTAAATAACCTTTAGCATATGTAATATAAGCTTTTGCTGGAGTATCACACACAAATATTTCTATTTTAACAGCATAAAATTGGAGCCTTTGCACTGAATCCGATTATTTATAATATTAGTGGCATCTTCAACAAAATCTGACAAAAACAATTTAGGTTCATTGGGTTTTGCGTTTTGCACAGCCATAATATACACCCACAATCTCAACAAATCCCCGGTTTTGATATATACTCGTTACTTCATTAAACTGGATAGAACTAACTTGTATAGATTTTTGTTAGTGGAAGTCCATCAATGTTAATTGAAATTTCAATAACACTATCATCTCTTAATTTAGGATGTTGTGAAAGTACCTTTTGCAAACATTCATCTAATCCAAAATGAATATAGTATTGCTTTTTTGTAATGTTTACTAACATTATAAGATATCTTACTAGTAGAGTAATGTAATAATAAATAATAGGTGGGTATACTTGTCTTCATAAACTGTAAATAGACAGGTTGTAACAAAAATACTGCTTACAAAAGGTCCCAACACTACAAACTATAATAAAACAACTATGGAAAGTACCTAATATTACTTTATAATAGTTTAACTGTTACTTTAAAAAATATAAATAAAATAAATACTAGAGACTAAATGAAATTAAAAGTTGATGTTATAGAAATTGTTAATAGCTTACCAAGTAATCATAGGTATAGACAAAACAAAAGTAACAAGCACAATCGGTAGGTGTGAAATGTTGAGGTAAATACCACCAAATATTTCTCTTAATAGCTTACCAAGTAATCATAGGTATAGACAAAACAAAAGTAACAAGCACAATCGGTAGGTGTGAAATGTTGAGGTAAATACCACCAAATATTTCTCTATTGCACTCTCTAAACTAAATAAAAACACCAATGCTACAGATACCCCTAGAATTTATATATAATTTCTATTCAGATACCCTCGACATATGGTTAACCGTTAACATAACATCAAAACACATGTTCAAAAATTATAAAAAGATGGTTGATTTGTTTGTTTCTTTACACACAACTACCAAAGGCATTTCTGACAATTCACGAAGTTGAGTAACACTTATACGCGCGAATTTTAAATTTTATTCATCCGGCGGCTGTATATTCTTGAATCTCGATCGATTATGTCCGATGTGAAATGACAAAAATATTTCATAAGAAATCCAAACATTGTCAAAAAATTAAAATTAGTAACAGGAAAACAATCTTCTTACAGAATACGTCTTAGAATAGAATATTGAAAATTTACAAGTGTGGTTAATGAACGCAATAGGGCCGAAGACCCTTACCACATATCTATTTACTCACCACTTTCAAAATATTTGTGTACATGCAGAGGAAGACAGAGTTATTCGACTTTCGGTTATTTGACAAGGACAGGATAAGAAACAAAATTGTTACCTTCGTTTTCATTTTAACGAATGAAACTTTGTGAAAAACTCCATATGCACAGTATCAATCAATTATTGTGTAATACAATAAATTTAAGTCAAATTATTATTATTATTGTTTAGAATGTGATAAAATTATTACGCACATATCCAGTCACAGTCTAAACTTACTAATAATTTATTTTCCCAACAAATTGAACTTAACCTGGGAAAAATTTTGGAATGTTTTTGTGTAGATGTAGGTTTAAAGTAAAAAATACGTGTCTCTCAAATTTTGTGCTGATTTTGCGACAAAATGTATACCTGTTTAAAAATATTATTGATGAACAAACCATCGCTAACAACAAATAGATAAGTTATTTTTGAAATGAATATACCTCTATATAATATATATTATAAAAATGTGTACCTACACAAATTTTTCGTATAACAAATCACGTACAGCTGATACGTCTTAAGTACGTTCATAATACGTATCAGAAGATACGTACATACGATTCGTATTAAGTACGTACATTATACGTATCAGAAAATACGTACAGCCGATACGTATTGAGTACGTACATGGTACGTGCCTAAAAGTACGTACCGTTTAGGAATCAAAATGTACGTACTAAATACGTACATTTTAAGTACTGTACGTACAGGACGTATATAAGATCTAATATCTACGTATTTAATACGTACAGTGCTGTCTGGGATATTAATCTAGTTGAAGAATATGTAACTAATGATACTGAATGCTCCAGTCAACAAACAGCATTCAATTATTTATTATTGTAGAAACACAGCTATTGGATACTCAATTGGATACAATTAATTATAAACTCACTTAACTTGATAATGTGTTCATATCTCTTCCTCATAAGTAGTTTTTTTTGTATACAGTGTATTAATAATGCTTATTTTTCATTAAGTTACAATTCCACGATGTTAATATACAATTTGTTCCAGGATGAAAATAACAAGATGAGAATAGTATATTATTTTATACAGAAAAAAAGTATGAATTTTCATAGCACACCTGAATTTACCTGCCAAATGGAGTAAGGCATGGAATAGAAGGTAAACCATGAAAAATCACTTCTCAAAATAAAATATGTTATTATTCCTTTGATGATCCCCGCATGTATCTTATGGAAAATTGGTCCCAGTCAATTGGCTGGAATTCAATTTTGATGTGATTAATGATGATCGATCAAAGGTCTCCATGGGAACAATTTGATCTTAAGTAATTGTTTTATTAGCTGTTGTTCAGAACACCTTTAAATGTTTCACAGATAAATATTTTGAAGTGTACGTTATGGAATGATTGAGGTACTCGAAACAGCGACTCTTGCGTGAGAAAAAGTAAACGATAGAATTTTCTTAAATCAGATTGGATTTCTGTTGATGTAACGTAATGTTTCATTAAATCTTTACGGTGTAAAATTTTTATTAGTTTTAATATAATTAAAGAATTATTCTAATAAATTTTCCGTAAACTAGCTGTACTGTATGTGTATCCGTAAAACTTTATTAATTCAGTTTCAAAGTATGGTACGTTATGGTAACTACGGATTAATATACCTTTTTTTATTTCTTGCTTTCACTGAATGTGTTCAATAGTTTCCACCTTCCAGACTTCTTATGTAATATGCTTACACAATTTCATTTTTTTTTAGGTTGGATTGCTGGACAAGATATTTTTTTTTCTAATTTTGTACCAACGTTTTAAATCCTTTATTGCTTTTTGCTATTTTATTTTAAATGTACAGGACGAACAACTAAGAACGACTGTAGGCCATATCTCAGAAAAGAATGATGGTACAACTTTCAAAAAAATTACCTTTAGGTAAGGGATCCTGAAAAATTGCTGGAAAATATTTTGCAGTCTCTTAAATATCCGCTAGGGGTGGAATGACAACTCGAAAACATAATCACTCCAAAAAACATACTAAAGGTGTCCTAAAAATACAATTTCCGAAATCTTGATGAGATTATGAATAAATTTAATTAAGGAGATTTTTTGCCATAATTCTTCAAATAATGGGTGGGAAAGGTTCAAACGTATGAACAAATGTATAACTTTCTCGTTTTTAACCGATATTTATGATTTTAGCTGCATTTAAATGTTTTTCTGTTTAATAAGATTGATAACAAAATTAGATAATTTTGTATCCACTCGGAAATTCCAAATGTAAATTGAAGCATTTTTGAAATTTTTATATCTGATATTGTAAATTTTATATCTTGGAATAGATTCCTATTTTTTTACCCCTTTTCATCAGAATATAAAAAATGCCTCATTACATTTGAAATTTCCGAGAAAAATGGAGAAATTGTGGACTTTTTCACAAAGCGTTGACAAAATTCTCCAATTTTGTTATTTTTGTTAAGCAATTCTTATTAAAAAGGAAAAAAAATTCAAAAGAAGCCACAAACATAGATGTCGATTAAAAAAAAGTGTTACGACATTTGTTGTTTGGGTTGAACCCCTTACTTGAAAAATAAAGACAAAAAGTACCTTACTACATTTTTTCATAATCTCAACAATATATCAAACATTGTATTTCTAGGATACGTTTAGTATGTCTTTTTTGGAGATAATCACAGTATTATGTTTTTAAGTGTTCATTCCACCCCATAGGAGACATTTTAGGAACTCAAAAATAGTTTCCAGCGATTTTTCAGGGTCATTTTTCTGAAGGTATTTTTTTAAAGTTGTACTATGACTATCTTTTGAAATATGGCCGACAGCCGGCGTTCTTAGTTGTTCACCCTGTATTTGCTGATTAGGCACAGAAATATCTATAGGATGTCATCCAGAATGTTTGAGGTATATTATTTAGAGGTTTATGTAATGTCCATATAACATGTACGGGAATACACTGTATTGTTTTTGAAATGTCGCATTTAGATCATTGATAAGATGTTATTTAACATTAACATCGACAAGATGTTAAAAGGCATTCCAAATTGTAACAGGAATTTTGTTTTTAGTTCGTTATAAAGACTTCCTTTTGAGGAAGTTCTAGTAACTTCACAGTAATGTAAAAAGACAGCGCTTTAACATCGCTGAAAAGTTAAGTTGAAACATCACAAAAGTTAACAGCCACAATCTGGGCATAAGCAGTTGTATAGATGTGCATGTGATGAAAACAAGAGGGAAAAAAAGATGAACATTATCACAATGTGATGTTGAATTAACATAACTGTGATATTTATTTGCATGGTGGGTAGGGAGGAAAAGTACGACTTTGCTCCCTACAATGAGGTCAGGAAATGTATACTTTGGATAGAGGTAGGCATAAAAACATGTCTTTACTTACTTTGAATTTCCCATAATAACGAAAACTTGCACATAAAATTCAACCTCACCTTCACTTACCAAATACTAAGAAAAACTGATTGTCTAGTCACGTACACGTTGTTCATGGTATTCTGCAATTCTTTACATAGCGACATATTCGACTTATACAGTAAACTTAAAGAGAACATAAAATGGGAATCCATTCACTACTCGACTTTTGAAAGGATGATGGCAATATCTGGGTTAATATATAAACAGATCATAATCCACATACGCAGCCATAGTATATTATAACGCTACCAAACACTACTTTTACACATTGCATGTGTTGCAAATCAGCTGTCTTCGCATGGCAATCAAATACACAACATGCTACCCCAAACTTCCAAGAGCTTCATGGTTACACGAACCAGAAGACATATTCACTATCAAGGACTTCATATGAGAAGTATCCAGTAAGTTTAACACTCATAATAGCCCCAAATATTTCCGCAATAATCTCAAAGGCGCCGTTCGCGCACAATATATCCGTGATAGTGGGTGTAGGCTTCCGGGTAGTTCATTATTCATATAATTTGTTGTATATTTCTTACAACCAAATATAACCTAGTATGGGTTAACCCAGTTGTTCCTTATCTAAAACCCATATGATTACTCAGCAGTAACAAAAATATATCACTACCAACATCTGCCATGTTGTCGTGTGTCACAAACTACCCATACGTTTCAATTCGAGACCCTGTTTTTTGGCAGCTTTTTTCCAAGGATTTGCTTATCAATAGAGCCATGGAACCATATTTATATACCAGGGACAAAGTTATTTTCTACAACTATAATAATTGAATAATGCCAAGTGCCAGGAGCCAAGTTATCATCATCAGACGTACACAAGAGATGCAGACTTGCTTGATTATTATTCTAGCATAACTTGTAAATAGGTATTATACAAACAATGGCCATAAGGATCTTTTCATACTAAGCTGAAATACACCAGTTTCTATTTTAGGTAATTGTATTACTCACCAACAGCATAAATACATGTTAAAAGTAGGGTTATGTGTACCAAACATGCACATTCATTTTCAGATAAATTTGATAAAAAAATGAAAAGTTGGTGAATTTATGTATTGTTTTATTTTATTTCTTATTTGATATTTTCTGTACAAACACTACAAGGATTTTCCCTAAGGTCAATTTTTATATTTTGTTTTATGCTATTTTATTTGCTGCATACTCCACATAACATTTTTCAAATATTGTCCATATAAGCTATCATAGTGCAAAAGCTACGTCGTTTTAATTTGCCATTCTTTTGAGGCAAAAATTTAATTACAGCGTTTTCTCAAACCATCCACCAACAAACAGCATCGATTTGTTTTTTTACGTTTTACAAGTAAATTCCAGTTTCACGGCACGCCGCACTGTTCTATTACACTTCCGTCAGAGAAAAAAAAAACAAATAAAGCTCTAAAGTCGAGAGCGAGAGCTCAAAGTGGGAGGCGGGATTTTCCTCGTCTACATGTATTTTATCTGTAGCTTTTCGTTTTATTATGTATACACTTGGTGCTAAACTTTAGAGCTTAATTCAATTTGATATTGACGGGTGATCGAATATCCAGTCCATTTCAAGTCTATAAAAGTAGAGCAGGAACAGTAAGATACTTCAAAATATCTGGGATTCATTGTCACATAAGTGTAGTTTAAAAATTGTGAGTCGTGTGATATTATATGAAAATATTTGTTTAATCTCTTGACAACGTAAATTTTTTTTTATTGCTATACCACAAAACCAATCTATCTTAAATGTTCTTGATAGATCAATGAGGTACATCATGGGTATTCAATTTCATTTCTATACCTGAGAAAACAATGATTTTATTGTGTTACGGTTGTAGTTATCATTACAAAATAAATCTGGTCTCCCATGGAATGTCAAATTTCAGGCAATGACAGCTCTATTCACTTATAATTGTATAGCAGTTAAACATTTTACTGAATCCTACGATGAATAATTGAATATTTGTATTCAAACTTCTAAAAAGAGTGAAAACCGTTCTAATGTGTGATTAATATTTTAATTGTACCTATATAGAAATCTATTATTATCTATTATAGCCGTAGAAAAAGTATAGTGTATAATTCGCATGAAATACTAATTTCCCACTGGTTATATTTGCAGCATTCGCCATTTCATACTTCTTGGAAATGACTTCAATTCGTGGCTTGATGAACAATATACTACAGTAGATTAAATTTCTTATATAGAAGTGTATTAGAAACCGTTTTAGATTCTTTAATTTTCGTATATTATTATCGAACATCATGGAACAATCTGGCGCGCTTTATATGATTTTAAGACATTTTCTATGATTGTAACTTAATTCTGAATACAATACAGAACATTCTACAATGTTATTATGAATTTTTCAAAATATAATAGTTCAAGAACTTGTCATTATAAAATATCCAAAAATATAATAGTGCAAGGACTTGGTATTATAAAATATCAAAAAATGTAACAGTCCAAGAGCTAGTTATAATAAAATATCCAAAAATATATAATAGCCCAAGAGCTGGCTGCAAAAAGCCTGGCCCATCAATTCAGCAAATGTAGTATTCTTTCAATGTTAGTACTTACTGTAACTGTTGATAAAAAGATGTAGTACTAGGGTGTATGAAATTTATATACAGTGTATCGCATTTAAAATGGAAACACAAAATGGTGATTTTGTCGTTATTTGAATATAAATACATATATGTTTCTAGACGTCACTGAATTCTAGACTCTAAAAATCTCATCTCCTGATGAAGCTACCAAACGTTGGCGAAATATTGAGTATAGGATAATAGTTTCATGTCATTTCACTGACCGCATACCCGATAATTCCCTCTCTATATTTAATCAAGTACGGTCGATAAACAACAGAAGCATCTATTTGCTTTCTATTTATGTATATTCCCAGATATTCTTTGTTGTTTACCATGGGTCGGAAGGTTCAGGCAGGGGGGCTTTATGCGCCTCCGTGTCGATCTTAGTTGTTGTTGTCCCGAAAACTCGGTATCTTTCAATTGAAGGCACAAATGAGCGTTTAGTTTCCTTTTTGAAATCCGTTGTTTTGTGTTTTCCCATGTTTCGATTGACATCTTTTTCCTTCCTTTTTTGGTTATACCGTGCTGAGAACGGAAAATGAGCCAGAAACATGCATGTACGCGGTTACCACTCTGTTTCAGTAGCCCTTTTTCTTTTTGCGTGAATTACCCATGAATCTCTTTGTTGTTGTTGTTTGCATATCACGCAATATTCTTAGGTATATACATATATATATATATATATATATATATATATATATATATATATAATAAATGTATTATTTTTCTTCAAGCTTCTTGAATAATTTATTTTCCTAATCCTTGGGTATTAGGTTGTGTGTTTGTGTAATTAATTAAAAACATTTTGTTGTCACTGACGTTTCGTCCCTGGCTTAGGAACTTCCTCAAAGTTTATTTATGACTGAATCGTTTCATTGTTTACAGATTAAAATTAAAAAACACATGTGCGATAGGTGAAAAACATTCAATAAAACAGACATTTAAAACAAGTACCATCGATATAAATTCCACGACATTATACAGGGGGGGTATGTAAAGATTTCAAGTGTACTGTTTTATCAAATTATGATAAATCTGACTCAAGTTTTCAACATATTGTTTATCGTTTACTGCATTTGTTCTTTTTTAATGTGAACCATTTCTTCAATTGTCAACTGTTTGTACTTTGAATCTTGAGCTAGAATGTATGTGTTTTTGAAATCAAACTCATGTTTTTTATTGCTTTCATGTTTGTGGAGAGCTGTGGAAGCATTTTTAGTATATTTATGGCCATTTAATCTGTTTTTTAAAGTCTGTGTGGTCAATCCTATGTATTTTTTTGGGCAGTCTAGGCATGGTATAGAATATATAACACTTGATTTTCCTGTGTTTTCTATTTAACTTTTTAATTCGGTGAATAATAGTGATAGGGTGTTTTGAGCTTTATGACATATTGTCATATCATATTTAGAAAATATTTGACACAGAAAGCTGCTCTGTGTATGGCATTGCTACATATTTATTATTGTTTCACACGTTGTTTTTAGAGTATTTCTTTGATGTGCTGTTATATATTTTATAGATTCTTTGTTTGCAAATACTCTTTATGTTATGTATTGGATAGTGGTTGTTTACTAAAGTCGTTATAACTTGTTTTATAATATCTGGACTGTATTCAGGCGAAGTTAGATTAATGGCTCTATTAACCAATCCAGTAATTACGCTCCTTATATGGGACTTTGGATGGTTGGAATTGTAGTTAAGGTATCGTCCTGATGAGGTTATTTTATTATAAAGTTTGGTTTTGATAGTATTATGCTTAGTTCTTATCAATGTCATATCTAAAAAATTTATTGTGTTATGTTTTTCTGTTTCTACAGTGAATTTGATTTTTTCATTAAAATTATTAAAAGCGGACAGTACGTTATTAATACTATCATTCGGCACTGCTGCTAAACAGTCGTCCACATAACGTTTAAAAAACAGAATACTGTCATTCAAATATTCCAATACTACTTGTTCTAGATGTTCCATTACTAACTGAGCAAGGGTAGAAGATATAGGAGAGCCCATGGTGCATCCATTAAGTTGTTGGAAAAACTCATTATTATATTGAAAGTAATTATTGTTCCGAATTAATAAGATGGCTTCAATGAATTCATTGTATTTGAGTGTAGTGTTTCTATTATAATATCCCATTTTGTTTGTACAATCTTAATTATTAATTCGTTAGGTATATTAGTATACATTGATATTACATCCAATGATATTATTTTATAATTAATTGGTATATAAACAGTGACAATAAATATTGTGAATGAAAATGAATCTTTTCAATAACTGTCATTTTAACCGACTATATGTGAAAGGCAAGTGGCTAAATATTATATATATATATATATATATATATATATATATATATATATATATATATATATATATGTTTCTGTGGTAATTATCGACCGTACTATTAATCTAAGCAAAAGGTGATGATTATCAGGTATGCGGTGAGTATAAGAATTAAAACTCTATATTCCCATTCTCAATATTCTGCCATTGTTTAATAGCTTTATCAGGAGACAAGATTTTAAGAGTCAATAAAATTTGATGTACACCATTTCAAGCCACAACTAGACTAATAGTCTATTAGTCTAGTTTAATAGAGTTTTAATTCTTATACTGACCGCATACCTGATAATCATCACCTTTTGCTTATATATATATATATATATATATATATATATATATATATATATATATATATATATATATATCTGTATATATATACATATATATATATATATATATATATATATATATTTTCATGTAATTTTATAAGAACATATAAAAACAACATAAATCATCTTACTAATTTGGTTCACGGTATATCCATTTTATTATAACTATGATATTTCTGCTAATCTCATACATGTATTTGCAAGCTTCCTTATACATAATGTGGATCATCGATAAAAGTCAATTTCTTGAGAAGACCCTGTATTTCATTTTTTATATTCATGAATAATGGTTATTCTGTTATTGTCTAAATCTTTCATAATGGGAATTACTTGTAACAGTAAAATTGTTAATAAACGATATACATAAAAATAGTTTATTTCATATAGCAATGTTGTTGAAATTAAACCAATAATAAAGATTTCGATATAGGTTTAATATTTTGAAAATTTTGCCAACACAGTATAACAAATTCCTATAGGTATAATTATTCAATTCAGAAATTTAACCTAAAATGATATAAATATTCACACATTGTGTATAATTATACTACATGAATTGTCTAGAAATTGATGTCATAAGAAATACAAGTAATTATCGGAGAGTTAAACGTCACAAAATCATGATTTGATTTAAATAGCTTTAAAGTTGGTTTAAATATTTCCAATGGTCTCATTTGTAAATGGTATCATTATATATCAGACTAAGACTCAAATATCTGGGTCTAGGGCTGCAGAAAGGGGTTCAGAAGAGAGACAAGAGGAAGAGACATTGTGCTCTATTCTAACCTTATTTTAGTACAAAACTGGACAAATAGGACATGTTTGGAATGGAAATTTTATAATGAATTCTTCGAGAACATTAGTTTTGAAGAATAAGTATGTTAGAAAAAGTTCAAATAAAATAATTTTGGATATTCTTGAACAATAAATTTACTGACAGTTGCCTAGGATATAATTGGTTTCCAGCTAATGAGAAAGCAGGATGATAAAAAAAGGATGTTGATTTTTGAAATTGAGAGTGAATGTCAAGGAAAATTAGTCCCCGAAATATTTAACAAAATTGGCGGAAAAAGCCTGTTCATTATTAGAAAAACAGTATATTTACTTACCAGAAGTAATTCTCCAGTGTTACAATACATTAAGTGATATTTTTAAGTTCCAACATTAATCTTGGAAAGTGAGAGCATTATAGCATAGGGGCAATATTGTTTTAATCAATACCAGTGCCCAGTGTTTGTTATTAGAAGAAGAATTAATGCAAGGCTAATAACGTCCTGGTTCTGAGGTATTTATTCTTAACAATAGCAAATTTTTTATCGATGATGTATTCCAAATGAAATATTTTTCCAAAGTAAAAACCTAGTGAATGTCCAAGTATAACAAAATCTGAAACAGAGGTACTATTTAAGACAGAAGAAGTATTTGTTGGATATATACTCACCTGAATAATCTCCATTTCAAAATTCTCAAGTATTACCATCATATGTATTTTGATTGTGTTTTTTATACAGCATCGAATAATGATTCTGATTATAATCCAAATACTTAAATTCATCACATACCATCTTAAATAAACTTAAAAACAAAACTCTGTCAAAAGATTGTGTTTAATTTCTCAGTTAAAAGAAGGTTTATAGATACAACGCAGTCGAATTAAATTCTGGAGGTGGAGACTCACCAGAGATACACAGAAGTGTTACAATTTGACAGTTAAAATTTTAATATGATATACTTTCCAAAGTAACCCCCGATTCTACACGCGAATTAACTGCTTCAAGCATTGAATTCTATTTTTAAAAACTTTATTTTCGAGTTTCAAATATATTCTCTAACAATTATTACGTTTACTTCAAATTCAAATTAACAACAACAACAAAAAACTCTTTACAACTGTTTTTATGTCCTCGGTTCCGCACTCTGCTGACTTGGCGTTTACACTGCGTTGTCATCAGGATGCGCTGAGGTAATTCCTCCCCCCGAAGCTCCAACTCATGAGGGTAGACGAGGGAGTTGGACTACTGGAACTTGTGTACTTGAACTGGAATCTGGATTATCCCTTGGGCGGAATTTCTTGTAGATTATAGTGGCTATTACTCCAATTATCAGGGTATACAATAATATTGTCCAAACACTAGGAGTATAGGAAATTTCGTTGTTGAACTGAGTTTGTTCTAGTGACAGATGACGTATAGCTTCTGAGTAGTGTTCAAGGCTTATATCTTCTAAGTTTATTTCCGATGGTAATGTTGGTAACGTATCATTCTCCAAACTTATTTCTGGGAATAATGTTGGTTGTCCTTGAATAACACTTTCTTTGTTTATTATGGTTTCTATATCAGTTTTGATTTTACATCCTGAGGGAACTTCCATAATATAAGTATCCTTGAGTTGTTTTACTTCATGCTGATCTTGACAGTCAAACGTAATACTCTTTTTTCCTGGGATTATAGCTAACCAATTATTTGTGTCTCTTAGATGGTGGAACCTTGATTCTGTGAGGGTGATGAGGAATTGTTTGCATTCTGACGCGTCTGCTGCGTTGAAAATCTTCACTTCACAAGGTGGATGCGATTGTATTTCCTTGGGCGTCTGATTCTCACATAAGTAGTATTGAGGCAAAACTTCGGTGCATAGGTCATTACGAAGGATGTAGTGCAATTTATTTTTTATCAAGTAATTATTTTCGGTAATTATAACCTTGAACTGACTCTTGTATGGAATTGGAGTCGAATACAAACGGTATATTTCAAAACTATCTATGTACATTATTGGTAAATGAAGGATATAAATTATTTTATTATTATAAATGTAACACTGTATTTTCATGACACTTTCATATCGTGAAATGTTTTCCAAAGAAACATCAAATGGTAGCTGTGAACTTGATATTTGTTTTCCTATCGCTTTTAGTTCTGTATACAAATCTGTAGATTTAATTATACTGGGATGCATTACTTTTATTTTTGCAAAGGTTAAAGAAGACTCTATATCTTGAAGTGTGGAATGAATAATTTCGAACATATTTATAATTTGATTAATAATATCTTTAATGGAAATCAAGTTCTCTCTATCATCTACGGAGTTAACCATTTTGATAACTTCATATATTTTTGATTCCAATAGTTTCTCATTATGTTTAATTTTCTCAATTGTCTGGTTAAAATTTGTGATAGTGTTGATTGAAAGTGAAATTTGAGATTTTAATGTCGAGGCAATCCTCTCTTGATTTTTTTGTAAATTATTAATTAAATTTCCATATCTTTCACCATCTTCTGCATCTAGATTACCTGATATTGATTTGAAGATTGAACCTAAGCCATTAATTAGACCCCTTCTTACTCGTTTTTTATGTGGTAGTATATTTAAAATTTTATATTCCACCTTTTCTTCAATATATTCTAATACTTTCATATCGTTTGAAACGTCCCAAAAATAGTTTTTGTTTGTGCATACTACTTTTATTATATATCGTGATTTTCGCTGTAGTTTTTCAATTTCCGAGATAATTGAGGTTAAATCGTAATATTGTATCATCTTATAGGAATATTCTTCTATTCTAGCGGTTCCTAACCTAAGTGGTATTAATCCTAAATTATTGTCCAATGGGTTTATCTTTATTTGTTCCCGAAGCCCGAGCATAATGGGAAACCTGTAAAAATTTTTAAAATAAGTATGTTTTCTTTCGCGGTCTCTTGAGATTGTCCATATGGACCTTCTCACCACGATCTGTACTCACTGTTTTTCTTTGTTCATTTATATCAATTATTTCTGTTGATTTCGAAAATTTATTCGCAGTTTTAGGTCGCCGATTATCTTTTATATAAGTTTTATCACCGATTTCAAAAGTATCTGGTGTGTCTCTATTCTCATTAATTTTTAGAATTACGTTTTGTTTTTGTCTGGCCAAAGCTTCATTAATTTTAGAATACAATTCGCGAGTTATATGTTCGTTTATAAAATTACTTGTTAAAATCATATCCATATTTGAATCAAATGGATTTTCGGCATCTAAATGACCGTTAATTATGTCTATGAGTTTTAATTTGGTTGATGAGTGTATGATGTGATTATATGCTAAAATAACATATTTCATTTTAACTTGTATAGGTGTTTTCAAAAACCCTCTGGTATTAAGTAATCTGACATGTTCGTTAAATGTGGAATGAACTATTTCTACAGGCAAATTAGATTGGGGGTGATTTGGGAAAAAAAATGGATTTTTATCTTATGTAGAGCTAACAATTCAGAGATTACCGAGATTTTGAATTCTGTACCGTTATCCGTAATTATCTGTTTAGGAACACCATGATGAGAGAAGAAGGTCACCAGGTGATTCGTTATATCTGTTGAATTTACTGAATTTAGATGATAAGCTTGAGCATACTTAGAAAATGTGTCGATTATAGTGAGAAATTTAGCTTTTTCTATTGTATATGTATTCATATGAATTATTTCGAATGGTTTATTTGCTGTGGGTGTAATATTCATTTGCATTTTAATAGGGTTCCTTTCATATTTGCATTGTTGGCAAATTTCACAATTATTTATATAAGTTTGAATAGACTGTTTTAAATTCGGCCAAAAATAAATCTTTTTGATTCTATTAAGTGTTTCGTCGATTCCCCTATGGTTGCTTTTTGATTCGTGATAGGTTTGTATTTTTTCGGCTATTTCGGCTTTACTAGTTACATCTATTAACCTTTCTGTACATCTACGAAATTTTAATGACGGCCACTTAAAATTTTTTTTTACAACTTCGCAGAACGGTTCAAACCTTTCAGTTTTTACAAAATACAAGTAATATGATACTCCGGGGGCAATATATTCTTTTATGAAATTAATTATATCGTTTTCGAAATTAGTGTCTGAAATTTGTAACGTTATTCTCTGCTTATTTTCAAATAATTTCGTAATTATTGGTTTTGATGGTGAGTGATAAACAGATTGTATAATTATTTGGTTTTGACCATGATTAACAGGTGTTTCGCTGATAGGAATGCCAACTACGGGATTTTCCTCCGCATTTGAGTGAATAGTTTGTCCTTCGTTCTCTTGTTCTATGTCAGACTCTGGGTGAACTATCTGTGAAATATTGTCCAGGTCCAGACTAGGAGATTTTGACGTGGTAACAGTTATCGGTTTAAAAATATCTTCAATATCCGGTGTAATTAATTCGTCTCTGTTATTTTCAACTTCTTCTGTGATTATATCTATTTCGTCCCAAATGTCGCTTTGTGTTTCTTTTGCGTGAATTTTAATTCGGCTCAGATTGTCGGCATGAGCTATTAATGATCCCTTTCGATAAATTATAGTGTAGTCGTATTCTTCAAGTTTAATTCTCCACCTTAAGAGTTTTGAATTGGGATCTTTTAACGAAAACAACCATTGTTATGGTTTGTGGTCAGTTATTATGAAAAATTTACGTCCATATAAATATGGCCTGAAATATTTAGTAGCCCAAACAATACATAACAATTCTCTTTCAATCGTAGAGTAATTCCTTTCAGAATCATTTAACGTTCTCGATGCATATGCGACCGGTAAGTCTTTACCGATTTGTCCCTGTGATAGGACTGCTCCCAATGCTACATTACTGGCGTCGGTTGTTAAATTGAACGGTTTTTAGAAGTCAGGGTATTGTAATATAGGCTCGTTCGTCAGTAACTGTTTACAAGTTTCAAAACTATTTAAAAATTCTGCATTATGCTCAATTTTTGCACCCTTTTTTAGACACTGAGTCAATGGTTCAGTTATTTTTGCGAAATTATTTATAAATCGTCTATAATAACCCAATAAACCAAGAAATCCTTTCATTTGTTTTGTAGTTTTTGGTAACGGGTATTCTTTTATTGCCTTAATTTTGTCCGGGTTAGGTCGAACACCTTCCGGAGTTACGACGTGTCCAAGATAGGCCACTTCCTTACTCAAAAATTCAGATTTGTTTAGTTGTATTTTAAAGTTGGCTTCTCTTAATCTTTCAAATACGGCCTTAAGTCTTTCTAGATGTTCTTGAAGTGACGTGGAAAAAATTATAATGTCATCAAGGTAGACTAGACATTTCTCATTTTGGATGCCCCTTAGTATGTTATCCATGACGCGTTGAAACGTTGATGGACCGTTTTTTAGACCGAAGGGAAGTCTCAGGAATTCCCAATGTCCTTGTTCTGTACTGAACGCCGTCTATTCTATGTCAGCTTCATTAATTTCAATTTGGTGATATCCGCTGGCCAAATCGAGAGTAGTAAAATACTGGCATTTGCCGAGTTTATCTAATAAATCAGTTATATTTGGGAGAGGGTATTTATCGTCTATCGTCTTTTCGTTTAACTTACGATAGTCGATCACAACGCGGAATTTTTGTTTGCCTGATGCATCCTTTCGCTTCGGTACCATCCAGATATTACTCGACCATGGGCTATTGCTCGGTTTAATTATATTTTGATTGAGCATACTCTGAATTTGATTTTTCACTTCTTGTCTATAGATAAATGGATAACGATATGATTTTGAATAAATTGGCACCTCGTCCGTAGTTTTAATACAATGTTTAATTTTACTTGTAAAACTTAAAGGCTCATTCTCTCTATAAAAAATATCTGAATATTTATAACATAAATTTAAAATTGCATCTTTTTCTTCTTTATTCAGATGGTCGGTTCGAATCTGAGATAAATCGAATTCGCATTTATCCGAGTCATCAAAATTATGCATGTTGAACTCTGAAATATTGTCAACATCAAATTTTCCTACTGTCAACGGTTCCGAGAAATCAAGTGTTAAGGGGCTTGTAGTGTTGTTTATTATTGTTGTAATAGCAAGGCCATTACGAGCAACCGTCAGTCATTCTGGAATTTCGCAGTTTTTATCTTTTGATAAGGAATTACAATCTCTCCGTTTTTTATTGTAGTTTTTACTTGAATTACTTTCTCTGTACGAGGTTCTATATTAATTACATGTGTATTATTCGTGTTACTAATTTTTTTGAAATTTAAGCTTTATTTTTGCATGAGGTGTAATTAGACATGCATTATTAAAATCTATTGAAGCTTTCAGTAATTTGAGATTATCTAATCCTATCAAACCATCAAAAATATTATGAAACTTGAATAAATAAAATTTTAATAAGTTTTTATTTGTCAAGCGAAAAACTTCTGACGCTGGTATTTCTACACTATGTTTATGGGATGATTTTTGGAATACAGTGGATACAATGAATGGGTCATATTTAATTAATTTTGGAAATAATTTCTTAGCAATATCTGGATCTAAAAATGATTTTGTCGACCCAGAATCGACAAGAAGTTTAATGTTATATTCCGGAAAAGTTATATATGCTAATTCACTACAATCTACGTTATTTAACGAAATGGTAAGAGGTGTCAAATCTCCGGTATTGGATCGGATGTGATATGAAAATTTTCAATTGTATCAAGGTTTTCTTCATGAGTTCTTTCATCAATTTCACTTTTCTCGCAAAAGTTTCTATTAGTATTTTCTATTTCAGTATTATATAATTCTTCGGCTATATAGTTTTGTTGCGCTCTATAGTTAGAATGGTTAGGCTGTGCAAAATGATTGCTTCTATTTTGATTATTAAAAGATTGATTGTTATTATTATAATTATTATTTATTCTTCCAGTGTACCTTGTTGATGATGACATTGGTGTCGGTTTTGGAAATGTTCTATTTGGATTTGGTTTGAAAACATTTTCTACTGATGTATTTCGGAAAGTTCGTGCATTAGAGGAAACATTTTGGTTCGGAACATTTTGTCTAAATTGAATTGGACCTGTTGGGAATTGATTATTGTTTCTATTAAAATTCTGATTTGAAAAGAAATTTCTATTTTGTGATAAATACTGAGGGTTATTGAAATTTCGATTTGGAACATTTTGCTGAAATGATCTGTTTGTTGAACTATTTGGTTTAAATTGATTTTTATTTGTTGAATTTTGAAAATAGTGAGTGTTTTCTTCCTCAGTCACAAATTGTAATGCTACAGCCAAATTTTCAGGACGCATACATCGAATTGTAGTGCCTAAAGGTTCCCTTAGTCCACAAAGAAATGTTTTGAGTGCTAGATGATTGTATAATTTTTTCTTTAAATCCCTTGAAGCTTGTATATTTTCGTGAATTTCTACATAACTGCATAATAAATTTAGTATATTTAAAATTCTATCATAGAAATTTTGGGCTTTTTCATTAGGCATTTGCCTCATTACTACCATGTCTCTATTCAAACAAGTCTCATCCCGTTGATCTGCAAAATTTCGTCTTAAGACAGATTTCAACTGATCCCAAGTATCGACATTTTGAATATTAACTACAGTTCTTGCACTACCTACTAATTTACTTATTATAGACTGCAGCAAGTATACATTATGAAAATTATTTCGGTTTACCCTATCATAAAAATTGGTAATAAGACTATCACAAACTGATAAAAATTGATTTAAGTCATTCGGATTTCCATCGAATTGTGGAATACATTCCAAATATTCAGATTTGAAATTTTCTGCCATTATATTATTACTTTGGTTGTTGTCAATATTAGTAGTATTTGAGTTTGTATTCGTCACCGAAGAGTCAATTAAAGAGTTCTCAATAGACAAATTTTGTAAACTATTTGTTGAAATTTCAAGTATATCAGACATAAATTGCACTTACAGTAAATAAATGACTCTCAGCATTCCAATTATGAGGTAGAGGTCTGGTTCAGCAATCTTGTCTTCTCCGAAACACTGGTCCCTCGCAGAAGTGGACGATATGATTCCAATTCTCAAACTTCTCCACTTAAAGTTCACTTTTTAACGTATCCGTCGGCGTCACCACTACTGACAGTTTATACGGTTCGATATCGGGCTAATCGTCGACACGAAATTGGTTTGTTCGATACAAATCAATCCCACGATATCCTACTGACTGCGCCAATTAACTGCTTCAAGCATTAAATTCTATTTTTAAAAACTTTATTTTCAAGTTACAAATATATTCTCTAACAATTATTACGTTTACTTCAAATTCAAATTAACAACAAAAACAAAAAACTCTTTACAACCGTTTTTATGTCCTCGGTTCCGCACTCTGCTGACTTAGCGTTTACACTGCGTTGTCATCAGGATGCGTTGAGGTAATTCGCGTGTAGACCTGAGACATTGATAAATATAAATAACTATTGGCACAATTGATATTAGGAAGACTGAGCTAAATTAATTAATTCTATTTTTTATTTTAATTCAGACTCTACAAGCTTTATTGATGGTTTAATTAGAATTAAAACTTGAATGGGATATCTACGGGGTGTGTGAGAGAGAGTAGTTGAGAGTGTTTATTTGATTATTCTTTGTAAATATAATTTGAATAAATTGTTTCATATTGGAAGGGTAGCGTTTTATTTATATTGGTAAGTTCAGAATTCAAATCTATAAGCCGGGAAACCATCACAAAAGACCAGGCAATATAAATAAATATTATATATATTTGAAAAATAAAAACTACAGACTTATATATATGTATATATATATGTGTGTGTGTATATTCAAAGCAACACATAAAAAATGATTACCAATAAAATGAAACACACGTTATGAGAATTTTTCTCATCCGCTAATTGTCCATACTTCAAACACGTGTTGTAAAGAATTGATCCATATATTATTTCCATCCGACCAACCCCACACACCTTAACAGGCTTGCTACAGGCATTCGTAGACGCACAAGTTTATCATGATTACACGTAAAATTTGGTGAACTTAGAAACAAGAAAGTGAGCCATTTCCTCATAATGTGTGCGACCCAAGGATAATGAATAGATGATCTTTTTATGGTCTATTCCCACAGCAGCTTCGATGGCTTCTGGTGGCATATTTTACGACCCGGTAGATTTTTTAGTTTTCGGAATCCCTTTGGGGATACTTACGTTGTAGGTATGTTCAACGCTGGTCTCTGGCAAAAATGATTTGCTCCACTCCACCTTTTGGCCTGATGTAGATATGTACAGCTCTCCCATTCTTCCTGTTACTTCAGTAACAATTTTGTATCCGTTACCTCGTCCAATTATAGGATGAAATATTTCCAACTTCTTTCCTCGTTCGATTCATTTCATATTTGAATTATTGTTTCGCCCTCCTTCAGCTTTCACGTATTTCCACTAACTCTTTCTATTCCCCATCCTGTTTTTTACTTATTGTCATTACCCGTGTGGCCACGCATTGTGATCTGATATTGTCTATGTTATCAGTCCACCAATAAGTTAATGTATTTTTGTCGTCTGCTCCTATTTTTTTTTCAGATTTTTTCAAATTGCTCTTAACTAGAATAATTTTTTGCCTTGCTGTTTGTAGAACCTTGGTTTCTTACTTCATAATACCTATATTTGTAAGTGGAACGTACTGAATTCTCTTTCTAAAACATTCCATTTTCTTATTCGATTCCATTTGAAGTGCACGTAATATCAATGTGTGACACTCTTGTCCCTCTTCTAAATCCTGTCCTTCCAATGTTCATAACCGTGTAGTGTACCTCTGTGGGCCATTCCACGAAATATTCCCCTCTATTGTGAAACCTAACTCAACCTAACTGCACCCAATTTTACGCATATTTTATTTCTAAAACAACGGAGCTAAAAATTTTACGCCGTAAGTTCTTTCCACGACTCCATTTTGGAAATAACAACTATGAAAAATACGTTCTGTAACCGCCTCGTTTCAATTGTTATTTCTGTTGTGACTCTAATAGTTCTCACATCTGCAATTTATGAAGTATTTTTCCTTTTCACAGAAAAAATTCCCAAGGAGATGAAACACTTAACATAATGTACGTCAGTACGTGAATGCTGCAGCTACAGTAGAGCTTTACGAGTATCAACAGCAAAGTAATGAGTGTTTATCAGAGAACGCACAACATGCATATCAAAAGTATCGTAGAGTATGAGAAATTCAACAAGTCTCCTATATGCAGGCACCAGTTGAATCAATATTCCTTTTTTATGCCTCCTACTAGATGAGGGATGATATATTTGGTTTTGTCAATTAGAACCTCAAGAATTTTACCGTTATAAATTGAACTAACTGTTTCTAAATAATCATAAAAAATCTGAAAAACTAGACAATTGTTTCAATATTATAAAATATCATCGAAAGAATGACAGAAGTTGAATTTAATATCATGCTCACCTGATGTTCAGTAATCATTTTTAGCTAGACCAATAAGTGACCTATTTTTAAATCGACTTAATTAAATATAAAACGAAAAAAGAATACGCAACACATAATAAAGCTTAGTTATAATTATATCCTGGATATATAATAAATGTGCAATCATATAAGATACCAGTGAAAACTATTATCAGCTGATCTCTACCATTATTACTTAGGGAGACAGTTTACTGGTGGAGTACTACCTACATTTATCTATTCATTGGCGCCTTCATATTGTGGATGTCTTAAATGTCTTCTAATTTATAACTACTCAAGGATATATAGTTCTTGTTTGTCACTACAAGTAAGTAGTACTTCTAGTTCTGTATTTAGGTTTACTATCTCTTGGCTGAAATCGGTTAAGGAAAAACAGTTGCCTTAGTCATTCATTTAGGTTGTACTGAACAGTTGTACCATTCATAATATTATCTACTTTCACTCTAGAAGCTTCATGTCTTCGATATAGGCCACTAGCTTGTGGGGGATTTCGAGTAGTTCTGATGGTTGCATCATTTACTTTCCAAAATGCTTCTGCCTGAGTCCTTGTAAGTTCTTACATGAGCAGAGTATGTGAATAGGTATTTCATACCTAAGTTTTCATTTCCTAGTGTCAAGTAGATGTTTTGCAAAACATCTACTTGACACCAATCATTCATTGACACCTAACACAGAACTAGAAGTGCTGCATATTTGTGAAAAGAAACAAGAACTGGATTTCCTTGAAGAACTGGAAATTAGAAGACATTTAAGAAACCCACAATATGAAGTTGTCAATGAACAGTTAAATCTAGGGAATTCTCCACTAATAAACTGTCTTCTTAAGTGATAATTGTAAAGATCAGCAGATATAGTTTTCCTGGTTTTCTATATCATTGCACAGTTATACTGATCTTAATTGGAAAAATGATATCCAGGATATCACCATAGGGCTAATAATATCTAAGCTTCAATATTTGTAATATCACATCTTCTTCTTTGTGCTATAAACATATATTAAGCCAATCACAAGTTAGGTTACTTCTTGGTCTAGCCAAAAATATAACTACTAAACATCAGGTAGGCATAACATTTTTTTTAAAACACACCATTTGTGATAACTGGAGATTTTAACTCAAAGAACGAAGTCTGGGGGGGCAGAGTAACAAACCGTAGGGGCAGAGAATTCTTGTCCTGGTGCAATGCTACGAACTTAAATGTCATTAATGATGGACTTGTCCCCACGCTTGTTAGAGACACTGGGCAATCATACATCGATCTTACTGTGGTGTGTGACCGAATACAACGACAAGACCCTCAGTGGACGGTGCTTGTGGATCCTGACGTGACGGAGCACAGGTTTATTTTAACCGAACTCTCAACCGTGAAGCCTGTAGTCAAGAAAAGGAAAACAAGGTTTGGTGAACCGAATAAAGAATTACTAGTTCACATGTTTAGAAAAAAGACCAGAGATATGCTGGATTCTACGAGTGTTTCTGATCTGGTGAGTCGCATCCGCAAGGCTTACCAAGAATGCACACCGAGGGTTTGCTGCAATGAGGACTATCGCTTGCCTTACTGGTGGAACGAGTCAATACAAGAGGCCATCTTAGATGTTCATCATAAGAGGCGTCTCTTTCAGAGAATAAAAAATGATCCAAACCGGCGTGAAGAAAAATATAGAGAATATAAGACTGCAAAAAATCTGCTAAAGACTGAAATCAAAACATTGAAAAGGCGAGCTTGGCAAAACCTTTGCAATGACCTCGAAGACGACATATTTGGCCAGGGATTCCAAATAACAAGAGCTCAATTGCAAAAAATGCCGGGTCGTGTTGAAATGTCAAGAGAGGAAAGGGAGAGACATTTTAAGGAGTTGTTTGTCACCAACTGCCCAAATAGAAAACAGCGACAAAAAGAACTAACTGTGATACAAGACTGTGATATGCTCAAACACCAGGAAATATTGGATGCCTGTGATAGTATCAAGGTTGGCAAAGCCCCAGGCCCAGATAATATACCATCTGTGATAATAAAAGCTGTGATTAATGGTAATGTCCAATTTTTTGTAAATTTTTATAATTCGTTTTTAACCAGGCAGTGTTTTCCAGGAGAATGGAAAAGAACCAAGCTATCGCTTATCGAGAAACCAAGAAAGTCACCTGACGACCCTGCAAAATATCGCCCAATTTGCTTAATAGATGAAATTGGAAAAGTCTACGAAAGACTCTTAGATACCCGGTTGATTGCGGAATTGCAAAACAAAATTAATGGCTTCCACGAAAACCAATTTGGATTCCGTGAAGGACGGTCTACTTCACATGCAATGGAAAAGATTCAAGACATGGTAGCAGCAAACAAAGGAAAACATTGTGCATTAATCTTGGTGGATGTTAAAAATGCGTTTAACACCGCATCCTGGACAGTCATCAGCGACCAGCTTAACAGAATAGGGGTGAGTGCATACCTTAAGAACATTTTAAATTCCTACATGGATGAACGAGTAATTATCCTGAAGAGGGACCTTGGAAGACAAGTTTTTGGTGGTGTTCCACAGGGCTCGGTTCTCGGCCCTAGTATGTGGAATATTCTATATAACGAAGTGATGAACCTTCCAACGCCAAATGGAGTAGTAATATTGTGCTATGCCGACGATCTAGCGGTATTCGTAGCTTCTCGGACCTCCAACCAAATGATTGATAAGGCAAACCATACTCTTGATCTTGTATTTCAGTGGATGACTCAACATCATCTAGAGATTGCTCCTGAAAAAACCGAAGCTATTCTTCTTAGCTACAAAAGAAAGACCGATGCGATAAAATTTAAAATGCAGAGCCAAGAAATAAAACCCCAGGGAACAGTCAAATATTTGGGATTCCACCTAGACCGAAGGCTAAATATGACAAACCACATCCGAGAAACCTGTCTGAAGGCTGAGAAAACAATAAAGGCTCTAAATTGTCTTTTACCAAATATGGGAGGACCAACAGCACCGAAGCGGCGAATTCTGGCGATGGTGTGTCAAAGTGTAATCTTATATGGTGCGCCAATTTGGGCCCTTAAGACATATTTAGAAGTCAATAAAATGAGACTTATGAAGACACAGCGAAGCATTGCGCTTAGAGTCTGTTCTGCTTACTGCACCGTTTCAGGTGCATCTGCAATGGTTATTGCTGGTCTCATTCCGCTGCACCTTTTGGCGGAAGAGAGGAGGAGAATATTCCACATGGCTGGTGTAGCTTCTGTTATCCAGAAACAGATAGAGAGGGAGATGACTCTGCAGCAATGGCAGGAAGAGTGGCAGAGCGGCCCTGAAACTTGGACCAGACGCCTTATCCGGAATATTCGACCTTGGCACAATAGGAAATGGGGGACAGTATCCTACCATCTTACTCAGTTCCTCTCAGGCCACGGTACATTCGGCACTTTTACTTATAAAATTAAAAAAAAGAGAGACGAAAGTTGCATATGCTGCGGGGCAGCTGTAGATGACCCAAATCACACTGTCTTCGAATGTCCTCAATGGGCAGAGAAGCGCCAAGAACTGTGCTCAGATTTAGGGGAAATAAGTGCAAGCAACGTCATTGACAATATGCTTAAATGTGAAAATGGGTGGAATAAGGTAACAGATGTCATAACCTATGTGATAAGCGCAAAAGAGAAAGTTGAGTTACGAGCCCAGGAAAATGCAGAATATTAGGCAATATTCCTTTCTTTCTTGAGGAGATGTCCTAACGGCGGGTCCAAGAAGGAAAGTGGAAGTTCTTAAAAGAGGAAAGGGTTTTAGTGGGTCGGGGGTCTCCCCATCCCCACACTCCCCCAAGCGCCGAAACACCAATGCCTGGGGGGTCTGCTAACAGATTTCCTAAACCTCTTTGAAAAAAAAAGGTAGGCATAAAATGAAATGTAACTTCTGTCATTCTGACGATGATATAGATTTATCGAAACAATTGTCAATTTTTTAGAATTTTCAATAACTTGTATTATATTGTGGAATTAACTAGAGACCTTGAGTTTCATTTAAAAACACATCCATTACTATGTTCATTGGACGAGCCATAGTTTTAGGGGTATTAACTAAACCATGAGGAGTTGTGTAACGAAGTTCTTTTTTTCGGTAATAATTATTTCAAGTTTCCGTATATACTTTTATTTAATATTGCTTATACCCTCTGGCTTCTATGTAAAAATTATTCTGATTGCAAATATTCATGCAGGAATATTATTTAAAATTTCAAATTTTGAAAACAATAGGACTGTAGAATTTATGTTTCCCCACTACTGCGGAATACAGAGTTAGAAACGCGCAAGTCGACCTAACAGACAGAGATTTGAAGCAGTCTGAAGCCAGAAAAGTTCGAGCCACAGATAACCCACAGATAGATGAGACACTGATTGTGGCGCCATCTAAAGAGCCCGTCGAGTAAACAACTGAGTGATGTTGGAAAGATTTCTGTAATTTTAGGTTATGGCGGTATACTCAAATATACTGTATTTTAATTATTTTTATTCAAAATAGCCATTCATAGTCCATCATTTGACATTTCATTCAATTTAACTCCATTAACTAAATAATGATTAGATGTTGAGTTAAATTAAATGAAATATCAAATGATGGACCATAAATGGTTAAAGAAATTGAAAAAAATAAAACAATAATCATATAAACAATTTATTTATTTTGGTATAAAAATACACAAGAAATAATTTCTTTCACAAAGTACATTTCTCAACATACATAATGACAACAAATGAATTATAGTGTAAAAACCATGCAATAATTAAAAAATAATTTGAGTAACATACATTCTAGATTGGAGTATCATTAAATTTTCAAATGATGTTAAATCGAGATAAAAGTAGAAAATTATGTATGATAAGTTTATATTGATTTATTATTACACTCGTATAAACACACAGAGCTAGACAAACTGCAGGAGTATAACTGCTACTTACAAAAGTCGTTCCTCAAACTTTATTGAACTCGACCCAGACGAACTTAACAATTATTTCATAAACGTTAGTAAGAATATTAGCTCTAAAATATATCCAAGTCGTGATGCTCTTCCTTTCCTCGTTCCTCCTAAACGAATCACTGATAGTTTCTTCTTTAGACCAATAGATAAATTTGAGCTAGTGCAAACCATACTCATCATTTAAAACAAAACTTCATGTGGCATTGATGAGTCATCAGCTAAGTTGTTTTTGAATATTCTAGATACGGTGATTAACGTTTCATTTTTACTAATCAATTAATCCTTTGAAAAATGTCTCTCCCCTAACTGTCTAAAAACAGCTATAATTGTTCCCCTCCACAAGGGTGTTATCAATAATATGTTACTGCAAATGGTTAGTTGTAATAAACACTAATGATTATTCATATACTTACGAAATATCACAAATTCCGGTCGATTTTGTTTATTTACAACGTTTTCTAACCTAAACTGCACACCCGTGTTTTGCTTACTACCGCTGCATCCAAACAACTGACTGAACATTGGCGGGAATAAAATTTGGTAGTCAATCAGAGACGTCAACCGCGATTCTAACGTATTATATGCATGTGTACATGGCAGTGGACGAAATGTTGTGAGCTTAAAATATTTTCTAATACTTATATACAAGGTGTGAACATTTTGTACTCTGCAGTGGACGCTGCGTCCGAAAGGGTTAACAGTTATTTTGTCAACGTTAGTAAGCATATTAGGTCTAAAATATCTCCAAGTCGTGATGCTCTTTCTTTTCTCGTTCCTTCTAAACGAGACACTGACTTCCAGTGGCATTGATGGGTTATCAGCTAAGTTATTTTTAAATACTCCAGACGCAGTGATTAAGGTTTTATATTCTCTAATCAATGAATCTATTGAAGAAGTGTCGGAAAACAGCTATAATTGTTCCCCGCCGCAAGGGTGACGAGAAACATAATACTAGTAACTATCGTCCTATTGCCTTATTACCAATCTTATCGAAGATAATCGAAAGACTAATGAAAAACCGTCTACTACCTTTTCTTTTCAAATATAACATCTTGAAATCCCAACAATTCGGTTTCCTACCTAATAAATGTACTAATGACGCAATGTTTTCTGTTCTTAATGAAGTATATACCTCTCCGAATAATAAACTTTTCACGGCTTCGGTTTATTGTGACATCGCAAATGCCTTCGATTGTGTTGGACATGAAATTTTGATAAACAAACTAGAATATTATGGCATCCGTGGTATTCCTTTAAAATGGTTTGAATCTTACCTGGAATGTAGAAACCAACTGGTACGATCAAATGGAAAAGTTTCGAAAAATTCACCAGTTAGCAGTGGTGTACCCCAAGGTTCAGTTTTGGGTCCAATTCTTTTCTTGGTATTTAGTAACGATGTCACAGACTTACGAATTAATGGTAAATTCACGATATTTGTCTAGTGTTACCTGGAGCAGTTTAGACATACGAACTTTACATTTTACCATAGGCTAAGATCACATTACTATTAAGTCCTGGTCTGACTCGAACGGACTTTGTTTTAACACTGAGAAAACTCTAGTTTTATCTCACAAAGGAGTTTTGCAACCTCTCAAACTTAACAATGACGTAATAAGATCTTCAAATTCGATTAAGTTTCTTGATCTCCATATTGACAGTGCCCTTAAATAGTCTGTACATGTGTAATAAATACCAAAATAAAAAACATGGGGAGAATCATCCTGTATAACAAATTACTTTCTACATTGTAACGTTCAAACTATAGAAAGCGGTCGTTCACATTGATACAATGAAAAAAACACTTATCTAAGCGTCTGTCTGGTTGCAGAAAGAAAAAATAATATTTTAACCGGAAATAATAATGGCGTCAAAATTACGAAATTTTGCGGAATCAAATAAAATTCCATTGTTAATCGAGGTAAAAAAACTATTACACAATTACGTCGAACGATAAGTTCCACCAATCAAAAAGTAACAGGTTCAAAAAAAATAAAAGATTGCTGATTTGGGAGAAAGGTCGAAAACGGCTAAGTTGTAACAATTGAGGGGCAGTTGGTAAAAACTCGCGGTGGGGAACGGTCCAGTTTTTTTTGGGCTCGCGGATAGCGGTTTTTTTTAGGAGTTCTGAGTTTCAGTAGTTTATAATTAAAGTAGTATTTTAGCGATCAGGTATAATTTTTTTTTCTCGAAAAGGGAAAAGAAGATTACAAGGGAGCGTCTACTGTACGCGCTCTGACAGGGTTTCTTTTTTTGTTCGAAACGCGAATCGTATCCGTCGGCGTTTTGTGAACACCCAGCCCGGGAATTGGTAAGTCTGATTTCAAAATTATACTAACTGTGTATTATGATTTTTTTTTGTAGTTTGGTCAGATTATTAACATTGCCAGCCCGCTTTCTATGATATTATATCTATATAATTTAATTTGTGTTATGATAGTTCATATCGCATACGAGTATTTGATGGTGATATCCCACCGTATGAATTAGGAATAGGGAGCACATTTGAGGTTGAACATTAAATTGTTAATATCAAAATTCATATATAGGGTACGCGAAAATATGCAGGTTCTGGCGATCATTTTTTAAAATTACAAATGTCTTCATATTCTGCGAGTCATTCGCGTTGATTTAAAAGGGTATCTCAAGTTTAATCTCGATCCTATCACTGGTTATTATTTAGACTCTATATACGATTATTCCTGACGCCTTGTCAATTTGGTGTGATTTATTTTTATTTTCCTTTTTTTTATATTAAACTCGTTTAAGAAATCATTGTCGTCTAATTTATTCTCTCAACCAGGAGAACAGGAATACCTAACATATACACATAAGAGCTACACCTAAAATGTTTCCTCAGCACACCCCTCTAACTGACGTAACCCCATAACACAAGACCTCTCATTAACAATGACAACTGATAGCAGCGGAGGCCGAAACCAGCTCTTTCGGATATTTCTTACAGGAGCCGTCGACTCCTGTTTCCCACGGAATCGTGGGTGGTGACAGCTAGCTATGCTGCCTTCATGGTCCATTAGGGACATTTTGACAGCAGAGTTTTCTAGGTTATTACAACTGGTGATAGAATTTTTTTTAATTAGGATCATAGTGCTATTGATTATTACACATGTAGACATTTTAGCGAAAATATTATCCTCTGCTTAGTTTGCCCTTAAATCTGTATCTAAACAGCTTGATTCTTGTACCGCTTTAAAAACTCACTACTCTTTGTTCGAATCGCACCTTCGCTATGGATTGCCTTTCTGGAGGTCTTGTAGTTTACATCTCTTCACATCTATTTTCAAACTACAAAAAAGAGCTATTCGTTACATTTATGGTTTGAGTCGTATGACGCATTGCGAGTTCTATTTTAAAAAATAAATACTTTCAACTCTTCCAGCTCTATTCATTTTGGAATCCGTGTGTTTGGTTCGCAAACACTTCCACAATTTAACTGAGAGGCCAATTCATAGTTACCCTACTAGAAGAAAAAAAATTCGATATCTACTTAACAATACCCACCTCTGATCTGGTAAAAAATTCCATCACCTTCAATGCCAAAAAAGTATTCAATCAGCTTTAGAATTAAAAGTGGCAAATACATTCAATAGGTTCCGGAGATTGACAACGGCGTTTCTGCTTGAGAAACCTTATTATTGAGTGGCAAAATTCTGCAATCTACCCTAGACTTTTGAGTAATATCGGCGTAGTTCAATATTTGGTATGAGGTACGATGGTAACATTGTATTATAATTATCCATTCAAATTTGTATTTTTATATATTATGTTTCGTATTGTTAATATAGTCAGTATTTTTTATATCTTCATATTACTTTTTATATATTTTTTTATATTTATCTATTTTTAAATTATTTAGCTTTATCCATAAAATTGTAAAATTTTTCATGACAATAAAGCTTATGTCTCTCTGATTTCCTCGATGATCCGGAAATTAGAAGCCACTTAAGAGTCCCACCTTACGAAGTCGTTAATGAACAGAGAAATCTGGGAAGATCATCACTATTGAACTGCCTTTTTAAGTAATAATTGTGAAGATCGGCGGATAATAGTTTTCCTTGGTTTCGTATATCATTGCAAAGTTATACTGATATTATATGGGAAAAATTTATCGAAACTTCACCCATAGGACTAATAATATCAAAGCTCTAATATATGTGTTGTGATATATTTCTCTAGAATATGTAACAGGAACAAATTTGTACAACGTCGTTTAATAAATCAGGCAGGGTTTCTCTCAAAAAATTACAATAAATATTACCATTGAGTTTATTAGGTAATAAATATGGACCCACTTTACAATCTCCAAGAATGCCTGCCCACACGTTAAGCGAGAATTTTTCCTGAAATCCCTGTTGTCGAATAACATATGGATTTGGTTTCATCGGTAAATAGAGCAAATTCGGTAAAATTCCTATTTTCTAAACATTTTTGGGAGTACTAATTGGCAAACTCCACTCTTTGAGGACAATCTGTTGATTTTAGGGCCTGAACTTGGGTATACTTATAAGCATACAACAGTTGTTCATTTAAAATATTCCACACAGTTGATTTACTTACATTTAAAGATTTGCCAATGGTGCGAGTGATTAAATCAGGTCTATTTTCAATACGGTCTATAACAGCCTCCTCTAATTGCACAGCTCGTACAGTTCGTTTTCTACCGCTACCTTGTAATTTTGAATTGTCCAATTTTTCGCAATCTCCTGTCAATTTAAGAAAATGTTGTGTGTTGGAATTCCAACTGTTCCAATTATATATTTCGAGACACCCTGTACATATGTATTGGATCCGGCGTAGATGTCGCAGCACAGTAACGAATCTCTGCGCGCGCAATTTCATTTTCAAAGGTACTGAAGTAGCTTTCGCCCTAGGCACACCTACTACGAGAGTGTCTACGTACTTTAGACAGAAACTAGCCCTATGTAAGAGTTTCGAGCTTGATAGCTTTATTGTGGAATTGGTGCATTGTTGTTATGTTTGGTTTACATTTACATTACAGTGTTGCCTAATATTGGCATGAACAATTCTTGTTGATACTATTTTCACATGTTTATTTATTTTGTTTTTCATGATCTTTCGAAGTTGTTCAATTAAAGATCAGTTGAAATTAAACTGACTATTTATTGACATCTCAGTAGCTTGTTTAACCTTTCGTAGTCAGCGGAAACAGGTTCACTTAGATGTCAACAACCACCTCCCCTAAAATTATAGTCAACTGAAGTTACTGCCCATCTTCGCTCTCCGACATGGAAATCTAGGTCGATTTAAATATCTTTCTCTATATAAGCGCTCGGAACGTCTACCATTCTTTCTGGCTTCCCCGTATATTAGTTGCATATCAGCCATTTCTTCAAAAGTATAATCCATCATAACAAAAAGTGTGAAAGTTGCACTAACCAATTTAATTACAAATAATTCATTTTCGTTTTGACGTTAAACAAAATGACATTAACCATTCCATTATTGACATCTATAGCCTACTATACGGACGATGCACTGATAGCAAGAATCCAAGCAGTTACAGAAATTATTTCTGGCAATCGCCATTATTTCCAAGATATGCGATTTTCAATGAGAAAACGTTGCAGATTATGTGTAAATGTAAATGGACAAAATCTTGAACATCTTTTGTAATTTGTTGGCTGCTTAGTTAAAAATTATGTTTGAATGGGATATTATTTAACTTTGTAATTTTCTTATTTTTCATTGTCATTAATTCTTTTGTTAATAAAATCACAACTTTGGAAAAGTATTTTCAACAATCCTCTCTCAATATTTTATATGCATTGCTGTTTCACAAATTAGTTCCTGTTACATATTCTAATCATTAGTAGTTTGGTAGTTATTAAAAAGCATTCAATACATTTTTTTTATTTTTCTATTAAAAAGTGATCTTGCAGACTTCATAAAAACATTAAATATCTTGGAAACTACAAATTTTTTGATATGTGAAGGTTATGCGTTTTTCACGTGAAAACTATTGAGGAATACAAAATCAAATAAAAATAGCTTCAAATGCCAGTGGCGTAAAAAATGGGAGGGGAAAGGTGACATATTCTTCCAAATGTATACCACTGGATCAAGAATTGAAACATGTTTTTCCATCAAAATATGCCCTTGTACATTTAAAAATGACCTGCCAAATGTCAGATCAATAAATTCATCCATTTTAAAGTTATCAAATTAAAACATCATATTTTTTATAACTTTAACACCCTGTATTTCGAAAAGTAAATGAGTTGGACCCCTCAATCCCTATATCACATTGTCCAATTTTACGAGAGGTATCTACATGCAAACGTTGTAAGTGTCATTTGAAAACACCCTGTATAAAGTCAACACAAGAAAAGTCAATTCTTATAATTATAAAACATCATCAGACATGCATCATTACATATTTGAATTATTTAGAAGCAGTCAGTTTCATTTATAAGTGTAGCTTGAGTAGATCCCACAAAGTAACTGTTGAAACATTGAATTCATTCTAAGGATTTTGATTTTCAAACTACTCAGAAAAAAAAAATAATCTCAAAATCCTTTCATTGTAATTTTGAGGTTGACATAGTTTCAGGAAAAGCAATAATTGTGGAAAAATGCCTTTTTTTCCAAAAAGTAACATGTCCATATCCTTAGTTTTGAATTTATCTGAAAGAATTTAATGCAGAATAGGCAACAGTGTATTAAATAATAGAAATTCTACAATATATTGTAAATTTTTTTGCGCTTCAACGAATCTGTATTACCCGTGCCGCCAGACATGTCTGTCACTGGTCATATTTACTACTCGATGGACTTCATAGTAGTATAAGTTTCCGCTTCCCCGAAATGTTTTAAATAAATACATCAAGGTACTGTGAAATCTTATACTCTGCAAATTTTCAAGTTTTTAAATAGATATTATCACGAATAAAATCATTAAAAACAGCCGTATTTGGTGTACAAAATATATGCAAAACAATAGAACGTGTTTCAAAATGGAAAAATTTGATATAACTATGTACCAAAAGCTAAAATTAATACCACATCAAACAGCTCAATTATCAAACCTTCGCAAAAATTTCAACAATGAAACGATGTTGGGAACAAAAAATAAACTAATCAACATGTTGGTCTATTGAAAACAGCCATGTGTCTGTATTCCGAGAAGACTCGCATTTATAAAAGGCAACCAGTTTTGTAATTAAATTTATTCCATGGAGTACATAAAAATGTCATGACATTACAGTGGCATTATAAAAAAGAAACCCATGTCAATATGTGTCAGTAAATTAGAGCATATCGTGGTATTTTTAATTAAGCCACGTAGCTGGTTATAAATTTATCATCAATGTAAAATTATAAATATACAATATGTCCCCCCAAGTTGGAATCATATGGAAAACTTTTTCATTATGAATTTTAGGAAAAAAGTTATTCTTCCTAAAAAGTTCTGCATTATTTAGAATCTAAAATACAGTCATCAAATATAAAAAAATTTACTCTCATACGAAGTTTATCAAAAATATGAGTTATACTCAAAAGTAAAGTACTTTTCAATTTGACAATATCGAAAAATGTTACAAAAAAAGTTGATCAGAAATACAAACTACGTTTAAATATGCGAGTACATCCATTTAAATTAAAAGTTCAGATTATACTATTTTCTACTGATATTTCTATTTTGAATGAACATTATTTGTCTCTTGTTATTACGAAACACGTGATAAACTTTTAGTTTTTCAATGTGTTCTAATTATTTTGCAATTAAAACGCGTAATAGTTGCATATTAACATCATATTAATATTAGAAACAAACAAATATAATTTTCACTGTTTCTAACGCTTCGGCATATTCACCCTCTCGTTCAATACACTTAATCGCTCTATTGGAAAATTCACGTAATACATTCCTTATCATTTGTGGAGGAATTTCTTGACAAGTTTCGAATATTATCCTCTCCAAGGGGTCAATATCTTGAAACTGCGCTTTCTGGGAAACTTTTTGTTTCATGTAACCCCATAAAAAGTAATCAAGGGGGGTTAGGTCAGGGGATCTAGCAGGCTAGAAAAAAGAGAATACCTTTTCCATGAAACAAATTTTCAAGATAGTTCCTAACATGTATTGTACTGTGGCATGCGGCACCCTCTTGTTGGTACCAAATACATTGACATTCTATTAAGGGTAGTTCGTCCATTGATATGAGTTGGTAAAAAACTGTAATTAACGTTCGGCATTGATAGATTCGCGAAAAAAATGTCCTATTAGTGTGTTATTATAAATGCCACACCACTCGTTCGACTTAAAACGAATATTGGTCATGAAACATTGATACAAAATTGGGATTTTCCTCAGACCACCAGCGACAATGTTGCGACGAGACAGTTCCTTATGACGAAAATGTTCTCTCATATGGGAAAAGTATATGCCTCGTAGAAAAGGGTCCTCCTCTTACTCTATTTGGATGAGAGAGCAAAAATCAAAGCACCAACCATGATCGCGTTCTTTTAATTTGTGTACGATTTTTGTTTGTTTGGTTTGTATTTATTTAGTTTTAAAATTCTGGCCACTGTATTTTGACTTACATTTTGTTGTAACAACGACTTTCTTTTGCGCAAAGACAATTTTGGATTTGCTACAACAGACAGTATTACATCAAGCTGTTTATTCTCATCAGCAACCAGTTTTCGACGTTTTCTATTAAAATTATTTTTAATACTTCCGGTTCTCCTATATTTATTTACTATTGTCGTTAGGTACAATTGATTTTGTTATATTGTCATTGCGATGTCTATTATTGGAAATATCTGCTGCTTTCCTATGCGTTTTATAGTAATCTTGCCACCGACAATTCCCAAATTTATGCAAAGAAATCAATGAATTGTGGAAGCTTTATTTACCAACTGCCTCCAGGACCGTTGGGGTACTCGCACCGGTAATTCTTAAGCCGTAGAAGGGGTGGTCCGGTGAACTATAGAATATTAAGGGCTCCAGATTAATTGCAGTGAATACTCAATGCCCAATGGACTAGTCATCCATTCGATATTGTTTACTATATAAATAAGAAAATGCTTAATTAATTGGAATTATTTTAATAAAAAAATATATATATTAGATATCAGAGTACCCATTCAGTATTTAAGTAAAATTATAACACTTATTCTAACAATACTATAAATAAAAACAATAATGAAAATCGAATTATATCACAACAACCAAAACCTTGGTATTTTATTTGGTAAATACGACACCCACGGTTAGCAGTTTAACCACAAAAATTCGTATGATACCAGTGGGCGATGACGCATGAGCTCAGGCACGACAACTGTGAACAAGAACAAGGAACAAGGATAGATTTTAAATACGCAACCTTAGTAAACGTTCACATTGTTCAAGAGCTGGCTAATAATTATAACCAAATGATTATTAAATTGGTGTAAATAAACAAGTTATCATTCCGGTTTATGATAATGAGTGTTAAGCCAAGACGTCACTATTCTGATGTAATTTATCTATGTCGGAAACCTACGAAATCAATAAAATGGAAATAAGACAGAATAGATTGCTAAACGAAATGACACAATAATTATGGGGCAAGTTGTGTCTACTGATACAACATTGTGTCTACTGGTACAACATACGATAAGTTAAATTGGTTTCTAATCTCATTATATCAGTTCAATATATGTACATGATGTTACATAGATATATACTACCATATTATAAATATATTTTATGTTATGATAAACAGATAGGGTATAAAATGAAACACTTGATGTTAAAGTAATATATTATCTATTAATATGTTGTAGCCCACTATGCAAATAAATATTACAGTTATGTTAATTCAACATCATTGTGATAATGTTCTTCCTTTTTTTCCTCTTGTTTTCATCACATGCACATCTATACAACAGCTTATGCCCAGCTTGTGGCTGTTAACTTTTGTGATGTTTCAACTAAACTTCTCAGCTATGTTAAAGCTCTGCCTTTTTACATTACTGTGATGTTACTAGAACTTCCTCAAAAGGAAGTCTTTATAACGAACTAAAAACAACATTTCTGTTACATTCTAAAATGCATTTTAACATCTTGTCGATGTTAATGCAATGTCTAAAAAATAACATCTTATCAATGATCTAAATGCGACATTTCAAAAACAATACAGCGTATTCTCGTAGATGTTGTATGGACATTGCATAATCCTCTAAATAATATACCTCAAACATTCTAGATGACATTCTATAGATGTTTCTGTGCCTAATCAGCAAATACAGGGTGAACAACTAAGAACGCCGACTGTCGGCCATATTTCAAAAAATAGTCATGGTACAACTTTAAAAAAATACCTTCAAGAAAATGACCCTGAAAAATCGCTGGAAAATATTTTTGAGTTCCTAAAATATCTGCTATGTGGTGCAATGAACATTTAAAAACATAATACTGTGATTATCTCCAAAAGAGACATACTAAAGTTATCCTAGAAATACAATTTTTGATATATTGTTGAGATTATGAAAAAATGAACTTAGGGACTTTTTGTCCTTATTCTTCAAGTAAGGGATGGGGAAAGGTTCAACCCAAAAAAAAATGTCGTAACACTTTTTATCAATCGATATCCATGTTTTTGGCAGCATTTAAGAGTTTTTCTTCTTTAATAAGATATGCTTAACAAAAATTAAACAATGTTGTCAACGCTATGTGAAAAAGTCGACAATCTTCCCATTTTTCTCGGAAATTTCAAATGTAATGAGGCATTGTCTAAATTCTGATGAAAATAGGTTATAAAATTAGAAATCTATTCCAAAATATAAGATTTACAACATCAGATATAAAAATTAAAAGAATGCTTCAATTTACATTTGAAATTTCCGAGTGGATACAAAATTATCTAATTTTGTTATCAATCTTATTAAACAGAAAAAATCTTTTAAATGCGGCTTAAATCATTAATATCGGTTAAAAAACGTAAAAGTTATACATTTGTTCATAAGTTTGAACCTTCCCTACCCATTATTTGAAGAATAATGGCAAAAAATCTCCTTCATCAAATTTGTTCATAATCTCATCAAGATTTCAAAATTGTATTTCTAGGACACCTTTAGTATGTTTTTTTGAGGTATTATGTTTTCGAGTGTTCATTCCACCCCTAGCGAATATTTTGAGAATGCAAAATATTTTCATGCAATTTTTCAGGATCACTTACCTAAAGATAATTTTTTTGAAAGTTGTACCATGATTCTTTTCTGAGATGTGGCCTACAGTCGTTCTTATTGTTCATCCTCAACATTTGAAATAAAATAGCAAAAAAAGCAATAAAGGATTCAAAACGTTTATTCACTATTAATGAACAGTACAGTGAATTTGAAAAAAACAGGTACAAAATTAGAAAAAAAAAATATCTTGTCCAGGATTACAACCTAAAAAAAATAAAATTGTGTAAGCGTATTACATAACAAGTCTGGAAAGTGGAAACTATTGAACACATTCAGTGAAAGCAAGAAAAAAAACAGGGTCTATTAATCCGTAGTTACCATAACGTAACATACTTTGAAACTGAATGAATAAAGTTTAACGGATACACATACATTACAGCTAGTTTACAGAAAATTCTATGGAATAGTTTTCTAATTATATTGAAACTAATAAAAATGTTACACAATTAATATTCAATGAAACATTACGTTACATCAACAGAAATTCAATCTGATTAAAGAAAATTCTATCGCTTACTACTTTTTCTCACGCAAGAGTCGCTGTTTCGAGTGCCTCAACCATTCCATAACGTACACTTCAAAATCCTTATCTCTGAAACCTTTTAAGGTGTTCTGAATAGCAGCTAATAAGAAAATTACTTCAGATCAAATTGAGCTCATGGAGACCTTTGATCGATCATCATAAACTACATCAAACTTGCTTTTCAGCCAATTGACTGGGACCCAATTTCCATAAGATACATGCGGGGTTCTTCACAGAAATAATAACATATTTTATTTCGAGAAGTGGCTTTTCATAATTTACCTTATATTACATGCCTCACTCCATTTCGCAGGTAAATTCAGGTGTGCTATGAAAATTCATACTTCTTTTCGGTATAAAATAATATACTATTCTCATCTGGTTATTCTCATCCTGGAACAAATTATATATTAACATCGTGGAATTGTTACTTAATGAAAACTAAGCACTATTAATACACTGTATACAAAAAAACTACTTATGAAGAAGAGATATGAAGACATTATCAAGTTAAATGAGTTTATAATTAATTGTATCCAATTGCGTATCCAATAGCTGTGTTTCTACAATAATAAATAATTGAATGCTGTTTGTTGACTGGAGCATTCAGTATCATAAGTTACATATTCTTCAACTAGATTAATATAGGTACCATTGTAAGGGAAATCTACAGCTTATTCATTGTATTTAGTGAATTTTCAAATGGAACTGAGCTTTTTATCAGAAATTTCTGTTTTTAAAATCTTAAACAGTCTACAATTGTTCACAAGAATTGTTAGTAATAATGTTAAAATTTTCTAAACCTGCAAAACTGTATTGATGGCTAATACTACTACTACAAAAACAAGAACTAAAGATACTTGATTCAATATTTCTTGTACTGTTAAATACAATGTTTGTATCAGACTATCTGAAATAACTACTCCTCTTTCATTACATACTTACCAACTATTTGTTTTTAATTTTATTTGTGTAAGTAGCTTCTGAAACATCTTGAACATTGAAAATATTTTCTTCTAGATTCGAATATATGCCAACATTGCCTATTGCAATATTGAGTGTTTTGTAGGGTATAATGCATATCTAGGATTAGAAATATTTTGAATCGTTTTTAAATTATACTTACTAACTAAAATATTTTAAAAATTGAAAAAACCCTTATTTTGTAAACTCTATTATATAATGTTAGTGTACAATTCCGCCACCTGGAATTTCAATGTATAATAGCCGATTAAAGTATTAAATGAGTATTAAGTTTTAATAATTATTTTTACAAGAATTATAACTATGCTCAGAAACTGTAGCTAAGTAGGAACTGACGAAAACGAAGACCATTTTATTCAAGTACTACTTGCAAAATATGTACTTCCTGCAAATAAAATATAACACATAACTGAAAACCATCCGCCATTTCATGCTTGTCATTTGATTCCACAGATAACTACTAAATACTGTTTGTTTCGTTCGTCAGTTCCTCTTCTGTTTTTTTATGTTACTGTGATGTTTATTATGAGATATTACTGTTTCATGAACTAACATCGTACAGACATAGTAGTAGGATGTTACTAAAAATTATTTCGAAAGATGTAAAAGTGACTGCAACATGTGATCATCTTAGAAACATGTTAATTTGTAATATTACATTAACGTTCTGTATGTGACATCAGTGAGAAGTATACAAATCAACATCGTATGAATGTTTCCTATAGGACGTTACTAAAAAGAAGTTCATAGGATGTATATGTAACTGCGAATTCAAGTATTACTGTGTACATCAAAAATATGTTTTACTCACATGACATGGATGTTAATAGAGTTGGTAATAAAATTAAGACATCTAGGAGATATCTTATTAACGTTTTAAATGAACATCCCGAAAAGTCTTTAAAAAGAACATCACAAAAATTACTTGTTATGTTTCTTATTTAGTGGGAGTGTTGTAATATGTATGTAGTAATGTATTATAAGTTTTGCGATATATGGTGTTGTTTCATCTCTCCTAATCCCCTTAACCTTTGTTCATTGACCTGTATATGTTCATCTACATCATCTGGTGCTACAGTAACATTTACAGCAAAAGAGTCTGTAAAGTTTATACAGATATTATGTAGAACACAGCATGAGAGAATAAATTTTGAGAGTTTCAATAATTATTTATGAAATTCAAAATGTTGCAGTTGTTGGAACCGTCCTTTTAACAAATCGAAGCGTATTTTCTATTTTGACTTGAGTAGCCGAAAACTTATTGTGCTTCATTTGATCGTGTGTTAAATTTACATAATCGTGATGAGGAGTGATTAGCCATTCTCGAAGAGAATAAGCACTATCGCCTAGTAAGTGATAATATCCATTATTAGTTTTATCTTGAATACTGTCACTAATGGAAGACATGGATAATATTCTACTAACATGTATCTTCCCAGGAGGCCCCATAAACAAATCTAAGAATCGTCTGTTGGTATAAGTAGATTTGATTTTCTTAGCGGGTGTTCTTAATTAATATATGTTTCGTTAATGCAACCAATAACTCGTGGGTAATCTGAAATCTATAAGACCTATCATATAAATGCTAATTAAAACAGGCTTCGTTTAGCCGAAATCAGTTACATGGAATATCGGTTTATAGGATGGTTCTATACAAGAAAGCTACATAATTTGATTTTTGACGCGGAAATTCTTCGTTTCTGAGAAAACTCGAATTTTTTATTTTTCTACTATTAACTAAAATTCGAAACTTTACGGTGTTTTTAATATTTTTTTTGTGATAGTTTGACGTGAAAACATTCAATATAACGATGTGAACAAATTTTTATTCGGAAATGTATTTTTATCACAATAATTTTTATTGATTTTTCCGGGTTTAGAAGTGCCGAAATGTGATAGGAAGATGAATACCACATATTTTTGTTTGATTAATAATTTGCTATAAATTTTCTATATAACTTTATCCGCGGAAATTTATCATAAGGGCGATGTAATAGAAAATCTTCATTATTTCGAAGTTTTCTATAGTATTCTCAACTTTTTTACATACTTTTGGGATCGTGGAGTGAAGTGGGGTGTTGGGTGAGGAATATTATATATGTGCGGTTTTTTTGAATTACTTGGAGATTTTGACCTTCTTACTGCGCCTTATAATTCACAGAAAAACCGATTCAGTTAGAACGACTCGTTGTGTGCAAAACCAAACAAGACTCAAAAATATTAAATAATATTGTTATGGGTTTTTTAAAGAAGAAAAAAAATGTGAACGATGGAATAAAACAATATAATTTGTTTAAATCTTCATTTACTTGAACTAATGTTCAATTTAAACTTGTTGACGTATTGTATTTTGATTTCGGGAGACAAATGGATGTGTTCAAACCACATGTTTTTTGCGACAGTTTCATCTGGACGACACTTTGCTGATTTTGAACAACGGTATATGGCCAGATCTATTTCCCCATGGTAATAATGGGAAAAAATATCAGGTTTGTTACCATGCGCTTTACATTTGGTTTTACATAAGGGGCGTTTATGCAACAAACCATGTAAACGACCGAATTCATAACCTTCTTTTCGCGAACGAGGAAGAACCATTTCTACAACTAGAGTCGACATTTTTGTGAATAATATGAACGTAAATATGAACGAAATGATTTAACTCAACCGAATATAGAATTTTAAATTCACATATATGTACAATGTATAAATACCTACATTTTATACTTTATCAGGATTGTAATTTTTATATTTTATTGACAATGTTTTTTAAATTTTCTCATTTATCGACCATAGCGATATTAAGTTTATGAGAATAGATATTGTTCATTGATCTGTGAGAAAGGTCGGAACGAGGATCACTGTATAGTGGTGAAACAACGCATTTCCGCGGATTTTCATTTTCGTATCGGTGCTTAAAAATGAGTCTATAATATAAAATAACAATAATTTTTCATGTTTCTCATTTCGTTACGTCTAAACCGCATTAAAAAAATGGCAATAGCGCATTTTCCGCGGCAAAATTTGTTCAGTAATATACTCCCTGAGGTATCTAAATGACAAAAATAGTTTTTTTAACAGATTTCGGCTAAACGAAACTTGCACCTTAAAATATCATATAGGTTTCTTACGTTAGCGAATTCTGCTGAAAATTTTTGTTTTTCTTCTTCAGTAGCAGGAGAATGAATTACTATACGCATTATGTCAAGAAAATAATCCATCATTCTTTCTTATATTGCACTGAATGTCGACATAAACATGTTAAATCGCTCAGAGACATCTCTCATGCAACATTTGTTTCCAGCAAACATACAACTTTAGTACATTTACATATTTGTAACTATGTTATTATACGTAAGATATATTTCTATTAATCGCAAATTTCATAAATAAATAATAACCAAAAAAAACTAAGGACGTATGTTTCTGCTGATAGGAAATTCTAATTCTTGGGATAAAAGGTACTTGAAGTGAAGATCTCTATAATTTTATTACAAGTTTCTCGGAACATTCTGAAATGTTTTTCAAAATATTTCAATACATAATGGTAACGTTACACGTTAATTTCAATATCAACTTACCTGTTCATCATCGATATTATATACTATATTTCGAGGGCTGAAACGCAAAACCTCGTAACCCGCAAAACGTAAAATGTTCAGGAAACCAGAAAAACTATTTTGAGTTATAAATAGCCGCTAGTTTTCGGACTTGTCTTTCAGTCTTTCGGAATAACTTGCTTAACCGCTTGAAGATGTGAGTATTTCACGCTGCAAATAGGCAGTTTCTCCTTAAATAGTTGGGGAAATATGACATTCCCTAATGCTATGTTTTTAGGTCTGATTGGTAGATCCTTAAAATCATCTCCAAAGTCTAGTTTGTACCTAATTTTACCTTCATGGTACTGCAACGCGCGTATGTCAACAACATTATTGCCACTACCCGTTGTGCTAGGCCGTATTGAACTGTATTTAAGGTAGTCTTTATGGGCATAATTTTTGTAGAAGCTGAAGTCCATACTTTTGACCAAGTAAGGATTTTTATTGCGAGATTCCTTAATTATACGATGATAATCACTGTGCAAGTAGATCTCCTTATTTTTGAGGGAAGACTCTATGGCACTGTGAACAGAGTCACATTCCAATTGAGTGTGACTTTTTTCTAAATATTTTTGTGTAATACGAACTTTGTACTTTTCTGTAACGTGAAGCAAAGCGTTGGCCATTAAACAATTACGATTCTGGGCAATGCACCCATCTGAGTAGATAATAATAGGATTAATTGGGTTAGACAAATCCAAAAAAATTTCATCTAAGTAGTCTACAAGAATCGAAGCATAGGTAGAAGCTTGACTGTCCGCGTTCATCTCGTCGAACCAGTAACAAGTACCTTGTTTATTTCTTAAATAGGGATCGAGACGGAAATATAGAGGCAGCACTTATGCCGAAAGTAGAGCGCCCTGGTGTTAAATAAGAAAAACATTGTGATGTAAACAGTATAATAAACAACCTACAAAATGCAAAAAATGAATAGATCTTTTTATTTTCTTTGCCAGCAAAAATTGTTGGTATGTGAGATGGGTGTACGGGATTATATGATTTTTGATTATTGACAAAATCAGCACTGCAAAGTCTAGTATTTTTATTTGGTACCCAATCCTCCCGATGTTTCCTGAAAGGTGATTAAAAAACTTGAAGTGATTCGTTTTGTACAAATGTTTACTTTCTTCCCCTTGGTATTTAATTATTTGAACTTATTATATAATATTAAAGTCAGCAAACACATAACTAGTTTTTTATTTTATATAATCAATGAAATCGTACAGAAAACAACATTTTATTTTCTCGATTATAATCTTTTATTTATGTTAAAAGAAAGTTTAGAACTTTTCTAATAGCTGCCAATTGTAGTATCATACTGATTATACACAAAATAATAGTTAACAAAATGTTTTAATTAGAACATTTTAATTACATATGAGTTTTCACTGCATTTATTCATTTTTGACGTTTTAAGGTTAACCACGCAGTGTCCAATGAATTTTCGGAGAAACTATAAAATTTCAACTGCGTTATATTTCTATACAGCATATTTGAACAGCCATGAATACAGAAAGATACTTTTGATGAGGACATCACAAACATTTAATATCAGTTTTAAAAAATGAACATTTAAAAACGCTAATTATATAAACCTACTAATACTAATAACAGTGTCTACATCACATTGTTTTTTCACGGCAGATGGCATGAACGTCAACTTTCTCGGTCCCTATTATAGACGAAAGTTATGACAACACAACTTTTTCCTGTAATATAAAGCGGTATCTTGTAGTTGCGGTGCTAACTTCACAGATTGTACATCCATCACAATAACGTGGCACTGAACGCCTATGGCCTTTTCCTAATCTTCTTCTTTTTCCTTCCGTGCCCGATTTTTTCTGTTTATGTGTTCGCTGTACTCCGGTTCAGTTAAATTGTTTTTTTTATATCTGAAACACGTATCACACTGATCTTTTCTAGGACGAAATAAGGATAATTTCATTTTTTCAGCCATTTTTGTCAACGTTACAACAGACAAAGGTGTCTTGTTGTTTTCTTGGCATTCTGTTTTGTATACCCTGTGAAGTTGAGCGAATGATTGAAACTGTTGCTCGAAATATAGCTTATCAGTGTCTATCCTGCAGTAATGCGAGGGGAGTTTGTTTAGATTATTTAAAAACTGTCCTAGAAAGCTTCAATCTTCATTGAATAAATCAATTCTTTGATTTCGTTGACTTAATTCTTTTTCGGTACTTTTATTAATCTTCTAGTTGACCATGATCTTATGGACCATTCTTCCAAAGTAAGATTATGCGAATACATGGTTTTGCACACAGGTATTTCATAATTTCCACAAATCAAAAAATATTTCAGGGTTATATTTCGTCGGGAATTTTCAGTTACCTTTGGTCTGGCTTTTTTAGTGACTTTAGCAGTGTTACTAACGTGCACTTTCCGTTGATCCCATGTCATGTTAGTCCAGAATTGTTCAAAGATGTTTCTACGCATTCCTCCTGTTACTTTGTAACATTTTATTTTTGATTCTTGGATTTTTTGTTTACAGCTATACCTTGCACCTATTTTTCTATTCATTCTCGGTACATCATGAAATGTATTGCGTTGATCCCGTGGCTTTCTAATCCCTAAAAATTGTTCTCCCCTCATTCGAAAATTCTTATTGATTAACCTCTTATTTTGCTTTTTCTTAAGTGTCTTTCTTTTGGTATCTTGATTTTCATTTTCCATTTCTATAACAATTTCATCTCTCTGTTCAAGTTCTTGTAGCTGCGTTGCATCTGCACCCACCTCTTCCACGTTTTCTTCGCTTTCTGATTCACTTTCGGCTTTGGGAATGTAGTCTTTGTCGTGAACGTTATTATTCTCTGCTGGCATAAAATGGGCTATACTTGATGCTCATTTCTTCCTCATCATTATTATCTTTCGAAAAAGTATCCAACAATGTTTCAGCCAGTTCCAGAAACTGGTAATATTTCGCTGGATTCCTGGTCATCTTTTAGATATAAACATATAAAGTACAATCATAAGCCAAAACAATAATTTAAGAATGACACTGTTGACAGATGAATCCCGGTATTAACACCTTGCACTTACCAGTAAACTCGGTGACTTGCCCCGATCTTCACCCGAAATCGTCTACACTGACAGAGTGCGCACTAAACTTTTGCCCGAAAACACAAGAGTTCACTCAGTTCATTAAAAAGTGAACTCAGTGCGCACTAGAGTAGCTACCCGAAAACGCTATGAATAATTGTCAATTTTTGACCTGATAAACTTTGAAAAACTGCGCACTAATCTTAATCGAACTTACTCGTCCAAGCCCAGTGCCGGAGTCTAACGTTAAAATTGAACGTTACAATCTCCCAGAATCATAATAATTTCTATTTTCTCTTCATCAGTTGATAAATGTACCATATATATATATGTGTCTTATAAATTCTAATGCGAGTTGAAATTTACTGTCAACATTTCCTTCTATCAAAAAATTATTTGTTTGTCAGTGCGTCATAAATTACATGAAAGTAAGTACATTCGCATAATTGTAGACATACATTTTGAAAATAATTTTTTTGATGTAAATAAATGTAATTACATATTCAAACTGTTAAGTGAAACTCCAATTTTTTTAACAAACCTCCATACGAATAAAAAATTTGATATTTGATGACTGTATTTCCTTAGATAATGCAGAACTTTTTATGAAGAATAACTTATTTTCCTAAAATTATCAATAAAAAAGTGTTCCTTATGATTCCAACTTAGGAGGACATATATTGTATATTGGAAATATTATAAAATGAACTTTGAAACGGATAAATACAAAGTAGATGGTACTGAAAATGTTTACTATTATTGAAACTATAATTCAGAATACATACATTTTTTTCAATTCAAATGTTACACTTACTATATTTATTTTATAAAAATTACATCTTACACTCGAGAGGGTTGACTCAATACTGTTTACTGAATAATTAAAACTAATGTTAGTGTTTTAAATGAAACTCACGGTTACTAGTTAATTCCACAATATAATAAAAGTTATTGAAAATTCTAAAAAATTGACAATTGTTTCGATAAATCAATATCATCGTCAGAATGACAGAAGTTACATTTCATTTTATGCCTACCTGATGTTTAGTAGTTATATTTTTGGCTAGACCAAGAAGTAACCTAACTTGTGATTGGCTTAATATGTGTTTATAGAAAAAAGAAGAAGATGTGATATTACAAATATTGAAGCTTAGATATTATTAGCCCTATGGTGATATCCTGGATATCATTTTTCCAATTAAGATCAGTATAACTGTGCAATGATATAGAAAAGCAGGAAGACTATATCTGCTGATCTTTACAATTATCACTTGAGAAGACAGTTTATTAGTCATTCTGATAACGATATTGATTTATCGAAACAATTGTTAATTTTATAGAATTTTCAACAATTTTTATTATATTGAGAAATTAACTAGAAACAGTGAGTTTCTTTTAAAACATTAATATGAGTAGACTCCACGAAGTAAGGGTTGAGACAGTTAATTTAATTAAAACCAAGCTTATCTAAAAAAATTGCTGATTCATATTATCATATATTTACCAAACACAAAGGGCCGTGTGAAAGTTCTAAGATTGTTTATATTATCTACATTAACCAAAATACAATTCTGAGAACGGTTGATTGATTCATATTAGAGTTATGTGATTCAAGTGGACTATTACTCTCAAACACACTATCGCTGTTCACACTATATTCAGATTTACGGCCTTCCAAATATGAGAATACTCTCTAAGAGTTGAATTCGCGGTCTCTCGAATTAATTGCATTTTACAATAAATATTATGAATCGAGTTACTTAACCTTCCATCGGGCGCAGTTGTTCTACCACATACAACAGTATTTATTTTGCATCGTGTGTGGTCATTTTTAGTGCTATACCCACCACCGCATCAGTAGCCTCCTATTTTTGGATCACCTCTCTATACGTCCACAGAAGTTTGTGTTCAGTAATTTCATAGGTACATGGCAGATAATTTGATCCCTTGGATACACTGTGCCCTATTACGTTACAATTAACTAATTATAAATATCGTATTTTTTTGAGTTCTTAGTATTTTGTTTTATTTATAGTCCGGTCAAATTAGACCAAAAAATAAGACTAAAGTTACCGTAATTCCCACCAAGCTGAAAATCGGTAAGATTGTTTAAAATATCATTAAAAACAAAATTTGAAAGTTCCCCGTCTTTCCCCTGTAAGGAAAAAATTTTATCCAAGGTCAAAGGTCAAAAAAATGAGTTTTTCACTATTTTCAGCAAAACGGTGAGTTTTATCATAAAAATACTTCAGACAAAAATTGTAGATCATAAAATTATCTATAAAAAATGTATCAATATTTTTTTTCTACAAACTGTTTTTGAGATATAACCATTCAAATAGTTGTAAAAGTTGTAATCGTCATAATATGCACACGTTTCCTCGCCACGACAAGAAATTATTACTAACGGCATTCGCTTTCTTCTTTCTATGTACGGAGCTCCTAAAAAAACTACCTGCTCAGATAAGTATAGATATGCATGTTTCGTTAAAAATACCAAAAGTAAAAAACCAGTACAATTAGCTTGTCTTCCTCCAACCTCAGTTGCTGCTCATCAACATCTTTTTAGGGTATATTACCAAGTTCAAGTGTGGCTTGGTTATCAGCTAGACCCTACAGACCGGGGTTGGAAGTTGGTCAACAATTCAATAGAACCAGTGCACACTTTACTTCCACCTGCGCCGGAAAAACTGCTGAACTCGATTTTTTGCAACTGCAAAAAGAGATGCAGTGCTAAATGTGGTTGCAAAAAAGTCGGACTGTTCTGTTCTCCGGCATGTACACATTGTCAAGACCGGTTGTGCTCTAATATTGAATCACCAACAGTAGAGAATCCATTTATTTCCAACGAGGCAACATGCGATACATCGCTATTAACGAAGTTTACATGCACTCAGGATGAAGATGAAGAAGAACAAGAAGAACAAGAAGATCAAGAAGAAGATTTTGAAAGTTACGACTCCACCGATTAAATTTCACTACTTTTTTTTAACTTAAATTGCTTTTATCTTCTCAATCTCTGCCAATATTCATTATTTTTCAATAGTTTCAAATTAAACAGGATCAAAACTGACCCGTGAAATAGGCCTACTGGGGAAACCACGTTAAAAAAAACGCGCTAAGTACACTACCTCATAGGTGTGCATATTATGACGATTACAACTTTCTAAATCGTTATATCTCAAAAACAATGGCTCGTAGAAAAAAAAGTAATGAAACATTTCTTGTAGATAATTTTATGATCTACAATTTTTGTCTGAGGTATTTTTATGATAAATTTTACCGTTTTGCTGAAAATCGCGAAAAACTAATTTTTTTGACCTTTGACCTTGAATAAAAATTTTTCCTTACAGGGGAAAGATGAAAAACTTTCAAATTTTGTTTTTAATGATATTTTAAACAGTCTTACCGATTTTCAGCTTGGTGGGAATTCAGGTAACTTCGAATGTCTAAATTGACCGGACTATTATTCTTATGTATACAGTGATGGGCAAATGTGTGGAACCAAGTACATATCTCTGAAATTATTAGAGATATCAAAATGAAATTAGGAAGGTGGATACTACAGTAGATTGCCTATTTGTTTTCATATTTTTAAACAATTTTGAACTTCCGGTTTTACCGGAAATAATGTCGATTTTAAAATTTGTAATGGAACACCCTGTATATTATTTTAGTTTCTGATGAAACATTTGATTACGAATACAAAAATATCGGGTTCAATATTTTTTATTTCAATACATACCGAGATATTAACAGAAAAGTAACTAAGGAAAGGAAAAATCTAATATCCATTAAAGAATTAATCATAATTATTAACTGAAACTAAGTGATTTTCAAAACATTGAAACTTAACTAAACTAAAATTAATGTATTAGATGTTCAAACTGAGCACCGTTTACTTCTTGACAATAGGCAAGTCGGTTTGTAAATTTTCTAGTAACATTAGCTATTACTTCTGGTAAAATTCTCTGGATCTCTTGAGTTATTGTTGCAGCTAATCCTTGCAAATTATTTGGTCTATCAACATAAACCTTAGACTTCAAATAACCCCACAGAAAATAGTCTAATGGATTAATGTCGGGACTTCGTGCAGGCCATTCATAAGTACCCCTTCTTCCAATTCATCTGTGATGAAATGTCCTATCTAAATGATCTCGAACAATGCGAGCGTAATGGGGTGGTGCTCTATCCAGCTGAAACCAGATATTATTTGGTAATTGTCCATTTACCTCCAATGCTGGAATCACTTCTGTCTCTAAGAGCTGTAAATACCTATCTCCGTTTAAAATTTCGTGTAAGAAGAAGGGTCCCACGATTCTGTTGTTATAAATGCCGGCTCAAACGTTCAATTTTTGGAGATGTTGTGTATGAGCCTCTTGTACCCAATGAGGATTACTTTGCGACCAGTAGCGGCAGTTATGTCGATTAACCGTACCGTTTAAAGGAAATGTAGCCTCGTCTGAAAACACCACATTTCTTATAAAATTATAATCACGGTTGTGAATATCCATCATCGTTTCATAAAATAGTAAACGTCTGTCGAAATCGTCTTTGGATAGTTCTTGAACGAGGCGAATTAGTATGAATTATATTTTTCCCGCCTTAATATCCCTCCTACTGAACGACGGCTAATTCCATGCACATTGGCGAGGTCGGTAGTGGATAAGTGAGGATTTTCTTCCAAAGATATAGCAACATTTTGAGCTACATATTCATTACTTGAACTTTTCAGCCGTCCACTTTTTGGTAAATTGCTAACTTTCCCACTTGTGTCGTACTTTTGCAAAGTTTTCGTCACTACTGAACGGGATATTTGTGCATTCGGATGACCAATGTTGAAAGGGTCACAAACTTCTTGATGCGTCCTTTTCCTCTCCCCATTCCCAATTATCATTATTATTTCTATTCTTTCTCATTCACTTAATTTGGCCATTTTACGATCGAATTAAAACAATACAATCTTTTTACGTTCAAATACAAACACTCATAACTTATTTTGACAACTACTGTCACTCCTACAATGAATTTCATCGACTACTAGCTACCATCAAATTTTTCCCTTTCCTTAGTTACTTTTCTGTTATTATCTCGGTAGGCATTGGAATAAAAAATATTTGAACCGATATTTTTGTATTCGTAATAAAATGTTTCATCAGAAACTAAAATAATATACAAATTGCAAATTTTAAAATCGACATTACTTCCGGTAACACCGGAAGTTCAAAATTGTTAAAAAATATGAAAACAATTAGGCAATCTATTGTAGTATCCACCTTCCAAATTTCATTTTGATATCTCTAATAATTCCAGAGATATTTACTTGGTTCCACACATTTGCCCATCACTGTATTTACAAAACAATATGTTTAGGTATATCGACATATTTGGCAATATTTCAACCGTTAATCTATTGGATACACTGCGTCAGAACAATGACTTTTTTTTGATTTTCAGGCGACACCATGGCTAGCAAACGACAATTCTATAACTTGGAGAATCAAAAAGATGTGGACGACCTACTTCAATTTTTAGACGATGAAAACTCCGTTATTAAAGAAAATTTCGACGAAGAAGGTGACAGTGATGAAGAATATCACATAGAAATTCAGGAGGAAGATTCTAAAACTGAGCAAGAGGATGAACCACATCATGAGGAAATAGAGCCCAATGAAAACAATTATTTTCTTGGAAAATATAAAGTTACAAAATGATATATTAACCCTAAATCAAATAGAGTTCGCGCTAGAGCTCATAATCTGATAAGGCATCTACCAGGCGTCATAAGAGATACAAAAAAAGCGACAACGCCTCTTGAATGTTGGAATTGTTTTTTTAAAATGAGATTTTGGAAACCATAGTTACATATACAAACCAGTACATAGAACTTGTGAAAGAAAATTATGAACGAGAAAGGGATGCACGACTCATAGATTTGATTGAACTGAAAGCATTTATAGTGCTGTTATTTCTAGCAGGAGTGTATAAAAGCCATAGACTAAGTCTGGACGAACTTTGGGGAACCAATGGAGTTGGTGTCGAGAAATTTGGACTGGCCATGAGCAATAAAAGGTTTAAATTCGTGATTCGGTGCCTAAGATTTGACGACCGCCTGACAATGGAGAAAATGGAAAAAACTGGCCGGCAGTAGAGAGGAACATTTTTACCAAATTGGCTTGAAACTGCCAAGGAAATGTAACCTTGGATGAGAAATTAGAGGCGTTTCGTGGCCGATGTTCTTTCCGCCAATATATACCCTCAAAACCCGCGAAATATGGTTTGAAGATTTGTGCACTAGTAGATGCCAAGGTATCCTATGTATATAATTTGGAAATCTATGCTGGAAAGCAGCCGGAATGCCCATATAATGTCAGTAATAATCCAGCAGATGTTGTCAAACGGATGATAGGCCGGAATCTAATTGCTGACAACTATTTTACTGATTTTGACTTGGTGGAATACTTACGAAAAAAACAAATTTTATCTGTTGGTACTGCGAAGAAAAACAAGAGAGCGTTACCACTTGATTTTGTTTCACCAGCTGGGGGACAACAATATTCGAGTTAATTTGGATTCAATGATTCCACAAGTTCAGTCTCATATTATCCAAAGAAAGGAAAAACCGTTATTCTTGTTTATATTTTACATAATGACAAATCAATTGATCCCGATACCGGTATCCAAATGAAGTCATCCATAATAACATTCTATAATGGGACAAAGGGTGGAGTTGACACCGCTGATAAAATGTGCGCATCTTATAATGTATCTAGAAATGTGAAACGCAGGCCAATGGTGGTGTTTTCTTCCATGCCAAATATAAGTGAAATCAACTAACAAGTAGTTTACTTTGGAAACGGTGTGACAGAGATAAGAAGGCGACTTTTTCTAAAAAAACCATCACATGAGCTTGTCTTAGAGCATTTGACTAGAAGAAGTCAAAGAAACAGCGGAATTCCCTTTGCCCTGCAGGAAAAACTAAAGTGATTCAGGCCCGACGTGTTAGCAGAACTGCAGCAAGATAATGATGAACCTTTGCAGAAGAAACGAAGATTTCTACCTTCCACCTCAGAAAATTGTTTCAGACTATTATCCAGATATCAGTGCAAAAAATGTAAAACATCACTTTGCCAACAACACACAAATTGCATATATGCATCTCGTTTGATTACTGATCTAAATAACAAACAACTTGAATAACTTCAATTTTTTAACATGTCTCAAATGACTTAATTTTAATATTTTTGGTTTTGTGCTATAAAATACCATAATTTTTAATATCAATGCCTATAAATTATTATCATTATTAGCTGTTTTTTAATTAGTAGAATTAGATTCTCTGAATAATGAACTGGTTCTGTCATATTCACTGCGCCCGAACAGGTGTAAAAAGAACTGCGCCCGACGGAAGGTTGATGTTAAATTATTTAAGTGTACTTCTATTTGCGGTAAATTAGATACAATTATATTATTATTGAAAATAGGGAACAATAATTTAGTGGATTAGGTACATTACAAAGATATTATTTTCTAAACTAATCCAAGTAAAAAATAAAACTAAAGTGCTATACACTTAGTGTCTCACCCTCTTCCAGTTTATGACGCGAACGATTCAACAATCATATAGTGTCTTGTAATTCCCAACAAAAAGTGATGGATTATCCCGTTGGAACAGGAGAGGTTTTTTTGATACTTTATCCTTCTGATGTCCCCTCCTCGAAGAGTCGCATTTTTCTCTCGTGAAATTATTCCCGTCCTAAGCACACATTTCTTACCAAGCTTAGTATTCTGTGGCGCTAAGTTCGCACCCCGACGCTTGGCGACACCGACCGTCCCATCCCCAACACACCCGCATTCCTATTCTCTTCACATTTCTACCAGCATTTGCCAGTGACGTGATTTGTGCGTCTCAGCTAGTTCACGTCTTTAGGCCAGTCTCATAAAACGCTCCAAAAGCAACAACTAACAAATCGATGTTACAGAAAAAATGTGAGAGTATTTTTGTCTTATGCGAAGCGATAGCGTGGCTTGTGGACTTATGGAATGGTTCTTGAGTCGATTTTGATAATTACTTAAAAAGAGAATAACAATAGGATAATGGAAAAGGGAAAATATCAAAAGAATGAGCAAATACATTCTATGAAGTAATAAGTGCTGGAATGAACAGAAAATACCGAATCGCATCAATTGTTTCTATATACAAAAAGGTGCTAAAGTGGAATATAGTCACTACATGGGACTGACATTGCTCTGTAGAAACCTGAAAATAATAGAACAGATACTAATACTAAAAATTAGAAAAGTTTACGAAAACTCACTAGGCGATGCGTAAAATGCATGGGTTAAGGGGTAATGAGCATACAAGACAATGTATTCATGATTAACAGATGACAGAGAAAATATATACAAGAAAAATATGTACAAAAGAAATATGTAAGCAATTTGATTGATCTAAAAATACAAAAATTCAATGTTATCATAAAATTAAAACACTCAAATTAATTGAGATCAAATATTTACACATTATGAAGTATAATCTGCTAACCTAAAAATAGAAAAATCGACAATTAAAGTTTTTTTTACTTACAAATATATATTGCATATTCATAGATTTAGAAAAGGCATTTGATATGGCATCAAGGGAAAAAATTTGGAAATTATTAGAAAAAAAGATGTTTAGATACCAAAATAATGAGGATACCTAAAAATAAAAATATATAAAAATAATCTATATACTGTTATTAGCCATAGTAGAATATTAGAAGCGTTTACAACTCAAGTTGAACATGAATATAGTGGGGGATATCCCATTTCTTTTCATTGTGCTTATGGATGAACTAATCTTTTCTTCTTCAGGTGCTCCATTTAATGGCGACAATTTCGGCATACTTATTTCGATTCTAAGTGGTATGAATTGAAAATGATGTGTTCATACCAGTCCAGTCGCGTATGTTTTTTATCCACGAATGTTGTCTGCGACCAGGACTACGTTTTCCTTCGATTTTTCCTTCTATTAATAATTTCAGTATATCATACTTGTTGTTACGGTATATGTGGCCCAGATAAGCGGTCGTTCTTCGGTTTATTGTTGTAAATAACTCTCTTTCCCTTCTCATACGTCTAAACACTTCATAGTTAGGTATATAATGAGTCCATGATATTTTTAGTAGTCTACGGAAAATCCACATTTCAAAAACCACGAGCCTGTCCATGATGGAATAACAAAGAAAAGAAATAATGAACGTAGGAAATATATGGTAGGACATAGAAAAACAAATGAACCTTGACGATATTGCGCAAAGTGAAAAGGAACTGCAACAAATCCTAAACATGTCGAATGAAACATTAAAGGAGTATGGTATGAAAATAAGCACGAATAATATTAAAGCTGTGGTTATCGGTGATAAAACAGAAATGATAGAAAATAGTATTGAAGATCCAAAGTATAGAAGAAGTGGAATCATTCCAGTATCTTGGAGTAGGATACAAAACTGCGAAATACCAATGGTTTTAATGAAGTATCTTAGGCGATTAAGAGTAGTAGCAGAAAAATATAAGATAAGAAACACAATAACAAAAGAAGAACTAGAAATACAGTTAACTTTGGAGTATATCGAGGAAATACATTTAGGCTGGTGGGAACATTTACAGCGTACGATGGAGACTAGACTAACTGAAAGATTATTACGGAAAGTTAAAATGCAAAAGATTGAAAAGAGAGGTACGCTCAGGAAGACTTTGGATAAGGCAATAGGGGAAATATTACAGTGGAAAGGAAAAAAATTGATGGAAGCTGAGAAGTTGTCCACTGATCAAATGAGATGCGATTTAAGGCCCTGAATATGTAACGTAACCCGCTGACGTTGCACTCGATAAGATATAGATACAAGTACTCATGTAATTATTTACTCTTAATAACATTATAATTGTTGAACAAAGGAGTCACTGTTATAATTTTCGTTTTTATAAACTATCTCCTCAGAAACCCAAACTGGCACTGTCAGTAATATTCGAAGGCATATCGTGTCAGAAGTATTAGTTACTACAAGAACTGTGAATATGTTTCAAATTAAAAAACGGAAAAGTAGTTAATCCAAGTCCTGGGCGAAGAACAAAAATTGTCCGAGCCTATGGGCAATAGAAATAAGAAACAAAAAAAGATATGAAAATAGTAATGTTTGCGTTCCTTATCAGGTTCGCCAGCACCCAATCAAACTCCCCAAAATTCCACAACCTAAATGACAATACTAGACTCCTACCACTATACATACGCAACGCACAAATTAAAACTGACTTTTGGACATTCATACAAACTCACGACAAATATAACTAACGAATTTATATCACTTCAGGACCCATACGGGAATATTGAAAATTCTCATTTAAATAAATCAGAATATTATAGGTTTCATTACGAATTTGAAAACTCTTACCGTATAATTAAGATACTTGATAATAAAATAAGCATACAATTAACACAACTGAATCCTTTAGGGAAAGATGCACGTAAATGTTCCCTTTTTGACGGAACTGGCTATGCCATAAAATTTATTAGTGAAAATCTCGATCGAAACGATGCGATATCGTTTCTCTCAAATAATCAAGAGAAATTCAAAACTTTATTTTAAGACCAAATAACTTTGCTACCAAAAGCAATCAATAGTTTTGAGAATAATACTCGACAACTCGCCAGCAACCAATTAATTTTGAACGATCGTATAACAACAATGCTGGAAATGATAAAGAACTTTGAACTGGAAGAAGTAGAAACGTATCAATGTTGCACAATTGAAACTATTGTATCCCAAATCGATGCAAGTTTTCAGTTGATCTATGGTCTACTCTAGAAAATAGAAGTTGCTATTACTTTCTTTAAATTAAATACCTTCCAAAACTCCATTTTTGATCCGAAAGAGTTGATTCCGAAAATTTTAATAATTAGCAAACAGCTGAAGGAAAATAAATAACCATTTGAAACAATTTTGGAAAATATCCTAGTATTTGAAAACGTTATTAAAATTAGGAGCTACGGCAAAGTTCACAAAATAGTAGTTATTTTAGAAATACCAATAGTTCAGTTCAACGAATTATAACTACTGTCATTTGTATTCTCTACCAACACCCTCTTCTCAATACTACAAAGCAAACATCCCGCAATCAAAATACCTACCATCCTTTGAACACGAGTTCGCTCTTATGGATACTAAGTGCTAAGAAGTTCCTGCAGAAGAGTTCAATTGCGAAAACAGCCAGCAAATCCAGAATACCAACAATTCTCCTTGCGAGATCCAGCTGCTGCAATATTAAAAAAACACTACGAGGTGCCACCAAATTTCTACCAAGATAACTAAACCTCAAGTTCAGAAACTGAAGAAAACTATTGTACCCTATAGTATCATGGCCAGGCAAAAGTGCGGTACAATTATAAACAATATTCCTCTTCAAGGAAGCTATTCACTGTAACTTAGTGATAACTCTGTACTGCAGCTGGGTTAGGCATATTATTAAAAACGATTGAGGATCAATCTAAATAAAAGATATTGAAATTCCGCGCTTAGAACCAATCAGTGAATTTCCAATTTCGGAGAATTCAACTTTCCAACAATCCAAATAAGCTCTATTAAACTAGATGAATTTAAAACTGTCTATGTTGCTTTAGACTGATATTGAAAACATTCAAACAGTTTCAGTGTACTCGAATAACATTAGTATTTATAAAATTTTACTTAACATTTTTGAAATTTTAGTTGTTATTTATATGAGCTTTAAGTACTGCCGCACCAGTGCCAAAACGGGCAGAGAAGAAGAGGAGGCCATTCAAGAGGAATCGTTAGAAGTGGATATTGGACTGTCTTTATCGAACTCTGGTACAATTCACATAGTTCTCCACTAAGGCCGGAGGAGTTGAGGCCCTGAATATGATGACCCAACGCAACGGAACCCGACAATGGAATTTATGGATACAGATATTCATGTAATTATTTACTTTTTATCTCATTGTAATTGTTAATTAAAGTAATAACTGTCATCATTTTCGTACTTGAAGACTATCTTCTTGGAACCTCAAACTTCACTTGCGTCATGACGAAACCGTAGGTTTGTTCGAATTTTTGCTTCTATCAAAACGCGTTCGCAAGAACTTGCCTGCTCAGCGAGAAATACATAACTTGATTCTTTTTTCATAGTATGAGTTTAAAATTTGAAAAAAAATTCTGTTAAAATTGTGATCAAAAGTCCTGGGAGCCCTGAAAATATATTATATCCTCGGACGGGCCTAAGTTACCAATGTCACTTGATATCGCCTACTTCGTTCTCACGACGCTTTAATGTGGGACAAGTACTTATATAAATTGTGTCATCGTGTTATACTCAAGATAATTCCTTGTCGTGTACTTGTTTCCACTACGTACGCCTTCTTTATCCTGATTTACTTTACGTCAAAAAAAGATAACAACTGTTATAACTATGAAAAATAACCCTGCAATTAAACTTATCGCATTCTTTCTTATTTCATTGAGATGAAAAATGACTTAGAACTTGATTCTTCTTGTTAGCTAATTAACAAGAAGAATTTGTTGAGTTCGATCTGCAGTTAAGCGGATATAATAATAGAAATGGATTATAAATTATAAGAAAATTGAAATGGTGAATAGAAAATACTGATTATTGTGTAAGTTAGCTACAATAGTAAGAAAAACAATTGATATTGATTTCCATCTGATTAGGGAGAAGGCGAAGTAACTGAACCAGAATAAAAAAGCTTGAAGAAGAACCGTGTCGTCAAAAAAATATATCGTCAGTGTCCTGCTAATACCTCCTAACTGCCACATTTATCAAAATTGAGATTTTTACATGATTTTCTTCAATTTTTTTATGCGCATGCGTTGGTAATATCCACCTAACTGTAAAAAAATTACAAAACGTTGAAATTTGAGGCGGAAATATCTTCTATCTGAATCTAAGGTTGACAGCAAAAGTAATACCTCCTATCTGCTCAGTCTACATTGGAACTGCGTGTTGTTTCTTCTGGTAAATAGGTAAGTGACAAAATTACTTTGAATTTTTTAATTTAACTAAATTAATGTGTTTTAATAGTAATTGAACTTGAATTAAACATTTCTATGAAGTCATGCTCAACTGTTTTATACCTTCAACCGAAGTTATTTATCACAAAAATGTCATGAAACATTATTGTTCTTAAGATAGGAGATATTCGAACAGATAATTGCCATATAAGTAAATGATAGGTGGTATTCAATAATTCCAATAAAACGATGAGGTAAAAAATAAGTACGATTGACTAGCAAAAAAAATACTGGTACGGATGAAATTAACATGTGACACTTACAACATGGGAAATTTCGCATTTTAGAAGTGTTTAAGACAACATTTTGTACCAGTTTTCTTTGCTAGTCGATAGTACGTAATCAGTAAAAAGTAGGTACAAATAAATTGTTTGTGTTTTGTTTTTAAATTTAAATACCACTAATTTATGATACAATTGGCAATTTTATATCAATAAATTGAAATAAAGCAGCAATAAAACTTAGTAGGGGTGTTATTTTTCAGTGTCGTAAATCATGTCGGAGCGGAGCAAGAAAATTGTGATGTTGGCATTGGACAACCATCAAAATAAAAGCGAAGAAAATATTACATGCAACACCACAATTGAAAAAGATAACAATTATTTTGATCTGGAAAACATGGAAGTTCTGATTGCATCAGATAGTTGTGCAGCTCTTAACTCTCCTGTTGCTGATAAAGTTGTAGTTGAAAAAAATGAAGCTCTCTTTGACAACACAATATTATTTTATGAAGTTTCATCAAATAATACTTTCTTAGTCAGTACCAACTGTGACATTGGCTCGACCGACCAGGACATCATACATGAAGCTCCTGGACCATCTCACCAAATGAGCAGCAATAAAAATCAGGAGAATGTGAAAAGCTCACAGAAGTTTGTACAGAATGACGAAGAATCTAACCAAAGTGATGAACAATCAAACCACAGTGAGAAAGATTCAAACAAAAGCGATGAACAATTAAACTCTCGATCAAGTCAACGTGAGGATGAATGGAACCAAAGAGATCAAGAATCTAGCCAAAGTGATTTGTCTTCATATAACCCAGATCCTTTAACTGGCGGAGAAAATACTGCTCCACCAAAAGATGCAAAAAATAGTGATGATTTTCAACCAAGCGAAGATTTTGTGGAGTATGGCAACATGCAAGAGGGAAGAAAAAAAAACCTTGTGGCAGACAGAAATAGTTGGAAAAAGAACCAAAGCAAAAAATTGCGTATGGAAGGGAAAGCTTATTTAGGATACACGAGAAAAGACGGAAAGGTAAAGCATGATAAAATGCGTGAAAAACGGAAGCTAGGCCTATCGTGTTTATCCAAAATGTGTAAAAAATCAAAGATGCGCAAATGCTACAACTTTACAGAACGTCAAAGGCAAGAACTGTTTGACTATTTTTGGAAGGAAACCAATTGGGAACAACGAAAAGTTTTTGTTGCTTCGCACGTCAAGAGAACTCTTACCAAGAGAAAATGTAGTGAGAACTCACGGAGGGAAGGAACACTAATCTACTCTTTGCCATAAAATGGTGATCAAGTCCGAGTATGCAAGAAAATGTTCTTACAGACCTTGGCTTTAGGTTCGTTCACAGTGCAATCATGGACAAATTCGAGCACATACGGCATGTTGCCAAATGATGAGCAACGCATTTCTAAGAGGAAGGTTCCTGTATCTAGTCGAGCACCCGATTTGCAATTCCTACATGAATTTATGGACAATTTACCAAAACTTCCATCCCACTATAATAGAGCTAATTCGTCCAAGCTGTATCTTGAACCAGTTTTCAAGACTATGAAGAGTCTGAGAGATTTGTATAATGAGCAATGCAAACGAGATAACAGAACCCCCCTTTCACGACAAATATTCGACAACGTTTTCAAGGGAAAAAACTTAAGCTTACATTTAAACAAAAAAGATAGATGCGATATCTGTGTTTCATATGAAGTAGGAAACATTACAGAAGCTGAATGGACACTGCATAGGAAGAAAAAAGAAAAAGCGCAACAAGAAAAAGCTTCTGATAAAGCACTTGCGAAAGAAAATCAATGTATTGTTCTAACAATGGACTTACAATCAGTCAAATTGTCGCCTTCATATAGTGCCAGCGCATTTCTTTTTAAAACAAAATTGTGTTGTTACAATTTTACGGTATACAACCTCACTTCACACCATGTTCTCTGCTATTGGTTTACCGAAGTAGACTCGGATTTGACTGCATCTACTTTTACTTCATGTATTGTCCATTACCTCACAACATACTGCGTTGATAACAAGTTACCAATAATACTCTATTCAGATGGCTGCACATACCAAAATAGAAATGTGACATTATCTAATGCCCTTCTACATTTGTCCACAACGTACAACATTCCAATTTATCAAAAATTTTTAGAACGGGGTCACACCCAAATGGAGTGTGACTCCGTTCATAGTTGCATAGAAAGGAAGAATCGGGACGAGACATTTACCTGCCAAGTTACTACGTCGCTGCTACAAGAGAAGCGCGTAAAAAGCCCTTTCCTTACGAAACCATGGTGTTGGATTTTAGTTTTTTTAAAAATTATAATACTTTTCTTAGATATTCGTCGATTAGACCTGGCAAGAAGTCAAATGATCCGACTGTCACCGACATCAGAGTTTTGTACTATAATCATAATACAATACAAGTTAAGCTAGATTTTGACGCTGTCTCCTGGATAGATTTACCTGTACGCCCGAAAGTCATAAATCACAATGAAGTGATCTTCCCACAACTTCACCAAGGACCTCTTCCCATTGCCCGTTCAAAGTGGAATCATCTTCAAGCTTTAAAGAAAGAAATACCTCAAGACTGCCACAGCTTCTATGACAACTTACCAAGGAAAGACTAGTGGAAGAGAAGAAGAAATCAAATAAGTGGAAATTAATAAAAATTAAGTTTGTAGAATTTTTTTTTTAATTTTTAAATGTATGTTACCTGATAAAGTAAGAATATATCTATATTTTATTTATGAACATTAACTTAAATTTCTTAATATCAAAAAACATTAAAAACACCTGATTTAAGACCGGAAACTTATTTAAGTCTTTTAAAAGTAATTGTGTACAATACCTCCTATTTGCAAACCCAGTAATTCGAATACCTCCTAACTAACAGAGAAATAATTAAAATTAAATAAGGTGCTCACATTAACATTATCATTGAGTAAAATATTATATTGATTAATATCAAAAACAAATATGTTGGGAAAATGTATCTGGATAGAAAAGAGAGAGTTTTTTATCGCTCCTGTAAAATGTCCCTATTTTCAGATAGGAGGTATTAGCAGGACACTGACGATATGCAAATTTTACGCAGCCTTTAGAAAAGCACATTGTAGATAATGCTACCTACTACTTCAAAATATCGGTCAGCCAAAAGATGCTACCTACAGACCAACAATTTGTTTGTGAAGATGTTAGCAAATTCTAGCTCATCGGTTCATTAACATAAAACTCATTAGTTACCAAAATTAACAACTTTTAACTTTAGGTATGAGTATCGCCAAACCTTGACACAAAACAGTAGCAGATAATAAGCCTTCAGACAAAGATAAGATATGAGTTGAGCGCCCTAGGTTTTTTTATTTTCCAGTTGAACCTCCAAACAATATCATAAAGATAACCTGTTAATACCTAGGCATTCACTGTGTAAATAATTGATTTAGTTTTGGCAGTGTGTGTAATATAAGTGATCTAGAAAGTGAAGAAAAGTAACAAGTTGATATAAAAATTGTATTACAATGTACGAATCTGGATTAACTATGTGATGATATTAAAAAGGTCTGAGTGAAAATAAATATAAGTGATTATTATTAGTATCGGTTAGTATACTATTCCGCCATATTCGCTCAAACCGAGGCAGACTGATAGGCATGATTCAGGAACTATACCATGAAGCAAACAAGGTTGGACTAGAGATAAAAATAAATAGAACCAAATTCATGACAAACGAAGATACAATTACCAATACACTAACCATTGAGAACCAGTTAATCGAAAAAGTAGCATCGTACATTTATCTAGGCCAAGAATACGGTTAGGATGGGCAGCATACAGCAAACTAAAACAGGTGTTTCAGTCAAATCTACGAATGAAACAAAAAGCAAAAGTATACAATACATGTGTCCTGCCAGTGTCTACATATGCATCGGAAACTTGGGTATTGACAAAAAAGAACTTGAACAAGCTCAAAACACATCAAAGAGCAATAGAGAGAAAGATAGTTGGAGTAAAACTGAAAGACCAAAAAACTAACGAATGGATCAGGAGAACGTCAAAAATTGAAGACATTGAAAGGAGAATAGCTTCACTCAAATGGAACTGGGCTGGGCATATTGCTAGAAACAACAACAACTGGAGCAGCAAAGTGACTAGATGGAGACCTTGGGGCGAGAGGACAAGCGTTGGCAGACCTCAACAGCGTTGGTACGACGATATAAAACGCACAGCAGGTTTACATTGGTATCAGGTTGCACAACACAGGGAAACCTGGAGAACATTGAGAGAGGCCTATATCCCACGGATAGAAAATGGCTAGAAGGAGGGAAGGAAGTATACTATTTGCTAAAATTTGATTAGAATAGGTTTGACACAAAAACAGATATGTTCTTTTGAAAAAACTAAGTGATGCAACTTTATTAGGTTGATTTTACTTAAACTAGCTAAGAAGTACCGATTGATACGATCTCCAGAGTTGGAACATCAAATCCACAAAAAAATACTTCTTTTTTATTGTTCCTTAGAGGTGAGCAATATCTCAACTCCAAGGAATAAAATGAAATATTAGTGTTTTTAAATGAAACTCAAGTTCTCTAGTTAATTCCACAATATAATACAAGTTATTGAAAATTCTAAAAAATTGACAATTGTTTCGATAAATCAATATCATCGTCAGAATGACAGAAGTGACATTTCATTTTATGCCTACCTGATGTTTAGTAGTTATATTTGGCTAGACCAAGAAGTAACCTAACTTGTGATTGGCTTAATATATGTTTATAGAAAAGAGAAGAAGATGTGATATTACAAATATTGAAGCTTAGATATTATTAGCCCTATGGTGATATCCTGGATATCATTTTTCCAATTAAGATCAGTATAACTGTGCAATGATATAGAAAACCAGGAAAACTATATCTGCTGATCTTTACAATTATCACTTAAGAAGACAGTTTATTAGTGGAGAATTCCCTAGATTTAACTGTTCATTGACAACTTCATATTGTGGGTTTCTTAAATGTCTTCTAATTTCCAGTTCTTCAAGGAAATCCAGTTCTTGTTCCTTTTCACAAATATGCAGTACTTCTAGTTTTGTGTTAGGTGTCAATAAATGATCAGCAGATATAGTTTTCCTGGTTTTCTATATCATTGCACAGTTATACTGATCTTAATTGGAAAAATGATATCCAGGATATCACCATAGGGCTAATAATATCTAAGCATCAATATTTGTAATATCACATCTTCTTGTTTTTTCTATAAACATATATTAAGCCAATCACAAGTTAGGTTACTTGTTGGTTTAGCCAAATATAACTACTAAACATCAGGTAGGCATAAAATGAAATGTAACTTCTGTCATTCTGACGATGATATTGATTTATCGAAACAATTGTCAATTTTTTAGAATTTTCAATAACTTGTATTATATTGTGGAAATAACTAGAGACCTTGAGTTTCATTTAAAAACACTAATATGAGCATATTCCACGAAGTAAGGGTCGAGACAGTCAATTTCATCAAATGAAATATTGTCGTCCTGTGCTATAGAGATAACGATATTCTCTCTGTATGTCAGCTAACATCTCACTTTGTAGTAAGCCATACGGAAATCATCCGGAAGTATCACGGAAGTATTACAGAAATAATACGGAAGCCCTGCGGAAGCCCTCCGGAAGCCGCTAAAATAAATTAAATTAAAATAATTACAAGTGTGAAGGTAATAGTATTATCTTCCTCTGCTGAAATTCGTTACAGATATTTTTTACATTTTTTTATGTAGAACTTATGAAAGTAATAAAAACAAGACTGAACAAATTTCACGGAAGAAATATATATAACAGAAGGGAGGAAAATAGGAAAGACAGTAAGGGAATTTCTAATAACATATCGATCTCCTATAATCATCGACCTTCGGTTTTGAACATTATAAAAATTAATGTAAAACGGTCAACCTATTCCACTACCAAAACTCTGAAATCTGGGCTAGGACTCTGTGTCCTATAGAATTCTATAAATCGCCTAAATTCTATACCACTGGCACTCTGTACGCGCGTAAAATAGATTTCTTATCACGAAAGCGATCGACTTCTGGCGAGGTGTATGGACGTCTCGTATTCTATTTGGGAAGCAAATTATCCTGTCGATGTTCTGTCATTTTTTGTTTATTTTTATTAGTAAAGTAGTGAATAATAATTAAAAATTATAAATATGCGTGTTCGTGCAGAACATTGGCGATTATTGCTGGATTTATGTGAGGAAAACCCAAATATTTGGCCTCCATAAACCTATGCCTAATGGTTTTTTTCTTTCGGGAGTTAAAGGAAACTGAATCCATTTGGCCTCATATGTACTATTGCTTCAGTTACTTCTTCAATGGCTCTAGAAACACTTTGTTGTGCCATTGAGACATAGCTTGGTCCAATTACCCCCTGGTAAGTTCCAGCAGCATAAAAATGCAATGCAGCAAAACATTTTGTTGTTGCTAGCTACTGGGTTATTTCCCTGGATTAAAAGAGGTATACTACCGTTAAGTATGAACTGAGCCATATCCTTGGTTAGGCGAAATAATTCCTTGAAGCGAATATCTACAATTGTAAAACAGTCGGCCTCAACACGCATATTTCTTCGCTCGATGTTTTCCACTCTTATGTTTTTAACCTTTCTTCCTCTTCAGTAACAACCAAATTAAAATTGTTCATAGGAAACATAATTATCTAAACGCTTTTACTTTGCAAAATAAAAGTTGTTTAAACTCGCCTTTAGTAGCAATTTGAATAAGATCAATCAACAAACTCATAAAAATACAAATTACACACATAAGATATGAGATTGACATTTATTAAATAAAAAAACCAACAAATTACCCTATCAATTCCGGAAATACCCGAAGAGAAGGCGATTACAACACAGAGTGCTATCAAATTCGATTATCGCTTTCTACAGTAGAATTCTATGATAGAAAGCGACAGCTAGAATACGATAGTGCACGGAGTCCTACTGCTGAGTCCGTTCGATCAAAATATCGATAGTAAACGCATAAACACTCACCTGTAGAAAGATCTGGCCCCGTTTTAAATCTCGATGGTTAACTACAGTACAGAAAATTAGTGGATCTCCTACAGCGGCTTGTATTTGAAGCTCGAACACTTCGACAGATTCCCTTCGAAAACCAACTACCTCGGCTCGAGATTCTCGAACAGCGCTGAATTAGGCAATCCAAACCACGTTACTTTTTAGCTGTCAATATGACTGCGAAGTTCTATAGTTATAAAACGGTTTACTTTGTATTTTGTGCGGTTTTAAGGTGTTTTGTAGTGTTTGAGAAGGACAATTCTCCTATTCTAAGATGAAGGGTGCTTATTTTAAATCGCTATTAGTGTTAAATCCAGATGTTGGAGAAACATAAATAGTTTAGCTAATAGATATATTATGTGTAACCTTCTGCTATTAAACCAGTGTTGTATTTTATTTTTTGTAAATAAATGTAGGACTAAGTTAGCCTTTCATTAATTGTAAGGAATTATATATGTAATTAACTGTCTCGACCCTTACTTCGTGGAATCTACTCATAATAGTGTTTTAAATAAAATTCACGGTTTCTAGTTAATTCCACAATATAATGAAAGTTATTGAAAATTCTAAAAAATTGACAATTGCTTTGATAAATCAATATCATCGTCAGAATGACAGAAGTTACATATCATTTGATGCCTACCTGATGTTAGTAGTTATTTTTGGCTAGACCAATAAGTTACCTAACTTGTGATTGACTTAATATATGTTTATAGAAAAAAAGAAAAGATGTGATATTACAAATATTGAAGCTTAGATATTATTAGCCCTACGGTCATATCCTGGATATCATGCTTCAAATTAAGATCAGTATAACTGTGCAATGATATAGAAAACCAGGAAAACTATATGTGCTGATCTTTACAATTATCACTTAAGAAGACAGTTTATTAGTGGAGAACTCCCTAGATTTAACTGTTCATTGACAACTTCGTATTGCGGGTTCCTTAAATGTCTTCTAAGTTCCAATTCTTCAAGGAAATCCTGTTCTTGTTTCTTTTCACAAACATGCAGCACTTCTAGTTTTGTGTTAGGTGTCAATGAATTATTGGTATCAAGTAGATGTTGTGCGTACTGGGATTTATCTGGTTGTTCTAATCTGTATGCTCGTAAGTGTTCACTGTATCGGATTTCAAATAGACAGTTTTACATTCTGGACATTTGAGTTTATATATACCTGACTTCTTTAATAGTGGTATTTTTGTTTTTACATTTAACAATTTTGTACTAACGTTACTTTCTGTTTAAAAAAAAACTTCTGTCATTCTGACGATGATATTATCGAAACAATTGTCAATTTTTTAGAATTTTCGATAACTTTTATTATATTGTGGAATTAACTAGAAACCGTGAGTTTCGTTTAAAACTCAATTATATATGTGTTTGGAGTTATGTAATGAGTTTATGAATTATTGTTTTTTGTCGATGTTGTCTTGTGAAATTGATTCTATGACCTTAGGGATTTCATTTTCTAGCTTTTTTAGTTTTTGGAAAAAATAGACTGTTATATAAAGGTTTTATTTTTTTATTGTCCCTAAAGTGTGCGACATTTAATGCATTAGAAAAACAATTATTTTACACTGCAAAATATACATTTCATTTCATTTTAACATGTGTACATTACAATACATATTTCCAATAATAACATGAGTAAAATCAATCAACTTCAGCCTCATTGATCAAAGATTTTGATCTTATTGACAAAGCTATGTAAGAATATATTACTATAATAACACTTAGTACATAAACGTTATACATATTATGAAGAGACCATAATTATTACTAATTTGAGTACAAATCAAAATAAAACATTCATTAAATGTTGAGAATTAATAAAAGTTACAAAGTAATATTCACTAAATGTTTAGCTTCAAAACTAAAAAATAAATACTTAAGCATCATAGACACCACAGTCTCCATAAATTCAATTTGGGTTTTATCAATATCCATGACCTGTTGAAAAAAAAAATTAATTATAACAATTTTCAGCAACTATCAATACATAACTTAACATTGCTATTACTGAAAATTAACATTCTTTTTATCAAAATGAAGTGTGCAAAACATGCTCATCGAGTATCTTTTCTTGACCAGGACGATCAGTTAAACATATCCCAATCAATTGTCATTAAGCTCTTAAGACAATTTACATAAAAAAGGACTACTATTAGTTATTTTTCACCTTAGTGTCAGTCAGTTGTGTCCTCTATCTCTGTGATTCTTTCGGTCAATATCTGCAACCCTTTTTTTACTTTCTGAGACACATGTCCCATATGTTGAGATGGTACCCATTTAGGGTGTTCTTTATCTTCGAGGATAGCAGGTTTCCCTTAAATGAGTTAATACCTACTTGAAAGCAAACTACGTAAACTAGGAGCTAGTAGAGTTGATATAATATTTGATAAGCAGCCTACCAGTTATAAAGTGTCTACAGCAAACTTCCTGGTGTTTCAATATAGATTCGGTCAGATCGTCTCTCTTTATTGCTGCAATCCATACAGCCCTGCGAAGTTTGGACAAATCATTTTTCCTCGTTAGAAACCTGTGTTTTGTCTCTGCGGGAATGCGATAAAACGAAACTTCATCACGATTAGAACGGTTTCCACAACCAATTACAATACATATCGTAGATAAACACTACACTATTTAAATACCACAATTTACAGCCAATAAACAAAAAGAAAATCAATTTAACGTGGGTTAAACAATCACACTCTACAGTAACTTTGTTATTTATTTGACCGTCGCCGCCATATTGAATTTATTTTGACAGGTCATTGAATTGCCTAATATTCGAAAGTCTACTGACAGATAACGGTAGTGACTATTCCACCATCAAACCGGAACTATACTTCGCTGTATAAGAAACTGACTAACCTCCCGGCGGAGATTAATTAGTGAAATGTGAAACGTAAGATTTCAATAAGCATGTCAGAAGTTTCGAACAACAGGCAAAATATTCAAGCAGTATAGCAACCAGCAGCAGGGATTGATGTATAGATGGAGAAGAATCAATAATATGTGATGTATGAAGGAGAATTAATCATACAACATATAATTTAAATCTTAGAGGAACTTGTAAGAAAACATGGACTTTAAAGGCTTCTAGTATTATTATAAATAGAAATAAGGCATATTCAAGGAACCCTATTGTATCCAACAAACAGAGAATTACTATATATTGTACCACTGCTATTAAAAATAAAGCCCAGAAATAAGTGATATAGTAAAATTACACTACAAAATACATAAAGAACCAAATAAATCCAAAATTCGATGCTGAACACATATGATTAATCTAATGAAGTTTTAAATATATCCAAGAATAATAGCAGAACCAAACTTTCAGCTGATCAAATATATACCTAGTTTATTTTTAAATACCTTAACCGAAGGGGAATCAATAATGTCTTGCCGAAGACCATTAAAACATCAAATAGCCTGTTGCTATAAAAGATTTGTCGAGATCTAGAGTAGAATGATATTTTTTTTTAGTTTTAGAGAATGATCGAAAAGTGGTATGTCAGTATTAACTTGAAAAGTTGAATGAAGTGCAAGAAAATCAAATTATATAATGCGAAACATCGTTATTAAGTTCATACTGTAGTGGTTATTAACCCCGGAGTTTAGATACAATTCAAACTAGCAAATACGAACTTAGATCATGTAGAGGTTGGTAAAAGGCAAACGATTGTTTAATAAATATAATAACAAACACATGTTAGCAAGAGATATTTAGATACTAAGTACAAGCGTAACTGTAAACATTAGAGATATTATTTACTATAAAAACTAAATATTGAAAATAGTCAAGGAATTACTGTTTTTAATAAAACTTTCTGTTTCTAGATAATTCCAGAATATATTGAAATAATGTAAAAAACATTAAGAAATTTGACAACTGTTTCGATATTATATATCATCGTCAGAATAACAGTAGCTACGTTTTATTTAATGCCTACCTGATGTTTAATAATTATTTTTGGCTAGACCAAGAAGTGACCTACCTACTGATTGACTTAATATGAGTAAAAAAAAGGAATATAATTGTTCATATACACAGGGGCAATACAACCGCTCAACTAGATACAAAACAGAAAAAAAAACATGCCCTATCATCCAAAAACACCAGCCTGTCAACGGAGACTTCAAACTAAAATAGAATCCCTAAGGAAAGATATCGGAAAACTCACTCAATATACATAAGGACAATTGTCGCAAAAAAAGAGAAAAGGTATAGATGTGAAATCAGATGGAGAAACGAACTTAATATAAAGGAGCAAAAACTACAAGCACCAGCGAAAAGTTTAAGAAGGTACCAAATAAACGGTTTTAAAGATTAAAACTAACTTCTACGCATCTGTGGCCCTGAAAAGTATTATATCATAAAATTGTTACCTGTATACACTTCGGGGGATGTATCGTGCTAACGAACTGAAATTTGTTCGAAAATAACCAAATATGTAGTATATCTGGATTTATAGAACCCGCTGTACTCGCTCTAGTCAGCTGAAAATCAATAGTGTACATCTGTAAGACACCTTGAACAATATTCAATCATAAAACTGTTCACTTGTATACACTCTGGAGGCTGTATCTTGCTAACAAACTGGAAATTCTCGAAAAATGACGAAATTTTGGTACTTCAACTACCATAGAACCCGTTGTACTGGCTTTAGTGAGCTGAATATCAATAGGATTTATCTTTGAGACGCTCTCAATAATATCCAATCATGAAATGGGTCACTTGTTTATACTTCGGAGGCTGTATGGTGCTAACACACTAAACTTTCTCCAACAATGACAAAAATATCGTACTTAAAGTACTATAGCACCTTTCGTACTGGCTGTGGTGAGCTGAAAATCAATAGGGTTTATCTGTGAGATGTTTTGAATAATACTCAATCATAAAATTGGTGACTTGTTGAACTTCGGAGGCTGTATCGTGCTAACTAACTGAAATTTCTCAAAAAATTACTAAAATGTCATACTTCAAGTACCATAGCTTATATTGTACTGCCTATTTTGAGCTTAAAATCAATAGTGTTACATCTGTGAGATGTCGTGAACAATATTCGATCATAAAATTGGTGATTTGTTGCACTACGGAAGCTGTATCGTGCTAAGAAGACATGTAACGAAAAGTGGCCGACGACAACGACGACGACGACGACATACACACAGGATTTTTTTTCTAAACACCGTTTTTTTGGGTTGTTGTAGATGGAAAACGTGAAAAAAACTCAAAAAAATTTTTTCAAATTTCCAACTTTTTTTGGGGTAAACCAATACTTTTCTCGCATATTAGAAAGGTTGGGCGGAAAAGTAAAAAACGCCAACAGAAGGAAACAAAACTATATTTTCAATATTAATCAAAAGAAATTCTACCAGACGCTAGAAAATAAAGAAAAAAACATAACTAATGCTCAAGTTAACGTAGATCTCATTCAAAATTTCTGGAGTAATATCTGGCCACACTCCGCTAAGCACAATTAGAACGCACATTGTGTACACGTAGAGAGAGATAGGTATAACACAATCGAACCGATATTCGAAATAATAATGACACCAGAAGATTTATCAAACGCAGTAGCACGAACACACAACTGGAAAGCTACAGGACTAGACAAAACTGCAAATTACTGAATAAAATAATTTGCTTCCACTCACTCACAACTCGCAAAATTATTTAACACATATACATCAGACCCAAATAAAATATCATGTATAATAACACAAGGTATAAAATATCTGAAACCAAAAGGCAATGCTACAAACGATCTAAGTAAATACCGGCCTATAACCTATTTACCTACTATTTACAAGATACTTAGATCAATTATCACACAAAAACTAACTGGACATATAACAGAAAATAAAATATTAAGTGAGGAACAGATCGGATGTCGTCAAGGAACTAGAGGATGTAATGAACAACTAATTATAGATACAGAAATAACCCATCAAGCAAAAATAAAACAAAGATCTCTCTACTTAGCCTACATTAACTACCGAATAGCTTTTCATAGTGTACCCCACTCCTGGCTAATCCAAATGATAAAAATCTACAAAGTACATCAATTTTCAATAAAATCTCTAGAATTAATAATGAAGAATTGGGAAACCACTCTCTCAATCAGGATAGGACAAGTAAACCTGGAATCCACACCTAAACAAATTAACCGAGGCATCTTTCAGGGAGATTCCCTGAGTGCATTATGGTTTTGCGTCGCCCTAAATCCACTGTTCAACATCTTAAATGATACCAACTACGGCTACGTCATCATGTCATACATGTAAAATTTCTCACTTCTTTTATATGGATGACCTCAAACTACTAGCAACATCAGGTTACCAGCTCAATCATTCACTTAATCTCTCTCAAAACATTTCGCTAAAACATCAAAGTGATATTTGGAACAGACAAATGCGAAATAAACAGCGTCATCAAGGGAAAGCAAACTAAGCAAGAAGACTACTCTCTAAGCAACAACAATCAGGTAATACAAGGTATGGAAAGTACTGACTACCACAAATATTCAGGATTCAACCAAAAAATTTGGATTAGAGCATACAACACTAAAGGAAGAGTTAAAACAGAAATACAACCATACTTAAAACACAACTATCAGCACGAAATAAAACCATAGCAATTAATACGTTCGCAATACCAATACTAACTTATTCAATGGGAGTAATTGAATGGAGTGATACAGATCTCGAAGTGCTAAACACCTTAACACGGTCACAGACATGGAATAAATCATATACACTCAGCAGTGGAACGATTAACACTTAACAGAAGAGAAGGAGGAAAAGATTTTATATACAATAAAAATATGAACTACACTCGATTAGAAAACTTGAGAAGATATTTTGTAGACATATGGGAAACAAGCAACATCCATGAAGCATTTATATACTCTGAGACATGAGGCACACCTCTAAAATTTTATAGCTATACATACAATCCGACACATAGAATAATAACACCAGCAACAAAAGAAAACTGGAAAGGAAAAACTCTATATGGAAAATATCCACAACATCTATCACAACAACATATAGACTTGGAGGCATCCAACATGTGGCTCACAAAGGGGAATATCTTTGGTGAAACAGAGATATTTATGATCGCAATCCAAGACCAAACGATAAACACCAAATACTACAGCAAACACATAATCAGGGATCCAAATACACCAATAGACGAATGTAGACTATGCATACAACACATCGAAACAATTGATCATATTACGGGAGGTTGCAACATACTAGCGAATACAGAATACACCAGAAGACATGATAATGTAGCGAAACACATACATCAACAACTTGCGAAGCAATACAACCTTATAGAAGAAATTGTTTCAACATACAAATATGCACCACAAAACATATTAGAAAACGACAGTTTTAAAATATACTGGAACAGATCAATCATCACAGACAAGACTAAACCACAGAACAAACCGGACATTACACTAATAACCAAAAACTACTTACCTTACCTTAATAGAAATTTCCATACCTAACACACACACAATCTACTGAAATAATTGGTGAGAAAATTAAAAAATACATACATTTCTCAGAAGAAATTATAGACATGTGGCATCAGGACAGAGTAACTATAATACCGATAATATTATCTAACACAGGAGTTATACCAAGAATCCTACACGACAGCATCCAGGAATTATAACTTCATCCAACAACGTACATACCGTCATAGTAGGTACCCGATAACTAAAAAATTTTGGAATGAGAACTACAGCGAATCATAAAAACAGACTGGAAACTTGACGTAACGTCCGCATATATTCCTAAATTTACCAGAGAATATCTGAGAAAAAAAAATTAATAATGATTATTATTATAATTTTTATTTGGATACAAAGTCATTGTGGTATAAAAGGTGACGAATCTGGCAATCTGGCAATCTGGCAATATAGACGTAATACCCTTGGAGACATTGAGCACTACCTAAGAAACACAATCATAGAACATCGGCACAATGAACGGAACCACACTATTAGCGGATTAATAGAAATAAAACACAGGGTGCTTACGAAACCAACAATATACAAGATGAAAACAAAGAAAGAACAGACCATTCTGGCAAGATTACGAATAGGACATACACACTTGACCTCTTTTCATCTTCTACTTGGGACCCACCCTTGACAATGCGATACATGTCAAACTCCTTACTTTGAATGTTATTATTATTGACTGGCCGAAATATGACAACCAATGGATAAACAACCACCTCCCAATTGATTTTACAAGATGCTTACCAGAATATTCTCACTAGCAAAATGTACTAAACTTTCTAAAGGCAATAGGACTATATCACAAATTATAATGAAAAATAGAAACACACATCATAAAGCAGATAGAGAATCCAGACAGGAACTAAAATTATAAGGCTAATGACTTAGATGTCGAAGCCTAAAGGAAGAATAAAAATAAATGTATGCGTCAGTCCAAAACTAACAGCGTCAAAAGTGAAACTTTTCATGTAATTCAAAAACTGTCAATGAGTGTACAAAAAAATACATTGCAGCAAAGAAAAATTGACTGGAAATTATAATAAAAATGATTTATAATAAAAATCAAGAAAAATCTACGGACTATCCCGAATTAATTACTACGAAAGTTTCACTTGTACGTATATGTATATAGTTTTATGTATATGTAAATAATAGTACGTACAAGTGAAACTTCCGTAGTAATTAATTCGGGATAGCCCGTAGATTTTTCTTGATTTTTATTATAAATCATTTTTATTATAATTTCCAGTCAATTTTTCTTTGCTGCAATGTATTTTTTTGTACACTCATTGACAGTTTTTGAATTACATGAAAAGTTTCACTTTTGTTAGTTTTGGACTGACGCATACATTTTTTTTATGATCTCATCACTTGACTTTGGTATAGTTTTTAAATCATTTTGGAACCATAATCGATCACAAATTGAGCAGGCATAACCAAAAGAATTTTTAGTAAATTCTTTATCAAAATATTTATGAGCTGATGTATGGTCATTATAATTACTATATTTGTTGTTTGTGCTAATTGGAATTTCGTTTGAAAGAATATTTTCGTTATTTTGTGCTGTTTGGCTATTTTCATGATGTTCTTCACTATCGTTCTCATCATTAGAAATTTCACGATGTAAATCTTTGACATTCATACTCTGATTAAGGTTGTTGTAATCGATTGGATTTAAATCTATATTTTCGTCTGTATCACTAGAAATATTTAATTTTTCGACTTCTATCTTTTTTTTTTGTTCCGCTCGTTTTTTTCTCATATATTCTCTCATATATATTGTTTTTTTCTGCCTTGGAGTTTCATTAGTATCAATTTTTTGTTCCGCTCGTTTTTTTCTCATATATTCTCTCATATATATTGTTTTTTTCTGCCTTGGATAAATATCTGAGAATGGAGGAAAGAGCACAAATTGAATAGAGTCCTATTAAAGGAGAACTAAATAAAGATTACCTGCGATGTATAAGAAAAATTTTACAAACAAAATTAAAAGGAAAAAACAAACATTGCGCAATAAGTGCTCTGGCTATACCTATCTTGGAATACAGCTTTCGACTGTTTGAAATGAAAAAGATACAAAAACTAGGAAACTATTGACAACGAATGGACTCCTTCACCCAAGAGCGGATGTGCACAGAATATATGTACCAAGACGCGAAGATGGAAGGGGACTTAGAGAAATCGAATCGGTATACAATATGGCACATATAGCACTTTACAACTATATTTACTTAAAAAACAACAAAATAGCTAAAATGATAAGGACCTTCCAGAAACAAATTCAGCCAACTAAAACAATAGAATACAAAGTCCAACATACTAAAGAGGAGCTGAATTTGACACATCAGCAACAAAACACAACGAACCTCCAAGAAAGCATAGTAGAAACCAGAATAGTCGAAAAACTGGAAGAAACATGGACTAGAAAACCCCTTCATTTACAATTCCCCCAAAGCCTACTGAAGTCGGATATCAACAGACAAAGAAGTTTAGACTAGCTAAGGAAGGGAGCACAGAAAGGTGAGACTGAAGCCCTTATAACTGCAGCGCAGGACCTAGCCATATGAAAAACATATTCCTAAATTGAATACCGACAGTAAATCTCGATAATGTAATGAGGGTGAAAAACATATTAGCCACATATTATCAGGATGCCCAGAACTGGAAAAACGAGAGTATCTAAAGAAGTACAATAACATATGCTCTTATCTGCACTGGAAGATCTGTAATAACTTTGGAATAGAATGTGACATAGAATGGTACAACCACAAATCACAAGATGTTATTAGTATAGACGACGTTACAATACTGTACGACCAACATATCCAAACATAGAACATTACCAGCGAATAAGTCAGACAGCGTTATAAGAAACAACAACGACTCTCTATGCAAAATACTTGACGAAGCTGTACCATGCGAAAATATTATGATATATTAACATGGAAGCAGATATTAAAACTAAGAAACATGACCATAAATATAGAGAAGTCAAAAATAATGGTGGTGGGAGAAGCAGAAGAGAACATTAATATCGAAATAGATTAAATACAGTTGAAACAAGTGAAGAGTTCCAAATATATAGGATTAGACAAACAGAACAATGGGAAACAAGAGGCAGAAGTGTACGAAAGAGGCAGTCAAAGATTAATACTCATTAAATAAAAACATCCTGAGAAGAAAAGAAATCAAACTAAAACCAAATTGAACGTTTACAAGTCAGTTTTTCGACCAGTTCAAATGCATAAGATGCAGACCTGCAAAAACGATCTGGCAAGCCAAAGGTGAAAGCAACAGGAAAAGACGACTCCCAAAGACAACATGGGATAACGTAGTGGCAGAAATTCTACGGGAAAAGAACTTACATAGACAGAGGCTACAAAAGCTAGAAATGGGAAGTAATGGCGGATGTTTTCGACGAGTAAGCGACACACCCGACACCCACAACGTGTACCAACTAGTCTTCGATTTTCGATCATATATATATATATATATATATATATATAAAGGTTAAAGAAAATCAAATAATTTATATATATATATATATATATATATATATATATATATATATATATATATAAAAATATTAACAAAGAGTGAAACCTGCAACACTCTGTATACAGAATTATAAATAATAGACTACATACTTCAAGTAATTAAAATTTTTGGAATTTGAATTTTTTTTTAAAATGATCTAAAAAGGAGACAATCTGTACTATTTACTATTCAATAGAGAAAGCATATAAAGGATCTAACTGTATGATATTATAGAGAAGAATTAAAATAAGCTTTATAAGAATATAGGTGACATAAAAACAACTTCCACATTTAAAAGAGAGAATTTTAGAACGTTTGTTACATATGAATGAAAATAATAACCCAATGTTCTTATTGTCAAAGTAAATTAAGATTGTGGTTTGTTTTAAAGAAGTGAATATTAGGGTTTGAAGGAAGTTTTCAATTAGATTATATAAGTATTTAAAATATGTGAATGTAGGAAGTAAAATGAAAACACTAACTCTATGGAATATGACATTTGTTGAACGATTTGACATTCTGAATAAATACTTTAGAAAATAAGAACTGTCACTTAGTAATTTTATTGAAATACAATTTAAGGAAGAAACATATGGAATATAATCGTTTAAGGGGCTCAAAACAGAATGTTTTAAAATGATGGATGGACAATCCACTATTAGAAATGAAATCTTTCAAATAAGAATTTTGATAACCAATTTTGATTGGTGGAATGCATTTAAGATATTTTTATCAGTAGATTGCTAATAATAAAAAAATTGAATGGGAACAGTTTGTTGATTATACAGTCTATTGACTAGGTACTATTCTTTTTGGGTAGAAATTTTTGGAAGAAGCAAAATTTATTGAGAAAAATTTTTAAACTTTTGAAAAAACAACAATTTGGCATTAAAAATTAGAGAAAGAAATACATTATACTTGAAAGCTAGTCAGTAATATATTTGAACAAGCAGAAGTACACATTATAAGAGGAAAATTGGTAATTATATTTGAATACTAACCATAAAACTTATAGATGTAATTAAGTAAAATATTGCATGGTGGAACGGTGTCTCCACCATACCTTTTAGAAAGCTTTGGATTATGTGATTTGATTAAAATGTATTGATGTGGACGAAATGTAGCACCGTTTCTGGATATTATGCAAGCTGGATAAATTGTATGGTATATTCCAAGAGGTAACCTAAAACAAAATAAGAACCATTTATTGATGTGAATTAATTGAACTATACAGTGAAAAAAGGTATTTAAAACTATTTTAATTATATATAAAGAAGGTAGAGTAAACTTACCGATTTAGTGCAAAGAATTGAACTTTGATATTAAACAGACGCTTATAAGTTTTATCTTCCGCCATTTTTCAATCATAGACGTTTATATAACGGATTCCATGTTATAAGATTTGTGTTAAAAGTTGCCTATTTTGAATTATATATAGAAATTGTACTTCATTCGAGTGGATGACTTTATTTGAATGAATGATCATAATAGATAATAGGTTTTCCCTAATTTATGTCCTGTAAAAGAATAATGTATTTGTTTCTACAGCATTAAATAACGTTTTTCTATTTGAAGAACATTGTGATATTATTTTCTTGAGATTTTTCATTTCTCTATGGTGATTGCTCCATCTAGCTTAAACAGTTGGTAGTTTTAAACTGACATCTATGAATCGTGGAGAAGTTCAACATTAAAAACAGGACCGTCTTTAGACTTTAATTGGAAATAATGATAAAGCAAGTATATTTTGATTAACAAAATTTTTATTGAAAGATAGGAATATTATTTGAATTTCGGCGCTCATATTAGAAATTTGAAATTGTTTTGTTTTTCTACATCTGAACCCTACTCTGAGATCAGAGAGTTTCTCATGCAAAGGAATAATTATTTTACAAATAAATTTCAAATATTACAATATACAGGGCAAACAAAAATTAAATATCCACTCGACTAAACTAAAATTAATAATTCATAGTATTTAAACTTTTTAAATATTCTCTCACCCTATTTTATCCAGTATATATATATATATATATATATATATATATATATATATATATATATATTATACTGGATAGAATAGGGTGAGAGAATATTTAAAAAGTTTAGTGTTTATGAAGGGTTAAAAATTTGAAGTAAACTCACTAGTAGTTGAGTTCAATGAAACATTTTAATGAAATTGGAAAACATCAAGAAATTCCTGTCCATCAACATATGTGTTGTTATAAAATACCACATTTCTATTCTTTGAAAATTAATTTTTAAAATTATTTTATGTTTTCAAACTGGTTCTTCTCAAACTTCTTCGGTTACTTGTGATAAAGCAAAACACTTCCACCAACATTATCCATATCACCTCATATTTGACGCCCGAAATTTATATTATTTGAAAATTATTACAATTAATTGCTTTGTGAAGAAAACGCTTTTTTAGACAAAACGGGGTTTTTTGACGACATCGCAAGGTGATTTGGTGTGCAAACAACTGAAGACCTTGAAGAATGGGTAAAACAGAATCGTGAAACTGAAGAATAGAAAGATTTTCCTACTCAGCTGTAGAAGAAAAGAAATTATCCGGTCACATATTACAACCAACACAAAGAATTTAGAAATACTCATTAACACAAACAACGGACGAAATGGACAACAGGGACAACATTCCAGTTGCAAGTTGAGGAACAAAATACTATATTATGAAATAAGGCAGGTGCATAGTGATATCAATGTTTTTACAAAATTTATTGACAAACTTTTGCAAAAAATATCAGATATCTTACCTAATAACACTCTAACCGAATTTTTGCATAGACAGAAAACAGCTTCAGATAATATATTTGAGAAAATAAAGAAAATAAACATCTCCAAAATAAAAAAGATAACTAACATACAAGTTTCTTACGTCAATGTACAAAAAAGTGGTTAAAAAACCTTACAAACGTTGATATCCCTATGGAAATTCAGAATTTTATCTCGCTGGACATAAATTTTCAATTCAACCCACTTTGAAGGATTTTTCAGTAAACAGATTCTTAGCGGATTTTGAAAATTTAATTTCTGATTTAAATAATTTTAAGAAGAATCTCTTTAGAGCGAAAGCCAATAACATTATCACTAATTTTACACATAATACTGAACAACACCTATTACAACTATATGTTACACCAATCAAAGAAGTTTTTCAAAAATCACGATGAAATACTGCATACAAGAGCTGATAAAGGTAATGTTACTGTACTAATGCTCAAATCACAATATAATCAACTTGCCAATGATATTCTAAATGATAACAAATTTAACAAACCAATAGAAAGCAACCCAATTCCTACTATTTTGCAAAAAATTAAACTTTAACTAACAAATATAGGAATTTTTCCACTGAAGATAAATTCAAAAAATTAAGATCCACATCTGCTATAACACCTAAGTGCTATGGCTTATCCAAGGTTCATAAAGCTACACTATCACTCAAACTTATTATTTCATCCATTAACTCATCTACAAGTAGAACATCTCAATACATCACAGACACGTTAACAAATGCATACGACAATAACAATGAATATTCTTTTGAAGATTCTTTCGAATTTGCACAGTTCATACAAGAAAAAGTAATACTTCCAAATTTTGTGATGATAAGCTTAGACTTAATTTCTCTTTTTAGCGATATTCCATATAAACCAACAATACAGAGTATTAATAAACATTGGGAAAGCATTAAACATCACACTAAATTGTCAAAAATAGCTTTTTCAGAATTTACAGATTTTATCAAGAACAATAATTTGTTCATTTTTGAAAATCAACTATCCAGACAAAAATTTGGTACACCAATGGGAAGTTCAGCACCCCCAATTTATGCTCAGTATGTCATGGACGATCTCTTGCGTGAATTACCTCAACGCATCCTGATGACAACGCAGTGTAAACGCCAAGTCAGCAGAGTGCGGAACCGCGGACATAAAAACAGTCGTAAAGAGTTTTTTGTTGTTGTTGTTAACTTGAATTTGAAGTAAACGTAATAATTGTTAGATAATATATTTGTAACTCGAAAATAAAGTTTTTTGAAAATAGAATTTAATGCTTGAAGCAGTTAATTGGCGCAGTCAGTAGGATATCGTGGGATTGATTTGTATCGAACAAACCAATTTCGTGTCGACGATTAGCCCGATATCGAACCGTATAAACAGTCAGTAGTGGTGACGCCGACGGATACGTTAAAAAGTGAACTTTAAGTGAAGAAGTTTGAGAATTGGAATCATATCGTCCACTTCTGCGAGGGACCAGTGTTTCGGAGAAGACAAGATTGCTGAACCGGACCTCTACCTCATAATTGGAATGCTGAGAGTCATTTATTTACTGTAAGTGCAATTTATGTCTGATATACTTGAAATTTTAACAAATAGTTTACAAAATTTGTCTATTGAGAACTCTTTAATTGACTCTTCGGTGACGAATACAAACTCAAATACTACTAATATTGACAATAACCAAAGTAATAATATAATGGCAGAAAATTTTGAATCTGAATATTTGAAATGTATTCCACAATTCGATGGAAATCCGAATGACTTAAATCAATTTTTATCAGTTTGTGATAGTCTTATTACCAATTTTTATGATAGGGTAAACCGAAATAATTTTCATAATGTATACTTGTTGCAGTCTATAATAAGTAAATTAGTAGGTAGTGCAAGAACTGTAGTTAATATTCAAAATGTCGATACTTGGGATCAGTTGAAATCTGTCTTAAGACGAAATTTTGCAGATCAACGGGATGAGACTTGTTTGAATAGAGACTTGGTAGTAATGAGGCAAATGCCTAATGAAAAAGCCCAAAATTTCTATGATAGAATTTTAAATATATTAAATTTATTATGCAGTTATGTAGAAATTCACGAAAATATACAAGCTTCAAGGGATTTAAAGAAAAAATTATACAATGATCTAGCACTCAAAACATTTCTTTGTGGACTAAGGGAACCTTTAGGCACTACAATTCGATGTATGCGTCCTGAAAATTTGGCTGTAGCATTACAATTTGTGACTGAGGAAGAAAATACTCACTATTTTCAAAATTCAACAAATAAAAATCAATTTAAACCAAATAACTCAACAAACAGATCATTTCAACAAAATGTTCCAAATCGTAATTTCAATAACCCTCAGTATGTATCACAAAATAGAAATTTCTCTTCAAATCAGAATTTTAATAGAAACAATAATCAATTCCCAACAGGTCCAATTCAATTTAGACAAAATGTTCCGAGCCAAAATGTTTCCTCTAATGCACGAACTTTCCGAAATACATCAGTAGAAAATGTTTCCAAACCAAATCCAAATAGAACATTTCCAAAACCGACACCAATGTCATCATCAACAAGGTATACTGGAAGAATAAATAATAATTATAATAATAACAATCAATCTTTTAATAATCAAAATAGAAGTAATTATTTTGCACAGCCTAACCATTCTAACTATAGACCGCAACAAAACTATATAGCCGAAGAATTATATAATACTGAAATAGAAAATACTAATAGAAACTTTTGCGAGGAAAGTGAAATTAATGAAAGAACTCATGAAGAAAATCTTGAAACAATTGAAAATTTTCATATCACCTCCGATCCAATGCCGGAGATTTGACACCTCTTACTATTTCGTTAAATAACGTAGATTGTAGTGAATTAGCATATATAACTTTTCCGGAATATAACATTAAACTTCTTGTCGATTCTGGGTCGACAAAATCATTTTTAGATCCAAATATTGCTAGGAAATTATTTCCAAAATTAATTAAATATGACCCATTTATTGTATCCACTGTATTCCAAAAATCATCTCATAAACATAGTGTAGAAATACCAGCGTCAGAAATTTTTCGCTTGACAAATAAACACTTATTTAAATTTTATTTATTTAAGTTTCATAATATTTTTGATGGTTTAATAGGATTAGATAATCTCAAATTACTGAAAGCTTCAATAGATTTTAATAATGCATGTCTAATCACACCTCATGCAAAAATAAAGCTTAAATTTCAAAAAATTAGTAACACGAATAATACACATGTAATTAATATAGAACCTCGTACAGAGAAAGTAATTCAAGTAAAAACTACAATAAAAAACGGAGAGATTGTAATTCCTTATCAAAAGATAAAAAACTGCGAAATTCCAGAATGCCTGACGGTTGCTCGTAATGGCCTTGCTATTACAACAATAATAAACAACACTACATGCCCCTTAACGCTTGATTTCTCGGAACCGTTGACAGTAGAAAAATTTGATGTCGACAATATCTCAGAGTTCAACATGCATAATTTTGATGACTCGGATAAATGCGAATTGGATTTATCTCAGATTCGGACCGACCATCTGAATAAAGAAGAAAAGGATGCAATTTTAAATTTATGTTATAAATATTCAGATATTTTTTATAGAGAGAATGAGCCTTTAAGTTTTACAAGTAAAATTAAACATTGTATTAAAACTACGGACGAGGTGCCAATTTATTCAAAATCATATCGTTATCCATTTATCTATAGACAAGGAGTAAAAAATCAAATTCAGAGTATGCTCAATCAAAATATAATTAAACCGAGCAGTAGCCCATGGTCGAGTAATATCTGGGTGGTACCGAAGCGAAAGGATGCATCAGGCAAACAAAAATTCCGCGTTGTGATCGACTATCGTAAGTTAAACGAAAAGACGATAGACGATAAATACCCTCTCCCAAATATAACTGATTTATTAGATAAACTCGGCAAATGCCAGTATTTTACTACTCTCGACTTGGCCAGCGGATATCACCAAATTGAAATGAATGAAGCTGACATAGAAAAGACGGCGTTTAGTACAGAACAAGGACATTGGGAATTCCTGAGACTTCCCTTCGGTCTAAAAAACGGTCCATCAACGTTTCAACGCGTCATGGATAACATACTAAGGGGCATCCAAAATGAGAAATGTCTAGTCTACCTTGATGACATTATAATTTTTTCCACGTCACTTCAAGAACATCTAGAAATACTTAAGGCCGTATTTGAGAGATTAAGAGAAGCCAACTTTAAAATACAACTAAACAAATCTGAATTTTTGAGTAAGGAAGTGGCCTATCTTGGACACGTCGTAACTCCGGAAGGTGTTCGACCTAACCCGGACAAAATTAAGGCAATAAAAGAATACCCGTTACCAAAAACTAGAAAACAAATAAAAGGATTTCTTGGTTTAGTGGGTTATTATAGACGATTTATAAATAATTTCGCAAAAATAACTAAACCATTGACTCAGTGTCAAAAAAAGGGTGCAAAAATTGAGCATAATGCAGAATTTTTAAATAGTTTTGAAACTTGTAAACAGTTACTGACGAACGAGCCTATATTACAATACCCTGACTTCTCAAAACCGTTCAATTTAACAACCGACGCCAGTAATGTAGCATTGGGAGCTGTCCTATCACAGGGACAAATCGGTAAAGACTTACCGGTCGCGTATGCATCGAGAACGTTAAATGATTCTGAAAGGAATTACTCTACGATTGAAAGAGAATTGTTGTGTATTGTTTGGGCTACTAAATATTTCAGGCCATATTTATATGGACGTAAATTTTTCATAATAACTGACCACAAACCATTACAATGTTTGTTTTCGTTAAAAAATCCCAATTCAAAACTCTTAAGGTGGAGAATTAAACTTGAAGAATACGACTACACTATAATTTATCGGAAGGGATCATTAATAGCTCATGCCGACAATCTAAGCCGAATTGAAATTCACGTAAAAGAAACACAAAGCGACATTTGGGACGAAATAGATATTATCACAGAAGAAGTTGAAAATAACAGAGACGAATTAATTACACCGGATATTGAAGATATTTTTAAACCGATAACTGTTACCACGTCAAAATCTCCTAGTCTGGACCTGGACAATATTTCGCTCATAGTTCACCCAGAGTCTGACATAGAACAAGAAAACGAAGGACAAACTATTCACTCAAATGCGGAGGAAAATCCCGTAGTTGGCATTCCTATCAGCGAAACACCTGTTAATCATGGTCAAAACCAAATAATTATACAATCTGTTTATCACTCACCATCAAAACCAATAATTACGAAATTATTTGAAAATAAGCAGAGAATAACATTACAAATTTCAGACAATAATTTCGAAAACGATATAATTAATTTCATAAAAGAATATATTGCCCCCGGAGTATCATATTACTTGTATTTTGTAAAAACTGAATTGTTTGAACCGTTCTGCGAAGTTGTAAGAAAAAATTTTGAGTGGCCGTCATTAAAATTTCGTAGATGTACAGAAAGGTTAATAGATGTAACTAGTAAAGCCGAAATAGCCGAAATAATACAAACCTATCACGAATCAAAAAGCAACCATAGGGGAATCGACGAAATACTTAATAGAATCAAAAAGATTTATTATTGGCCGAATTTAAAACAATCTATTCAAACTTATATAAATAATTGTGAAATTTGCCAACAATGCAAATATGAAAGGAACCCTATTAAAATGCAAATGAATATTACACCCACAGCAAATAAACCATTCGAAATAATTCATATGGATACATATACAATAGAAAAAGCTAAATTTCTCACTATAATCGACACATTTTCTAAGTATGCTCAAGCTTATTATCTAAATTCAGTAAATTCAACAGACATAACGAATCACCTGGTGACCTTCTTCTCTCATCATGGTGTCCCTAAACAGATAATTACGGATAACGGTACAGAATTCAAAAACTCGGTAATCTCTGAATTGTTAGCTCTACATAAGATAAAAATCCATTTTTGTTCCCCAAATCACCCCCAATCTAATTCGCCTGTAGAAAGAGTTCATTCCACATTTAACGAACATGTCAGATTACTTAATACCAGAGGGTTTTTGAAAACACCTATACAAGTTAAAATGAAATATGTTATTTTAGCATATAATCCCACCATACACTCATCAACCAAATTCAAACCCATAGACATAATTAACAGTCATTTAGATGCCGAAAATCCATTTGATTTAAATATGGATATGATTTTAACAAGTAATTTTATAAACGAACATAAAGAAATAACTCGCGAATTGTATTCTAAAATTAATGAAGCTTTGGCCAGACAAAAGCAAAACGTAATTCAAAAAATTAATGAGAATAGAGACACACCAGATACTTTTAAAATCGGTGATAAAACTTATATAAAAGATAATCGGCGACCTAAAACTGCGAATAAATTTTCGAAATCAACAGAAATAATTGATATGAATGAACAAAGAAAAACAGTGAGTACAGATCGTGGTGAGAAGGTCCATATGGACAATCTCAAGAGACCGCGAAAGAAACCATACTTATTTTAAAAATTTTTACAGGTTTCCCATTACGCTCGGGCTTAGGGAACAAATAAAGATAAACCCATTGGACAATAATTTAGGATTAATACCACTTAGGTTAGGAACCGCTAGAATAGAAGAATATTCCTATAAGATGATACATTATTACGATTTAACCTCAATTATCTCGGAAATTGAAAAACTACAGCGAAAATCACGATATATAATAAAAGTAGTATGCACAAACAAAAACTATTCTTGGGACGTTTCAAACGATATGAAAGTATTAGAATATATTGAAGAAAAGGTGGAATATAAAATTTTAAATATACTACCACATAAAAAACGAGTAAGAAGGGGTCTAATTAATGGCTTAGGTTCAATCTTCAAATCAATATCAGGTAATCTAGATGCAGAAGATGGTGAAAGATATGAAAATTTAATTAATAATTTACAAAAAAATCAAGAGAGGATTGCCTCGACATTAAAATCTCAAATTTCACTTTCAATCAACACTATCACAAATTTTAACCAGACAATTGAGAAAATTAAACATAATGAGAAACTATTGGAATCAAAAATATATGAAGTTATCAAAATGGTTAACTCCGTAGATGATAGAGAGAACTTGATTTCCATTAAAGATATTATTAACCAAATTATAAATATGTTCGAAATTATTCATTCCACACTTCAAGATATAGAGACTTCTTTAACCTTTGCAAAAATAAAAGTAATGCATCCCAGTATAATTAAATCTACAGATTTGTATACAGAACTAAAAGCGATAGGAAAACAAATACCAAGTTCACAGCTACCATTTGATGTTTCTTTGGAAAACATTTCACGATATGAAAGTATCATGAAAATTCAATGTTACATTTATAATAATAAAATAGTTTATATCCTTCATTTACCAATAATGTACATAGATAGTTTTGAAATATACCGTTTGTATTCGACTCCGATTCCATACAAGAGTCAGTTCAAGGTTATAATTACCGAAAATAATTACTTGATAAAAAATAAATTGCACTACATCCTTCGTAATGACCTATGCACCGAAGTTTTGCCTCAATACTACTTATGTGAGAATCAGACGCCCAAGGAAATACAATCGCATCCACCTTGTGAAGTGAAGATTTTCAACGCAGCAGACGCGTCAGAATGCAAACAATTCCTCATCACCCTCACAGAATCAAGGTTCCACCATCTAGGAGACACAAATAATTGGTTAGCTATTGGTGCAGTTGTTCCAAACTCACCTTTCAGCCTACCGTTCCTCGAAAAATATGTTGATGACATCATTTGTGCTGTGCCAAAAGATGCGATAGAAGACACACTAAACGTCTTCAACGCATACAATCCTCATATACAATTCACCGTTGAGAAAGAAATTAATCAAAGTGTACCGTTTCTTGACACAAAATTAATCAGAAAGAATGACAACTCTATAATCACTGATTGGTATGTCAAAGCCTCTCATTCAGGGCGGTACATTAACTACAACTCCTTTCATCCCATAAAGATGAAAATAAATCTGGTTTTACCACTTAAAATAGAATTATCAAACTTAGTAGTAGTAAGAGTGATAAGAATATTTTATGTTTCGACTGAACTTGACTGAACACTTTAATGTATATTGACAAATATTATTCTATGTTTGGGATGTAGTATTATTTTGAAAAAGGCTGAATAAGCCGAAACGTAAATAAATGATGGTAATTTCAACAACATAAACCGTCTTTTTATATTTTTAATTTAAAAAATGACCTAAAACCAAGAAAAACTTAAGATATATGTAAATATACTAAAAAGGTCAAAGAAAGTATCCCACACATAAATATATATATAATATATATATATATATATATATATATATATATATATATATATATATATATACACAAACTGAAAAATATCTTATTGGGGATTGCAGCATAAGAGGAAAAATACACTCTATTCAATTCTCCAAGCTTTCGTAAATCTTTATTTACATCATCAGGGAACTACAATAAGGAAGGAAAAACATAAATTATAAAAAGTGTTCATAAAAACATTTCTACAACTTACATTGATCGAGATTGCATCATTGATCTTGAACACAGGAAAAGTGCACAACAGAAAGTCATTAAAGAAATAGGTCCAGTCGGCAATACATTTGCCTATTACTGGTAAACATTTTTATTAAAACATTATTAAAAAGTAAAAAGTTTAAAAAACATTCAAAATCGAGAATCCACACACCCACGCGGACTTGTGAGAATAATGGCGGAAACTAAAAATGTCAGGTTAAGTACACCAATCATCATTACTAAATGAATGAAAAGAATCGATCTTTGCAATGACGCGAGACACTGAAACAATCGAATTGAAACTTTAAAGAGAATACAAGGGTGGTACTAAAATTATGGAAATGTATTTGAGTAATCATTCCAATGAAAAAATTATTTTAATCACGAGAATTAATATGTGATTATTAATGTTATTAATTATTATTATAAATATTATTATGGAGCTAATAATAATGGGGGAACACCTACAAAGAGGGGGAACACCTACAAAACAGGGGGAACACCCACCATGATGCCACAAGTAGGAAACTAGTGAGAATTATTCATATTCTCATTATTATTATTATTGTTATTAATATGGAGACAATTGTGCTTATCAAGCGTTAGGAGGAGGGAGTAGAGATTACTCAAATTTTGAATGTCAGTCTTCCTATTCATACAACCTTCTTCCTGGAAGATGAAAGCCATTTCCAAAAACAGTCTTTTATTATAACTTCTCTCACGAGAAAGGATTTTAACTCCCTCAAAGTCAATGACATGATCCAAAGAGGAGACATGATTAGCCAGAGAACATCTTTCAGGGTGTAACCTTATATCACTTTTATGGAGGGATACACGGCTTGAAATTTTTTGGGAAGTTTGACCAATATATGATAGACCACAACTGTTACAACAAAGCTTATACACAACATTACTACAATCCACAACAGGTATCTTGTCTTTTAAAGGACTATAAATTGACTTAACAATCAAGGAACTCCTGGAGGCAAACCTAACATTCTGTAAGTATTGTGAAAAAATTCTAGCAAGTCTGGGCGTAATTTCCTTTATATAAGGCAGAGAAACCGTTAAATCAGAAGGAATCGTTCTGGAGGATGAGAGAGGATCCAACTCAGTTGCACCTGCTGCGTCAATTGAATGTATTGAGGTTTGTCACAAAACAGAAGACGTATTGAAGATGATCTTTCTCAGTAACTGTTTTGGATAGGCATTGTCAAGGAACAAATTAAAGAGAATATTACGATTCTTATTTCTAAATACAGGGTCAGAGAGGTTCATAACTCTAGCTGTCATTTGTTTAACCAAGTTAACCTTTATGCTAAATTTATGGTAAGAATTGTAGTTGAGATATCTCCCAGAGCTACTTTGTTTTCTATACCAATCAATTATAATCACATTATCAGGAGACCTAGTCCATAAAGTATCTAAAAAAGGGACAGACATGTTAGAGTTTTCTGTTTCGATAGTAAACTGAATGTAAGGATCATAGCTATTAAAGGTGAAAAGGAGATCTTCAGTGGAGTCCACAGGGCAAGCTAGGATTATATCATCTACATATTTCTTGATGATAGGTACACTGAAAGGAAGTACCGGAAGGACCACGTCCAACAGATCATCCATTACATAGCACGCTAATATCGGAGAAATACTAGCACCCATAGGAGTACCAAAAGTCTGTTTGTAAAATTTATTATTAAAAGAAAAGCAGGTAGAACTGAACAGGAATTCAATCAACTCAGTGAACATGTCAATATCAATGTTACACACTGTACTAATGGATGGCCAGTGTTTGTGAACTGAACGTATAACTGCTTGTAAATAAACATTGCTAAAAAGTGAAACCACATCCAGACTGACCAAAACATAGTTTTGTGGAAGAGTTCTTCTGTTAAATAATTCAAAAACCTGGAAGGAGTCCTTAATGAAATACTCATTGTCATTACTGTATGCCTTGGTCAAGATATCTGTGAGGAAAGAAGCAATAAACTCAGTAGGAGAGTTAATAGAAGCGACACTAGGTCTCATTGTCAAGGTAGGCTTATGAATTTTCGGAAGAGTGTAAAATTTTGCGATGACAGAGTTATAAGAAGTTAATTTTTTCCTTGTGATCTCATCAATCTGTCTCTTATTATACAGTCTCTTAACAAGAGTGTTAGATTTGGATTGAATCGTCCTACTGGGATCTCTCGAGAGGGGAACATAGGAAGAATCGTTGTCGATTATATCCTGAGATAATTTGAGGTAATCCTCCTTTAACATAACAACAGTCACATTACCCTTATCTGATTTGGTAACAATTAACTCAGGGTGCATTTTCAGGAAACATCTTGCCTCAAACAACAAATTTCGAAAAAGAGAAGGATGGCAATCATCTTTATGAGCATGATTAGTGATAACATTAATGGACCTAGCAATAGCAAGACTTCTATTGTCAACATCAGGAATTAGAGAAGAAATATAATCGATATCAGAGAGGATGGATTTAATTGGTATATCTATACCTAATTGAGGTTCCACACTGAATTTAGGGCCCAACGAAAGAAACTTCTCCACATTAGGGGGGATATTCACATTGGAAAGGTTCTTAATCCAAGAGGGCTTTGTCTTAAGAAAAGTACCATACCACTCGTCTCTCAAATTATTAAATTTATTTATGTTTTTTCTTTTAATATCATGAAAAGATCTATTATAATGTCTCAACTGTTTATGAATGAAATTATTGCAAATGAATTCATTTGTGTTATTAATTATATCAATTTTCAAACTCGAGAGATTGTTTTCAAGAGTAACAATCAACTTTTGATTAATATTAATTTCAATATTTAACAATTTGTATCCTAACCTGGTGAGTAAACTCCTAGTCACGTGTGTGTGTGTATCTTGTCTATAAATTAAATTTTCAATAGGAATGGTTGAATGTATGATATGACCAGGTAAAACGCCTGCTTTTCTACATTTTAGCAGGAAAATCCTTCTATTACGTTCCTTTGCCAACTTCATCTTAGTTTTAGACCATTTCTTCAACAAACCAACTGCATATATCCCATAGGTGGACTGAATATCATTGAAAAACCCCATCTTGCATGAAGCTGAAAAGCGAAAAACGCCGTGATCGTTGCTGATCAGTTAGAACACAAACTGAAAAATATCTTATTGGGGATTGCAGCATAAGAGGAAAAATACTTTTGGTACTCCTATGGGTGCTAGTATTTCTCCGATATTAGCGTGCTATGTAATGGATGATCTGTTGGACGTGGTCCTTCCGGTACTTCCTTTCAGTGTACCTTTCATCAAGAAATATGTAGATGATATAATCCTAGCTTGCCTTGTGGACTCCACTGAAGATCTCCTTTTCACCTTTAATAGCTATGATCCTTACATTCAGTTTACTATCGAAACAGAAAACTCTAACATGTCTGTCCCTTTTTTAGATACTTTATGGACTAGGTCTCCTGATAATGTGATTATAATTGATTGGTATAGAAAACAAAGTAGCTCTGGGAGATATCTCAACTACAATTCTTACCATAAATTTAGCATAAAGGTTAACTTGGTTAAACAAATGACAGCTAGAGTTATGAACCTCTCTGACCCTGTATTTAGAAATAAGAATCGTAATATTCTCTTTAATTTGTTCCTTGACAATGCCTATCCAAAACAGTTACTGAGAAAGATCATCTTCAATACGTCTTCTGTTTTGTGACAAACCTCAATACATTCAATTGACGCAGCAGGTGCAACTGAGTTGGATCCTCTCTCATCCTCCAGAACGATTCCTTCTGATTTAACGGTTTCTCTGCCTTATATAAAGGAAATTACGCCCAGACTTGCTAGAATTTTTTCACAATACTTACAGAATGTTAGGTTTGCCTCCAGGAGTTCCTTGATTGTTAAGTCAATTTATAGTCCTTTAAAAGACAAGATACCTGTTGTGGATTGTAGTAATGTTGTGTATAAGCTTTGTTGTAACAGTTGTGGTCTATCATATATTGGTCAAACTTCCCAAAAAATTTCAAGCCGTGTATCCCTCCATAAAAGTGATATAAGGTTACACCCTGAAAGATGTTCTCTGGCTAATCATGTCTCCTCTTTGGATCATGTCATTGACTTTGAGGGAGTTAAAATCCTTTCTCGTGAGAGAAGTTATAATAAAAGACGGTTTTTGGAAATGGCTTTGATCTTCCAGGAAGAAGGTTGTATGAATAGGAAGACTGACATTCAAAATTTGAGTAACCTCTACTCCCTCCTCCTAACGCTTGATAAGCACAATTGTCTCCATATTAATAACAATAATAATAATAATGAGAATATGAATAATTCTCACTAGTTTCCTACTTGTGGCATCATGGTGGGTGTTCCCCCTGTTTTGTAGGTGTTCCCCCTCTTTGTAGGTGTTCCCCCATTATTATTAGCTCCATAATAATATTTATAATAATAATTAATAACATTAATAATCACATATTAATTCTCGTGATTAAAATAATTTTTTCATTGGAATGATTACTCAAATACATTTCCATAATTTTAGTACCACCCTTGTATTCTCTTTAAAGTTTCAATTCGATTGTTTCAGTGTCTCGCGTCATTGCAAAGATCGATTCTTTTCATTCATTTAGTAATGATGATTGGTGTACTTAACCTGACATTTTTAGTTTCCGCCATTATTCTCACAAGTCCGCGTGGGTGTGTGGATTCTCGATTTTGAATGTTTTTTAAACTTTTTACTTTTTAATAATGTTTTAATAAAAATGTTTACCAGTAATAGGCAAATGTATTGCCGACTGGACCTATTTCTTTAATGACTTTCTGTTGTGCACTTTTCCTGTGTTCAAGATCAATGATGCAATCTCGATCAATGTAAGTTGTAGAAATGTTTTTATGAACACTTTTTATAATTTATGTTTTTCCTTCCTTATTGTAGTTCCCTGATGATGTAAATAAAGATTTACGAAAGCTTGGAGAATTGAATAGAGTGTATTTTTCCTCTTATGCTGCAATCCCCAATAAGATATTTTTCAGTTTGTGTTCTAACTGATCAGCAACGATCACGGCGTTTTTCGCTTTTCAGCTTTATATATATATATATATATATATATATATATATAGTGCTAGGTCTACTGAAATAATTTTTCCACTTTCTTTTTCATCTTCTCAAAATAATTATGCTTATTGTTATATATACAAAGATGTATTAGTTGTATCCTTAGCGCTGGAAATTAATGTAAATATGATGTTTTGACCTCTCCTAATGGACGGAAGGATTAAGAGGAGAAACATATGAGAAACGAAAACATTTGTTATAAAATCATTTCCATACAATAAACATTATTACAGTATGAAATAATGGAAAATATGAATGATGTTATACTTGAATATACGAATGTGCGAATGTTCATACATTAAATTGAATTTAACATGAAAGTCTAGCTTTTGCATGCCGTTAAATATTCACCACGTTGTAAAAGTGACGTATATGAACGTTCACATAAACCACAAGCTGAATTTGAATATTTCGTATGCAGACAATAGCTGCATATAAAATAAAATGAAAATTTATGGAAAAACGTACTTGGCCAGTTCGAATTGATTTTCCGAGATTGAACCTTTCTGAGCCACAAACGTCGTTATCCCATATTCAACATTTCATAAATTAGTATTTCAGGCGAAATGTTCAACTAATAATTTTTTCACAAGTGATTTTGAGAAATCTGAGCCTATGGTATTAGTGGGGTAACTTTTGAAACTAATAGCGGAAAAGACATATGAACCAATGACAAGTAGAGTACTTCAGGCTTCAGTCTTAAGCCCGTAAGTATTTTTAAACATGTATAAATGTTACATAATGATACAAACTCTGATTCTATAAAGAAACTGAGTATATTCAACGTCATCTATTTTTGTCCACCTTACAGTGGTACTAATGTATCATTGAACCTTGACCTCCTTTGGTGTTTTGTATCCAGAGCTATCTGTCTCTGGCAGCCACTTACCAGCTCCTCAAACCAAGCAGCTTTTTCTCATCTTTCTTCATGTTTTTACTTGCGAAGTTCACGTTTCCGACTATCTTCCTCATACTTTGTGAGTCCATAATCTCGATATCATCAAATGTGTAGAATTGTTTTTCTACAATTAGTCCTGTTCAAAGTTGCTCCTACTATATCTTGAATGAATATTTTCGCTGCAACATGGCAACAATAATTCGATTTTGTTGAAGCTGAACCAAGTCTTAGAGTTACTTCTAGACAAACTCAATTTCAAGAAGATACAAATGATAGGGGAAGGCGTCCAATAATGACTTTGTTTTATAAAAAAAATCATAATTATTTTGTATTGCTTTATTTTGAAAATATATTGACAGAAGGGCAAATGAAAATGAATAATCCTTAAATGCCCTAAACAAAAACGTAATATAATGGAAAATAAATGGAACAGAGATCTAAAATGTTATTATTTGAACTATGTCATTTTTGACACTGGAATGTCTAAAACGATATAGTATCAAATTGTTAGTAAAAATTAATTACACAAGGCACAATTTAATGTCTTTTATTTAGGAGTTGAATATGCCGTAAATAACCCATTGTAATAAATGCAAGACGCATCATCTTCATCTTCAGTCTCTTGAAAGGGTTCACTTTTTTTATTTGTCTCAACTTCAATTATTGCTTTTGGACCCTTTTTTGTAGTTTGATAACGCGAATTCATATGTAATTTAGAAAAAAAGTGCTTCTGACATATTTGGTTCTTTAGAGTTGTCCCAGGAAATCTTCTTTTTAATTTTCCGTGCGTCAATTTCTGATTTTATCTTTGCTTGCTCTTCGTTTTTAAATTTCAATTCCTCAAGATTTGGAGAACATGCTGCTAAGACAATGTACTTTTTTGTTACTACATGGCGACTACTGACTTGTCTTCTTCAGTTCTATTGATTGGATGTTCAAAAACATCTGGTTGATGTTCTTTTTCTGTTTGATTGTCATCGTGGAGCTGCTCCCCCAACGGATTTGGTGTTTCAGCCTGAGTATCTTCTAGTGCAATATCAGTTAGGTCCGCTGGTACAAAAAGGTAGTCCGGAAAAATGGTGGAATTAAATGGACTGATTCCTGTTTTAGCAAATCCGCTCAAAGTATTTTGGATTGTGGCTGCTTTACCATATGCTTCAGAAAATAGTTCAGTCACTTTGTTTGCTATAATAACATGACCTGGATGATTTTTCACCCATGTGGTACACGCATGATTGTAATACGCCTCTAGGGATCCAAGGAAACTGATACCAAGCGGCTGCATACGGCGAGTACAGTGAGCTGGAAAGCACACGAAATGAGAATGATGTTATCCTCTCTACAAAACGACACAGGGGCTAAGGAGGTATGGCTTGGATAACCATCAAGCGAAAAGAGTACTTCATTCTCCAGAGAGGGATTAGTATGTTTGCAAAAATGTTTCAGCCATTGAACAATGAGTTCTGAGTTCATCCAACCTGACTTTGGGCACAAACCTAAATTTCCAGGAGGTGCTCATGTTTTTTGCCTTTTCTTGATAAGATCCAAGGCTGTAGGAATACAGTTAAATATGTTAGAAATCTGTGAATCCTAACCAGTAGCAATTTTTCAAAAACAATTATTTGAAAACGCGATGATGCCCTTAATACATTTACTCAACGGTCAGAACGAGGAGTCGCCCGAACATACTCGAAGTAGATGATTCTAGCGTGGTTAACCTAGCAACGAGAGAGTCAGAAAAATGCAACAATCAAGCTATCACCCTCTAATATTTTTTTCCTTTCAACCCAGGCCTTTACCAGTGAAACATAATTAAATAAGGATAATTCCGTTTAGTAATTAGTGTAGTGTGTAGTGAGATCTACCACAAATTGTAAGTTGATCAATTTAAGTTTTATATACATATCTACCCGGAAAGCTACCGATTCGGTTTACAGGCACCGAGTAGTATCTTCTGTAGCTGTTTTATATATTTTCCGTATTCCTATCCTCCATATGTTTTGTTTCTTTCTGAATATCAGTGAATAATTAATGTAAGAAAGTCTTCTTATACATCAGATCACAATTGGCTATGTTGCCATATTGATTGCACCAGTATGTTTGAAATAAAGGAATTTATATTTTTGTGTATTTGAATTCAACTTCTATTAACCTTGTTGTCAATCTATCCAGGACGTTAAATTTGGGTAGTGGTCGTTCGTTATTATCTACAGTGAAGAATTAGCAGACAAACTATATCTATACTTTATTTTCCATTTCCTGAACTAGCACTTATCGAAGGAAAATCTGCGATTATCTACAGAATCAGGGATCCTACTTGTTTGCGACCAGTTGATGCCAATATTTTCGGAGGTTTCTGGACAGTAGACAGTCCACTTTCATCCATATTGTAAATCTTCTCAACAGTGACAGATTTCTCTTGTAGAACCAAATCTAAAACCTCAAAAAATTTGAAAACTTGAGGTTTGTTGAAAGCTCGTGCCCTCGCTGCTGAAGTGGGTTCTGGCCGTTGTAGAGATGTCGGTATTTCTTTTGCGAAATCCTCTGAGCCATTTTTTCCTGCGATTCCATTTTCGCGGTTAAATATATGATCTAGTTTTTCCCGCAAACTCATAAGTTAATTGTCTCACTTTGGTTCTGGTGGAGACAAACAGTCTAGATTCAAGACATTTTAGATGTCTTACCAACCCTTTCTCTGTTTGGTGAAAAACGGCCCAGACTTTTCGCTACACCTTTAACTATATTATTCTTATTAGCAGCTCTACGTCTATGAGTTGCTTGGGGAACGTTATACACTTTAGATGTTTTTAGCCATCTCATTCTCTTTTCTTATACATCTTTCATAGCTTGCTGCATTGATGCCTCATTCCGGGACTGTCTATAAGTTTTTCTTACGTAGCGTCCAAACATAGTCATCTGTAGAAAAATTAAAAGGCGAATTACAATTATTATGAAGCATTGTACCAAAAAGACTAGAAATTGTACTGTGCGTCGTATAAAATGACATACTATGTCATTTTAACAACAACCACAATATGTCATTTTAAACGCAATGTTACATGTTCAATGTATCGATTATATTATTGATAATGTCAAAGTTGCTATTAAAAAACATACTCACCAATCAATTGTTCACTGTTCACAAATAACAATTAATGCCAACACCAAATTTAATACCAAGAAGGATGATATAGGAACAGCAATGTGAAATACACGCATACAAAACTTTTGTAACATATGTTCTCCCCCGGCTTGGGACTCCTCCTCAGGTTGTGGTATTCGACTCCAGTTAATGTATTTTTATAGCGATCACTGGGATGGGGTGAACAATCGATATTTAATTGGATGCCACCAGCTTTTTAAACGATACTTAAATTAAACAAAAAAACTAAAAAGGTTAAAAGCTGGAAAACCATATATTTACTTTAACTTAACAAAACGAAATACTGAAAATATTTTAACGCGATGGTCCAAGTTAATATAAATTGCTGAAAATCAAATATCAAATGTTCAGCAAATTATATTTATTCATAACTCAATAGATAATTCACATTAACTGCATATCCAAAATACAAGACGAATACGAACGCCGCAATAAAAATCTCCAATTCTAGATTTCCATGAATTGAATATAAGACAAAGGACTTATCTTGGAGAGGTTCTGGAATTATTCAGCTCTCAGCTAGGTCCTAGTCGATGGAAATGAGGTCCTGAATCCATCCCGGCCGGTTTTGTGTTGTTCTATGGGTGGTATTTTCATAGGGCCTACCCAGGGGCTGTAGAGCTGAGGAAAGAAAAAATAGTAAAAATCGAGGAAAAATTCTGGGAAGGAAGGAATATATAGAACAGATAGGAAGCTTATGCTTCAACACATGAAAAACTGAATCTAGTTTTTAAAATAAAACTAACAGAAGTCTGTTCTATCATATTCGCTTTGTTCCCTAAATAAACAGAAAATGCGGAAGTATGATGCTAAAAAAAGAATGAAAAGACATTATTAAAAATTTGCTTCAAAAAGAATATAAAATGTTTTTTTTTTACAATAAACATACAAAATTCAACAAACGCCAGCCCATATTATAATTTTAAATCAAACAGTATAAAGATAGGGAAAAATATTTCAAAAATCTAACTCACCAGCAAATATGTAAAACCACAACGATGTAGGTACTAACTCATGAATTTTACTGATAGGAAGAGACTTTTCCATTGTACGATATCGTTTGAATACACGAAATTTGGATGAGAAACAAGTTTTTTTAATTTCGAAACATTAGTACGACGAAATTAAAATACCATATTCCGATAGTAATCGTAACAAGCGATCGGCTTGTCACACTTTCTTGTCACTGAAACATAACCTACACAATAAAACCGTTAAATAAACCTGGAGAGATATGTAAACTTTACTAACATCAATTTATATAAACACTTCACTACTTAGACTATTTACTTGTTCGCTGTTTATATCACGAGATAACATTATAAACTAAACTTCTCCGCTGGTCGGTCCTTTATATATTAGTGCCTGTTTTACTAGATAATTCTCGATTGCGGTTTACACAAAAACAATTGGCACTCTGGAATATTCATTCCTTTTCGGGATATTTCTCAAATGCCAGCTCAATCCTTAAAAGTTCTTCGGAGAACACGTCTATAAAAACGGTCACAAAAAATCCCAATGAACCTTCTCAGAATTCGGTGCGCTCGCCATTTATTTAACACTGTTAACATAAGGTTACAAGACCGTACTTAGTATCTACTTCGGTGTGCAAGTTCGTGAAATCACCTCCTCCCTAAATGGAAATTCCTCCTGGAACTTTTGTGTAGCCGGGACTGGATGTTTGAATCGGCCACTGACCCCATTTCTACACTTTCCGATCTTATGGAAATAACAGGGCACCGTCTTCATCGGATACTGATAACGGGGGTTGTAGCTGCAAATTAATATCTGGACATCGGTATCTTGAAAGATAATCTCTACCATGTTCCTGATGATTCGCCAATCCAACTAGTTACTAACTATCTAAGCATAGCCAGTTTCTTCACGCTGGATTCCAACACATGGTCTCGGAGGTATTGAAGTGCTTCCCACACATCGCGGTAGGTAGATCGATCTTGAATTTCATTTTTAGTTACCACGTAGAAGACGTACCGCGAATTGTGTTTTAGTATCAGTGTCTTGCCAGGGGCAGGAATCTGGTCTTCAAGTTCTTCTAATTGTCCGAACTTCTTTCGAAAGACGGTTGCCAACCCTCGTGTGTTCTTCATACGGGCGGGGATGTTGTATGCCAGTGAATAATCTTCCGAGAGAGTGAACAAATCTTGTCCTTTTTCTGAAGTGACTTCCTATCTAGCTTTCCCGGTACCTCCAAACGCGCCCATAAATTCATCGAGGGTAGGGTCAGACACATCTTTAATATGGTTCTGTCTTTCCTATAGGTCATGGTCTCCTTCGAATGGCGCTAGTCGGTTTTGGTGAACTACCTTTGGTTTTCCGTTGGGGATATTGCTTATGCGATATATAACATCATTAATAATTTTTTTGATTAAGTATGGACCTTCCCAAGATTTTTGTAATTTTGGAGAAAATCCTTTCCTCCTTGTCGGGTTGTGTAACCATAATTTGTCACCTTCTTTAAAACCGCCTACTGTGGCCTACCGACTTTTCATTCTGTCGCTGGCAACTTGAAGATTTGTCCGAACTAATTCAATAATATCGTCTAGCCTTCTTCTCAATTAGATCAAATAGTCTTTTTCTGCTAGATCTTCTCCAGACCGACAGCCAAATTCCACGTCACAAGGAAGTCTCATTTCACGCCCAAACAGGATTTTGGCAGGTGTTACACCCGTGGACTCATTCACGGTAGATAGATAAGCCAATGCAAATAGGTGAAGATACTGGTCCCAATCTCTCTGATGGCTGGAAACTACTTTGGACAGGTATTTTCCAATTGTCCTGTTTATTCTCTCGACCATTCCATCTGACTGTGGATGTAATGCTGTTGTCCTGGTTTTATTTATTCCTAGCTTATCGCAAATCTCCTGGGATAGATGGCTTCCAAAATTTCTTCCCTGTTCACTATGGTCTTCCAAGGCTGATGAACTCTTCCACCAATACATCCGCGGCAGTTGTGGCCTCTTGATTCGGGATCGCGTGAATTTCCACCCATTTGTGAAATAATCCATTATAACCAGGATGTATTTACCACAATTTTCTGTCGTCGCAAATGGTCCAGCGATGTCTTAAGCAATCCTTTCGACTGTTTCATAGGTGCCTTACTCTTGCGATGTGGTCCATTACTCGTAGCACAAGTCGTATATTTCTTACACCAGTCCTCCACATCGTCGGAGCTGTTCGTTAAATAAAACCTTTCACGGACTCGCTGAAGGGTTTTCTTCACTTCCAGATGACCTCCCGATGGACTGTCGTGTAACTTCTTCAGTACCTCACCTACACTCTCGCTCTCGGGATAAATAGCTCTTCCTCCATCTCGGAACCATCATCGTTTTCAAGGACTATTCTCAACAGCCCTTCTTCCAGGACAAGGAAGTTTAACTGATCCCAATATGCCTTGAGTATCGGTGAAAATCTTGACACTTCTAGCCATGCAGGTCATCGATTTTCTTCCTTCCATTGCCGGATCATCTTCAGGTGAGAATCAGTCTCCTTATCTTCTCTCATCCCGGTGGGTGGCCATTCTTCGTTGACTACAGTAGTTGTTCAAACTGCAGCATCCCTAGGTTCGTCCTTGTTGCAGTGGGAGCAACTTAGGTATTGCTTCTGGCTCGCAAGGTTTCGTTTGCTCAGTCTTATTTTCTCCCTCTGGCGTGCCTCGCGTTCTTGAATCGGCTATATTTCCCTCTAACTCCTTGATTTTCTCGTCTATCGTTGTCATCTTATTTTCAATGTATGATTTTATTTTCTCGTTCATAGTTGTCTTCTTATCCTCAATATTGATAAAATATCGACAGAAAGTTTGTCCATGTTAGCAGAAATATCGTTTTTCACATTAGTTGAAATATTTTCTTCCATGGCAGAAATCTTCTCGTCCATGTTAGCAGAGATGTCGTTCTTTATATTAGAAATATCGTTCTTCATATCAGAAATACGCGAGATTGAGATGGAAGTTTCGTCTTTAAATAAAACTGTTTCTCGATCTAAGCCGTCACTTACCAGTGCCACTTTGAGTCTTTCTACTAACTCACTCTTCTTACCGGTCGTTTCCAACTCACGATTTTCCAATTCTGCCTTTAGCTCTGTCACTTTCAGCTCACAAGTCTCTTGGCCATGTATACGTCTTATATATATTTTTCTTTTCTATTTAAAACAGTTTATCCTGTGTGGGATAAATTAATACACACGGTGGGTTTACTTACTTAATTTATTTATTCACTACACTATTCACTAATTTATATTATATACACAGTATATTCACTTACATTAATTTATATAAACACGTCACTACTTAGACCATTTACCAAACTTCTCCCGCTGGTCGGTCCTTTATATATTAGTGCCTTTTTACTAGATAATTCTAGATTGCGATTTACACAAAAACAATTGGCTCTCCGGAATATTCTTCTCTTTTCGGAATATTCCTCAAATGCCGACTCAATCCTTAAAAGATCTTCGGAGAACACGTCTATAAAAACGGTCACAAAAAATCCCTATAGACCTTCTCAGCATTCGCTCACAATTTTTTTAATACTGTTAACATAACGTTACAGGACCATACTTAGTATCTACTTCGGTGTCGAGTTCGTAACAATATATTTTAATAGAGTGTTTATTACCGAATAAGAGATGCCGCTTCAAGTTTCCTATATAGAGCAAGTGTGTCATTTTATCAGCTATGTCATTTTAGGACACTTTCCCCTACATTATTAAGAAAGAATTTTAGATTTTTTTATCAAATATATCAGAATCACTTGTTCATTTATAGTATGCACATTTTTATATTTCCTCTATTTTTGAAATAAATTGTACTAATTCTCATCATCTCTTGAGTTTACTGGCAATAATTCATAAGTTGCCGCTTTAGTACATTCACTATCGATTTCTATTTTTTGGATTTGGAAAGCTAAAAAACACACACCAATGTTACCTGACAAACGCTGTAACGATTATTCAAAATTATGTTATTGCCAAAGTCGTCTCCATAGATATACAACAACGTTTCGAAAGTAACAAGAATCATCCTGAAATTAAAGAAATCGTATTGCAAGTGTAAAAATTCATACCGAATATAAGTAACAATTTTCTGTATCATTTGTGTAAAGTAGTACTTTTGATTCAATAAATCATACCGAACATTTTATTTTCAAGATGGCTGCAGCAAAACTCTTTATTTTATCAATTTACATTTTCTGTTCGGTTCATCTAAAATGTTAAGAAACGAATGGTGAATATTCCCACTCACCAGTTTTGGAAAACTATTTAAATTGGAAGAAAAACTTCAAATGCGACATTTTTCACTAGGATCTTTCAGTCTGTTTGATCGATTCAAAGTTGTTTGTTCCTGCCAGAGTTATAAAGCAAATCCCAACGAAATTCCGGACAAAATTCATCGGGCCGTCAACCAAGAATGGGACGATTAACCGACCAGGAGAGCATCGGAGATGCGAAAGGCATCCAACCGCAACTAAGTGGACGTACAGTGAATGCCCAACCGACTATCAAGGCGGACACAACCCACGATGGATTGACATGCAACAGTCTGCCAAAATTGGCTTTGTTTCTCGGTCATTCATCAGCTGCTAAAGGTCACTCGCTTATTTTGCGGCGACAGGTGGTCTCATTGTAGCAGTGGCGGCCTAGATAACGAGATTCGTAATCCAGGAATGACAATAATTCGTTCATATTGGATTTCTTTCTAGAATGACCTCAAAACGTTTTTCCAATTTCCAAATGATTATTTCCATAAATACGATTATAGAATATCGTTATTTAGTCATAATAGAGGTTTGAAACCAATTTATCTCGATTACATATTAAAAGTGATAATAATGAATTGATAAAATATATTATGAATATTTCTTTGTCTTTTCGACTGTCGCATTGTTTCATACAGTCATCATAAAAACTGCTATTTATTGTACACTGGAATGAATGATTAGTTTAAAAAATGAGAGAAATTATTAATGTAAAATGAATTAGTAATATTACCAATCACAATTTCATAAAGTAACACTGGAAAATAGGAAAATTTGGTTTTTAGGAGAAAAAAACTGAACATTGGTGATATTGTAATAAAAATACAGATATATCCAAATAATCCGGTTTTTATTTCTACAGTTAACAACAATGTATTACTTTTTTAAATGAAACTAACTGTTTCTAACTAAATCAGCAACATTTAGTTTTATTTAAAAAAGTAATATGAGTAAATTCCACATAGTTAGGGTCGAAACAGAAATTTCATTAACAATTTATTCACTACAAAGTCCACAGTCAAATTGCGTTTTTAGCAAGAAAGATGTGGGGTAGTTTTGATTTCTTCCGTTTCATATATTTTTTGGGATGCTGAATTCGAATCCGAGGTTTACGAACAAAATTTCGTGACGAAACATTGAAGAACCTTTAATAAAAGTGAAATATAACATTTTTTAGATGATTTTTGTTTATAAGTCGGAAAATGTCAACTTTTCGTAACTGCCATCCCTTTACAAAATGTAAGTACATCAAATTTCCTGCACATTTTATCATTTAGGTTTTTCCTCCGAGAAACTACACTGGCTCCAACTATACTTGAAAATTGGCGTATTTTCTCTGTCTTCACATTAACACACTTATGCCACATCAAAACTCTAATTCATTATTTATTTTTACTAAAATTTACGTGTCTCGACCTCTAAAGGTCATTGAGACTAGCGCAATATAAGGTACAGTAGAGATTAAATAACAATGTAAATCACAACAGTGTTACAGTATTAAAAAATCAGATTTATATTGAGTTGAGAAGGCGACAGTCATTAAGAAAATGAATCACGTCATTAAATCTGTTGGTTGAGCTAATTATATTTCCAAGTGTTCCATTATTAATTTGACGTCTTAGAGCTATCTGGTATTGGTGGCACTTTAATAGAATATGTTCAATAGTAAGTCAAGTATCTGTACTGAATTCGCACTTAGGAGGATCTTCTGAGGCCATAATATATCCGTGGGTGAGGCGAGAATGCCCTATTCGCAGTCTGTGTACTATAATTTGGTTCTTCCTAGTAATTTAGGTGTGAAAACGGTGGGTTGTATTAAATGGAGTTTAGTATCTGGTTGGTTCCAGTGATTTTGCCAGTTTTGGAGTGTGAGTTGCTTGACGATGGGTTTAATGTCTTGGGTGAGGTAAACATTTTCTATTTTTCAGTCGGAGGAACATGCTTGTTTTGCTGTCGACGTATGGAGAGAGGGGGTTCGAATGACTCAACGAAAATGCTTTTGAATGTACTAGACCTGAATGCACCAACACAAAAACGTAGAGCAAAGTTCTGAATTGTGTTAAGCGATTTAAGGTATGACGTACAAGCGTCCATGTATAAAATGCTTCCATAATCCAATTTAGAGCAATGGGGGCTCTATAGATTCGTAAGAGTGATTCTTCTTCAGCTCCCCATTGATGATGAGCGAGTGATTTTGAAATATTCATTCTAATAAGGCAAGCTCCTTTGAAGTCCATAATCTGTTGTTTCCATCACAATCTTTTGTCAAATGTTACGCATAAGAATTTTTGATGGTTAACTAGTTCAAGCGGGGCGTCGTTCAATTATAGAAGTGGAAAGATCGTGCTATTTCTCCTGCTGAAGCGGATAACGTTTGATTTTGAAGCCGAGAACTGAAGGCCGAGATTTATAGAGCAATCATGGATGGAATTTAGGGCGTTTTGAAGTAGACAGCGTGTGCTTGTTGTTACTTCACCCTGACAAAAAATTATAAGGTCATCGGCGTAGAGCGTGTATTTAACTGGGGCGAGTATGGAATCACATATATCGTTAATGCTAAGAATAAATAGGGTAGGGCTGCGTATCGCGTTTTGTGGGACACCATTATATGGAAAATAAGAAGATATTTGCCCATTTGCTGTTACCTTGAAGGATCTGTTTGATAAGAAATATTGTATAAAGGAGAAAATATTACCATGAAGCTTTAAGTCTATTAGTTTTTGAAGGATTGAGGCTTGCCAAACCGTGTCGATTGCACTGCCAATGCCCTGCGTAACTGTTACAACGTCACTTCTATCCCTAGAAAATTGGAAAATTTCTGTTTGAAGTATAATTAAATTATCCGTGGTTGGTCTATTTGTTCTAAAGCCTGACTGCGTAGGGTTGAGTATATTATTTTTTTCGAGAAACCAAAAAAGACGTTTGTTGACCATTTTTTCTAGTACCTTGCATAGTGCGCATGTTAACGATATTGGTCCATTGTTTGAGTTATTCTTTTTGATCGGAATTATGATCGATTCCCGCCGTGCAGTACTACTGTTTTTCCCTTTCATTCGTCGTATCTTAGACCAAACTTGAGCTGGGGATATGTCTGTGGTTATTGTACTGGTAAATTTGTTGGTAACAGGAGTCGTTCCACCATGGAACTGTTTTTCTCGAGGGGTTGATTGAGAATTTACCTATTTATCGGAGGAAAGCATTGCATAAGTGAACTGCTTGATAGCTTCATCTATGTTATCATGGTGGGTAAGATCATCAAATTATTCCTTGATGGTTTCCTCGAAGAGATCTGAATTTGCATTCTTTATTTTCCATTTGCAGTTAAAGGTTGTGGTCTTTTGTTCGTTGTTGGAAATTAAGATGGGAAAGTGGTTGCTGTCACATAAACTGTCAATGGTGTTCCATATTAGCGAAGAAGCTAGCCCAGGGTCACAAATAATCAAATCAATAGATGAGAAGGAGCCAGATTGGACATGAAAATATTTGTTACTGCCGGTATTAAGAATGTTAGCATTTGTAATGTTTAGAACATTTTCAACATATTTACCTCGTCCAAAGATTTTTTCGGAGCCCCACATCTGGTTATGAGCATTGAAGTCACCGACTAATATAAAAGGAAAAGGAAGTTGATTAATTAGATTGCTCAGCTCAGATTCTTTCAAAGGGTAATAGGGAGGAATGTATGAGCTACATATGACAATTCTGTAGGGGCACCATACAGTTACAGCAATAGCTTCTAATTCAGTGATCAGGTGATATTCTTGGTGAAATATATCGTTTGAAATGAAAACTGAGGTTCCACCACTGGCCCGTGAGAGGTTAGGTCTGATAAAATGGTGACCTTTGTGACTTTTGAGAAACGGATTATGAGAACTTCGGAAATTCGTTTCTTGTAAACAGATAAGGTCAGGAGAGTAATCACTAATGAGTTATTGTAGAGATGTTAAACGGGGGTAAAATCCGTTACAATTCCATTGAATTAGGGTGAAAATGAAATATTAGGAGTTATGTGATTAATAAGAGGATTTTAGCGATGTTTCAGATACCTGAGATACTGTGGAATTTTGCGAGTCTGCGGAGTGTTGGATTGATGTGAACCGTCAGAACTGTAATCCTCTTCATTTGATTCACTTTCATGTTCCTTGAAATCCAATCGAAGCTGATCTTTTAATTTTCTTGTTATTCGGGTTATTCTGTTTTTAATCGATCTCTCTGTAAGAGTTAGATAAAGTAGATTTAGGTTAGAGATAAGAGACTTAATGTCATTGGCTTCCTGGCGAGGATTGCGACTACCAAAACTATTTTCCAAGTATGCTTCAAGATTCACTATCGGAAGGATATAGGTGTCAGGATTAGCTTGGTGTGCTTTTTGTATACATTGTTCTGTTATCTCTGTTAAATTAACTTCTTCAGAGGAGCTCAACCTTGCTTTCTTATTTTTTTTCTTCTGAATTTTGGAGAGAGGTTTAGGGAGGAGGGGGGTAAGCATTTAGTTGGATTTATCGTATGCATCAGAAAAACTAGCTTTGTCACTTGGGATTTCGGAAAGGCAACGTTTTTCTGCAATAAATGGTGCAGGGTTGGATTGGGTTGTATTATTGTTCGAGAGAACTTCGCTCATTGGTGGGAGACTGGTTGATGGGAGTGGAGAATCGCTTGTTGCTGTAGATATATTGGTAGCTTCAGATGTAGACTGTGTAGGCTTTGATATAACGTCAAGTGGTGGATTTGGGCAATTTGAGGCTATGTGTCCGGATTGCTTGCAGATAAAACGATTCATATTATCGGTTGACAGAAAAATTCTGTTATCGTTATCATCAAATGAAATGACTATGGTAGTTTGGAGTTCAAAGTTGTCAGAAGGGGGGAAAACGTAAGCTTAACGTCTGAAACTGAGAATATGGGCATATTTGTCGCCTGGTATTCCAACATTTAGAAAAGAGATCGGAGATGCCAGTTGTAGCCCAAGATTTTTTAATACATTTTAGACCTGTTTGTGAGGAATTTAGGGGAAAATATTAGATATGAGAATCCCTTTAGTAGGAGCGACGAGTCTACGAATGTTTATGGTAGTGTTATTTATTGTTATTGTATGGTGTGACTTGAGGAGGTTATCTACAAGTTCGGAGTTAGCAAGATATATAGAAATTCGATTATTTGAAATTCTGGATGTTTAGCGAGATATTTTTTGGACCAGATACATTACCTATTCCTTGCACGTAGTCGAATAACTTTAAATTGTCTTCTGCATGCATCACAATAGCTTGATCTTTTTTTGGAAAGCATTGTTTAGGTGCTGTCGTAACTGCTGATACGTAAGATGTTTGAACTGATTTGTTGAGTGACATTTTGGAAAAATGTCCTGCCCTTGTACTCAAAAGCAGTATATAATGTTTATCGTGGGTTTATGTGAACTCATTGGATAATATATTATCCATAACGAAAAATCTGCTCACCCACGCCTCTGTTTTATGAGAAGGCTTGAGCCAGGTAATTAACAATGTGAATAAATTGTTCATTAAAAAATAGCTTGATAAGAAACTGGATCAAAAAGTCTACTATTGATAATACATACACATGTAATTAATAGCACCAAAGCACAAAATAAATTCACTTATTTATCACGAGAATAGAAGATCAAAATACAGACGATGTTACTCGTTCAAGCACTCGTACGCGAACCTAATTCATTATTAAAAGCTTAGTGAATTCCTGCCAGTTCTCTGCACATGTCTATTTAAATTGTATGTATAAAGGTGAATGGAATGTTTTAACAAAATATATAATGCTCTAGTTATTTGATGAAGTATAAAATCATACAAAGTCAGTTGCAAAAAAAATGAAATTACAACGAAAAATCTTGAAAAATTATCAGATATATTCATATATAAAATTTTTTAACCTATCATTATACAGGGTGTTTCGTTAAGAATGATCCATAAAGTAACTGGAGAAACCTTAGCACGAAATATAAAGATTTAAGCCAAAACACTTGAATAAAATATTCCTCCTAACCGAGATATAAGGTGTTTTATTTTAAATATTCTAAATCATTTTAACCCATAGTTTTGACACCTTCCTATATTTTTTGTTCATACTAAGCAAATAGTTAACAAATGTTAGTATACCTCAAATAGTGGTAAAATATAGTTTTCCTCTATTATCAGAGGCGTGCGGTAGGGATGAATACTTTCTTTTATCTCCCTACAATCTACGACACTGTCGTTTTAGCATTTTATTCTTCGTCACTTTATACGTAAGTATCATCCTTTTGTCTCAATGAGATAGAGTGAGTAGTTTTCGAGCTAGTGCATTTGAATATAATGTTTAAAATATCCTATTTTGTTATATTGCTTATTTTGTTAATAATTCAACCACGTTGATGATAAAATTGGCCAATTCTAATGGTAAATTCACATGAGTCAATAACTATTTCACTAAATAAATAGAATTTATTAGTTTCAAATGATTTTTTCACATTAATATTTATCAAAATTTTAGTTTTATATTTATGACAAATCAGACCTATGATTTTCATTATGAAAATAACACGATGAATACATAAGATGAACTATTACCGATACTCTATGTATTAGTATTTGATAATAAAAATTATATTTCTGGATATTCATAAATTTGGGATTGATAAACATTAATATGAAAAAATCATTTGAAATGGAATTTACTGAAACCTATAAATCTTATTTATTCAGTGAAATAGTTGTGTATGTGAATTTACGATTAGAATTAACAAATTTTATCATCAACGTGGATAAATTATTAACAACACTCATGTGAAATAAGCAATAAAACAAAATTGGATATTTCAAACATTACTTTTAAATGCAAATAACTGGAAAACTACTCACTCTAGCGAGTTGAGACAGGAGGATGATATTCACGTAGATAGTGACGAGTGATCAAAAAAACTTGCTGAAACGATTATCACGACAGTGGCGTAGATTGTAGGGGGGCGAAATGAAGTTTCTATCCCTACCGCGCGCCTCTAGTAATAGAGGAAACTATCTTTTACCACTGCTTAAAGTATCCTAACATGTATAAACTATTTCCAAGTATGAACAAAATATATTGGAAGGTGTCAAAACTATGGGCTAAAATCATTTAGAAAATTTAAAATAAAACACCCTATATCTCGGCTAGGAGGAATATTTTATTCGAGTGTTTTGACTTAGATCTTCATATTTTGTGCTAAGGTTTCTCCAAATACTATGTGGATAATTCAAAATGAAACACATTGTATATTACATTATTGATTGAGCAAAAATTATATGAGCTGTAAGTTGTACAAGAGGTAATTATAGAGCACCAAAGGAGAGCGTATCAAATTCCTTGCCAAGACTGCCCCAGTGGTCAGAGTACACATTATCTGCAGAAAAGATTACGAGCTCACAAATACTCCAAAACAGATATAACACCACTCTCACATCATAGACAACAAACAGGGCATGCATTTTACTATGACCAAACTAAAATTCGCGCAAATGAAAAACGATAAAGTGAGAAATGTTTTAGAAATGATCCATATTAAACAAAATTCGAACAGCAATAATTCCAGAAATGACATAAAAACCTAAGTATTATTTATGATGGCATATTAAAAAAATAATAACACAGATAAGTATTTGAGTACCACCTCCTAAACTTTTTGTACCTTACTATTGAATATACACTAAAATTTGTAAAATTTCACATGAACTATCAAATAAAAATGTGCAAGTGAAGTTGGTATGTGGGGGAGAAGAGTAATAGTTCATGTTTTGTAAATAATATTCTAAAACTAATTGATACTGTGATGAGGGAAGGATAATATTTGACATGGAAGCTCATATTTCAATGTAATTTAATCGAATTTGAATATTTCACGGGTAAGATTTTCTACTGTTTTCACCTATTAATTGAAGTGTAGTTTCAAAATATTTTTTAATTGTTTTGTGGGTGATTTGATAATGACAGGAATATGTGAAAATTTATTAAAAGAAACCTCCACATAGCTTGTTTAATGACCTTGTTCCATATATATATATATATATATATATATAAAATTAAAATTGGTCAATTAAAATAATTTTTTGAAGATAATGTATCAAAATAATAAAATACCTTGTATAACAATATAACCAAGTACGATCAATGGGTATAATCAAAAAGAAAGTAAATAAATATAAAAAGAAATCATAAACAACCATCAGAAAAACAGTTGTAAAATTAATCCTTCAACTTAATAAAAACAACCTTAGACAGAACCTCACAAGTAAACGCAGATCAAGAAATAATATAACGCTGCATGGAATCTTAGACACCCAGAGCATCTGTTTATATTTTAAAAATAAATAGAATCTCCTAACAAAATCAACAAAAACTATAATGATTAAACAATAAAAAGACATTTAGAAATAATAAAATATATAGAATAAGATATTTAGTTATTAATTAATCATAAAAGTAGATATAGGAAATATTATAATAAGTAGGAATCTGTAATATAGGCAAGGTCAAATTTATACCAAATGAAACAGTTGAGACAAATTATACCAACATAAATAATTTTGAATATAAAATACAATAATGAAATAAATGATTACCGACATTGTTTATGTGTATAGATGTAATAACATCAAACATAATGAGAAATGAATTGTATACGATGTATAATAGGTGAATATGTAGGTTGTAGAAAACGTAAAATTCATGAAATTGCATTGACCAATCAAAACATCGCAAATAAACAGTAATATGGAAAAAGACAATAATAATAAGGTGTGAGTGAATAAGTCAATGACAATAAGTGTATTATGAATAAAAAACAATAGTTTGCAATAAGTTTAAGTTAGAAAACAATAAAAAACAAGAATAAACAAAGTGACAGGTGATTTTTTCAATCGAACTTTCGAGAACGAAATCCACTTCCGGTGACAAACCATAAAAAGGGTTTTGTTCGATGTAAAATGCGGGAAATTGGGAGTTGAGCGTCAGTGATGATATAAGTAACACGAATATAAAGTTATCCAATTTTTTCAATGTAACAAATTTTATAATTAATCAAGGCAAAGATATATAAATCCATATAAATTTAATTTGTGAGACTACGAATAGCAGAGGAAACAATTATCACCCAGATAATTGCGAGAAAGATATTCATCCATCGAAGGCGGGAAAATCTATTGGAAGCGTCTCCCTGGTGTGGCATCATTTCAAGAAAAAGGAACAAAAGGTCGGTTGTGTGTTAATTAAATATATTTGGTACCAAATAAATAATAACTTTCAAATAAGAACGTATGAATAATAATTTTAAAATAATAATTTCGAATGATATAAGAAAATTTAAGAGCTCATATACCTGGTAGTAAAGTTCTTTTATCTTTACATGAATATAATATACCAGAGAAAAGTAATATTTAAACTTACCATTGTGAAGTGTAGATAAATGTATAATTTCTTTCATGTCGAACTTCACCAAAAATATATATATAAAAATTTCCACTAGTAACAGACCACAACTAATTCCAGTTTATATCAATACACAATTATCACCATACGGTAAAATAATATTTGAAACGTAAATTTTGAGTCGATAAAAATATCAAATGTGTTTCCAATTTCACGTTCCGAATAAAACTAAAAATTAGTATTTAAAATCCTTTCATAATCCTCCTAGTTAGAAAGAAACATTTGAAAAGGTTTTTTTGAGTAGACGCAAATTTAGAAATGCAGGTTCTTGTAAATTTCTAAGAATTTCAACGCTCACAAGATTTCGACCAAGTTATGCAAATGAGCCAGAAAAAGACGTTTTAAAAAGAAAGGTATAATTTTTTTGTAATATAAAGAAAGTCATATTCAAAGTGGAAATTTAGATATATATAAAATAACTCATTATTTATGTATAACGTAAGAATTGGTAGAACAAAAGGTTAATCATTTATTTTATTAATAAGTAGTTTCATCAGTCTAACTGTGTAATAAGACGTAACAAATAGTTTATAAATGAATCATTTTTTTTATGTTTTTAAAAGTTTTTTCAAAAATTATGACATTAATAAGTAAGGTTGATTTTATTATAATAATATGCCCAGAACCCTACTGATTTTAAGAGTCGTAAACGAATAAGAGCAGCCGAGGTAAGAAAACATAAGAATCAAATAAACTACATGTTTATAAATAGCATACTAAATAAAAGGAAACATTATTAAAATATATATGTAATTTGGCGAACCCAATAAGAATTCTAATTATTACTATAATAATTTTAACATTATTATACACACACACACACACACACACACACACACACACACACACACATATATATATATATATATATAACTGTCTCCGCAACGTGGGGCAATTGAGCATTAGGCAATTGAGCATTAGGCAATTAGGGCATTAGGCAATTAGAGCAAATAGGTCAATTAAAATTAGTGCAATTAGGGCATTAAGGCAATTAAAATTAGAGCATTAAGGTATTAAGGAATTGAATAGAGAAAATGATATTAAATAAATTTATAAAATAATATACAAATAAAATGGAGAAGAAAATGACGTTAAGAGATGGCAAACAAGTTGGAATAGAAGATGGATCTGATCAGGAGACTGATGGAAGAGAACTTGGAATGGGTGATTTCCAAGTACATTACTTGATACAAGGAAGAGATAATCAAGAGAATGAGGAAGAGACTGATGGAAGTGAAAAAATGGAATCAATTGAATAAATTGAAACACTCACAATGAGAAGAAAAGAATCAAGGAATGGTATCTGGAAAAAAGGATGAACAAAATATGATGATGGAAATTTTACAAACTATGAAACGAATGGAAACAAGCAATCAAAAAATGGAAACAAGTAACCAAAGAATCAGAGAGGAAATAAAAACAAGCAATCAAAGTATGAGAGAGGAAATAAAAACAAGCAATCAAAGAATAGAAGAAAAGATAGAAGATATAAGAAAACAATTAGATGAATTAAAAAAATATACAGAAGAAAGAATTCAAACAACAAAACAAGAAATTAGAGATGAAATGATAGGAAGAATAATGGAATTAGAAGAAGTACAATCTACGAAAATTCAAAATTTAAAGAAGAATGAAAATGATTTAAAAATTGAATTTGGAGAAAACACAAAGAAAATAAAAGGAAATAGTGAAAAACTCACCAAATTAGACAGAGAAATTATGAAGACAAATAAAAACATACAAAGCATAGAGGATGATATAACTAAGGAAAAACAAATGAATTTTAAGATAGCAGAGGAAGAAAACAACAAGATAAAAAGGGAATTAACAATGGAGATGAAAAATGTTCAAGGAAAAATGGAACAAATAGAAAGAAAAGGAGGAAATATGGAATTTATAGGGGGAATAAGAACTATTTATGGATCAGCCAATCAAAAATTCGATGGAAACATTAAGAAATTACATCCAAAAATATTCATAAGAATTTTAAAAAATAGAGTAAGAGGAATGAATGATATTGAGGACATAAAGGAGGTGATTAGAGACCATTTAGAAAATCATGCATTAATATGGTTTGCTGCAAGGGAAAAGGACATAACAAAATTTAATGAATTTGAGACAGCATTTTTACAGTACTTTTGGGGCGAAAATGCACAATCAGCTGTGAGGGAACAATTGTATTTTGGCAGATTTTCTGAATACAGAAGCCACAGCTTGAATAACTATGCAATTCATATGCATGCAATGACGCAGTATTTAGAATCACCAATCCCTGAAGAAGAAATTGTCATGTTCATAGCAAGACATTATAAGGCAGAACTAGCTGAAACCATTGCGGTACAAAACATAAGGAAACTAGACCAATTATCGATGTATCTACAAAGAGTAGAAAGAAATTTGACGAGACAGGATACTGCTCAACAAAGTCGAAGAATAAATAATGACAATAACTCAAATAAGCCAAGAAATACAAATACTAATAGCAACAATCAAAACAATAATTGGAACAATAACAGATTCAATTACAATCGAAATAATGATAATAATAGACCATATAATAATAACAATAATTATAACAACAGAAATACGAATTATAGAAACAATAATTATAATAGTAATAACAGAAATAACAATTTTAATAATAATAGAAACAGAAATAATATTGACTCATACAGACCAAACAACTATCATGACAGAAACAATAGACCATATAGAAGAAACTCAGAAGGAGATGGAGAAAGGAGAAATACAGACTACAAAACAAGAAGAGTTAATTATCAGAGAATTGATCAGAATAGAAGAAGTAGATCAGAAGAAAGAGGGGAAAGAACTATAAATGAAGATAATGCAAGAACAGAGACGACACCAATACATAGACAAGACACAGGACGAACAACAGACATAAATGATAATCAAAATTTTTAAATACGCACACATCAAATAAACAAAATCTATATATCTGTACTTATGAAAATCCAAATGAATTTATAAATTTGAATGAAAATATTAATACAGATGGGAATAATGGTTTGATAATAATAAATGGATTAGTTAAAAATTTAGAAGCTAAAATAATTATTGATACTGGATCAGAAGCATCAATAATCAATCAAAAGTTTGTTGATAGATTAAATTTTCAAATGAATAATATTATTAAAATTCCAAAAATTAATTTAATTGGTGCTAATTGCAAGAAATTATGTGAAATCAATAGATCAATGAACATAAATGTGAATATTGGGGGAAAGGAATTCAATTTACAAGTATTAATACCTCCAAATATTGAAACTGAAATAATAATAGGATGTGATGAATTAGAAAAACATAACACTATAATAAATTTAGAAAAAAGAAAATTGAGAATGGATGGAACATGGATTAACTTTGAAATAATAGTATTAAAGGAAGAAGTGAGAAGAGTTAGCAATATGTACAAGGAAAAAGGAGATAATGAATATGAAGAAGAAGGTGAAAATGAAATTATAATTGATTGTCCTGATGATAGGAAAGAAGAAATAATAAATTCAATGAATAAATTTAATAATTTATTTTTAAAGGAGAATAGAATTGCGAAAGATTATGTACATAAAATAGAAGTAAATGAAGATATTAAAAATTTCAAAGCTAAAACATATCTCATCCCTTATAAACATAAAGATCAAGTAACAAAATATATAAAAGAACTCTTAGAAAATAAAATAATAGAAAGAAGTAATTCACAATACATAAATCCTATTGTTGTAGTAGTTAAGAAGAATGGAGAATTAAGACTTTGCTTAGACGCTAGAAATATCAATAAATTTTCAAAACCCCAATATGAAGCACCTATGTCAGTCGAATCAATTTTAGGACGGATAACAAAAACGTCAATATTTTCAAGATTAGATTGAAAACATAGTTTTTGGCTAATTCCATTGCAGGAGGAAAGTAGAGATTATACAGCTTTCTCCATAGACGGGGAAATTTATAGATTTTGTGTTGTGCCATTTGGTGTACAAAGTGCATGTAGTTCATTAGTAAGGGCATTGAATAAAATATTAAATAAATATGAGTCATTTGTATTGCATTATGTGGATGACATATTAATTTTTTCTAAAAATATACAAGAACATAGATTGCATATTGAAATAATTTTAAAGGCATTGGATTCTGCAGGATTAAAATTAAACAAAGAAAAATGTGAATTTTATAAAAAAGAGATAATATATTTGGGATATAAAATTAATCAAAATATTATACAATTAGATCCACAAAGAATAAAAATAATTCAAGAATTTGCAAGACCGAAGAACTTAAAAAATTTACGAGGCTTCCTGGGAATGCTGAACTATTACAAGCGAATGATTCCTGATTTAAGCAACAAAGAAATTCCATTAATAGAGTTATTAAGGAAAAATGTTTCAAATTTCATTATTTCGAACAAGAATTAGACCCAAAAGGAGAATTTACGGGACGTATTGAATACAATCCTTTATTTTGGTGGACCATAGAAGATGCAAAAGCCTTGGCCAGTATCAAACGGTTGGTAAATTATTGGGAAAAAAGCCAATCCAGAAATTACAAGTGACATGCTTTTTGATAGTCCATCCAAACTGGAAAAAACGAATTTGATAAAAAACATGCCTATTAGAATCAACAGCAGGTAAAAATGGACCAAACTCTCTGCAGAAAAAATTGTTGTAAATGCCAAAAAATTTAAAACAAACCATTCACAACGCTCTTCCATTATTTCTGCCTTTGCGAAAAAGGTGTTGCTTAGCAAGAAATGATCAAAATTACAGGACATTTCCATGCCAAATCTTGAGAAAAAGAAAACGCACCAGATCATGTTAAGTTTCCTAGTACGAGTTCAAACATACAGCAAGTCCATGTTGTACAATCACATCCTAACGATAATAATAATGCACAAACTTTGAATTATCATAACTGTAACTTTTATTTGAATAAATAAGTGATTTTTTTGTTTATGGTCCATTAATAAATAGAGGTTCTCTAATTTTATTGTTTCTTGTTTTCTTCTCATGAAATAGTGTTGTCGAATACCACTCGAGAAAAAATTGTGTAGGTAAAAATGAACCGTTCTCAAGGTTTTATTCAAATTTGATGCTCTTCGGCAATTTTGTTCATGAAATTTTTGATAAAATCACTTCCCTCGCGGCTAGTGATTTTGTGAAATTACCAAGTAACAAACTTTCATACCGTTCGACAATTGTACCTACAAAATGTGATATTATATATGAAACAATAATGACATGTATCCACCATTGTACGTTTATATATTTAATTAATTTAATTTCTAGGTGCCTTGTGCTGAAAATCGTCAAAATATATACTTCTCAAGCCAAGTGTAATAAACATTAAGGGAATTAGGGGAGTGCGGAAAAAAAATAAACGGCAAAGCGAAATCCTTGTACCTATTTATTTTTCGCTTAGTTGATTCGCATATCTCGACGGCAAAGCTGTGTAATCAGCAGTTTGTGAAAAGCGTGGACTCTGATCGGATCGATTTTACACTTAACTCGCTGATATCCAGGGCTTTTCCAGCTTTTTCAGTTTGATGAGAAATGCAGATTTCCTCGCGCAAGACATAATGCACTCCGGCTTTTTTCTATTGAGCTCGGATTACGAATGCACTTCGAAACATTAGCATTTCTTAAATCTCGCTTGCCGTTCCATTATAAGAAATAACGACTTGAGCTTCTCATCTTTTAAATGGTCTCTTAGAAAAAATTATTCACCGATTTCAATATACAGAGTGCGAAAACGTAATTATTTTATTAAAAAGGTACTTTATTCAATATTTTGTTTCACAAAATTACATGCAGCAAAAAGAAAAAGTGTGTGTGCCGATGGTCTGGCTATCTTCCTGTTGTTTGTGTACAACATGTATTGCTTCTTAAGGCTCCTTGCTCTTCCAGCATTATCCCGAAATTATCGTTGTCTCAATAACTTTGTCCCCGGCATAGAAATCTCGCTCCTAGAATGTTTCGGCTAAGTTTTCCCTGAAAAGCAGCTGAAAAACAGGGTCTCAATAATTGATGAGGGTTTCAGGTTTGAGGAGGCAACATGTCAGACGTTGATTTTAATTTATTTTAAGTATAGGAAAGTTTGGGGTAATTCAGTTTGGATATTGGTCCGACCCTGAATATACCCCTGTTTGCTGAAAAGTGGGTTTATAAGTGACAACCTTGTTATGTAATTAGAGATCCATGCAGAAGTCTACACCCACTGTCGCTGATGCCTTCTGCGCGATTCACGTCTATGAGAGCATTTCGAAGATTATCTGGCAGACAATTATTGTAAAAATTTGTAGATATTTTGGTGATAAAGTCTTTGACAGTGGGCATATCGGCTTTCTCATGTAACCAGGAGTTTCTGCGGTATTTTGGATAGGTAGAGTTATGTTTTATTGCCATTCTCAGACACTTGTTTTGTACCACCTGCAATGCGTGAAAATTCTGTTTTGTTCCTGTGAAGTTGTGAGGGTACGTCAGTTTGGTAGACCATAAAAGAGGTTGTTAGATATATTTCTTCATTAACCTATAATAATGATCTACAATTAAAACCTAAAATTCTGTACAATATATATACACAAAGTTTAATAGTCCTGGAAGGCTGGCAATCCCTCTAGGGTGGTCGTCGGAATATATTTCTCGGCCGTCCAACTTCCTCACGGGGACGTCAGGTTCCTTTAACCAGAACGGGTGTGTGTGTCAGGGTCGAGATCCCGCGTTCAACACACAACGTGATCTCGGAGGTCGGGAGTTTGCTTTCGTCCAGGGCTCAACGCGCTCCGGAATTTCGGCTAATCGCGAAAGGCCTCGGTCCTGCGCTCAACACGCTGCAGCGCTTGACCTAGGGTAGTTGGCGTCCGTCCTAAGCTCAACACGCTTTAGGACTTCGTCCGATATGCAGGTTCGCTGAGCGTCTAGCCTCGAGTTCAACGCACATCGAGGGGTCAACGAGAAGCGGGATATTTATGTGTTCACGATTCCTAAGCTCAACACGCTGCGGAATATAATGAAACACTTCGGTTATTTGGGGTTGAAGCTTCCTATCGTTATTCTACGTAAGGTAGAGCTTGCCTGGTATATCGCAGAATGTATGCTTTGGTAGTATCGGTCAAGTTATTAGCAGAAAGGCGAAGGTGCTGCCCTCTCGGTGCTGGGTGCCCAACTCCGTCTAGTTTGCTTCGCGTAGAGTTCTGTTTTCTTATTATTTATTGGGGTTATTTTATGTTCAGAACGACTGTGCCGTTACAAAGTATACTGATGCTGAATATGTTAAAATAGGTCTAATGATTTGTTTGTATATGAGTAATTTGTTTTGTGTGGTGAGATGACTGTGTTTGCAGATGAGAGGGTAGAGTTTACTCATTGCAATCTTAGCCGTATGCACTTGACTATTTATATGAGCTGTGGCGTTTGTATTACCTTGGATGGTATATCCGAGGTATTTTAAAGGGTTGCTCGAAGGGATGATGTGTCCGCTCACGCAAAGTTGAGATTGCAATGAGTTCTCTTTCCTCGTGATCCTCCTGAGTAATAAATACTCTGTTTTGGAGGCATTGATGTTTAGTTTTTGATTGTTAAAGTAAGGTATTATTTGTGAGTTTATGTGAGTTTGAACAACGTTAAGTGCGGTGTCTGGATTTTTTGCAGATGCTACAAAACACGTATCATCGGCGTACATTGCGGTTAGTAAATTTGGGTAAGTCGGGAGATCCTGGATGAATAAGGAATAAAGCAAAAGTGATAACACAGAACCCTGCGGGACTCCAGCCTGAATAGGATAGGGACCAGCAGTTTGTTCGTTAATTTTAATGTAACATTTTCTGTTTGATATATATGAATTAATTAACTCAATTGAATAATTTGGAATTTCCAGTTGTACAAGTTTGAATATTAACTCCTCGAGCCATACGGAGTCCAAGGCTTTTTGTACGTCGATCGCGAACATAATTGCTTTGTTTTTGTCCCGGAAGCCTTCTCTTATGAAATTTATAACTCTAATTGTTTGTGCGATGGTACTGTGGCCACTTCGGAAACCGTATTGCTCGGGGGGTAATAACTTGTGTTTTTCTGTGAATGATTGTATTCTTTTTAAAATAATTTTATCAATCACCTTTGCAATATTGTTTAATAATAATATAGGTCGATAACTATCTACATACATGGCTGTTTGTTTGCTTTTATTATGGGTATGACATTGGCAATCTTGAGCATATCAGGATATATTCCGGTTTTTATAATGAAATTAACTATGTAAGTTACTTGCACAATAGCTTTTTTTGGTAGGTTTTTAACAGGATGTTTGGTATACCGTCGTATACTGGGGCAGTTTTATTTTTAAGTTTTTGTTTAGTATTATATATTTCTGTGAATGACGCTAAGTTTTTTGTGTTAAATGGATGTATTGATTGCAAGTGTTGGTTTACTAATTGTGAAATGTGTTGATGATGATTGGTGCGTGGTGCATTATTTACGAAATTGTTACAAAAGTACTCTCCGAATTTCTGCGCAGTTTCCTTGCTGGCGGTGCACGTGTGTCCATTTATTTCAATTCTGAAATATCCTTTTGCTGGTTTTTGAAGAATCTTGCAATTCTCCAGAGTGAATTATCTTCCTGTTTTATTGTGTTTAGAAACTTCATACAATTTTGGTTTTTATATTCATTGATGAGAGTATTTATCGTCGTTTGATAATATTTTAATAAAGATCGATCGTCTTCGCTTCTGGAGAGCTGCCATCTTTTTCTTACTTTATTTATGTCGGGTTTGAGTATAATTATGTAGTCAGGAAGGGTGTTCTGAGGAGTTGGTTTAGGTTTTAAGGTGGTTGAGTAATTTCTGGCAGCAATAATTATATCTTGGAAGTTTTTGATTGAATTAATGAGTTGTTCTGTGTTTTGTATTTTGACTGAGAGATTGATGTTATTGTTTATATGTTTCCTGAATTTTAACCAGCTGGTGGTTGTGTAATCAAATATGTGTTCTTTCGGGAGTTTTATTGTGTGGGGTATTGTTAAGTGGATGAGGACAGGATCGTGGTCTGAATTAAGGTCGTTTAGGGTTTTTATTTTAGTAATGTTGTTTATGTTTTTTTCCGATAGCAATATCGATTGTGCGGGGGGAGTGGTTTGAGAAAGGAAAGTGGGTAGGATAATCAGTGTGGAAAATGTTACATTCGGTATTATCACAGAATTTCAGGAGAGTACTTCCGTTAACATTTGGGTGTTGTATTAAATTATCCCACTGGGGGTGTCTACAATTTGAATCCCCTACCATTAAAATTTTGTTGTGCGAGTTCATTATGTTGTGAAAGTCTTGTGGTGGTTACTTAGTAAGGGTCCCTCGTATACTCGACGTTTACCATAAAGGCATATTATTATGGAGGAAACCACTTACCTCGCAACCTGTGTTCGGGAACAGAATAAACAATGACACATTTATAAAATCACTGGGTTCAAGTTTAATACTTTTAAAAATACACTACTATAAATATCAAACGACTATTCAAAGTATTTATAACAATAATAATAATCTCATCCTGGTTCGTTCACATCCATTATATAGGAAACATAGTTGTGTTTTTCTGCACAGCCGACCTCGGTATGTAAACTATACATGTCTGTTTATAAAATAACAAAAACAATCTTTCCTTGGTAAATGACATTGAGTATGGTCGGCCGATGCTCCTTAAATACTATAATTAATATTAGATTAAATATTATTATTATTTCTAAGGTAGTGTCCTTTTGTCTTTAATGTCCTTTAGTGATCACTACATCATCCCCTCTTGGAAGAGAAAAATTATCATTTTAATTTTTCGATAACACTTATATCTAAAACTGTTTTTATGAATGTTTTTTGTTTTGTCTTTGTTTAGTAAACACTACTTATTCGTTTATCAACACACTTCACTTATTTACAATTGTTTCCGCTCTTTGTATACAAACAATCGATTCTTATGAACAGTCTGTTGTTTTTTGTCTGGAGATGTGATCTCACAATTTACCCCCTTGACTCCCGTTATTTTAAACGGACCTAGATAATGTGAATCGAATTTGTTTCTTGCTTCATTTTTTAGAATAACTAATTCCCCTATTTTAAAATTTACGGGTGAAGAAACATTTTCGCTATTATTAACTCTACTTAATTTATTATTTATTAAAAACTGTCTGGCTTTTTCATTAGCGTATTGTAATTCATATCTCAATTTATTATCATATTTTTCAAAATTGTAGCACGGTTCAATTTTTGCGTTTAAAAATTCTGGCAAATTGGGTTTTCTCCCATATAATAACTCAAAAGGAGTGTATCCGTGATACGTATTTGGTGTTGTATTATAACAATATGCGAACATTCTTACAAACTCACACCAATTATCCCTAGAATCTTTGATAAATATTCTTATATATTCGTTAAATGTCCGATGTAATCTTTCGCAACTGCCTATTGTTTCGTGGTGGTATGCTGTTGAAAAATTATGTTTTATATTCAATAGTTCTGCTGAATTCTTCATTATTTCGTTCCTATATTCCGTCCCTTGATCTGTCCTTATTCCTTTCATCAATCAGTAATTTGATATAAAGTTGTCGAAAATTGCTTTTGCTATTGTGTGTGCTTCTTTATTCTGAACTGGTATCATAACTGCGTACTTAGTTAATTCGCATAATATCGTAATGCAATAACGATTTCCGTTGTTACTCTCTACAAACGGGCCTATTGTGTCTATGTAAATAATATCAAACGGTTTGATAGATGTATCTGTTATAACAATTTTTTCTTTGTGACTGGGCTTTGCCTTATTCACTTGACATTTATGACAATTTTTTACGTATTTCCTTATGTCTTTCTCCATGTTTTTCCACTCGAAATTTGCTCTTAGTTTCTTTAATAACCTATTATTTCCTACATGTCCTCCAAACATTGGATCATTGTGGTATCTTTCTAATATCTTTTGGATCTCTTCTTTCTGCTGTACAATTTTTGGTACGTCGCATATACATACATGAATACTTTTTAACCTTTGATTTCCTATTTCAGAAATTCTTCTACTGTGCACTTTTTAAATATATCATCATTTGTATATATTTTCATTCTTTTCATTTCATTTCTTACCGATAGCTCTTCAAGCTTTTCCAACGTTCGTCCTAGGTCGAAGTTGTGTAAACCGGTATTTAAGGCTTCACTAAATTTCAATTTGTTTTTGATCCGAATGCTCATCCTAAGTGAGATACGGTTATTTTCAAAGTGTAAAATTGGTAATTTTTGTGCCTCAAGGTTATTTAAAACTTTTACTACTGCAGGTTTTTGAATTCTTACTTCTTTTGTTTCCACTTTATTCCTTTGATCCTTTGATGTTGTACGTTTTTTTTGCGTTTGTGCTCTTGTGATTGCCAAGACATGTGAATTATTTATGTATAAATCCTTAAGTTCTTCAATGTATATTCTCGATATACTGTCTGCGTAATTTTCTATACCTTTTACATACTGTATTTCGAAATCATATTCTTCCAAATCGATCAAATTTCAAATTTTTCCTAGACATTGTATTTACCTCTTAATTGAATAAAACTTTTATCGCTGAAAATTTTATCCAAAATTTTCGGATTAGTTTCGTTATTTTCCTTATATGTGGATTTGTTCCATCCTGTATGTATTTCTAATTTATTCTTGTTTTCTTCTAGCTCTTTTAGACTATATACGTTATAATTGAATAATAATGTATTATCAATTATCTTAGCTTTAGCTCCACTTTTTCTCGCCTGTTTCATGTATCTTATTAACTGTTTTCTCTGTTCCAATATATCTTTTGAATAATCTTCATCAATATATATCTTCGTTCCTTTTAACTTATTCGTTCCGTTCAAAGTCTCGACTTTCTTATTCGCATCTTTCATCATTATTAATACTGGCTTATTTTTGTTACTGGTTTTGTTTCCTAATCTTTTACATTTCAAAATATCTGTTTTAACATCTACTGTGTTATTAACCTTGTTCATTACATCTTCTAATTTGTTTTCCAGTTGTTCCTCATCTTCTTCGTTGTCTTCTTCTATACCATGTATTATCAAATTCTTCTCTCTGAAATTTTTCTGAGTATCTGTCATGTTTCCTTGCAAAAATTCTGTTTTTTCCTTTAGTTCCTTATTTTCCATCCTTAAATCGTAGTTTTCCTCCTTCAATTGTGCTATTTGTCTGCTCATTTCCTCAATTTTATCTTCTATCTTGCATATTCTCACGTTATTGTTGACTCGATTATTGTAATTTTCATTATTATTGTATTTCCTATATTTATTAAAATGTTCGTATCTGCCGTAGTTGTTTCCTTGATTATACTGTCTAAATGTTCCTCTTGAATGATTACCATTAACATCCTCTGTTGATTCCTCTCCGATGGTTATTCCTAAAGTCAAAGTTTGATTTCCTGAAGAAATTCCTGTTATCTTTCATATGTAAGACGTGTTGTTGTCCTACTATACCTTCTACTGAAACCAATTTTGATAATACTTCTTGTGTTGTTTCAAAACTTCCCGCTGCAATTATCGTTTTGCTTGCATCCGTTGCGGCATTCATAGTTACTGCCTTAATCGTTGCTTCTTTCGTATATTTCTCAGCTAGCCGTTCAGGCATCCCTTCCGATATGTATGCTGCCTGTAATCTTTCCGCCAGTTTCTCTATTTCTGTTGCATACTGTGTTACATCCTTTCCGTTCTGTCTTATTTTGCCAAATTTAGCTAGGAGAAGGCTTGGATTGTCTCCTCTTATCCCTGCTTTGAGTTTATCTTTGATGTCTGCAATGGAGTTTTCCGTTGTGATTAAACTTCTAGCTTTTCCTGTTAATCTCGTTTTTATCAATAGGATAGCATTTTCCTCATTACCATTCGTGTTTGTCCGTAGTAAATCCAATGAGTCTAAGAATGACTGTAATTTACTTGCTTCGCCGTTAAACTCATTCGGTAAAACTTTACTCGAAAATTAAAAAAATCGTTCATACTTGTCGCCATTTTCAACTGTTTGCTTATTGTTTGTAATACAACCGTATTAATTTCCTCAAATATAGAGGTAGGTATGTCTATAATACAATTTAACGCTTGAAATGCCCTTTCAGCTTTATCCCTAAGCCTACTTGAATAACTTTTACAAGTCTCTTGTTGTATTGAATTTAAATTTTTCCAGTTTTTGGCTATTAACCTAGTAAAATTATTGTGAAGACCTACTATGCTACTAATTACTTCTATATGTATATCAGGATTTTTAGGAGTTTCTTTCTTCAAAACCCTTTTCCCCTGTTTATTTACTTCTTCTACAATCAATCGTAATTTATTCTCAAAATCTTCCCACGTTATTGACATTTAAGAAAAACTTTGTTCATAAGAATAGAATGCATGTGTACTTACAAATTATTTATACGGTGAGAGTTCCTGTTGCCTGCTTTATTGCATTGCTTCTGTTGATATCTCTTTTCAACGCTCTTCGGTGTGTTTTCCACACTGACCAAACGAACTTGCAGATAAAAGCTATTGTTATAATGTATAGTAATACCATGATGTGCATCGCAACATTATCTTGCTGTACCATGAAAGTGTTATTGACAATTCCTGTTTCTTTTGCTTCCTGTTTGGTTGATGAACCTCCCATTGTTTCTTTTCTTCAAGGTCCTAAATTTAAGTAGAAAACCATATAGTTCTATCCTTATAACATCAATTGTACCATAACTTATTATTTACTTACAGGATAATTATTATACTTTTAATTTTACCATAACCATGTAGTGGCGATGTAGATTTACCATTTAATTTTACCATAAATTTCCATTATACAATTACCATTTCCATTTAGTTTGCAGGATCTCCATGTAGTGCCGATTACCATTATACTATTGATTTTACTATAACCATTCTACAATAACCATTAAATTTGCAGGATCACCATGTGGTGGCGATAACCATTATACAATTAATTGTACCATTTCCATTATACAATTACCAATACCATTTCCATTTATTTCCATTTTACCAATCGTTACCATTTAGTTTGCAGGGTTGCCATGTGGTGGCGATGTATATTTTACCATTAATTTTACCATTAGTTCCGCAGGATCGCCATGTGGTGGATACTTAGTAAGGGTCCCTCGTATACTCGACGTTTACCATGAAGGCATATTATTATGGAGGAAACCACTTACCTCGCAACCTGTGTTCGGGAACAGAATAAACAATGACACATTTATAAAATCACTGGGTTCAAGTTTAATACTTTTAAAAATACATTACTATAAATATCAAACGACTATTCAAAGTATTAATAACAATAATAATAATCTCATCCTGGTTCGTTCACATCCATTATATAGGAAACATAGTTGTGTTTTTCTGCACAGCCGACCTCGGTATGTAAACTATACATGTCTGTTTATAAAATAACAAAAACAATCTTTCCTTGGTAAATGACATTGAGTATGGTCGGCCAATGCTCCTTAAATACTATAATATTAGATTAAATATTATTATTATTTCTAAGGTAGTGTCCTTTTGTCTCTAATGTCTTTTAGGGATCACTACAGTCTACATCTCTTAATTTATTAGTAGGCGGGTTATAAGCGCCTACAATTTTGATTTTGTTATCAAATAATATAGCAATATGCTCAATAGATGGAATGTTTTGTTGCAAGAGTTTGAAATTTATCCCTCTTTTGATAAGCAGAGCGACACTGCCACCGCGGGCATCGTTGGGGCGGTCTTGTCTAAAGAGACGATATTCTGGGTTTTTGAAGTTGATGATTTTATTGGGTTTGAGGAGAGTCTTGATAAGAAAAAAAATATCTGGGTGTTGAATGTTGAGAAAGTGACGAATTAATTGGAGTTTGTTAAAAACTTCTTGTATGTTACAAAAAATAATTTTAGATTATATCGTTTTTGAGAGCCTGTTTCACCACCTACCTGTGTAGATGTCATAGTTATCTATCCCGGTAAGGAAGTTATTATAGACTGTGAATTTCTCTATTTTAGTTTAGTTAGTTTATCAAGATATACCAGCGAATGCAGCTCCTGGAACAGTCCATTTATTTCTGTGAATTTATTTATGTCAGAATATTTGTTTTGGTTTGTTGTTGGTAAATTTTGTGATTAGGGTTGGGGGTGAGTATTTTGAGGGGTGGGTTGAGGGTGTTCTTTTGTTGGAAGAGTGGAGAATTCTGCATTAAGGTTGTTTTTCTGGGTCCATGGATTGTTTTTAGGAGGGGGTGCGGGGATAAATTTTTGGGGAATGGGTTTAGATTTCTGTGATTGGGATTTTTTTTCTTCTAACCAAATTTTACGTTTTATAAATTCCGGACATATCTCTGCATTCGCTGGATGGTCTCCTTTTTCAGTTAGCACATCGGGCGGGGGTGGTTCTTTCTTTGCTGCACTCTGGGGTGAGATGTGGTCCTGCGCATTTGAGGCATCTGGGAGCCCTACCGCAGTTTTACGATGAATGTCACCATAATTGGCAGACATGACATTGGATGATTGGTTTGATTTGTCTGCGGTGCTCCCAGATCACTCTGGTATATTCTATAACTTTTACATGTTTGTTGAGGTAATCCAGTGTTACTTTGAAGTCGGTTATTACCAAATCTAATGGCCTCCCTTTTGTCGAATATATATCCTTGATTTGGATTTTGTATGTTTTTTTGATGTCTTCGCGTATATCTATGAGCTGCAACCCTTTTGCGAGACCGCTATGTATGCTATGTAGAAAATAACAAGAGTGATATATTCATCGCCGATGATCAGAACCAACCGCAGCTAGAAAATATCTCTGCTAACAATAATGACTTTCTGAATTAATCAACAAATAACAAATTGCTGATACTAGATATTCCAGAAATTACTGACGGCTTTAAAGAAACTGGACTACCTATTCTGATGAACTTAAACGCGGTTTCACTTAGCGTTGAAAGAGAAGATTTCAGTGACACCCTTAAGGAACAAAATGACCATAGCCCATAGATACAAAACAACATCCTTAATCAGAAGATAGAGACTTATCTAACAGAAATCGTTACCAAAAACCCCGATTTTGATGTTGATATTATTGAAATGGAACATTATACAACGACAAATAATTTGTTTGAAACTCCTGCAGTAGAACTTGTAATAGAAGAGAAGAATGCAAATGATGCCGGAAAAGATCCCGACTGTGAACCTGAGATTGAAATGGAATCTGAAGAGGCGAATAAAAAGACTGAAATAAGGAGATTGGGAGAATAACCGTGCAAAAATTGAACGATAAATGGGACAAGATTATATTGGCAGATAAAAAATTGACGGAAAATGGAAATATAATGTTCCAAAAGAAAAATGGAAGAAACATGTAATTCCAAAGCTTCTTTGAAGGGTAAATCATTGCACTGTAGGACGTTATCTGACGAAGAAAGGAATACTATATTCAACCACTTTTGGTCTGATATGGGCTGGAAAGAGAAAAAAGTTTACACCTCTTTTTTAATTGATACTATATTCCCAAAAAAAGTAGAAATAGAGTTTCAGAGGTTGTTTCTAGGAGAAGCGAGTGTTTAATATATCACCTTAAATTAAATGATGAGTGGAAAAAGGCATGTAAACAAATGCTCTTGAATACTCATGGCGTGAAAGAAAATATGATTCTCGATTGGCTGAAAAAGCAGAATGAAGTCAAATATAAAAAGAGCGAAGACACGAATGATATTTCGTCATTCCGAAAAATACTTTTCAAAAAACGAAAAAATTACAGTTTAAGACGTTTATTGTATGCAAGTTACAAACAATCTCTCTTTTTATTACATGATTATTCATTTATATAGTTTTTAAAAGAAATACAACGTAAGCGAATATTATATATGGGTCAGCCATTGTCGTTTCTTAACTTCTCCGGCCAAAGAGAAAACTATGGGGTTTCTCCAGAGTTTGAGATGATTGGAAAATTTTTGAAATCCCTTTTTCCTCGTTCCTTTTCGTTTTTATTATAAGTCTTCTTCTATTTTTTTTTGATAAATTTTGAAGGCTACTGGGGTTATGCTAAAAAAAACTATGATATATAATAATATTGTGTTGAAAATGATTTTTTCGAAATGAAGAGGAGCAATGTCCAATCATGCCAATTTCGTTTTGTCTTCTTGAAGCTTTTTTTTTGAATGTTACTTAATTCATCTAAATTCACTATTTGTACTTTATTTGAATGAAAAGAACCTGTTTTTGACTATTCGTCCGAAAAGAGTAATTTAAGAAGTTCTACAATTTGTATCTTGGTAAATTACTTGCAAAAGTTTTTAGTGTAGAATTGTTTATTGAAACTACGAAAGGGTTATTCAATTCAATTATAAAGCTACCGTTCAATGAAATGTTGGTAATGCTTTTACCACATTTTTGGATGGCCACTGTATTAAACGGAGATATTACGATCCACTGGTTGTATTCTATCTTCTGAATTTTCACATTATTGATAATCACTGGAATTTGTTTATATAATAAATCTCTTGACTGAGAGTATTTAATTATTTGTACTTCGCAAGGGGTGTGTGGACTAATTGGTAACTTTTGGAGATCACTACACAGGAATTCTTCTTGATATATTTCTTTGTATCTTTCTTCTGAGAAGGTGTAATGTTGATCGTTTAGAAGGATAAATTTGGATTGTGGTATAATCGTTTTAAAGGATTGTTTTGATGCTGTAGGTAAAAAATAGAGATTATAGTATTTATATTCTGAATTTTCGACAATTGGTATTTCTAGTATGAAAATTATATTGTTACCTTTACTATAGATTTTGATTTCGATCATTTTCTCAAGCAATAAAATGTTTTGCAGAGACAAATTGATTAGAAATTTCTTATTTTTGTCTATGTTTTTACTGACTTCTAATATTTCAGAAAATAAATCGTTATGATCAACTATTGCATTGTGAAATGTGTTTGGCAAAACTGATTGACATTTCAATTTTTTCAAGTATATCATATGTTATTTGAAAACTTATAGAAAATTGTGGAACAAGTTTTTCTATTGCAAAATAGTGATAATTTTATATTTTATCTAAATTTAAGTCTGTAATTTTTTTTTGTAAATCATTGATACGAGAACTTAGTATTAATTGGTTATGAGCTAATATTTTGGTATGATTCTCAAAGTTGTTGATAGGTGATTGGAGTAAAGTTATTTGATCGTGAATGAGAGATTTCAACATGTTTTAAGTGTTAGATAGGGATGTAATGGCTTCGTCATAACGCTTTGCATCATTTTGATTTAAATTTCCGGTTATAAATTTTATTGCAGATCCTAATCCGTCAAATGTTGATCTTTTCGATTTTGTGTTCCAAAATATATTTAACTGATTCAATTGAAGGTTTTTATATTCAAATCCAAGTTCCATCAAAATTTTAAATAATGTACTTCGAGACATTTACGGAAAATCTGAATCTTCTTCTGAGAGAGTTGGGATCTCTTTCCCAAAGAAAAAAGCATGCACCTTACGCCTTATTCCATTCTTCAAGTCGTCATCCATTTCAAGTTTGGGTCGGCCTGGGGACTTTGCTGGGGCTGTGATGTTTCCATTTTTTTTATCCTTCATTAAACTATAAATTGTTGTTTTTGAAATACCCATCATTGTTGCAGTAATCTCCACAGTTTCATCAACACTTCCTGTCAAATTCATGCGTTTTCTCCTAATTTCTTCGTTCTTCAACGAGGAAAAGCAATTCAATATCAGATTTTTTTCGTTCGGCGACAATGGGCCAACTTTAGGTCGCTTAGATGGTGATAAATCCTCCATATCTGGTCGAATTTGGTTGGAACACTATATAGTTGGAAGGTGTAGTTAGGTGTTTGTCCCTTGTGATGAGAAGAAAACTTGTATAAATGAACAAAAATAAACACCAGTTAACAATAACGGTAAAAAATAATAACAAATAACAGTAATCATGGGGAAATCAATCAACACAACAGTTTCTCCAGAACAGATGAAATGTAAATTGAAAATATTCAACCTTTCCGCTACTTTTATAGTGGAAAAGTAGATTGTATTATGGGGGCATTTTCTTAGAACTGAAAAGACTATATTTTACAATAGTAAAACCATTTTTGAGCTACCTGTTTGTCAAGTTTCTTCAATTACCTGCTAATTGGGTGAAATAATCGGCAAATGGGGTTGGTTTGGATATATATATATATATATATATATATATATATATATATAAATATATATATATATATACATATATATACATATGTATTTGTATAAAATTGTTATTAACATTTATTTTATTTATTGTATGTAGGATTATAACTACCTGGAGCTTAGTGGAGGGACTCGTCTACGCCCTTTTATACATAATAATAAATTTTCTGGAAAATTGATGTCAGTGATATAATCCACAGTTTATTATATTATTGATAATTTGAAATTTCATTTTAAATAATATTACAAAACGGTTATTTTCGGAAATGAGATAATTTTCGAAGCCTTAACTTTTTTTAAATGACCGAATGTGGTACGCCTATGGTTCCGGCCAAAGTGAGTGATTTATTACTCCTTGCCTTTTAAAAACGGAGTATATTCTTTTATTCAATTAGTTTGATCAGGTGATAGGAATTTTGGAAATTTTTATTAAAATTATAAATTTCAGGTGAGTTCGATAAAGAGTTATAGAGATTATTATATAGTTCTTTCAAAACAAGAAATTCTTTGTTAATGTTTGTTATATCAAATATATGTATAAACGTCCATTAGTTTATTCCAATCTGTGTCGTTCCTAAATGGAGAGGAAAAAGAACGGGATTATCATTTAGGTTATGGAATTCGTCTGTCTGGTTCTGCGTTGGCGATCCAGAGAAAGAATCTGTAATAGGAGGTTTCCTTAATATTTAATATGTAATATTTGTTCGTCTATTATTTGTTTTTCTTGTTTTAATGATTTTCTGGATTTTTCTACTCTATATCTGTCTAATAGTTTTGTTATATTATAAGGTCCTAAAAATCTTTTATCTTTTTTATTTCGATTTTTGCGGTTTTGTTAGAATACAGTTTGTCCTATTTTAAATTGTATGTTTGTGTCACCTTGTATATTTGTTTTCTCTATCATTAATTGTTTATTTTCATTCATATATTATCGAATATTTTCATAAGTATGCTCTAGTTTTTCTTTATGGTTATTAACGTAATCTGTATGAAATGAATGAGACAAAAAAATTAGGGTTTCTATGATGTGTATGTCCAAGGGTAAGTTCAAAAGGTGTGAAATTCGTGGAACTGTGTATTAAATTATATGAGGTCATTATATCATAGTCCATTATGTCATTTTTATTGGGATAAACACCTCTAAAAATTCTTAAATGTAATGTAATCATTGAACTATTGAATTTGACTCTGATGACCAGGTGTAGTGAAGTGAACTTTTATTTTATGTAATGCCAGGAGATGTTTGACTGTTTCATTGTTAAATTCTGTACCGTTATCGACTTTTATTAATTGGACAATTCCAAAAGAAACAAAATATTTTATAAGTGCTTTGTTTATAACAACTGCATATTTGTCTTGAAGGAATATTGCTTGTGCGAATTTTGTGAACGCATCAATAAATGTTACATAATTTTTCCGACAAAAACGAAAACATCTTTGTGAACAGTTTGGAATCGTCTAGAGGCTGTTTCTGTCAACATGAGAGAAACATGAGGATCATGTCTTGAATATTTATTTTTTTGACAAATGGTACACTTATTATTGTATTTTGTTACTGAATTTTTCATATTTTTCCAATAATAGAGTTCACGTAGTTGTTCTAAAGATTTATTGATTCCTCGATGGTTGTTTTTACCTTCATGGTAGTTTTTTAACAAAAGAATTCGTTCTTGCTGATCTTTTACATTGTTAAGTAATTGAGTGCATTTAATTAATTTCGGCCCGTTTGCAGAAAAATGTTTTAGATAAACACTATTGAAGTCACGATATAAATCATAATTATGCGAGTACATATAAAATGTATTATTTGAATCGATATATTCAGCTATAAAACAGAAAATTAATTTTTCGTTATCTATCTCGGGAATTTTATTTTTCAATGTTTTTTGTCTTTCATGTTTCATGAGAAATATTTCTCTTTGAATATATATTGGGATAAACTAGGATTTGATGTACTTTATTATTTATCATTTCGTCTATATATTATATTATATTATATTATATTGTCAGAGTCGTCTGAGTCAGGTTTTTGTCCAGAAGGGTTCAGGAGTATTTACACTTAAAATTATTTACCTTTACGCTCAATAATATCTGATAACATAACCGACATAATTATTAAGTTGCATCTCTATCTATTAATAGTGAAGAACAAAACAAAATAATTTGAGATTTGTTGGTTATGTTATCAGATATTAATGACCTCAGGGTAAAATTGAATAATTTTGAGTGTAAATCATTACGATCATCATTTTCTTGTAGTATTGGGAGTTGTATTTGTACGTCAGATATAATGTCAACTTTTGATTGTATAATTTTATTTGTAGAAGGTTGTGGATCTATGGGAATATTTTCAGCATACTGCTATAAGAAATCTAGATTATCGTCTTGTGAATCTCCGGGGTATTGACTATTGATTCTGTTTCTAATGTATTGATAGGAATTCGAGATGAGCAATCGGCATTGGAGATTAATTTTCCCTTTTCATAGATTTTATAATCATATTCTTCCAACTTTAAACGCCATCGGACTAATTTCGAATTTGGTTCTTCAAGACTAAATAACCAAGAAAGTTGTTTGTGATATGTGTAAATATGAAATTGGCTGCCGTATAAATAAAGCCTGAAATGCCCGCACAATGGCAAGCAATTTTTTTTCTATAACCGAATAATTAATTTCAGATTGATTTAGAGTTCTAGAAACATATGGTATGGGTTTGTCATTGGGTACGTTTCCTTGGGATAAAACTGCACCTATTGCATATTTACTAGCATCGGTTGTGAGAATAAAAGTTTTTGAGTAATCAGGATATTACAAAATGGGGTCATTGGTTAATATCCTTACAAGTTTGGAATGAATCGAGAAATTCTTTGTTATGAATAATTCTTGAACCTTTTTTCCAACAATTGGTCGTGGGTTTTGTTATTTTAGCAAAGTATGCTATCAAACGTCGGTAGTAACCTCAGAAACTTCCAATTTCTGTTTGATTTGTGGGAATTGGATAATTTTTAATGATTGAAATTTTGTCTGGGTTACGCTTAACGCCGTTGGGTGTAATTATATGTCCTAAATACATGATTGTTTGCTTTGAAAATTCAGATTTATCAAGTTGTGTTGTCTAAGTCTTTCAGAAACACTTCTCAATTTTCCTGAAGGGATGTACTATATATTAAGATATCGTCTAAATAAACTATGAACGTTTCGTCCGTCAAACCACGCAATACATTATCCATTATGTTTTGGAAAGTGGATGGACCATTTTTAAGTCCGAAACTCATACGATTGAAATGAAAATGTCCCTGGGGAGTACTGAAAGCTGTCAAGTCTTGAGGGTCAATTTCAATTTGGTGAAAACCACTTGCGAGATCAAGTGTTGTGAAGTAATTTGCTCTACCTAGTCTGTCTAGTATTTCGTGTATTCTAGAAATTGGGTATCGATTTTTAACTGTTTTCTCATTTAATTTTCTATAATCAATAACTAAACGCCATTTATTTTTGCCTGATGCATCTAATTTTTTGGGAACAAACATATTGGCATGGAGAAAGGAGACGTAGACGGATCAGTATTACCTTCGTCTAACATTTATGTAATTTGTTTAGTAGCTTCTTCGGGAAACCTGTAAGATTTGCTGTATATAGGGATATTATCAGTCAAAGTGATTTTATGATTTACTTGATTGGTAAAACTTAATGGTATTCCATCACAATAATATATATCTCTATAATTAAAAGTCAAAATTCTAATGGCTTCTTCTTCTTCTTTATTGCATTCATCAAGTCTGAGATTTTATAAGTTTCCTTTAAGCTTATTTTGTTGAATAGTTGTTAATTCTGAATCAGATTCACATCTCATGTTTTCAAGAAAATTTACTTTTAGTGAGTTTAGAGTTTCAATTTCGAAAGGTTCTTTCATATCTAATTTTACTGGATTTTCGTTACTATTTATGATGGTTGTGATTGCAAAATTATCATAAATATTGACTAATGCTTTACAAATTTCTAAACATTTTTCTAAGTTTTCGTATTCAGGTACAACTTATTGGTAACGGCCAGGAATGACAATCGAATAATTCTCTATTACATTATCATTTAAATCAAAAATCAAACGGATAATTGCTGTGGGTGTTTCAATTTGTTTTTTCTGAACATTTAGATTTGCGTTTTTAAATGAAACTCAAGGTCTCTAGTTAATTCCACAATATAATACAAGTTATTGAAAATTCTAAAAAATTGACAATTGTTTCGATAAATAAATATCATCGTCAGAATGACAGAAGTTACATTTCATTTTATGCCTACCTGATGTTTAGTAGTTGTATTTGGCTAGACCAAGAAGTAACCTAACTTGTGATTGGCTTAATATATGTTTATAGGAAAAAGAAGAAGATGTGATATTACAAATATTGGAGCTTAGATATTATTAGCCCTATGGTGATATCCTGGATATCATTTTTCCAATTAAGATCAGTATAACTGTGCAATGATATAGAAAACCAGGAAAACTATATCTGCTGATCTTTACAATTATCACTTAAGAAGACAGTTTATTAGTGGAGAACTCCCTAGATTTAACTGTTCATTGACAACTTCATATTGTGGGTTTCTTAAATGTCTTCTAATTTCCAGTTCTTCAAGGAAATCCAGTTCTTGTTTCTTTTCACAAATATGCAGTACTTCTAGTTTTGTGTTAGGTGTCAATGAATGATTGGTGTCAAGTAGATGTTTTGCGTAGTGGGATTTATCTGGTAGTTTTAATCTGTATGCTCGTATGTGCTCACTGTATCGTATTTCAAAATTCCTAAGGGTCTGACCCAAATAGACAGCATTACATTCTGGACATTTGAGTTTATATATACCTGACTTCTTTAATAGTGGTATTTTTGTTTTTACATTTAACAATTTTGTACTAACGTTACTTTCTGTTTTAAAAGAAATTGTTGTATCCGTTGCTGAAGATATTATCTTTGAAATATTATTAGAAATATTTCCTGCATATGTAATGGTTTTATAAGTTTTATTTTCTCAGCTTGTTTAGGATATATTAGTTGTAATGCCACTTTTTCCACTTTTTTACTAATTAGCTTATTTATCATATCTAATGGATAACCGTTAGATGTTGCTATTTGTCTAATTGTATTAATCTCTCTATCAAAATTACATTTGTTCATAGGAACTGAAAAAGCTCTATGTATCATTGAATTATATGCTGCTAGTCGGTGTGACACAGGGTGGTTAGAATTGAATGGAATTGTTACATCAGTTTTTGTTGGTTTTCGGTAAATTGAATAATCAAGTACATTATTAACTCTTTGAATTTTTAAATCAAGAAGATTTATTGAGCTATTTTCTTCAATTTCTAATGTAAATTTAATTTTCGGGTGTAAATTATTGATGTGGTTGAAAAATACATCTAATTGTCGTTCACTAACCATAAAACAAGCTAATATGTCATCTACATATCTATACCAAAATAAAATATTTTTCGAAATATTACTTTCAATGATCTTTCTTTCTAAATTGTCCATAAAAATGTTTGCTAAAATAGGTGATATAGGGCTTCCCATTGGTGAACCTTCATTTTGAATATATATCTTATTGTCTAAAGTGAAATAATTCTGATTAATGCATACATCAAATGAGTTAAGTATATCTGATATTATTCCTGGATTAATATTTTTATCTTCTAGTAATTTTCTTACAAGTATTAGACATTCATCAGGAGGAATTTTAGTAAACATGTTAGTTACATCGAACGATATGAGTTTATAGTTATCTTGTGAGTGGATTGCTTTCAACTTTTTGATTAGTTCTATTGAATTTCTAATTGAGTACTGAGATTCATATCCGTAAGTGTTGAGTATATTGTTGAGCTTCTTTGCCAATATATTATTAGGAGCATTAATATAAGAGACTACAGGTCTAATTGGTTTCGTTATTTTATGTAATTCAACTGTTCCATATAATTGTGGACAATGAGGATTCTTATTTATGATAGACCTCTTTTCGTAATCATTTAAAAGATAATTTGAATTATTAACAATGTAGATGACATATTAGCTTGTTTTATGGGTAGTGAACGACAATTAGATGTATTTTTCAACCACATCAATAATTTACACCCGAAAATTAAATTTACATTAGAAATTGAAGAAAATAGCTCAATCAATTTTCTTGATTTAAAAATTCAAAGAGTTAATAATGTACTTGATTATTCAATTTACCGAAAACCAACACAAACTGATGTAACAATTCCATTCAATTCTAACCACCCTGTGTCACACAGACTAGCAGCATATAATTTAATGATACATAGAGCTTTTTCAGTTCCTATGAACAAATGTAATTTTGATAGGGAGATTAATACAATTAGACAAATAGCAACATCTAACGGTTATCTATTAGATATGATAAATAAGCTAATTAATAAAAAAGAGGAAAAAGTGGCATTACAACTAATATATCCTAAACAAGCTGATGAAATTAAAACTTATAAAACCATCACATATGCAGGAAATATTTCTAATAATATTTCAAAGATAATATCTTCAGCAACTAATACAACAATTTCTTTTAAAACAGAAACTAACGTTAGTACAAAATTGTTAAATGTAAAAACAAAAATACCACTAATAAAGAAGTCAGGTATATAGAAACTCAAATGTCCAGAATGTAATGCTGTCTATTTGGGTCAGACCCTTAGGAATTTTGAAATACGATACAGTGAGCACTTACGAGCATACAGATTAAAACAACCAGATAAATCCCACTACGCAAAACATCTACTTGACACCAATCATTCATTGACACCTAACACAAAACTAGAAGTACTGCATATTTGTGAAAAGAAACAAGAACTGGATTTCCTTGAAGAACTGGAAATTAGAAGACATTTAAGAAACCCACAATATGAAGTTGTCAATGAACAGTTAAATCTAGGGAATTCTCCACTAAAAAACTATCTTCTTAAGTGATAATTGTAAAGATCAGCAGATATAGTTTTCCTGGTTTTCTATATCATTGCACAGTTATACTGATCTTAATTGGAAAAATGATATCCAGGATATCACCATAGGGCTAATAATATCTAAGCTTCAATATTTGTAATATCACATCTTCTTCTTTTTTCTATAAACATATATTAAGCCAATCACAAGTTAGGTTACTTCTTGGTCTAGCCAAATATAACTACTGAACATCAGGTAGGCATAAAATGAAATGTAACTTCTGTCATTCTGACGATGATATTGATTTATCGAAACAATTGTCAATTTTTTAGAATTTTCAATAACTTGTATTATATTGTGGAATTAACTAGAGACCTTGAGTTTCATTTAAAAACACTAATATGAGCATATTCCACGAAGTAAGGGTCAAGACAGTCAATTTCATTCATATTTGCATTCAATTGTTTCAATAAATCGACGACAATGATACCATCAGATTTGTCGTTAAATTTGAATGAATAACATTTATGAGATTCTTTCAAATTAAAAGTTTTGAATAACGGAATATGAGCTATTTCAATTTGATAAGAAATTCCGTGTGCTGTCTGTATATGAAATGGTTCTTCAAAAATGCAGTGTATATAAAATTTGTGAGCTAATTCTGGATTTATTTCTGGAAATTCGATATAAGGTAAATATGCTTTTAATGCGTTTACTAATATTACGTCTGATTGTGTGGGTATGAGATGTGAGTAAAATTCTGAATTGCATTTTGAGGATTGTTAGATGAGAAAATATCTTGGTTGTCTGTTATATCATTATTTACGTGTGTAGATAATTATTATAATCATAAGGATATAAAGTTTCTAGTTCAGATAAATATGGGTCAATGTTTGCTAGAGATTCTGTTGGGAACTAATTTTGATATTAAAATGAATTTTCAGTTTGATTATTACTTAATTGTTGAATTTGATTTGTATCACTAATGGTTTGATTATAAAGTTCGTTGGAAATATATTTTTGTTGTTTAGGCTGGAATCTTGTATTACCAGAAGATGTGTACATGGGTTCCGGTTTATAGTTTTGTGAATTATTAGGTGTATTAGAATGTCTTTAACTATTTTGAGAGACTGGTTGATGATTTTGACTCTGGGATATTAATTGACGATTTTGGTTTTGTAAAATGGGGTGATTATTTTGGTTTTGAAAAGTTGGAGGACGTTGGACTGAAAAATTGTTATTGAAATTATAAGAATTGTTATTTCGCTGGAAATTTGGTCTGAACTGTGATAAGATCATACGAGGTGTTGAATTTTGTAGTAAAACTGTGGGGAATGATTACCGAAATTTGATGAAAAGTTAGGTATTTGTTGTCTATAGTTAGAATTTTTAGTTGGTGTAATTCTTAAACTATATCTGATGAGATCATACGAGGTGTTGAATTTTGTCGTAAAACTGTGGGGAATGATTACCAAAATTTGATGAAAAGTTAGGTATTTGTTGTCTATAATTAGAATTTTTAGTTGGTGTAATTCTTAAACTATGTCTAACAGTAGTGTTTGCATTCAATTGATTACTTCTTGAACTAGTTTGAGATGCTGGTTTATGATTTTGACTCTGGGATATTATTTGACGATTTTGGTTTTGTAAAATGGAGTGATGATTTTGGTTCTTGAAAATTTGGAGGACGTTGGACTGAAAAATTGTTATTGGGACGCCATTTATAAGAATTGTTGTTTGGCTGGAAATTTGGTCTGAACTGTGATGAATTTATAAGAGGTGTTGAATTTTGTCAAAAAACTGTGGGGAATTATTGATTATTACCAAAATTTTATGAAAAGTTAGGTATTTGTTGTCAATAATTAGAATTTTTGGTTGGTGTAATTCTTAAACTATATCTAAGAGTAGTGTTTGAATTTAATTGATTACTTCTTTGAGTTGAATACATGAAGTTTTCTTTCTCAATAACTAAGCTCATTGCTTTTTCTAAACTATTAGAAACTCTTAATCTAACATTTGTTTGGATAGGTGAAGGTAAACCTCGAATATAGGTTTTTAAAGCTAAATTATTATAATGTTCAAGTATCCGTTCAATATCACTAATATTACTAAATGAAATTAATTTTGAAATAATCAAACTACGAGCGTCTTGACAACTCATGCCAAATTTGTAGGGTGATTAATTTTTAAAAAGTTTTACGTTGATAAAATTTTGAATAAGACTATCAATATTACGTTGATCGTCAAAACTTAAATTTGAAGCGTCTTTAACATGCTTCCATGTTTTTTACTCTATTTTAGAACCATTTAAAATTTGTGCACATCCTGCGAGTTTACCCAAGATAGCTTTTAATAGAAATGTGTTCAAAATTATGTCACTATCAAATACTGATATTAGACTTTCACAATTTCCAATAAATATTATTAAAGTATGAGTGTTTCCATCATAATGAGGAATAGAATCTAAATATAATTTCAGCAATTGGTAATTTACTGATGGAATAGACATTTCTAAGTTATGAGTATTATTTAAACTGTTTCTATAGAAGTATCTGTTTCGCTCAGTATAAAATTTTTTTTAATCATATTTCTAAAGTCCTAATATCTATATCACTCATAAAATTACTATCGAAAGGAAAATAAGGAAAGAAAAGTACTTACAGAATGAAAATTTTGATCATTTCCTTATTTCTAGCTCAATTCTAGTTCTTCTAGGTTCAGCCGATGCGGTACCAAACCGAAGAACTTCTACTTCTATCTTATATCCAGTTCTTATAGATTCGATCGATGTTCGATCATACCCAAGATGTAATCTTCGTTTTTCTTTTCAGCTTTGAATCTGACGATTGATCAGTTCAGAACTATCGGATTGTATTCAATATTCGCTCGAACAAGTCAAATAGTTCAAAGTTCGATATTCATTCGAAGGAAACCGGTCACTAAAGTGAGTAAATCGTTGATTCGAGAAACTAACGTACTATACGTTAAAAACTCCGAAAATCCTACTACGACTGCGTCAATGATATTTTGTCACTCCGATAAATACCAAATGGCATAGGACCAATTTGACAGGCTTATATCAGTAACAATTCTGCATAAAACCCTAAATAAAATAACATCTCCGCATCAAATCAAAAACAATAGAATACAAAAAGAAAATTGAGTAAATTTGTGAATTTTCTTGCTTCAATGTACGTTTTAGAGGAAAATGTTTGGTACAAAAGTTGTAGAACGTGTTAAGGTCTATGACAAATTTCAGTAACTTTTTTGCGTCAAATGACAAACAAAGGAAATACGATTTTTTTCAACTTTGACAGGCCACAATTTTGTTTCTACTGGGCCGATTTGGCTCATTAACGAGCTCGTCCAAAATTTTAGCACAACCGATTTTTGTCGGTCATGCTACTCTCTACAATAGCCCTATTTAATTCTGAAATAAGACTGAAACGGAAAATTACTGTTGAATACGTTTATGACTTGAAAGTTACAAACAATCTCTCTTATTATTACATGATTATTCTTTTATATATTTTTAATTAAAAATACAACATAAGCAAATATTTTACATCGGTCAGCCATTGTCGTTTCTTAACTCGCTACTTTTGCTGCTTCTACTAACTTCGATGGTGTCCGAAAAAAGTCGGAATCACACACTTTTAACTTCATATTATCCCAAATACGTTCTTAATAACCTTAAACGTCGCAGTTTTTAAATCAAATTGACAGATATTTGATTACTTTAAAGGTTCCCTTAGCAACGCAGGTCTAATTGTTGCTGTAAGTACAACAGCCTATCCGTTTAATACTTCCAAATTCACATCGATAATTTTCAGACTTTAATACTTCGTAATATTTTTCCTATATTAAATAGTAGTTTTTCTCGACACAGAAAAAAATTGTATATAATAAACGGGAAAAATATTAAAATTCAGCTCGATCTAAAATCTAATACTTTTTCCATTGTATAATAAATACCTATTTTAAAAATATTCCAACCACTTTTCTCATGAAAATCTATAACTAATTTTGTGAAAAAAGTTTTTTCTGGCAGCGCATCGTGCATTAAACTTTCGAAATAGATTTCCAAACAAAGTAGCAGCCATGCGGGATATCTAAAGAGGACTTTCCAAGCAAATAGACGAAATAGTCCGAAAAAGATAATAAAATCTCGTCTCACTGGTCTTGCTGGTGATAGATGTTCGAACATGAGTACAACATCGATCTTCATAAAAGTTTCAGAGAGTGGAGAGATATATAGGTATATAGAGACACCGTATAAACATTTTACTAGCAGAGTAGATATTTACTTGTTGATCAAACTCACTTGAAAGTTTCAGCAGCTAATCTGTCTTCAGAATCAAATCCGGGTGGCTTTATATTTCCCATAGTTATATATGTTATCAGAGGAAGTTTATGTACGACTCAATACAATATGAAAAGATTATTATCAATAATTTGTTATACTAAATTACTTTATATAAATAATGGCTCTAAATTAGTTCAAGTTTATATTTGGATACTTAACCCGGCGTTAGTATGTAACTAAAGATTAACATACATTCTAAGCGGACGTACCAATATTCTGAGGCTAACCAATTTTTCAACTTTGAAAACTGAGTCATGAGATCAAACGAACTCACCTTAAGTAATGTTCGATCTTGATGATATGTATGCCTCGTCGAAATAAAGAACATAGATAAACCACAGATAGATGAGAGACTGATTGTGGCGCCATCTAAAGAGCCTGTGGACTAAATAATTTAGTGATGTTGGAAAGATTTTTGTAATTTTAGGTTTTGGCGGTATATTCAAATCTACTGTATATTAATTTTTTATTTCAAACTAGCATTTATAGTCCATCATTTGACATTTCATTCAATTTAACTCCATCAACTCAATAATAATTAGATGTTGAGTTAAACTAAATGAAAAATCAAATTTTTTTTGGTATAAAAATACACAACAAATAATTCCTTCCACCAAGTACTTTTCTTAACAAACAAAATATATAATGTAAAAACAATGCAATAATTAAAAATAATTTGACTAACATACAGTCTCGATTGGAGTATCATTAGATTTATAAATGATGTTAAATCAAGATAACCGTGGAAAATTATTAATGACAATTTAACTTTTGTATAAAATATCGCATATGCCGCAGTGCTATTGTCACTTTGACAGCGGCAAAAGTTAGCTTTAACTTTTACAGCGACAAATACAATAGTGCTTTTTTCACTTATTCATTTGTTCAACAATTATCGCGGTGTTGGTTACCAGAATAAATAGTTTGGCATGTTTGTCAACAACTTATTGAATTTTCAAGAACTAACAATTAGTCGATTCGGTGTGTCTACGAACGCCGAAATTAGTCAAATCGTACACTAAAATAAAAATGTGTTTATTTTTAATGTTTCATAAATAAAGTTTGCATTGATATGTTCCCAAATTTCTCATTCATTAAACGGTCCTGCCGAATTACACTCGAGGTTTGTATTGATATTGGATAAATTTGTGTTGTTCAAATTCTAAACTGTTTCCATTAGCAATTTGACTCGAATAACGGTCAACCTAAAAACACTCCACCTTCGGTGTCGTGTTTTTAATAGTTGACAGTTATTCTCGTCAAATTGCTAGGAAACAGTTTCTCATTAAACAACCCAAATTTACCCGATAAAATACAAACCACTTGTGCAATTATAAGTTTATGATAATTTATTTATTTATTATTATACTCCTATAGACACACAGAGCTGTACAAACTAGTGGAATATAACTGCTAACTACTTAATCAAAAAATTTCTTTTTTGTATTGTAGAAATATTTCGTTGTGGATTCACGTACCTACAATGCTCCAACATCTGCTATTACTGGGTTTAATCATTGTTTAATTGGCACACTTTGCAGAAATGGCAGTGTTGAAGTTGGACGTCGGATCGTACCAACAGCTGGACGTCTCTTAGAAATTGGAGCTTGGTGATGGCATTATCTGGATTTCCTAGTATCTCTTGAACATTTCCTTTGGGGTTGAACTGCTGTCTATGTACTGTTATCATTTTAAAATAATGTTGAACAGGTGAAGTTTCGGTTACAGATTGAACAATATGGTCGGCTGTTTTATGACATCAGGTAGCCATGAGTATATTCAGTCCTAGGTTTTGTCTTGAGATACTTGAAGCTTCCAGAGAGTAAAGGCGTCTTAGTGAAGATTAGATTTGGTATGATTTTGTTGGAATGTAGTCCCAATGTTGTCGCAATTAAGCTCTGAACGTATGCTTGTTGACTTTCTTGAGATCGGAGGTAATTTGGATATGATCTGCCTAATTGTTCAATGTTATCGCACTCTTAGCGAGTTGATCTGCAAGTTCATCTTCCCTTATACCAATATGTGATGGTATCCATAGAATGGTAACTGTTATATTCTCGGTAGTGGTAATTTGATAGGTGTCATGGGCATTCTGTACCAGAGGATGGTCACTGACGATATCTTTAATAGAGTGTATAGAGACACGTGAGTGTACATGTATCATAATTTTTATTGGAACGGGAATTTGTTTGAAAGCTAAGAGTTCACCGGCATATACATTTCAACTTATTGAAATATAGGAATGAGAAAATTGGATATTCTAATGTCGTTACCGTATACCGTACCAAGTCGTATTAATTTCTGTTAATTCTACATAGAAAAGTTTTTCAAATTAGATCATTTTATGTTAAATTTTTATTCAAAGTCGTGAGAGGTGTGTTGATATGGGAAATGTTTTTGGTCCATGGGGGCATTAAGGAAAAACGCAGTCGAAGTGTTTTATAAATATCTATTTTATTTGGCATTGTCTTCATTAATACGGGTTAAGGTACCATTTTTAAGAATGTTTCGACACTTACTTTGTGGAAACTAGTCATATTACTCTTTTAAACGGAACTAACTGTTTCTACATAATTCCACAATATAATAAAAAATTGTAAGAATTCCAAGAACTGGGAAATTATTCTGATATTACTCTCATCGTCAAAATGACAAAAAGTTCATTTCATATGATGCCTACCTGATGATTAATCATTATTTTTGGCTAGAATAAGAAGTTATTGGCTTAATATTTATGAATAGAAAAAAAGGAGAAGATCTTATATTACAAATATTGAAGCTTAGATATTATTAGGCCTATGTCCCTTAAGTGTCTCCTAATTTCTAATTCTTCAAGGAAATCCAATTCTTGTTTCATATCACAAATATGTAGTACTTCTAGTTTTGTATTAGTTGTCACTGAACGTTTGCTGTCAAGTAGATGTTTTGCGTAGTGGGATATCTCTGGTTCTTTTAATCTGGATGCTTGTAAGTGTTCATTGTGTCTAATTCCAGGAGTTATAAGGGTTTGACCGAAATAGAGTTTGTTTTTAAATAAATGGTTGTATGTATTGCCGAAGAAATTATATTTGAAATATTATTAGGAATGAAAGGCTAGAGGGAAGAAAGGACCAAGTCAGTATTATTTTACATTTCAGAAAAGCACTTTTAAGGTTTTGACTTGGTGCTTACTGACTATAGTAGTCACTGACTTGACGCTTGGAACCTGACACATTCTCCCCGCCAGGAAATTAGGGTAAACTATACAGTCATTGGACAGTGACAGTGATGGGACCTGTAACAGTGTGCCGATCTACACTTTTACGGTTAATTGTAATTTCTTGGTACTTCACGATAAGTTACAACGTTTTTGGTAAGATAGCACCACAGTCGGTTATATGGTGAATTGTAACTCATGTGTGCACACCGTTAGTAAATTTTTAATATTGACTTCCAATGTTGGTGTATTGAGAGTTGAGCGTTTATTAAACTGGAGTTTTTTATGTTTCAGGTTATTGTTATTATTTTAAGCTTACTTCGCTACGTTCTATTTATATGTCTGCTTGTAATCATTTGAGGTTAAATATGTGTCCAATAATTGTTTATAAAACTAGTGTGTTTTTCATTTATTGGATAAGATGTCCAATGACTGTGTAGTGAATATTTTGCAAAATCACACTGTTACATGCTCTAACGTTTCATGTAATGTTGGGAAATATCGAGAATATTCGTTTTTTTACTATTCATATTACATAACAGTTATTGCCCACATGTCCAATAACTATAATATAGCTGTCCAATCATTGTAATTATTACTAAATTACTTAGTGTTTTAAATGAAACTCACGGTTTCTAGTTAATTCCACAATATAGTAAAAGTTATTGAAAATTCTAAAAAATTGACAATTGTTTCGATAAATCAATATCATCGTTCAAAGAGTTACCAATGTACTTGATTATTGAATTTACAGAAAACCAACACACTCTGATATGACTATTTCATATAATTTCAATCATCCCTTGATACATAAATTAGCAGCAAATAATTAAATGATACATAAAGCATTTTCAGTTCCAATGAACCTATATAATTTGTACTGTTATAAATGAAATTTACTGTTTCTATATAGTTCCACAATATACTGAAAAAAACTGTTAAAACTTCTATTATAATTGTGATAGAAAAATTATTACAACTAAGCAAATAGCAACATCCAACGGTTACACATTACTTGCAATAAATAAATTACCTAATACAAAAGAGGAAAATTGGCATTACAACTAATATTTCCTATACAAACTAAAGAAATAGAAAATTACACAACCATGACATATGCTGGTTGTTTTTCTAATAATATTTCAAAGATAGTATCTTCTGCAACGAATAAGTAAGTAATTAATGAAATTTGCTGCATCGTCCCTTACTTTGTGGAATCTACCCATATTATTGTTTTAAATGAAACTAACTGTTTCTAGATAATTTCACAATATATTAATAAAATGTTAAAAATTCTAAGAAATTTGACAACTGTTTTGATACTAAATATAATCTATGATATTTAGCATCGAAATAATTGTCAAATTTCTTAGAATTTTTAACCTTTATCAATATATTGTGGAATTATCTACAAACAGTTAGTTTCATTTGAAGAAGTAATTGCTCAGTCAGTATTATTTTCACTAATTGAATATTTCTTATCACGATGAACATTTTAAAATACTACAATGACTAGTGGAATATTTTTCTTGTGAAGTTCCTGTTTAGAGATTTAATTTGGTAATACCAGCTTGAATTACCACACTTCATCATCCGTCTTGATACTAATATTCCAGTTTACTTGGTACTAACTACTTCCTTCATATATTGGTGAAACCTTTCGTCTCATTCATATATCTATTCAGGAAAGCCGCCTAAATATGAAAGAAGAGAATGATCATCGAGGTTCATGAGATAATCTAACTTCTTAGTAAGATGCTTTCCTAAGAGGTTTCAAATAGCTCTTGTGTATTTTTGCTTTTTATTGACACTGTACACTTCCTTCATGTCGAGCGCTCTTCATAGATAATGTCTAATAACGAAACCGGTTTCCTTGTGAGTATTGAGTAATTTTTTAGATCGTGATTTAATAGTTTATTATTGTACTGCTTCCAGTTCCAGTATCAGAAGCTTGGAATTTTCAACCATGATTCTCAGCTATTCACTACCCCCTGATTGGAGGTGTGATTTTTGTTTTGCTAGCATTTTGTGTACTTCCATCACACTGTCAGTTCCAGCTTTGAGGCTACCCAGTAATTTCTTTTAAAACAGAAATTGATGAGAGTTCAAACTGCAATGCTGTCTATTTGGGACCAAACCTCAGAAATTTCTCTTTTTTCTATCCATGTATATTAAGTCAATCACAAGGTAGATTACTTCTTGGTGTACACAAAAATAATTATTAAGCATAAGGTAGGCATCACATGCATTTTTTAGAGTTCTTACCATTTCTTGGTCGTCGTAAACAACCTAGATTGAGAGAATTGGATGGTGCCGAGATAGGATAATTAAGTGGTAATTGTTTACGTGATAACGGGAAACGTATTTCCTGACTGGTCTAAAATAGTTTTAAATGCATTGTTAGGATTCAACAAAAATCATTTTGGAATTTGAGAGAGAAAACAAAGATCGATAATGAAAAAGTTGAAATTGCACCGAAACCAATTTAACCAAATCCTCCACGTTTACGAGTCACTTGAAAGTTTTTACTTGTTAAAAAGCATTACGTTTCTTGATTATTCGACCGCAGCCTCAATAATTAGACTTTCTAGAAGTTCGAGTATGTACTTTCGGATAAAAGACAAACTTTTCGACATTGAAATAGTTGTAGTAAAGTCAATAATACAGATTTTTAGATAAATTCGCGATATGAATTTTTGATCATCAAATTTTTTGTTTTGGTTTATCATAGATTTTTCATGAATATCTTATACACATAGTTTCAAAAAGTCTGCACCATATGGAGAAATTTATCATTATCCATTTTCCAAAAAAAAATTATTATTTATAAAAATTGGTGCATTGGCGTTTGAGTTGTCTCAATTCTAAATTTTCCAGAGGTGTACAGAGGAGAACAAAGAACATGAGTTTTGATCATGAGTGAACTACCCTGAATCTCGATCAAAAGTTTATTTAGCAAAATAGTTTAGAATCAGAGATAATATTTAAATCGTAAATCATAGCCACCTATACAACAAACTTTCAGTTCTTGTTAAAAATGATAAAATACGCGACGCAAGAATCGTCAAATATAAGTCAAGGATATGATAAATGTTTAACATAGTTTTTCGTAGAATCCAAATTTGAAAAAAAAATCAAATATGAAGTTCCTTTCGTAATGACGAAGTTCGTTTCCAATCGGACCGGAAATGACAGTCAGATTTTAAAATACCTGTAATGTTCATCCCATGTAACCATTAAAATCACCCAAATTTCAAATAGACCGCTTATTTGATAACAAAATAGCGGGCTGGCTAGTAATTTCGTTGGCAAACTATAGAGGAGAGTTGCCTTGATCGTACCAATTCTCGTCTTTCAATTTATGTAGCTCATATACTGCTAGTTGTTATGCCCAACATTATTGTATAGTCAAATCCATTCTTTCCCCACGTTATAATTTTTTTTTAATGTGATACAATTTCATTTAGTACTTGAAAACAATAAATTACTAAGGCCCTGCAAGTGGTACAATGAAAGAAACTAGTTGACTTTATCGTACCAGGTGGCTCCTTGATCATACCCTGTACAATTCATATGCGGTTAATGGCGTATGGAATAAATTACAAACAATAGACTTATGAAGAGTAAATTTTTATTCTCCATAACATGAACAGTAAATATACAAATACTGTAGATATAAGGAGTTATAATGAAACTAAGATAAATGCTTACTATTTATCTACATTTGCGATTCCTGTACAAGAATCATGCACCCATAAACTACAAATCTGACATTGAATCATATCTTCGACCAGGTTGGTTTCACACCAGAAACAATACCATTCTTCAGGTTGAACTTCTACCACAACAGCAGATTGATTCAAAGAAGATGGGACGTTAACTATGGACCCATAGGAAACTTTTGCTGATTTTCCACGGAATCCAAGGTTTTTCTTCACGTTGTGTGTCTTCTTTTCAGTTGATTTCTCTTTTTTTATACAAATATTATTTGATGCAGAACCCAATTTCTCTTTCAACTCTTTAACCTTATATTGGTTTAACTTAAGCTCTTTTTGTAGCTCCAATTGGTTTTTGTATGGGCTGCTTTTTCTCCTACATTCCCAGACTTGTATTTTGATTTAGTCTCCGGTATAGGAGATAGTGTCTCAATTGGAACTGGAAGCTTTTTACATGCCGAATGCTGGCTATTATTGTATGCCAAAAGTTCAGTTGCTGAGTTGTCAAGGTTAGAAATTTCTGGCTGCGAAATTAAGTTATTGTCTTCCTTCTTTGAGTACTCAGGGTCATGAGGCATATACAGTTGTATTACATTTTCAACTGCCGCCAAGTCGCAGTCTTTAAATACCGAACGATCAACTCTAGTAACTCTAAATCCATTGATTGCGTTCTCAATTGTATCCGCTTTCGAGTTTGCCTCTGTACACCACCCAGCCACCTGGTGCTGCGTAACACACAGTCCGGGTTTTCATCTTAGCCATTTCTGTATAGCTTTGTTAAAATTACTTTTCAGTGGACTGAAGAAACTTTTATCGAGGGGTTGTAGTCGATGAGTTGTATGACCAGGCAGCTGTTACATTATTACGCCATGTTCCCTGGCCATTTCAATTGCTTCTAGATTCTTCGAATGTGTAGTGTGCCCATCCAAAACTAGAATTACTCTTTTGTCAATTGTTGGTTTTACTATTTCAATGAAATTCCTAATCCACTTTTGAAATAGATCACTTGTTATGTAGCCAGATTCAGAAATTTCGAATAAACTTCCGTGTCTACTTTTAGCTCATTAGCTATTCGCTTTCGTTCAAATATTAACATGGGCGATACAAAGTTCCCAGACGCACTGGTGGAAGCGACAAACGTAGTGTTCACTCCACGCTCGCCACTAGACACTGAACCAATTTGTTTTTTTCCCTTTCAGACTGTATATATATTTCTGTATATTTACTTTTATTTAATTACATGTTTTTATATGATACATACCTTATCGATATATGGACGAGTTTTGAAAAAGCAGTATACGAATAAATACGTTTCACATTAAACGTTGTTTTATTTGTAATTAGTGATTATATTCAAATTAATATTTTCATATATATTATAACAGTTGGCGACGAGGTGTTTTTCTCTTTGAATTCACGTGTGCATAATCGGAAAGTATAGTTTATCAGTTAGTGCTGAAATTTTTGTTTTTAAGTAAGTGCTAGTGGTCAAAAAAATGCCGGCTGATAAAGATAGTCAACAATGTTTTGGGTTATTAGGAACCTTAAATACTTTTGATCCTGATAGATCGGATTTTTCGGTATTTAAAGAAAGACTATTCCAGTTTTTTATTGCAAATGAAATAAATGACGTTAACCGAAAAAAAGCCATACTTTTGAATACTTTATCGGAGAATTATTATGAATTGGTGCGGAATTTATGTGTACCAGATCTTCCGAATGCAGAAACTTTCGATGAATTGATTAAATTATTGGACGAACATTCAAATCCAGTAAAGTCGTACTTCGCAAAAAGATTACAAGTGTACTCTGCACGGAAGAAACCTAGTGAAAGTGTTGGCGATTGGGAAGCACGTGTAAAAAGTTTAGGTTCATATTGTAATTTTGGCACTGAATTAGGTGTCATAATGCGTGATATTTTTGTTATCGGCATTAGTGAAGAAAGGATAATGGATCGGCTTTCTGAAGAAGATGCTTCCAGCGCAAATGTTACGCTGAAATAAGTAGTTAGATTAGCCATTTCCAAGGAATCTTCTTTGAGGGAACACGCGTTGAGAGAAAGCGTGGGTGCGGTGGTGAAACGAGAATCGGCCGACTCGAAGAATTTCCATCGTCAAAGGAAGAATAAGGGCCAGATAACACGCTATTCTTCTAGCCAGCCGTTTCAGCGATATCAAAAAGACCAAGGCAGCAGCGGTTTAGCTGGTAAGAATAGTGTCAGAAATCCTACGGTAAGCAATCGTGAATATTCTATAAAATGTACTGTTTGCGGTTGTAGTAATCATATGGTAAATGATTGTGCATATAAAAATTGTAATTGCCATAAATGTGGTGTGAGAGGCCATTTAGGTACTCAGTGCAAAAAGTTTCACATAAATATTTGGAAGTAGATAATGAAGTCGATACTGACCAATCAATTTTCAATTTATCGGATTTAAATAAATCGGTTGCGGAGAATTTTGATGAATTTGATAATTATTTGTTAAATATGCTTGTTGAAAATATACCAATGAGTTTTGAGGCGGATTCTGGTTTTGCTCATGCCGCAATATCTGAAAAATTATACCAACAACATTTTTCAAATAAAAAATTAGAAAATAATGAATTATCATCGAAATATTATGTGGGTGTTACTTTCAAACTCTTGTGATTTGTTAATTTCAATTTGGTTTTTGAAAATAAAAATTATGTATTAAAAACTAATGTAATTAAAGACGGGGGTCCACCACTAATTGGAAGAAATGGTTTAAATATGCTTAAACTGGGTATCTGCAAAATTCAGAAAGCCGAAAGTTTGAATGATATATCTGATACAAATTTATTAGAACGCTGTAAAAATATGGATGCTTCTATCCAGGTTACTTCTTTTATTAAAAAATATGGTGCTATATTTGATAACAGATTGGGAACATTTAACTAATTTAAAATTTCATTAAAGCTAAAGGAAGGCGCTGTGAAGAAATTTTGCAAGCCTAGACCAGTACCGTTCGCTTTAAAACCCAAAGTGGAACAGGAAATCGAAAGGTTAGTGAAAATGAATGTTTTAGTACCAACAGAGTTTTCAAAATGGGCTACTCCTATCGTTCCCGTTTTAAAAAACAATGGAGGTATAAGAATATGCGGAGATTTTAAAGTTACGTTGAACCCAAACTTGTTAATTCAACATTTTCCTTTGCCAAGAATAGAGTATCTTTTTTCGCAATTGCAAGGTGGGGATAAGTTTCCAAAAATCGACCGCTCGGAAGCTTATCAACAGGTGGAGTTGACAGAAGCTTCTAGAGAACTTGTTACTATAACTACACATAAGGGACTTTACTCCTATAAACGTTTACCTTACGGGATAACTAGTGCCCCAGCTATATTTCAAAATATAATGGAACAAATGTTTGTTTTTCCGGGTGTTGTCTGTTTCCTTGATGATATTTTAGTAACAGGTAAAGATGACCGTGAGCATCTGGAGCATTTAGAAAAAGTGTTTAAACGTCTTCATGAATGTGGACTTGAAGTAAAAAAAGACAAATGTACATTTTTTTTAAAATTCGGTAAGATATTTAGGTCATGTAATTGACAAAATTGGATTACATACGCTAGACGAGCGAGTTACTGCTATTAAAAAGCCAAGGTTCCGGAAACAATTACAGAACTCAAATCCTTCTTAGGAATGGTAAATTTTTATTGTAAATTTATTAAGAATGCATCACAAATTTTGAAACCACTTTATTGTTTGTTAAAAAAAGACTCAGCTTGGAATTGGACGCCTGAGTGTACGAAAAGTTTCGAAGAAGCTAAGGCTATGTTGACATCTTCTTCGGTGTTAGCACATTTTAATCCCGAAGAAAAAATAGAACTATTGTTTGATGCTTCTCAGTTTGCTTTGGGAGCCACTCTCTCTCATGTCTACAAGGATAAAACGTAAAGGCCAATTGCTTTTGCGTCAACTTTGTTGATATCCAGCGAAATAAAATATTCTCAAATTGAAAAAGAGGCTCTAGCCATTATTTTTGGCGTAAAGAATTTTTTTCAATATCTCTATGGTCAAAGATTTATTTTGTGCACTGACCTTAAACCCTTATTAACCATTTTTGGCAATAAAAAAGGTTTGCCAATTTTTGCAGCCAATCGGATACAAAGATGGGCTCATATTTTATCAGCTTTTTCGTATGACATAGTTTACGTCAAAAGTAAAGATAATGTTGCAGATTGTTTGTCCAGACTTCCCGTTAAACCCGAAAAAGAAGAATGTACTTTATTTTTAAGCTCAGAATTTTATTATTCATATTTAAATTATATTGAAGATTCCGATTTTCCTTTGAATGTTCACTCTAGGAAAAAAGAGACGACGAAGGATCCTATTCTTAGTAAAATTATATATTTTGTTAAAAGGGGATGACCTTCTACTTGTCCTTCAAGTGAAATTCAACCATATTTTATAAAAAAAATGAAATTTTTATGGAACAAGACTGTTTAATGTGGGGTTACAGGTTGATTATTCCAAAGAAATTTCATACTACAATTTTAAAAGAATTGCATAGTACTCATATGGGTATCGTGAAAATGAAGGCACTTGCACGATCATATGTTTGGTTAGGTTACATTTTGATATTTCTTTTGGACAATACATAGACCTGATTCATCTACATTAAAAATTCTTGTCGCGACAATCTGATTTTCATCCACTAGTTTCTCAAGGATGTCAAAAAAACCATGAACATTCTCTTTATTGAATCCCTCAACCCGTGCCACAGACGTTGCAGTGGGTTCTCGCAAACTAAGTTCTGGATGGCGAGCCTTGAATCCATAATACCATTTTTTCTCCGCTAATTGTGGATGCTTATTAAAATAATGGGATATATGATTTTGTTCAGCTATCTGGAATGCTAATTTCCTGTCTAACGATGTTACTATTTGTCATTCCGACATCCCACTGTATACATTTTAATTTCTCATTTTATTAGTATTATTATTAAGTTATGTTATTATTTACTTATACACATTTTGATACATCCGGTATATATTTAATATGTATTGCTTACTGTACCGTTTACGCAAATCAGTCTGCGTCGTTCTTAAGATTGTTAAGTAGGGGACCTTCTGAGTGGGGTCGAAGAAAGAATGTATAAAACCGGCAAACGGGACGGAATAGGTCTCTTTTGCTCTTGTGCTCGTTTAGCTCCTAGTTCTGCGCTCTTACAGTTCCGCCGTTTCCGAAACGCCGACTGATTTTCGCCAACAAGGTAAGCGAGTTTACAAATTATTTTATAAATCATTCTTCTTGTGTTAAATTCATTTTGCTCCTAGTGTCTTTCGTAACTGTATTAATAGATTTTATTTTTGCTTACTGCTTGTTTAATTTGAGTGATTTTCCGCGTATTTGTGTACAATTCCGAAGTAAGAATTTACTGTTGGTTTTAACTTTTGGGGAAAAGAAATATAGTTGGGAAACTCCCAAGCATTCTCGCTGCAAAGCAGGTAAATTCTTGGGGGATTTTCAAGGTATTTCGGGAATCCCGATTCCGGAATACAACACTAGGGAAAGGAAATACCGTTGGAAAACCTTCAAGCACTCTCGCTGCAAGGGAGGTAAATTCTTGAGGGATCCTCAAAGTATTTCGGGGGTTTGCTCTATCCAGTACCATATGCCTTGGTAGCGTGACTTCAAAATATTTGATAATAGGCAACTTGGAGGAGCCTCGTCTGTCTTCGCTGCCATAGCAGGGACATCCTCGAGGGTTTTCCAAGGCGTGAAACGAAATAATCTCACGAGCGTTCGCTGCCATAGTAGGTTCGCCAGAGAGAGGTTTTCGGATTCTGCCGGCTAACTGATCTTTACGCGATTGATTTTAGCACCAACGGCCGGTGTAATACCCACACAAAATTTATTATTTACCGCCGTTCTATTCTAAACCGTACACACATGCCAAGAAACGCTCCCGTAAAACACCGCTAGTACCTTGATAACGCTTTCTCTGTGTAATTCTCACCGTACTGCTAGTAAATTTTCACTGATTTTCACCGGAAATCGCCAAAAACTATTAAAGCTTTGCACGGCAGGCTTTTAATCGTAAAACATTTATTCTGTAATAAAGTGCTTTGGTCTGGGTTGTAATTTGAATAGAAATCGTAAATACTGAAGGGTTTTTATCAGTTATTTTGAATATATAGCTACGTGGTTCGTTTTATTTCCCTTTTCCCAAATTATTTTCGAAGTCGAAATAAATTGTAAAATTATATAAAGCACAGGTAGTCTTCTTTTCCGACAGTGGTGAACAATTAAAGCCTGTTTCCCACTTCGCACGGCATAGAGGTCAAGAACAACAGACCCCTGGAATTCCTTTACCTCCATCTGTTGCTACCCTGGTAACTCTTGACGCTACCATTTTCGATAGTTCGGTGGAGTAAACCATCCCAAAAATCTGGCGCCCCAGAAAATCTGGTAGATAGTAAAGCCGCGGGTGTCATAGTGACGTCCGTAATTCTTTTGAGAAAAGAAAGCACGTCACACGTCACATCAGTTATTGTCAATCCAAACACTAGGCTTTCGAGACGTAAGATGTGGTCAAGCAATGCTTTTTCTACATCTTCCGATAATGTGGTTTGCTTCCCGATGATCTTGACTTCTTCATTAGCAGAAATATTTGTCTCTTTCAGGTGGCGGTTGAAAGTAGGTTTAGGAATGTTATATGTGCGGCAGCAATCGTTGAACCCCATATCCCCGTTCCGAAAAGAAATAAGAGCACATACATGTGTATTAGAAATTAAGTGTCGTTCAAAAGTTACCGGTACGATCAAGGGAACCTTGAAAAAGCGATACGATGAAGAAACTTAAAAGTTGTACGGCGAAGGCAACTCGTCGTCGTAGCGGGGAATATAGAAATCATGACCCACAAATAAAACTACGGCGGAAACCGGCTGATTTTTCATTACTTAATTACATGTAATAAATAAGTATATGTAGTAAAGTGAGTTACTCTTACCGTAAAGAATCTGTGAGCTTACGAAATATGGTGAAATATTACATGAAACCAGCCACAAATACATAAACTAATATGAAACATAAACCACTACAAACAAACAGGTGCAACATTTGCTACTAGCTCTCCACAATAGCCAGTACGTAATGTTGCCGCTTGAGTGCTCAAGCATCACTGTTAGTGGGAAAATAGGAGCTGGTACGATGAAGGATACGGTACGATCACAGCAACTCTCCTCTTTATAAAGAAAAAAATATGTTTATTTGGAATATGTACTGTTTATATTTTGTACGAACAGTTGTATAAGTTCCATTAAATATTTTTCTATGTCTATTCTATATAAAACGCACAATAGAGAATAGCTTTAATGATGATACTGATCTGAAAACTTGTACACAGTCATGTTGGATTCCTCACTACTTCATTATCTCTTCAGATTCCTTATTCCTTTGATATGATCTTCATTAGCGTTACACCTAAGTCTAGCAATTCTAGTGAATTCAAGACTTTTTTTTAATAATTTAGTGTATACACTTTTCTTTTTGAAATTCTGTTTCAAAGTGTTTCTTCAAAATTCAGAACCTAACTTTTCACGGATTCAGAATTATTCAAGAGTATGAAAAAAAAACCTTCATCAACTTCACACGGCTCAATGCTGCATATGAAGGTACGTTGATTTCAATCGTCCTATTTTGCGCTCTAGTTCAGTCTGTAGGATTAATTGCATGTTGGTCTGGGATACCCTGTATGCAGACAACACACCAGTAGAACCATTTGCACATGTTAAGTTTTGCATTTATCAGACATCCTGTATATTGGCACATAGCTCTCATTTTCGCTGTGCACTGTTTGGAACCGGTGGTGTAATAATGAACAGACTAGAGTTATCTCCCAACACCAAACCGCTATGGTGTTGGGAAAAAACTAGTATATACAGAGCTTTTATTGCTCTCTACAACTTTCATTTGCAATTTTTTCCATTAGATCAAATAAAGATGTTGCTATCGAGCATCCAGTTATCATTGATACACCCTGTAACTGCCAAAGAGAGTTTCAACGTCTCCGTTGTGAAATTCAATAGTCTAGGTCAATTATTTACAACCTACCTAGTAATCTGATTGCATTTTGGTTTTCGGAATTTTCACAAAAAAAGTTGATTTTAGCTATCTGCTATAGTGAAATAGAGAAATATACCTATTCGAAAATAAACCTGAAAATTGAGTAGAAATTTCACTTCATCTCGTGGTTTACGTTGGAAAACTCAATTAATTTCCTTTAGTTTGTTTTATCGCCAGCATTATTCATTTTTATCGCCAGCAGTGTTTGATTTTGCCTGAAAATCAGATTTGAGTGAATTGTAGAACCAATATATCATTTTTCAATTAATAACGGTAGATCTTCTGAAATCACTAACATTCTCCGCACTGTCACTAATGCTATCAAAAAATTAAAGTAGATGGAAATTATCACATTCAATGTTGAAAGCTCTATATAACCAGAAGTGAGGTCGGCAACACTACCAGGATACCACTTTGCAAGAAAAAATACATGTACAGACGCCAAACTATACCGTTCCTCGATATGTATACTGGCGGATGGAAACTTGTGCGTCAGATGTATAATAAATATATGAGTGTGCTACTATAACGCAGCGTACGGAGACTTTGTGAACCTTGATTTATAGGTTTATACAAAAATCGACCAAAGTGACGCCCTGCTGATTTCATTAGCAATCGACTCCCAAGAATTCACTGAACCGTTTGCGATATTGTGGAGCTTGATGCACTGTGACGTCCGTATATCGGTTGTCGCGGAGGCTACAGCTACCGCGATTTTGACATGGACGGATTATATATACCTTCACGGCGTGAAATGGCATTCGCCCAGGTTTTAATTTTAATTTCTAATTATATATAATAATATTAGTATGTTCATTTATTTTTTATTTTTTCGACCCTTTCTCTTTTGTAGATCTGTGGGGCTCTTTTAATTATATAGATATATATCAATTAACTTCAGAAAATTCAATTTTATTATTATTCTCTTCAATATTACAAATTAGCAAATTCAACAAATTAATAAAAAAAACTATATCTACTAATAAATTACTTAACTAATAGAAAAACTTTTGTTGAATATTTTTTTATTACGATATTGATTTGCTTATTTTAATATCACAATAATATATGTAGCTTAAGAGGGAGTGTTGAAACTGTAAGCTATATGTGTTTGTGTTAATAACTAAATAACGATAGTTCTATGATTAATGTTGAAATGGAAGAATTTTTATTTGTCATATCTGTAAAGTGGAAATTTATATCTTTGTAGGTCGCTTGTAGCTAGACACCTTCTTAGGCCTAAAGGACTTTGTATTCTTCGGGTAATTATATGGCCGATTAGTGACAAATAGAAATTTTATTCATCAAAGTAATTCGACCACTAATACTGCAAGTATATTGCTACTCCACAATACTTATAATTACTTTCGGGAACGGGAATAATCTTACTATAATACTTACTAATATGTAACAATATCATATATAATTTACCCCCAGATGGCGGAGTGCGTTAGAGCGCCGGAAATTGGGTTTTCTTGACCTGAAGGACGGGGGTTCTAATCTCACTCTAGTAAGGGCTTTTTCATAAATAAAAAGTTCCACTAAAAATCTGGGGGTACAGGGTCCGTCAGTAAATGGCGAAAACTGGCGGACGACATCCCTCGCCCCTTGCCAACCCGCATTGAGGCAGCGTGGTAAGGTACGCCTCAAAACCCCAGCATGACAGACAAGGACAAGTTACGGCCCTCATTCTCCGTAAGCCCGAAGGGCCCTAGGAGGGGTAGATCCTGGGAACCAGCCACGAGGGCAGAGGGTGCTCAGAATCTGCGGAGTCTAAACCACTACCCATTGACTACATTACACCTAGCAACTTATAACTGCCTCACACTCTCTAATCAAGCTAGGATTATGGAACTGGAATCAGAGGTAGCAAAAATAAAGTGGGATATCATGGGCATTAGCGAAGTAAGACGAAAAAATGAAGAACTCATAGAACTTGAATCAGGGAATCTTCTATACCACCAAGGAACACCAACAGGAAGAACAAGCGGAGTAGGATTCCTAATTAAGAAAACCTGGAAAAATAGAATCATAAGGATAACAAGCACCTCAGACAGAGTAGCCAGCATAACACTAAGACTCTCCAAAAGATATACTATCCAGATTATTCAGGTATACGCCCCAGCAATCAGCCATAGTGACGACGAAATAGAAGAATTCTATAATGAAATAACCCAAGCGCTCAGCAAAGACAATAGTCACTCCAAATACATAATGGGAGACTTCAATGCCAAAGTAGGACACAGGAAAGACCAAGAAAAAGGAATGGGGAAATATGGGTTTGGAGAAAGGAATGAAAGAGGAGAGAGATTAATACAGTTCGCACACTTTCAGAACATGTATGTGGCAAACTCCTTCTTCAAGAAGAACCCTAACAGGAAATGGACGTGGAAAGGCCCCGGTGCAACTATCAGAAACGAAATAGACTTTATCCTCACCAATAAAATTAACACAGTAAAAGATCTAAGCACGCTCAACAAGTTCACTACAGGAAGCGACCATCGACTAATTAGAGCGCGACTGGTCTTAGATATAAAACTAGAAAGGTCAAGACTAATCAAAACCAACACAACGAAAAACATAAACAACGAAAGGCTGAGAGAGAACTCTCACCAATATGAAGCACTACTAGAAGAAAGACTACAAAAAGTGGAATATAACAACCCTGAACTGATGGACACAATTCGAAACTGCGCCGTAGAAGTGGGAGGTCTGCAACAACGATGTGAACACAAAAAACTTACTCCGGAAACAAAAGCACTATTACAAAAACGAAGAGAAATGGAAAAGACAACAAACATTCAAAGAATTGAGTACACCGAACTGTGCAAGACGATACGAAAGAAAATCGCAGAAGATATCAGGAATTACAACGAGAAACTGGTACAAACAACAATAGAAAACCGTAAAAGCTACAAAAATGCAAAAAGGGCACTAATAATAGGGAAAAGACAGATAGTTGCATTAACTGATAGAAACACAAGAACCACAGACAGGAATGAAATAATAGACCTAGTAGCCAAATTCTATGGAGACCTATACAAGGCCCCTGAAAATTTGGAAGAAATAATAGAACACTCAGAAGATGCCATACCAGAAGTTTTGGTGGAGGAAGTAGAAATGGCACTGAAAAGCATGAAAAATGGCAAAGCAGCGGGAAATGACGGCATCACGACCGAAATACTCAAATATGCAGGAGCTAAAACATGGAAGTACCTTGCCAAACTATACACGAACTGTCTGATGTCCAGGAGCATACCTAAAGAGTGGAACAGCGCCCTTATAGTGTTGATCCACAAGAAAGGCAGCAAAGAAGACATAAAGAATTACAGACCAATAAGTCTACTACCAGTGACGTACAAGGTATTCACAAAGATCATTCACAACAGAATACAAAATACACTAGAATCGGCCCAACCACGAGAACAGGCTGGATTCGCAAAGGCTTCAGTACAATAGATCACATCCATACCCTCAAAGAGGTTATCAGTCGAACCAAAGAATACAACCAACCACTAGCACTAGCCTTCATCGACTTTGAGAAAGCATTCGACTCTATATATCCCAGAGCAGTAATAAATGCCCTAACAGAACAAGGGGTCGACAAGCCATATATTGAGACCCTAGCAAATATATATAGGGAAGCCAAAGCGAGAGTTAGGATATATGAGGGCACACCAGAATTCCCCACCAGCAGAGGAGTTAGACAAGGAGACGCAATATCACCAAAGTTATTTACAGCAACACTAGAAAGCATCTTCAGAAAACTGGGCTGGAACAACACAGGTCTGAATATAGATGGAGAATACTTGAACCATCTAAGATTCGCTGATGACATCATCCTGATAGCGAGTAACCCTGGCGAAATGCAACAACAAATAAATGAATTGAATGCAGCAAGCAACGAAGTAGGCCTTAAAATAAATCTGAGTAAGACCAAGATAATGTATAACGAACTGATAAACGCACAAGAAATAACAATTAATGACACTGCCCTGGAAATAGTAGAGGAATACATATACCTGGGTCAACTAATACACATATCAGGCTCTCTACTTCAAGAAATAAACAGAAGAATCAAATTAGCATGGAGAACGTTTGGACAGAACTCTATCATCTTCAAGTCTAGAATGTCACTCCGTTTGAAAAAGAAAACGTTTGATCAGTGCGTACTACCAGTATTAACATACGGCTGTGAAACCTGGACCCTGAAAACTGATATCATTAGAAAACTCCAGGTAACGCAGAGGTCTATGGAACGATGCATGCTTGGAATAACAAGGAGAGATAGAAAAAGGCTTGATTGGATCAGACAAAAGACCCAAGTGATAGATGTCATAAATAGAATCAGATCCCTAAAGTGGCAATGGGCGGGGCATCTCGCTAGAAGGACAGACGATATATGGACCACAAAGATAACGCAATGGTATCCCCGAGGCGCGAAAAGACCAAGAAGACGCCCCAACTTAAGATGGGACTACGACATAAAGAAACTCGCAGGATCAACTTGGGGCCTCATAGCTAGCAATAGACAACAATGGGTCCACATGGAAGTGGAATATATAAATATGTAAAGGGAGGCTACATCATAACAAAATGGTTGAATAAGCTGCATATGATGATGATGATGATGATGATCATATATAATCTCTATGGTTATACGGACCTCGTGTATTTCTAATTTCATTTTTCTTAATATAAAATTATAATAATAAAGTTGCAAGGAAGTAAATCACAACATAACTTTTTTAAATAAACTTTTTTGATAATGTTGAAAATAAGGGTAGTTTACTCTTGATCAACATTCCGGTCTTTTTTTCTCTCTCGTACACCGTTTGAAAATTTAGAATTTCCACAACTCAAATGACAGTTTCCCGCAATACACCAACTTTTATCAATTATAAAATTTTCTGACAAACCGATAATAAAAAAGTTTTCGATATGGTGCAGACTTTTTGAAACTCAGGTTATGTACGACATTAAATCATGATTTTTTGTTTTAGTTATAGTTTCCCTAATTTAGTACAGAGTGTTACAAAAAGATGGTTCATATTTTGAACCGCAGACTTTTGAAGTTACCAAATGTGAATTGAATTTTTAGAATATTTCGAGAGTTATTTCTCATATTATAATGAAAATTAAGCATATTAAATTGAAAACTTTTTGCCCTCTAGTGCTTTTAAAAAATAATGTTGGTATCGGAATAGACTACTTAAACGAGTCTCATCAGGAGCGGGCGGAGCTAATGTATATTTCCAAACAAATTAATTACACGAGCAAATTTCCACAGCATTGCTAGAATCACGATGATGGTGTATGGTTTAAAGAATTTATTTATAAAAATCGCAAAAGGAAGGCTTTCTAAGCAATTTTAAATAGGTTAAATATATTCATTGAGTGAATGAAAACGACGAACACTCAGTGTGTATTAGTTTATTACTTTCCAGCTAAGCGCTTTCGGCTATTAAGCCATTATCAAAGCCGTCCTATGAAAAATTACAAAGCTTGTGAAATTTTGAAAAAACAATTTAAAAAAGGTTGAACTTACGTCATTTAAAAAAGTAGTTGTCAAAGCCATCAAGTTGATTAAAAACAATACTCAAGATAGAATCATCGTTATGATTGAGTCATTGGGATAAAAATATTAAAATACCCTATTGGAAGGGTGTAAAATTATAATTCACATGATGTAAATTCACTCATAATTAAAAAAACTGAATGAAAACAGATGACAAGTTTGACATTAGAATTACGGTGGCTAATAAGCCAGCGCGCCGTAATTCTAATGTCAAACTTGTCATCTGTTTTCATTCAGTTTTTTTAATTATGAGTGAATTTACATCATGTGAATTATAATTTTACACCCTTCCAATAGGGTATTTTAATATTTTTATCCCAATGACTCAATCATAACGATGATTCTATCTTGAGTATTGTTTTTAATCAACTTGATGGCGTTGACAACTACTTTTTTAAATGACGTAAGATCAACCTTTTTTAAATTGTTTTTTCAAAATTTCACAAGCTTTGTAATTTTTCATAGGACGGCTTTGATAATGGCTTAATAGCCGAAAGCGCTTAGCTGGAAAGTAATAAACTAATACACACTGAGTATTCGTCGTTTTCATTCACTCAATTTACATCTAGTGTGTACACCATATCCACAGGCATTTCTAAATATATTCAGATTATGTGGTTGTGTGTTGTTTCCATATATATGTTATTATTTTCATATTTATTACAAATTTCATTATAACAATGGCTTCGAAACCTGTTCTGAAGCTATCTAGCATGATAATAATATGCTTGAATGATGTGATAATGCCTTGACATCAAACCATTTGAAAAAATGCGATTTTATGCATTTAGTTTCGGTAACAAATATATTGTACTGTCCAAATAGAGCTAAAGTGGCAGTTTGGTGACATTTTTTTCCTAATGATCATCAAATCAGCATCAAATTGCATTTTTTCACATGATTCGATTCCAACCCTTTTAATGATCTGATTATTTTTTTCAAGGAATTCATCTTTTGATGGCATTAAATGGAATATGAACAAACAATGAACTAGTATTATCTGATTTTTCATGATATCACACTTTTCTTTTTATAAATGTTGTATCGGAGAGAATGCGACGTGAGATGTACGTCAAATCTCTTGTCAAAATTAAATGAGCCAATAACCTGTTTCGATATTATTGTCTCAATAAGGAAAAAGTTCATACATCTAAATCTGATATTATGAAATGCGGCATATTTAAGGGGTAAATCGAAGGCCATAGCATAACATCGATCTTCAGATATTTTTTATTTCTCCAGAGAATGTCGTCAATATATCTCCTTCCATTTCCATATGGTAGTGATTGACAGCCACTTAACGCAATGTGAAAAATAACATACACAGATAGACACCCTCTCAGATCTTTCACCGCAGCTTTCCATTCCGGAACATGAATATTTGCTGACCCTTTTCCTCTTTCGTTTAAGCTCTTTTTCAATCGTATTGGGTTGTCGGGAAGTAGACTTCGCTATTTAATATTTAATAGATGTTTTGATTAGAGACATCAAACTAATAGTATGAGGATATAAAATATTTAATAATATGGTGTAATTTCATTCAAGTGATCTACATATTTCTCATTTGAACGTTGTTATCATTTTTTTTGACCTTATTTAAGAAAATTGCAGCTAATTATTTTCTGAATACTTACATAGGGAAAAATAACATTTCCAGAGAGAAATCTAACAACTGGAATCAATGAAAATAAAGGATCTTCAGTTATATGTGAACTGGCTTCTCTTATTCATAACTACATTGTAAATGACTCCATTATTTTTATTTAGTTGTTGAATACAAGTAGAATCCTCTCTTATATGGCTTGAATACTGAGAATGTCTTGGAAATTCCCCAAACCATGAATCAATAGAGGATATATCCGGACTGTTAGATGGCCAGTAGTTCCATTATTTCCTAAGCATATTGGTTATATATTATTAAAACGAGTCCGAACGGATAGGACATTATGCATCATCCTGCATTCAAATCGTATCATCAAGTTCGGTTTCAGGAAAATTTGGTAAAATAATGATTTCTGTTTCTGGTATAAGTATTTCCGGATAGGTAACTCCAGTGAACATATAACCATAATATTTAGGATCTTGTGGTCTTGAGGTGTAAAAGTGTGACAGTCAAAAAAGTGGTGAAAAAATGATACAGCATAGTAGAATTTGAAAGAAAATACTCTATACATCATCGGTCCTCATACTACACTATAACTATTTAAAATTCATTAAAGAAATCGGTTAAAAAATATTAGTAGAAACCAATGATTCAAGAGCAACTTTATTCTTTATACAACAAATAAGTATTGCAATTCAAACAGGGAACCCTTCATATTTTCTCGGTACGTTTCCCCGTTCTAAGCCTCTAGAAGAACTTTTTCTGAAACCTAAGCATAAGAAACCTAATTCTTCTACTACTTTCAAACTTTCTCACATCATAGACCCTAAAACATGTCATCTTTCCTTTTTCCGAAATTCTTATTTAACATCTTCATTCTCTTCTTCTGAATGTGTGCCTTCTGATAATACATTCGTTGACAATTTAACAAATTATGCCTCCAACAAGCCTTTGTGCCTCAGTGTACTAAAAAATATAGATAACCATCGGCCAGATCATGTCCCATTCATAGGAATACTGGAGAAGATGACTATGCTAGAGAATGATGCGATTCCTATACGCAATAAATAATCTTTGACCAAAACAAAATATAAAATTGGTTTACCCCAAATAGAGTTGGAGACATCAAATGAAAAGGTAAACGACCAAATGGAAGTTATTTATACTAACAGTGTTGCATACTCTAGCAATATTAATACAGACAATTTGTATGATGAAGATGATAACGGAAATCACACAACAGTAGCCGATTGGAGTAAAAATTTTAATGACAAAATCTCCAGAACAGTAAAAATTGGTACTAACCTCGCCAATAAGACAACTGAGGTTAGATCCAAAATATCTGATGTGACCAATAAAGTGAAACCAATAAGTACAAAATCTATATCAACAAGAGTTAAAAAATCTAGTAATAATTTTTCGGTGACCAAAAAAAATGTCATTGCCTCCAACAAGTGTCAAAATAACCGCGATGTTTTGCAGTCAAATTCAAAATTGGAAGAGAATGAAGACGTAGAAAAAATAAGAGTTCAGAAGTCGATATGGTCGTAGTAACTGAGGAATCAATGAACATCAATTCCCTTTCTAAAAATAATCCTAGTATTCACAACTTTTCTTCATACATTTCATTTTCGATTAAAGATTTTCAGAAAGGGAATGATACTCAACAACAACAAAAGGACACGTCTAAAAATGATGTAGATAACAAGGAATATATTAACAAAGTGAACCAATGATCTATCGACATCATCCAAACTTTCCAAATCCGTAATATCTACATCCAATTCAATAGCAAACAACATCAATTCAAATTGCTCATCACGCCGATGAAGTGAGAAAGAAAATAATAGAATCCGAGATTATTCGTACAATGATAGTAATTGCGAAAGAGCTCTTAACAATATCTCCACAAACAGATCCATAAACGGTATTCCTCATAAATCTTTGGGTCTCCAAGGTCTCAAAATTATTGGTAACACATGTTTCATGAATAGTATTATCCAATGCCTATCAAACACAAGGTGGCTATTAGAATATCTAAAGAAAGACGCAAACATAAGAGATATTAACATAAACATATCTAGCATGAAAGGAACAATAATTAAAGCATTTGCTGAAGTTATTCAAGAGCTTTGGTCTGAAGACGGTTCATATAGAGTGGTTAATATAGTATCAAGTCAGATTCAGCAATTTACTTCAAGTTTCATGAGATACACTCAACATGATGCACAGGAGTTTCTTAGTTACCTGTTAGCAGGACTTTACGAAGATGTCAACAAGGTATATGAAAAACCAAATCTCATATTAACAAAATTTTTTGACAAAATTAGTAACATTGAGAAAGCACAAGGATCTTGGTTGAGATATCCGAGAATGGACAACTTCAAGATTGTGGATAACTTTGTCGGTCAATTAAAATCAACAATCGAGTGCACATACTGTGGTCACTGTTCAGTTACCTGCGATCTCTTTTGGTATTAATCCCTTTCGATACCCCTAAGAACAGGTCAATTACGACTTTCACAATGTTTAGATTCGTTTACAAGAGAAGATACAGCGGTGATGAGAAACCAACTGCGAAATGTAAGGAACGAGGACGATGCACTAAATCATTCTCAATTTATAAATTCCCCAAAATATTGGTTATTTATCTGAAGCGCTTCTCGCAAACTGAAATATTTAGTGGAAAACTTAATGTTTCAATAGATTTTCCAATAGAAGGGCTTGATATGAGCCATTACGCGGTTGATAATGTGGCACCTTATATGTACAACCTCTACGCTATATAAAATTCCTGTGGAAACACTTATAATGGTCACTACACAACATTTTACCGACATCCCTATATGGGACAGTGGCACGAATATAACGATTCAAGAGTGCTATTAATATCGTGGAAATCTTCAGTCAATGGAGAAGCATATGTTCTCTTCTATGAACAAGATGACACAAAATCCCACTTTTAAGTTTAATAATTTTTTTGTATTAGTTGTTGAATTGTATATTTTCATTGTGAACCAATATCTTATTTGGTTTTTTCTGCAAAATTAATTTATATATTCATATATACATTGTATCCTTTTAAATATAAATAAAGTATTTCATATGGAAAAAATTTAAACCTTTATTAATAGTGCCGATAACATTTAACTACACAATAAAATAGAATGTGATTAATGTAGCTTTCAAACTTTTAAATTCCTACCGCCTAAATTGCCCGTTAAACGGCAACAGAACTTCGTACGGAGACGGGACTGGTCGGAAAATGTGTAAATTTTTAAAGATATCAACCAATGACGATACGCCATAATTAGTATAACTGTATCCATCGGACGGTAAATTTCTTCGCTGGTGCAAAAACGAGATACGCTTTGAGGTAAATATGAGACAGTCAACGGGTAAAAAATATACATTTTTAACCTAAAATTTGGTTTTAGCATCATTACTCATGTATATCAGAAAAGGGTAAATCCATATAGTGACCAAGATCTTGAGAAGGCACTCTCACGTATTAAAGAAAATAAGCTAAGTCTAAGACAAGCATCAAAAACGTTCAAAATAGATAAATCATTACTAAGCAGACGCTTAAATAAGAAACTCCGCCAGGGGCAACTGATGGGTGGATTGAGTAGCTTGTCAGTTGTCACTGCCGGTCCCGAGCCCGGATAAAGGAGGGGGGTTGAGCAGAGGGCTAACCACCCACTCTCGCAAAAAGAAGTCTGGTTATGAAAAATGCAATTTTGCCTCCGACCCGAATAGGAACAACACAAAGGCGACAAACGCAACGGAAAAGGAATATGAGTATTGGAACCTGTAACGTCCAGAGCTGGTATAGAGCAAGAGCCGCTACAAATGCCATTCAACATCTCGAAAATATAGGAATGGATATAACAGCAGTCCAATAAATAAGATAGTCTGGGGACGGAAATGTAATGATGAGTAAATCTGTATAGCGGCAGTGAACAGGGAAAACATGAATTTGGAACAGGTTTTGTCATTGAAGAAGATATGGTCCAAGACGTTTTAAATTTCAAACCAATAAATGAGAGAATGTGCTACATTAGACTAAAAGGCAAATGGTACAACATATTGATCATCTCAGCACATGCTCCAACTGAAGAGAAGGACGAAGCCACCAAAGATGCCTCCTACGACATCTTAGAGAAAACCATTGACACAATGCCCAAACAAAACATGCAACTACTCTGTGGAGATTTCAATGTCAAAATAGGCAAAGAACCCCGCTTCAACCCAACGATAGGCAAACACAGCCTCCATAATGTATCCGATAATAATGGACAAAGACTTATAGAAGCAGCCACTTCCAACAATATGCTGATAAAATCGACAATGTTCCCACATAAAGACTTTCACAAACAGACTTGTATTTTAATTGACCACACCACACGAAACCAAATAGACCATATAATCGTAGATGCGGGTTACGGAAGCAACGTCCTAGACGTGAGTAGCCTCCGAGGAATAGATGGGGATACAGACCATTACCTAGTCCGAGCGAAAGTTAAAATGAGAATATCGACCCATAAATACACCAAAACTAAGACAACAAATCAATGGAACAGGGATGAACTGCAAAGTAAAACAAGACAACGACAGTACAGAGAACAACTCGAACAAACTCTAGACTCTGAGACAGAATGTGATGAACTTGAAAAGTTGTGGGAGAGAACTTTGAAAGTAATAACAGAAACCGCTCAAAAAGTATTCGGAAAAAATAAAGTAAAAAGGGCACAAAAATGGTTTGGCGACGAGTGTCAGATTCTCCTAGAAGCCAGACAAAAGGCAAGGAAGATAATGCTACAACTGCAAATAGAGGAAAGTATAGAAGAATACGCAAGGTGCCGAAATGAGACAAGAAAACTAACAAGAACAAAGAAAAAGGAGTATGCACGAAGGAAATATGAAGTAATAGAAAGAGACCGCCCAAAACCAGGCTCCAGAGAAGGAATACTTCAAGGCCAAATCCATTCCGACACTTAGGAACGACCAAGGCCACTTAATACTCAAAGAAGATTAATTGACCGAAGAATGGAGAAGATACTTCAAGGACCTCCAAAGCAGAAAACCAGAAAAAGTGCATAGAGGAGAGACCTACATAACAGCAGACCTACCAGTGGAAGGACCCTCCCTTCAAGAAACAAAAAGGGCATTGAATACGCTAAAGATCTTAAAGGCGCCTGACTCGGATGAGATACCGGCACAAGTACTAAAATATAGTGGAAACACTCCATTTTCAAATTGACAAACTAATAACTCTCGTATGGCGAGAAGAACGCTTCCTGCTATATGGATTAACCCCATATGTAGAAAACATCCAAGGTGAATATCAACCGGCTTCAGAAAATACAGGTCAATTATAGACCAACTTCTCACACTAAGGCAAATTCTAGAAAAGGCTTGGGAATATAATAGAACAGTACCTAACATTTTCATAGATTTCCGACAGGCTTATGATAGCATAGAGAGAAGCCAAGTATGGAACTCAATGGCGGTGTTTTCAATCCAAAAAAATCTGATCCAGATGACCAAAATTTGCATAAAGGGAGGAGTATCAAAGGTACGTGTAAACAATAACTTACCCAGCAGCTTTGGAATAGATAACGGACTGAAACAAGGCGATTCCCTCTCGCCACTACTGTTCAACCTCGTCGTAGAGGAAGCCGTGAGAACAGCTGAGATAAAAACTGAACTGCTAACAACGAAAGGTCCCAAAATGCTGTTAGCATACGCAGATGACATTGACATCATCGGGGATTCTGTCGTAACAATAAAGAGCATTTTCAACAAGATAGAGAAAACAGCGAGCGACAAAAAGAAGAAATACATGTGCGTAAAAAGAACGGCACGAAGAGATAGATTAGGACAAAACGTCACAATAGACAATTTTAACTTCGGAAGAGTAGAACACTTCAAATACGTTGGTGCCACAATTACAGCAGACAACGACGTCACTGGAGAAATTAAAGGCAGAATTCAGTCCGCATCCCGCTGTCTTTTTTCTCTCAATAGCCTTATGAAATCAAGAGTCTAACAAGGGCTTCAAAAATCCAGATATATGAAACTATCATCAGACCCATAATAACATATGGTAGCGAAATGTGGACAATGGTCCAAGCAAACGAAGATAAACTCAGGTACTTCGAACGAAAGATTCTCAGAAAGATATTTGGACCCTACCACGATCCGACGACCTACCGATATCGCATTAGAACTAATGCAGAGGTCCAAGAACTATACAAAGATAGCGATAATATCCAGGAGATTAAATCTAAGCGTTTAACATGGGCAGGATACGTACAGAGGCTACACGACGAAGGACTTGTAAAACTGATATGGGAAGAGACCCCAACAGGCAAAAGATCACTCAGACGCCCCAGAATGCGTTGGAGAGACAAAATAAGATCAGACCTCTAAAAAATAATTATTCCACTCGATTACAGGTTGATGGAAGACAGGGCCTCCTGGAATAAAGTTGTGCAGTCAGCCAAGGCCCACCCAGGGTTGTAGCGCTAAGTGATGATGATGATGCTTAAATAAGAAAGCGTTACGAAAGGAGCGGCAATAAACTAGTCTATCCTCCGAAGTTGAAAAAGATCTTACTGAAAAGATTCATCTTATGACAAAATAGGGATATGCAAAAACAAAAAAGGGATTTGAATCAGCAGTTCAAAGTAATGTTCTGGAAAATTCTCTAACCACACAGTTTACAAACGGTAAGCCGGGAGATGACTGGTTTCGATCTTTTTGCGTACGTAATCAGTTATGTCAAAAAAATGGAGCAGCTTGACATATGTAGTCGAGTAGATCTAGTTATAATATATAGATTTTATAACTGTTGAAATGATGTTATGGTGAATTTGAATTAGCGAGATGAGCCGGCTCAAATATGGAACTAAGACGAGAGCAGTTTTTGTTGAGATCCAAGTAGAATCAAAGGGGTTGCCATGAAAAGCCAAAAAGTACACCTGAATATTTCAAGGTACGGTGAGTAGAATACGACAGTAATGGCGTGCGTTTCTGCTACAGGACGATTGTTACCACCATTAGTAATATTTCAGTGTGCAAATCTGTGGACAACTTGGAAAAGAAGTGAACTGGCACGATGTATGCATATTCCGAGAAGGGCTGGATGACAACACTAATATTTCAAGAATGGTTTGCCAAGTTTTGTACATTGGTTAAAGAAAGACCACTACTCATAATAATGGATAGGCACGTAACACATTTAGATGAGACCGCAATTGAAAATGCAATTAAAAATAGAGTGACCTTCCTAAAACTCCCAGCTCATAACACAGATTTGCTCCAGCCACTAGATAAGTGCTAGTTCGTCCCCATATGGCCAAAATGGAATGGAAAGCTCATATAATGGCAGCGTCAGAACCAGGAGGAGATTATCAAGACTTGAGATTTCGGTTTTTTGGGAAATTTGGGCAGGCGGTTTGTCATCAGACACTATTTTAAATTCATTTGTGGCTTCTGGTATATACCCTTGTGGCAGATTAAAATACCCAATGTCCCGTTTGGATCCAATAAAATTGACTAGGTATGATTCTCTACAAAATAAAAATGAATTGGAGGAAGAGATATTTGTACATGTAGGAGAGATAACCGATCTACAAGAAGTCAATGTTGATGATCCTTTGCCAGCAGCTCTACCTTCGTCTCAGGATATGATAACAGATTCAGCATCGCCGGATATATCAGCAGCTTCAACATCATCCCATAACATGCCGGAAAAAATTGGAAGATCGACACCTCAGCCAAATCGCCGAAGGATAATTGATAGCTATGCGATGATATTGATTTATCGGAACAATTGTCAATTTTTTAGAATTTTCAATAATTTTTATTATATTGTGGAATTAACTAGAGACCGTGAGTTTCATTTAGAAACACTAATATGAGCATATTCCACGAAGTAAGGGTCGAGACAGTTAATTTTATTTCTCTCATAATAATTTAGCATAATTGTGGATGTCTTTTTAAAATTTTAAATATTTTATATATATATATGTATATATATATATATATATATATATATATATATATATATATATATATCACTTCATCCAAAAGAATGCATAACACATATAAGAATATTACTAGAATATAAAAATATTATTCCAGGAATAATATCAGATATACTTAATTCATTTGATGTATGTATTTATTAGATTAGGGATGTAGACTGATTTTTGGAGTAGCTTCCATTTTAAATATGGACCCTATATGAACACGAATATAATAATTTTATAAAAAATATGACAAATTTCAATAAAAATACGTAATCACAAATAGTTTTCAGAATTCCCGCTAAAATTATAAATAGTTCGGTATTTTCATCGGGGTTCGAACCTTCGATCTAGGGAAGGTATATCTGAACAGAATAAAATATATTTACTTTTAACATGGACGAAATGTTTTACGGTCAGATGGTTATGATGACCTAGTGGGAAATGAAATTATTGCAAATGATTCTGGTAGGTGTTTAGGATATAAGAGATTTCTTACATTTTCTACATACACAAGTGGCATTTAAATATTTACAGTTTAAAATTATATAATGTCTTCTATGGAATAGGAAGTGAAAGATTTTACTTCCTCTCCTTCTTGCCATGTTAATTCGTACGATAAAAAACTCATTTCTTTTGTAAACTATCAACTATCAGACGTTTCTACATCACATTTTTGTACCATGGCTTGGAACTCTTCATATTTTAGAGATACAGGGCTTTGTTTTTTTTCTGGGGTTTTGTTTGCAACTGCTTCCTTTTGACATTTTTTGCCGCACGAGCAGTCTCAAATTCCGTGTCAGTGAAAGGATTAAATTTGCTATTATATTCGTCCTGGTATTTTTCCAATAATAATTTTAACGTTACATTCCAAATAGTATTCACAGTAAAGTCTTTGTAATCCTCCCTGTTATTCTTTTTCATGTGTAGGCCCAGTCAGTAAGAATATTTGGGAGCGTCGGTATTGAAGAGTTTCCGTGTAAACTAAAATTTCTCTCTTCAATTAAATCCATAAACTGTCTCCATATATATTTATGGTTCAGTATAGTATTTTTGGGTTTACTTTCGGTCACTTCTCCTTGAATAGAACTTAAAGAATCTTGTCCAAATCGCGACATTTCAACGAATTTTAAAACTTGGCATATGTCAAAATGACAAATGCACAAGTTTAACACTCGTTACTGTAGTTACTGACCTGCAGGGACATTTTCGATAGCTAGCGGGAAATTCTAGGAATCTACCGGGCAATTTTAGTCGAAAAAGTCGCGCTTTATATGGGATTCTTAATACATGAGGGAATCAGTTTTAATATACTAACCTAAAAATGTCATCGTTGTTAGTAATCAGAAATTAGATCCAAGTAATCAGAAATTAGATCCAAAAATATTAAGTACCAGTTACAATATATGATACTTTCTCAAAAAGTTAGGTTACATTGGCTTGTAGGAATTTAAGTAATGAAATACTTCTAAACGTGTACTTACTTATTGCTATTCTCCATATTTGAATTATCTTCTTGATAAATTCACGAAAATGACACAGATAACGTCCACTTTCTTTAAATTCCATGAATTAAGATTCACAATACTTTTAGACACTCAGATACTTTCGTAAGCTCGCGACGACAAGATCGACTGTCACATGCCAATTGCCACTTGTTAATTAATAAGCAGGGCTCTTCTAGGCTGTATTTTAAAGCTTACTGCCTAGTAGTGCTTAGCATACAATAAAATGGGTGTTTTAAATAAATGAGTGAAGTCAGCTGAGTGTACCAGAGAAAAACAATCATCGAAAAGAAACCAAATTTTGTATTTTGGTACAAGAATTTATTATTAGCAGAACGCTACCGATTCAATGAAGAACCATCATCAGTGCCCCATGGTCAGGGTGTACTCCAAATCCTCACAAATTAAAAGATACATAAAATTAATAAAAATATAGTACTTGAAACACAGTCACTATTCAATTGAAATAATAATAAAAAGCACACACAACATTGTACAATGGGTGAATCCCTGAAATAGGTGATAACATTTAACTCAATACATTATTTATGAGTCAGTTGACTCATAAATAATGTATTGATCACTCAAAAACTGTATATATTTTTGAAATCAGGAGAGAAGGCTATTTCAAAAATTTAAAATATAGAGGATATCCCATTTTGAAAAGTATTGTTCTCTTGTTTCCTCTAATATTTCTACGGTACTGTACATTTAAGAGCATTTTAACAAAATTCAATTAGAATCACACAACTATTACTTAAACTTTTTTTATATGTAGGCAATAATAACGATGATGAAGGTTGGGAAATTTATGATTTCTCAGTGTCAATTATTTTGTAATAATTTGGACTAAGATGATCGCCGCGAATGAGTTACGGTTAAAATGTATTATTTCTCAATTAACATTAGTAACAATTTGATTTTACGTTTCAACAATCATTAGTTTTCTGGCACATTATCTAACCGAATAAAATCACTTCCACATATTTTGCATTTCCACGATGACTATAAAAACAGATTCTGTCTGATACGCCGAAGAAAAAATGTGTGTTATGCCGAATAATCGAAAGTAAACGAAATAAAAAAAAGCAATCACTTAAAAACACCCTTTGTGAAACGTTCAAATACGTTTTTCGGGATCACAAACAGAGAAAATCCTGTGAAGCAAAGTCGAATAGCCAAGTCGCGATAACTTCAGCATAACCTGAAACCTGAAGCCATTCAAGTACGGATCAGCACCCGCCTTCAATCTATTGATGTGTGGATATTGATGCTGAATTCTGACTCATAAATGGAGTGTTGGTTATATATACAATAAAATATACGATGGAAAAGAGCAAAGGAAATAAAATTGTGACATTTTCGGCTTTATGAAACAAGAAACGGGAATGTCTTTTTTGAACTTTAGACTGATTCAATGTTTTTATTGAATGAAATTGTAAGCAACTTTTTGATTTATATTTTGTACCAATTTGTTGATACGAGGAATTTATTTTATGATTATGATACGCTAATATTTTTTATAGAATGTAGTGATCAAAAATCAATGAGATTTCAAGAATTTCTGCGTACTAAATAGTTTTTATACCAGTATTACGCCATAATGTGAATTCATAAAAACAAACTGTACCTTTAAAAGTAAGGTACCTAATACTATATTTGTGTGATGTTTTGAGATAGTTGATATCTTTTATTCACTTCCAAAGCAAAAACTCACATTTTTTTTTATTATTTATAACTCTAGAAGTAATCGAGCAATGTCAATGACATCAATTGTATTACTAATAAAATGAGCCATGGTTCCACCGAATAACATAATTAAATCGGGGGAAAATTTGGAAAAACAGAATTTAATATTCATCCAATTAACACTGGGCAACAGCAATTTTGTTGTAAATTGACTAACTTTTGGCCTCTGACTCCAAAAATAACAGTAGTTTTTGCCTATAACGTCAATGTTTGCAGCTACAGGACACCTTTGCTTTTTCCCAAAATTATTGAAAAATCTACACATGGAGGGTTAAAAGGGGTAATGTGAAAATTATTGGTTAATGAAATATATATATATATATATATATATATATATATATATATATATATATATATATATATGGCAGTGATAGAGATACAACTAATGGTATTACCAAAGCAGATAGAATGTAATAATATTATGAATAGAAAGTGAAATTGAATGGATGATGGATAGACTTTGAAAAAAAAGACATGGTGGAAGAAGAAGAAAAAAGGTTAATGTTAAGTATAATGGAAGGAAATAATATTAAAAATAAATAAAAATAATTATTATTATGAAGAAGAGGAATTGAGTGGAATTATAGATTATGAGGATAAATATTATATAATTATAAATAATTGAATTAATAGGAATGAGAAAATAGTATCGAGGGAATTGAGAGAGTACCAAAATTATATGCATGGAATGAAAGTAAAAGGAATAGAATATTTTGAGTCAAATAATGTATCCATTATGTAATAAAATGGGAGATAATGTTAGAAGTATGAAAGTTACTGAAAGGAGGAATTATAAGGAAAACTTGTATATACAATATAAATCCTTTAGTTTTAACGAAGAAAGATAAATATGTAAACATGCTAGATTAATGAATTATACTATACTATATAAAACACCAATATGAAGAGATACAATGGATAAGATCAATAATTCAAAATTATTTACTAAAAGAAAAAACGATGACGAATTGTAAATACATAATAATAATAACGAATTCAAAATAATATAAAATGAAAGAGTGAATAGGGAAATATAAAAGATATAGTTTTTTTTATTGCTCAGTTAGAGGTATATTTGTAAATCCCACTTTCACAAATATACTAAAGTTTAAAGCATCTAACTGTATGGTGTCAAGTGAATTTATCGATAAAGTAATCTGTGTATATTAGAATACAATATTTATGCAATTGTTAACAAGAAATTTGAACAAAAAAGGAAAGGACTTATCTTCAAATACAGCTTATTTAGGAATCATTTATGCAATGATTTGTAAATAAATACCACATTATGAATCAAAATTCCTCAAATAAAAGAGTCAAGTAATCCATATTCTGAAATATTAATTGAACATTAGTATTAGTAAACAAATAATAAGTAAATTTTATGATTCAACACTCAGATTTGTTTGGTTAAATGTTTGACGTAGATGTCAAAAAAATATCAATGGACTGGAATAATGTTCCAGCAGAATCCATAGAACTTTATATTTATTTTGAGTCAAGAAATATATGAATTTTGTTGTTTTTAAATAAATAACGATATTACTTAGGAATTAGAATATAGAAATAAAGGATAGTTTATGTAAAACAATAATAATAATTACATTTAGAAATATAAGTGATTTTAGATACAGACACTTTATCAAATATTTAAACGTAAGAATTAGGAGATGAATTTGAAATCAGGACAGATATGAATTTGGATAGCAACGTAAAAAAAAGGAGGGTGGTTGTTGAAAAAGAATTTTGAGATGCTGAGATGAAATAGAGTAATGGACATAAAATTATAAAAAATATAGATAAAAACTAAGGAATTTGTACTAAAAAGGTCCACAATTTATATAAGAAGTAGCTAATAAACTTCTTTAAAACAAATAAAGATATAAGAAGCTACATACAATAGATGCAAAAAGACATACAAGTTATTGGAGGTGATGATGTCAGAATAAAATGAATATTTAAAATTTAATCAATTCAATTGGAGATGATACTTAATGGAAAGTTCCTGAAATAAACATTATAGAGCAATTAAATCTAAGAAGCTAGAAACTAATAGAAATCACAAATATTTGTTTCCTGAAATAAGAAATCCTGTGCAGAAGCATTATAAGGTCGGCGGACCTGTACACAGCTTGTTTTTGGGAAGACAACTCTTCAAGAAAGGAAGATGAGTGGATTGTGAATCAAGTTAGTGTTTAATTTGTTGGTACCAACATTTGGGTTAGAGATGTACATCTATGGTAAAAGTCAGAAGAAATAGAATCTGAAACTATTAAAATTTGAAAAAAAAGGTTCTGATAAAACTGATAACAGAAACTTAAGTACTTACCATTTCTATTGAACAATTTCCATTTTTCGACTTAATAATTTTATATTAGCATATAAGATATTTCATCACTTTGTTCAAATTGATAATACATATTTCTTGACTCATATAATATATGTGTAGTAATAAATGTATTCATGAAATCATTGTTTGCATATATTTATATATATATATATATATATATATATATATATATATATATATATATATATATATATATATATATATATGTGACATTTGGAATCGATTGCTATATTGAAATTTTCTATCTATAGGCGCACCAAATATTATAAAATAAAATATAGTAAAAGTTATTTGAATGATTCATATATAAAGTGTTGGAGATAAAGAGTTAAAATCACTTCCGGAACCCAAAGAGTAGTAAGAGTTTCTCATTCTCTCTCCCTAAATAAATATATGAAAAATTTCTTTATTTCTATTAATGCTAGCTACACTAAAATTTAATATATTGAATTAATACTATAACAATAATAAAAATTCCTCACATACAAACAATCTTAATAATATATATATATATATATATATATATATATATATATTTATATATATATAAGCTAAAGGTGATATGATTATTAGGTATGCGGTCAGTATAAGAATTAAAACTCTATATTCCCATTCTCAATATTTCCCCATTGTTCAATAGCTTCATCAGGAGACAAGATTTTAAGAGTCAATAAAAATTGATGTACACTATGTCAAGCTACAACTAGACTAATAATATATATATACACATATGTCCAAAAGTTTGGAATACGTACAAATAATATATCTACGCCTATGGTGGTTTGAAAACTGTTGTTGATATTTATTCTAGAGCGTTTATAAATGAAAATTATGAAAAATTTGATTCGTTTTTGTAGCAATTTGGTCACAATAAACTGATTTTGGTATTCACACATTATTTCAGTTCTTGTTTAAATTTCATTCGAGCCGTTTAAAAATGCCTACAAACATGATATATCATTTCGACAGATCTAGAGTAATTGCATTGTTACAACAGGGCTTTATTCAAAGTGATATCGCCAAAATGATTGGCGTCACTCAGAGTGCCGTATCGAAAATTAAAAAAAAATCCAAGACACAAATGACGTTAAGGATCGTCCCAGAAGTGGCAGAAATTGATGTACAACAGCAGCACAAGATCGGCAGATAACATTGATAACTGGAAGAAATCGTCTGGAATCTACAAGTAGTATATCCAACGAAATTGTTAGGCTTGAAGGACTGAATACTTCACGGCAAACAATAACATGCCGACTAAATGCAGTACATTAGTATCGTAGAAGACCCTTTCGTGTTCCCAAACTAACCTATCAACACAAAATTGTAAGGTTGCAATGGGCTCGAGAAATAGTACATCATGGTTCTAACTGGAATAACGTGATGTTCTCTGATGAATCAAAAATTGGCTTGGTTTCTGATTCGCGAAGAACACTAGTTTGGAGGGCCTCAGGCCAACAAGCCCGACTAGAAACAGCCCAACCGCGTGTCCCATTTGAAGGTGGGAGTATTATGGTTTGGGGTGGTATTATGAGTGGAACACAGACGCCTCTACTGGTTCTGGAGAGAAGAGTCACTGGTGCTGTATACAACGAGGAGGTTTTAAATTCTGCCATGCGTCTATTCCGAGGGGCAGTAGGTGATAGATTTGTGTTTTTGCATGACAACGCACCTCCGCATCGAACAGCAGCAGTACAAAATTTTCTGGAAGAAGAAGGAATATCCACAATATGGTGGCCCTCGAATTCCCCTGATATGAACGTCATTGAACATGCCTGGGAAATTCTCAAAACACGCAACAAGAAGCGAAACAATCCCCCTATCACACTACGAGAACTAAAATATGCTGCTCGTGAAGAGTGGGAGAGAATTCCGCAAGCCCAGCTCGACCATTTAATCGACAGCATGCCAAATCGCCTACAGCCATGCATACAGGCCAGTGGAGTAAATACTGTTTATGAATTTTATAAAAAAATATTTTTTTCTATACTTATTTAATTTTAAATGTAAGTGGTACATTATAAATTTTTCACTCCAAAAGAATAAATCATTTTTTTGCATACTGTTTGTCTGGCTTAGAGATTTATTTAGTATTGATGGGAGTTGTAACAAAATGATGTTCAATTATTCAGAAAATTTTTCATATAAAAATCAACAAAAAGATGAAATATTCCAATATTCCAAACTTTTGGACATATGTGTATATATATATATATATATTTACTCTTCTATGCTGTCAATACCATTACAGACCCTAAAGAATATATATTTATAATTAAGCTTTTCAACCAAATTATGCATTGACAGTAAATATAATCATTTGTACAGAAAAGGAAAAATGTATTAAACTAACTAAAGGTAATGTAGACATAAGCTGAACCTAGAAACTTAGTCTATACGATTGCCCATAAAAATAAACTGAACATAGATAACTTCTTTATACGGGCAGATAGACATCTCAATATTAAAATTTTAGTACATCTGCGTGGTTGTAGTCAAAACTAATATAACCGCAAAAATTTAAAATCCCACAAGAAAATGTTATTGTTAATATAATTTTGGTGTTCTCAGAATTATCGGAAAAATTCATTAAATGTAGAATAATCAAATGTAAATTTTTTTATAAAGAGGAAAGGTTGATATTTTGCCCTCTTATTCATTTAAACTTAACAATACAGCTTAATTATTTTTTTCAGGGAAATTATACGCTCAACACTTGTTTGTTTAGCAGCAAACTATTTTGATAACGCTAAAACAGCAAAAACTACATGCGCCTTTATAGAGTGCTACTTAAATAAAAAAGCACATATGTTGAAAATGTTAAGTGCGAATGAAAAACGCCAAATTCTTAATATAGAGCCTAGACAGCCTTCATGTCCTTTTCTGAAGGCCGCCCACCAAATCATCCCACTTTTCAACTTTTGAATATAGATTAGATCATCGGTTTTGGCGCTGAGTTTTAGCGTTGAGATTATTCATATCCTTCTTTTATTTTATCTCTTTCACGCGTAGAGTTTAACAAATAAATACCCACACTAGCTTTCCGAAATACCGGTAATGTAAATAGTATGTGTATGAAATAAATTCAAAATAACATATTCGTGTTTGATAGTAATAGATTGGAATCATAATTACTGTTTTACTGCTGTATTAGCGTTTGTTATATATCTACGACAAAGAGGAATATTTCAATAACACGACTTTAATGTCGTTTGTCCATCGGGACAAAAAACGCATTAGGCCAGGTACTGGTTTTTGTAACGATTTTAATGTGATAATTTGTAAGTTGAATTTTTTTTTTTGAATAAAGACAGTTTAGAAACACAAACCCTGTCTCTATTCATTACCGACAACCCCGGACATTAAAACTTCACTATATTCTGTTATTGATATCATCACAGCAACATCAGTTCAGTACGTAGATAATTAGGGAGGATCCTCGCCAAATTTACGGAAAAAAATGGCGAAATAAACTGCAGTATCACCAACAAGATGAAAACTAACCTAAAAGATATGATGATACCGTAAAGCTTGAAACTTACAACAAACTTCTACGATTGCTCATTAAAAGTTAATCAAGATGCAACTTTGCGTGTCGGTACGGAGACTTGTTTAGCCGTTAATGCCCGGTTGCAAGAACTTCTTAAAAAAAGTGTTATTACTTTAATTTACTAGGTTCTTTTAATTATACTGAGTGACTTAGATAGTCGCTACAAACAATATCTACATTGATATTGATATGTAATAATATATGTTCATTGATTCATTTTTGTAACAATCCATTCGTTTGTAATTTATTGTTTTATGCTCGGCTACCGATAAACAAATCAATGAATTTCAAAATGTTCAACGCCCAGTGAATATTATTCTATGGCAAAAATATTTCACGAACATGTTTATCAAGAAAGTCTTAATCTAATATTAAAATTTGTGCGCCATCAGTTGAACTTTCTCGTTGTTATCCAATATTTATAAGCTATTTCATTAGCTTCTATCGCGGGCCTTGAGCGTGGAGACTGAATTCAGAAATTTCGTAACGAAAATAACCACTTATACGAGGACTGCCTAATAAATGTTGATACTGTCCAATGAAGTTTGATTATTTTATGATGATACGAGGACTGTCCAATACATTTTGATCATTTTATACTTATACGAGGACTGTCCAATAAATTTTAATTCTTTTATGTTTATACGAGGACTGCCCAATAAATGTTGATACTTTTATGACTATACGAAGAATGTCCAATAAGTCTTGATTATTTTATGATGATACGAAGACTGTCCAATGAATTTTGATTTTTTTATACTTATACAAGGACTGCCCAATGAATTTTAATACTTTTATGATTATTTTATGCTGATACGAGGACTGTCCAATAAGTTTTAATACCTATATACTTGTACGAGGACTGTCCAATAATTTTTAATGATTTTATGATGATACGAGGACTGTCAATAAATTTAAATTCTTTTATACTTATGCGAGGACTGCCCAATAAGTTTTGGTACGTTTATGACTATACCAGGACTGTCCAATGAGTTTAGATTATTTTATGCTCATACGAGGATTGTCGAATACGTTTTGAATGTTTTATACTTGTACGAGGACTGCACAATAAATTTTGTTACTTTTATGATTATACGAGTGCTGTCCAATAAGTTTTGATTATTTCATGCTGATACGAGGACTGCTCAATAAATTTTAATACTGATATGATTAAACAAGGACTATCCAATACATTTTGATTCTTTTATACTTATACGAGGAGTGTCCAATAAATTTCGATTATTTCATACTTATACGAGGACTGCCCAATAAATATTGATACTTTTATGATTCTACGAGGACTGTCCAACGAGTTTTGATTATTTTATGCTGATACCAGGACTGTCCAATAAATTTTGATACTTGTATGATTATACGAGGACTGCCCAATAAGTTTTGATTATTTTATGCTGATACGAGGATTGTGAAAGTATAGAGAAGAAAAGCATAAAGAGCTAAAAAAAGACCTAAAAAGAAAAAGAAATTGTGAACGTCAAAGTGTAAAATTCTATGCAATAGCTTTACCGCGGCAGTCTCCGAGTGCCACACGTCTTTTTTTGTTATTGTTTTAAATGAAACTTACAGTTTCTTAATAATTCCACAATATATATATTTATATATATATATATATATATATATATATATATATATATATATATATTTTAATATATTGTAGAGTTTCTAGAAACTGTAAGTTTCATTGTTCAATTTATTTCTCTACTTTCGTTAAAGCACGGCAACTGTTCCAAACTATATCCATGTGGCAAAAAAGTGTGTGATAAAAAGTGTGTGCAAAAACTATGCACTGAACGAAACCCTTGTCACCAAGGGTTTTTCACCATGATAGTTCCAAAATTAAATGGTATGAACCAAGTACCATCGCCCATTTTCTATACGTTTGACTTGTTACCATTGACACTCGGCCTCATAGCTCAAAAAGTATCAGACAAGTGATTGGAAATTCGAATCACAAAGTTATACCTTCACGTTCGTTTTTACAGCTCAGATCAGTGTTACAACTGACAATCAAATAGAATCCCAACATAAAACGATAAAATACTTGTATATTAGTTGAATTACATGAAAAAGAATAATGAAAATATTACTCTTGACACTCATTTCGTTATTTAAATCCCAATATTCAAGGATATACTTGAATAATTTTGAAACCCGAAGTTAATGCACTTATGCAACCAATCATACAGAAGTGTGTATACAGTTGCATACTCAGTGTGTAAATTAACCGAATTATTCTACCCCAGTGAGTTATGGTATAATACAAAAGCACTGTATTTGTATCATGCTACAAACTGAATAAAAAATTTCCAACACATGTTCTTGTACATATTTCACTAGTCTGAATCGAAGAAGCAAAAATTACAAATATTTATTTAACTGTTACAAAGTTAACCTAGTTAGGAACCAATAAACAAAAAATTGTTGTGTATATATTGTTGCGAACTCGCACACCGAAGCAGATACTAAGTACGGTCCTGTAACCTTATGTTGACGGAGAAAAAAAATGGCGAGCGCGCCGAATTCTGAGAAGGTCTATTGGGATTTATTGTGACAATTTTTATAGACATGTTCTCGGAAGGTCTTTTAAGGATTGAGCCGGCAATCGAGAAATATCGCGAAAGGCATTTGTTTTGTGTAAGCCACAGTCCAGAATTCTCGAGTAAAAAGAGACACTAGTATATAAAAAGGGCCGATCAGCGGACCAGAGAGTTGATAAAGTGATCTTGACAAATAAACAGTAAATAAGTGAATATAAAAGTGTTGATAAAAATTAATAATTAAGTTTTTGTGCATATAAATTAAATTTAAATGATTAGTTAAGTACATATAAATTAAGTGTTAGTAAGTTGGTGTTTAAATAAATTAGTAGCCATATCGTGTGTTTAAAATTTATCCCACCCGTTGATCGATTAAATAAATAACAAAAACATTACAGTATTTTTACAACGTAGAAAATGCATAAAGACTACAATTGCGCGTTGACTCACATCATTTGTTTAGAACACGAAGCCCCAAAATGTGTATAAATTTTTCCCAGCTGTTGCAAAAGATACTAAATAGGAAATCTACTAACAAAAAACTGGGATGTAGGTTTTTTTTATGAATTGAAGAAGATTCGTAAAATTTACTATTGCGCGCTGACGTACATCGTTCATTTTGAACTCGAAGCCCCAAAATGCGTCTAAATTTCCTTTAATTGTTGCAATGACGCTGACTCACATCATTTGTTTAGAACTCGAAGCCCCAAAATGTGTCTAAATTTTCTGTAACTGTTGCAGAGGACTCTAAATAGGAAACCTATTAAGAAAAAAAATATGATTAGAGTATTTTTTATAAAGTCTAAAAAATTCATTACATTTACATTTGCGAGCTGACTCACATTATTCGTTTTGAAATGGAGGCCCCAAAATTTCTCTAAATTTTCTTCAACTGTAGCAAAGGACACTAAATAACAAATCTTTTGACACAAAATTATTATGTAAGTAGGTAGTTCTTATAACGTCAAAAAAATAATCATAAAATTTACGTTTGCGCGATGACTCACATCATTCGGTTTGAACTAAAAGCCCCAAAATGTGTCTAAATTTTCTATAACTGTTACAAACGACACTAAATAAGAAACCTATTAACAAACATTGTGATGTTTGCTGATTTGGGGTATCCAGCCCAGACATTTATCTAAGTCTGTGGAGAACGATTCTCAGTTAGCCTTTTGGAAGTTCCATCTTGGGCGGGGTATAGAGGTCATGATTCGTATTTGGCTGCCTATCTTTATGATACTTGGACGGTGTTGGCAGTGGAGAAAATTTTATCGTAGATGCCTAGTGAGTGGTTATTATCGCCAGATGATGTGAAGCATAGATCGCGGTTATATTCCTGCTTCCACGATGCAGATTTGAAGGTATTTCTGTCTTTAGCATCGAATATAAGATTGACACTTTAGTCTTTGGCCAATGTTACTAAGGCCTTGCCATTTGCATCGCAGTACCGGTATTTCCATTGCTAGTGGTAACTGTTAATATCATCCAGGTAAATTTCAGGGTGGAGTTGTTTTTGGATTATGGATATTGGCCAAGGAACAGCTGATGGTTTATAGATATTGTATATGTTTACATCTCCGATTTTTACAACGATTCCGTCGTCTGAGGACGTGGAGATGAGAGTAGCATATTCTCTGTTGTGCCTAATATAGGTTGCGACTCCGTATACGTGATGGTAGTTCCTATCCAGGTATCCTGCTTCTGCTCCTTTTTGGCATTTGTTTCTCAGTACTGCAATGTGTTCACTTAATTGCAATCAGATCAATATTTTTGTAATTCAGTAGTTTTGTTAAGTACTGGCTCTTGGAATAACTTATACTCTCTATATTTATTTGTAAAATTGGATCCGATATTTCTTGTCAACAAAAGTCTTTAGAAGGTTATCCAATACATATAATAGATAAATTACTTAATATAATCGAGGAAAAAGTGGCAACTAATATTTCCTGAGTAAACTAAAGAAATAAAAATGTACAAACCCATTCCATAGGCTGATAATATTTATAATAATATTTCAAAGATAATGTCTTCATTAACAAATACAACAACAGAAAGTAATGTGAATAATAAATTGTTTAATGTGAAAACAAAAATATTCCCATTAAATATGTCCTGTATTTATAGTATTAAATGTCCCGAATGTAATGATGCCTATTTGGGACACACCCATGGAAATTTTGAAATTAACTGCAGTGAATACATAAGGGAATACAGATTAAATCACTACGCAGAACATCTACTTGACACGAAACATTCATTGACACACAGCAAAGAACTAAAAGTACTACATATTTGTGATAAGAAACAAGAATTGGATTTCCATGTAGAAATTAGAAGGAACTTAAGAGACTCACAATATGAAGTCTTCAATGAATAGAGAAATGTAGGGAGCTCTCCACTTTTAAACTGTCTTCCTAAGTGATAATTGTAAGCAAAAGCAGATGTAGTTTTCCTGGTTTTCTATATTATTGCACACATTTACACTGATATTTAATGGGAAAAAATATCCAGGATATCCTCATAGGGCTATTAATATCTATATAATATTTGTATTATGTATGTAACAGTTAGCTTCATTGAAAAAAGTAGTATATAAGCTCGTCATTAACCATAAACAAAGTGTGAGCCTTCTTTCTGATGACACAGTTGATTTTCTGGTAGGCAATTTCGCCCGTACGGAAATTATTAATGCCTGAATGCAATATTTTTTAGATATCAAAAAATATTCAGTCACTAAATACTGTAACAAATAATACTTCATCTCAAGAGAAAAATCCATTAGAGTACGTATTCAAGAGAGTGTGGAATTCTTCCGAAAATTCCATTCGAGGGTGATACTTACTTTAGGGGAGCGACTAAAATCATTAATTTTGTACAAAGAATGTCATCTACACATTCGAAAAGTGTGTTGTTTCCATAATTAATGTAACCGAAATTATGAGCTACGCTTCACTCCCGAACAATGCGATATTCGCTTTTTGGAAAGTCATTGGAAAGTTTTGAACTTTCAAGTGTTTCCACCGTCGGAGAAACGACGTTATGTCATTTTCTTAATGATCCTTTTCACGAAAACGATATTTTTACTTCCAATAAAATTTCTCAATTAGAATTAGATTAACTTTTAGTCCAATTATATTATAATTTGTCAACCTTTTGAAATTTATCTAATACAGGGTAATAGACTTCAATGCAAATATTTCCGCGATTTATCATTGAATCACTAACCCTCCGTAATAAGTTTGGATAATTCTTCAGTTTAGTTATTTTCCGGAAACAGTAATTCGCGTAAAAAGTTCCAAAAGTGATATTTTACGAGATGAAATTTCCTGCGAGCTCCGTAAACTCACTTCTGGATATTTCATCCTACAATATTTGTTTCTGTATCCGTTTTGTATATTTGAAAAAGGATATCATTTTCACTAGGGTTTTTTTAAGTTATTTGGTAACACATATATGTTCTATCACGACTGTACGTTTTCAAATTTTTACAAAGGGTTTTAGAGTTTTTCCATGATATGCATGTATGAATATAGCTTTTTCGTTTCGTTATATTTCTGGGTTAGTGTAGTTTCGCATATCTTTGTAAAGCTGACGATCACGATTTGATTTAATTCTATAATATTTCGTTAAAACGTTACCTCTGGTTCCCTTAATTTATTTAGTTGTTCCAGTTAATCAAGGGGACCTTGCCTTTGTTAATGTTCGACTATGTTTATTTTTACAAAACACTAAATTTATTTAGGTACTGTGACAACACCACCTGAAGCGCTGGGGGTGTGAATGATCAGCGTAGGTTATATGTATCATAGATAATACACACTATATCTATGACGACGACAGTGATAGCTGTCAAAATCTCACATAATACTTCACGGATTCAATTTGATTTATATACATATTTGAATATAAAATACGAAATACAGTCCACTGAAAAATATTTGTTTATTTACCATGAAGAATTTACCTATTATTGGTAAAGCGCAGACTGGGCTCTCACCATTTGAACCAAACGAAACGGATAAAACCAGAAAATCGAGACTGGTTTAAAGAAGAAACAACTACAAAAACTATTAGGTCAATCACTTTCTCATCAGATCTCCCTTTTTACATATATTTGGTTAGATTCGAATATAGTACAGTCTTGAACATGCCGGGTAATGATGACGAAATAAGAATTCTTATAGTCAAAAGGGGACAATTAAAAGCACAACTAACGAGATTTAGAAATTACTAGAATTAGATTTAGAAACGCGATTTACTTGTATAAAGAAAATTATTGATAAATTTGACGACATTCAAGAGCAAATTGAAATACTTTTATCTGATATGGATAATCCTGAACTTCAAGACGAAGAATTAGTAGGAATTGAATTTGAAAACTCATATTTTATCATAGACAAAACTACGCAAGTCTATTTACGTAATCAAAATAATTTGACACCGGACAGACATAGTGCTAACACAGACTCGGCTAGATCGAGTGATTTTATCGGAAGTAACATAAAACTTCCTACTGAAAGTAATGATAATAATAATAGATTCCGAAATACTAGTAATATTTACTTCCAAAATAATAAGAGGCCAAACTTCATATCGGAAATACTATATAATAATAATTATGACGAATTAGAGGAAACAGTAGAATTGGCAGATGATTTTGAAAATTTTGCTTGTACAAAAGAAAATGATGATGAATAACAAAATCAAAATTTTCGGAAAGATGGGGTAGTAGGAATAAATATTGCTTCGAATAACCCGCTACCGTACCCCAAAATTAAAACTTTTGGTGGATACTAGTAGCACAAATCTCTATTACGACCTGTAATAGACGAGAAATATTATCAACAATGTATTTATCACTCCAATATTGATATTCAAACCTCACTCGTGATCAAAAAAATAAGATGTCAGGCTGAAATACCGGCTTGTGAAGAATTTAATTATAATGGCTGTATTATTTTCATATTATATGATTTTCACGAATATTTTGATGGCAGTATAGGAGTGGAAGATAGACGACTAGCGAAGATAGAAAATAAGTAAAACAAATACAATCAAATAAACAAAGGTATACGAAATAAAATAAGGCAGGCGAAGGAACTGTGGTTGATTGAGGCGGAAATACTACACGAAAAGCACAACTCTTTTAACTTCCATAGAAAATTCAAGGAGATTACAGGCTGTTACAACAGAAGAATTGTGAGCTCAATTCGACACAATAACGAAATAATAACAGACAACGAACAGTTACGTTTGACATGGGAAAATTATATAAAAACCCTATACCAAGATGATCGACCAGCAATACCTACTCTAATTCAACATGAATACATAACTGGCCCACCAATTCTCGTTTCAGTGGGATATGCTATCACAAACCTCAATGACGGGAAGACACCTGGTGAGGACATGGTTCATGCGGAAGTACTAAAACTAATGGATCCAAAAATTGTATGTGGGCTATTTAATAAAATCTATGACTCTGGCATTACTCCGACTGGATGGCTCAGATCAACATTTATAGCATTGACTGTCTCGACCCTTACTTCATGGAATATGCTCATATTAGTGTTTTTAAATGAAACTCAAGGTCTCTAGTTAATTCCACAATATAATACAAGTTATTGAAAATTCTAAAAAATTGACAATTGTTTCGATAAATCAATATCATCATCAGAGAGGCTATGTACTGCATACCATTGTTGACCCAAAAATGTTACAACCAACGTAAAGACGTCTTCATAGTCTTTATTGACTACCAGAAAGATTTCGATAGCTTTAAACATGAATACATGCTAGAAATATTACAGCAAATTGGTCTCGACAAAAAAGATCTTAGAATTATCCAGAATCTATATTGGAATCAAAGCAGTACTTCGTAATCACAACTCATTAAAAACACAAGAACTAGAAATAACAAATGGTGTTCGTCACGGCTGTATTTTGTCTCCGCTATTATTCAACGTATATAAGGAGATTACTTTCTAGAAGGTCCTAGAAAATCGACAAAAAGATATAAAAATAAACGGAATACCCATAAATAACCTTTGGAAGATCTACAGCATATTCTAAACAGAATTCAAATAGTGGGTAAGGAATATGGGCTTACAATGAATATCGATAAGACAAAATTCATGATTGTCAGCAGAGTACAACAAAATCAGGCCCAAGTAGTGATTGAAGATAATCCCATAGAAAGAGTCAACAAATTTGAAAACATCGGTTGTAACATCAATGGCTGCATTCAGGGAACAGCAGCGCTGCAGCACTTTCTTGAAGCAGTTGACTGTACGTACGATATTCGGTGTAGTTTGCTGCAGCGCTTTATGCAGAGGTCAAGCATATATTTTTTACGCTTTAACGCTGGAAATTCAAAACTGTAAATTAAAGCCGAGTTGAAAAAATAAATTGAAAAATGGATTTGGATCATTTGGGTGTGGGGATAGTTTTACTCCTATATAAATTGATGGCCAGCTTTTATATTTTCCCCAGCATCTTCTAGGGGTGCTCCCATATCTTCAACCACGTAAGCAATAATGTGGTTAAGGTTATTAACATTCTTAAATACAACGTCCTCATCTTCATCCTCTAGTATTTCATGCAAATTTATCATTTTCCACTCAGTAAACAAATGTAATCTGTGGTAATAAAATGTAGTATTGAAGGTTATGGCAATAAAGCGCGAAAATTCCTGAAATTTTCGAACGTGACCATTCAATAACCTACAGAATAAATGCGCTGCAGCGCTTTATGGCTGAATGTTCCCTGAATGCAGCGAATGACAAATTGGATAGCGATATCGAGATCAAAATGCGGACGACAATGGCAAGAATCGCTTTTATTAAATTTCAAAGATATATATGTCAAAGAGAAGTGTCGCTGAACATAAGAATTCGTATGGTGAAATGCTATATTGGGCCCATAATAACATAGAGATCGGAAACATGATCACTTAAAGTAGATTGCATGAACCGCATAGAGGCCTTTGAGATGTGGACACTCCGCAGGTTATTGAGGATCCCATGAGAAGATCGGGTCACAAACGAGGAAGTACTTAGAAGAGCCAACGTCGAGCGCGAACTACTAACAACTATAAAACAGCGCAAGATCTCTTATCTGGGGCACATACTCCGAGGCAATAAATATAACATACTAAGACTAATACTAATGGGCAAATTAGAAGGAAAAAGAGGCCCAGGACGAAGATCACACTCGTGGTTATGTGATATCAGAAACTGGTGCGGAGTGAGGAACGTGGGTGATATATTCGCAATAGCCGAGGAAGGGCAATTACGCATTATAGACTAATTATTGGTGGATGATCGCCTACATGCTGTACAGCGTATGGCACGAGAAGAAGAAGATAGGAGTCATGTTTAAAATGGAGTTGAATATTGATTTGATTAATAAACAATTAACTAATTAATATGTTTCTATTCCTATGAAATTTAGAGTACAAACTGATATTAAATTTGACTTTTCTATTGGTCCAATGGAAAAACTATTAAAATCCTTACATGTTAATGTATTGAACAAAGAAATTTGAATCAATAAAATATATTTAGGTGACGCATATATTCCAGAAACACTAACTGTAGCTCAAAATGGTTACGCAATAGTAAAAATAATGAATGAAACAAATAAAACAATTTCAATCATTTTGAACAAACTAATTAATGCAAATGAAATAGATTGAGTACTTGATTTGGAATATTGATTTAATATTGAAAACGTTATAGAAAATAATGAAATTGACAATAATGAAAATAATATTAATACAATTTATATATCTGATATTCAATCACCAAATAAAAGTTTTGTAATGAACGAAACTGTTTTAGATAAAGTTCATACTTGCTTATAAAATCCAATCATGGAAATAAAAGGAAATACAAGAAAAATGTATAAGGGGATGATAAAAGAAAAGGAAAATATACAAATTATGGAAGAAGTAAGTCTAGTGAATGGGAATGATACGAAAGATGAGAATTTAAACAACAAGAGAAATAACAAAATTGATGATATAAATAAGAACATTGAAGAAAGTAACGAGAAAATGGATGAAACTATGAAGAAGAATACAAATGAGAAAATTGTTCATAGAAATAAGAAAATAAAAGAAATTGATGAGAAAACGGATCAAAATATAAAGAACAATAGAAATAAGAAAATAGAAAGTGGAATAGGAGAATAACAAAAGCGTGAACAATAGGAATAAAGGAAGTAATGAAAAAGTGAACAATAAGATTTATTATCGTGAAAATAAACACTTTGCATTAAGGTTATTCTCAATACAGGAAGTGATTAAATGGTTTGAAATATATGGAAAACGTATGTTACATATGTAATTGGAATAGATGATAAGAATTAATATCACAATAATAATAATGAAAATTTGAATAATTAGTATTTATTTATTACAGTAGAATTATAATAACAATACGATAATTAGACATAGAAATATATAGATATAATAATTTTGTTCAAAGAAATATTATGAAATATTCAATTCTTTCGTTTAATAATCTTATTCATTCTAGTGTTTTTAAATAAAACTCAAGATCTCTAGTTAATTCCACAATATAAAACAAGTTATTCAAAATTCTAAAAAATTGACAATTGTTTCGATAAATCAATATCATCGTCAGAATGACAGAAGTTACATTTCATTTTATGCCAACCTTTAGTAGTTATATTTGGCTAGACCAAGAAGTAACCTAACTTGTGATTGGCTTAATATATGTTTATAGAAAAAAGGAGAAGATGTGATATTACAAATATTGAAGCTTAGATATTATTTGCCCTATGGTGATATCCTGGATATCATTTTTCCAATTAAGATCAGTATAACTGTGCAATGATATATAAAACCAGGAAAACTATATCTGCTGATCTTTACAATTATCACTTAAGGAGACAGTTTATTAGTGGAGAATTCCCTAGATTTAACTGTTCATTGTTAACTTCATATTGTGGGTTTCTTAAATGTCTTCTAATTTCCAGTTTTTCAAGGAATCCAGTTCTTGTTTCTTTTCACAAATATGCAGTACTTCTAGTTTTGTGTTAGGTGTCAATGAATGATTGGTGTCAAGTAGATGTTTTGCGTAGTGGGATTTATCTGGTGGTTTTAATCTGTATGCTCGTAAGTGCTCACTGTATCGTATTTCCAAATTCCTAAGGGTCTGACCCAAATAGACAGCATTACATTCTGGACATTTGAGTTTATATATACCTGACTTCTTTAATAGTGGTATTTTTGTTTTTACATTTAACAATTTTGTACTAACGTTACTTTCTGTTTTAAAAGAAATTGTTGTATTCGTTGCTGAAGATATCTTTCAAATATTATTAGAAATATTTCCTGCATATGTGATGGTTTTGTAAGTTTTAATTTCATCAGCTTGTTTAGGATATATTGGTTGTGATGCCAGTTTTTCCTCTTTTTTACTAATTAGCTTATTTATCATATCTAATGGATAACCGTTAGATGTTGCTATTTGTCTAATTGTATTAATCTCTCTATCAAAATTACATTTGTTCATAGGAACTGAAAAAGCTCTATGTATCATTGAATTATATGCTGCTAGTCTGTGTGACACAGGGTGGTTAGAATTGAATGGAATTGTTACATCAGTTTGTGTTGATTTTCGGTAAATCGAATAATCAAGTACATTATTAACTCTTTGAATTTTTAAATCAAGAAAATTGATTGAGCTATTTTCTTCATTTTCTAATGTAAATTTAATTTTCGGGTGTAAATTATTGATGTGGTTGAAAAATACATCTAATTGTCGTTCACTACCCATAAAACAAGCTAATATGTCATCTACATATCTATACCAAAACATCTACTTGACAACAATCATTCATTGACACCTAACACAGAAATAGAAGTACTGCATATTTGTGATAAGAAACAAGAACTGGATTTCCTTGAAGAACTGGAAATAAGAAGACATTTAAGAAACCCACAATATGAAGTTGTCAATGAACAGTTAAATCTAGGGAATTCTCCACTAATAAACTGTCTTCTTAAGTGATAATTGTGAAGATCAGCAGATATAGTTTTCCTGGTTTTCTATACCATTGCACAGTTATACTGATCTTAATTGGGAAAATAATATCCAGGAAATCACCATTGGGCTAATAATATCTAAGCTTCAATATTTGTAATATCATATCTTCTTCTTTTTCCTATAAACATATATTAAGCCCATCACAAGTTAGGTTACTTCTTGGTCTAGCCAAAAATAACTACTAAACATAAAGTAGGCATAAAATGAAATGTAACTTCTGTTATTCTGACGATGATATTGATTTATCGAAACAATTGTCAAATTTTCAGAATTTTCAATAACTTGTATTATATTGTGGAATTAACTAGAGACCTTGAGTTTCATTTCATATAATTCAATGATACATAGAGCTTTTTCAGTTTCTATGAACAAATGTAATTTTGATAGAGAGATTAATACAATTAGACAAATAGCAACATCTAACGGTTATCCATTAGATATGATAAATAAGCTAATTAGTAAAAAAGAGGAAAAAGTGGCATTACAACTAATATATCCTAAACAAGCTGATTAAATTAAAACTTATAAAACCATCACATATGCAGGAAATATTTCTAATAATATTTGAAAGATAATATCTTCAGCAACGAATACAACAATTTCTTTTAAAACAGAAAGTAACGTTAGTACAAAATTGTTAAATGTAAAAACAAAAATACCACTATTAAAGAAGTCAGGTATATATAAACTCAAATGTCCAGAATGTAATGCTGTCTATTTGGGTCAGACCCTTAGGAATTTTGAAATACGATACAGTGAGCACTTACGAGCATACAGATTAAAACAACCAAATAAATCCCACTACGCAAAACATCTACTTGACACCAATCATTCATTGACACCTAACACAAAACTAGAAGTAGTGCATATTTGTGAAAAGAAACAAGAACTGGATTTCCTTGAAAAACTGGAAATTAGAAGACATTAAAGAAACCCACAATATGAAGTTGTCAATGAACAGTTAAATCTAGGGAATTCTCCACTAATAAACTGTCTTCTTAAGTGATAATTGTAAAGATCAGCAGATATAGTTTTCCTGGTTTTCTATATCATTGCACAGTTATACTGATCTTAACTGGAAAAATGATATCCAGGATATCACCATAGGGCTAATAATATCTAAGCTTCAATATTTGTAATATCACATCTTCTTCTTTTTTCTATGAACATATATTAAGCCAATCACAAGTTAGGTTACTTCTTGGTCTAGCCAAATATAACTACTAAACATCAGGTAGGCATAAAATGAAATGTAACTTCTGTCATTCTGACGATGATATTGATGTATCAAAACAATTGTCAATTTTTTAGAATTTTCAATAACTTGTATTATATTGTGGAATTAACTAGAGACCTTGAGTTTTAATTAAAAACACTAATATGAGCATATTCCACGAAGTAAGGGTCGAGACAGTCAATTTCATTATTCATTCTGTTAGGATATAAATTGAGATCCTTTGAAATAATAAATGGATCTGGATAACTTAGAGTTAAATGATCTGCTTTGAGTTAAAAGATCACCTTTGATTTGAATGATATTTTTTCAATACATATTCCCACCATTTAAATAATTCCTTTTGATTCGGATGATCATTTAGTATTATCTCATTACATACAAAATAGCAAATAATTCTCCGGACTATAATACGAAAAAAATCGAGATAAAAACACTCAAGTTAAAGGAAAACTTATTAATAGGAGAAATTAAAACATAATTGATCCATCGTCTCATGCAAACAAAGAAATACCATATATATAAACGAAATTCAGAGATAAAAAATTACCAAAATTCAAAAAAGCAAAAATTACTATAGACTCAGGCATAATTGCAGATATTAATGAAGGAAATTATCACAAAAATATAACTAGAAAACCTATAATTGATTCTAACAAATTGTTACAGAAAAATAAAACTGATGATAATGATAGTCCTGTTTTCTTGGCTCTTCATAACGAATGTAGAACCGAAGACATACAAGTTACTAAATTGAATAACTCAATGAAATTGACTGTCTCGACCCTCACTTCGTGGAATATGCTCATATTAGTGTTTTAAAATGAAACTCACGGTCTCTAGTTAATTGCACAATATAATACAAGTTATTGAAAATTCTAAAAAATTGACAATTGTCAATTGTCATTTTTTTAGAAGTTTCAATAACTTGTATTATATTGTGGAATTAACTAGAGACCGTGACTTTCATTTTAAAACACTGAATAACTCAATATTACCGATTAATCTGGGATCTACTTTATTTTTAATAAACATACTCTCATATATTATATAAATTTAGAAGAAGTTAGTAAGCAAATAGAAACTGTTAAGCATTATGTTCAGAAGTCTAGAAATAGTTCATTAGAAGCTAATGCGACAAACCCTAATTCATACCATAATTTGGCCTAGCAAATGATGGAAAAAGTCAAGAAAAGGATGGGACATAGAAGCTTTCCAAGAACCGAAAAAGGAATGTGAGTACCAAACGGCCTTGAGCAACAAATTCGAATGCCTAAGACACGAGGACGATAATAAAGAAGTAGAGGAAACATGGCAGCAAGTGGCAAAAATGATATAAGAAGCAGCGACAGAAACCATTGGAAAAAAGAAGAAGCGCCCCAGATGAAGGTAGTTTGACAGAGAATGTGGAGAAGCGCTGGAATTGAATACAAATAAGAGACTGACAATGCTAATAAACCTTACGAATGAGAACAAAGAAGAATTTCACAGAACAAGAGCACAAACGAGGAGATTACTCAGAACTAAAAAGAACTACCTAGAACACCAAATACGGGAAATAGGCAGGGATAGAGGAATGAATCAGACAGGGAAGTTCTTTAGGGAAGTGAAGAGAGTGAGGAGGAATGGGATTGTAGGAGGAACAAAAGTCATGAGAAATGAAAATTGAGAACTGATAATGACGGAAACGGAAATTGATGAACGATGGAAGGAGTACTTTAAACAACTACTAAATATTCAAAGGGAGACAGATGAAGAAGCAGACATTACCTTTCACTCAGCGGATATAATAATACCACCACCAACACTCCAAGAAGTAAAAAATGCGATAACATATCTCATAGATCATAAAGCACCAGGCAATGATGTTATAAATGCAGACTTGTTGAAAAATTGAGGAAATGTTTTACACCGAAAAATATATGAAATGATCCTGAATATATGGGTACAACAGAAAATGCCTAAAGATTGGAGCGGAACTATCATAATAACCATACATAAGAAAGGAAACAAAGAAGAATTTAAAAAATTATAGAGGAATATCACCTATCAAAACAACGTACAAAGTATTGTCAACCGTACTAATGAGAAGGTTGACTTCTTATGCGGAAGACGTTATCGGCGACTATCAATGCGGGTTTCGTGCTGGACGGTCAACGATAGATCAAATATTCACGATCAGACAAATATTAGAAAAGAACTGGGAATTCAACCGGGATGTTCACCAAATCATTGTTGATTTCCAGCAAGCATTTGACTCTATGAAAAGAAGTAGGTTGTGGATGGCATTGATAGAAATGGACACCCCAAGGAAATTGGTGGAGCTAACACAAATGTGTGTGGTAAACTCATATGCACATGGTGAGGATAGGAATCAGAACATCAACTCCATTTGGTTAACATCAGGACTCAGACAAGGAGATCCCCTCTCACCATTGCTATTCAGTTTGGCCTTGGAGTATGCGGTTGGTAAAATAACATCGGAACTAACTGAAGGTTCTGCTAAGCAGGGTTCAAAATTATTGTTGGCTTTTGCTGATGATATTGGTACGGTGGCTGATTTAACGGGAGATTTGAGAGAAGTGATTTCCCAACTCAATGTGGAAGCAGGTAACCTGTGTCTACGAGTAAGTAAAGACAAAACGAAATACATGGTAGTAACCATGAACCCAGGACCTAGAATCAGACAGAATGTTTCCATTAAGGAGTACAATTTTGAAGTGTTTAAGTAACTAGGCGCGATAATTACAGATGATAATCGAGTAGAAAGAGATGTCTCAACAAGAATGATGCGGTGGGAAATATGGCGCTTTATTCTCTTACATCACTCTTGAGATCTAAACTGTTAAGGAGACAATCCAAATGAACAATATCCAAGTCAATTATTCGCCCGATGGTTACATATGGCAGCGAAACCTGGACCCTACATCAACGGGAAATAAATAAGCTTCTTGTCTTTCAAAGAAAGGTGCTTAGAATGATATTTGAAACGCGACAAGATGAGGCAACATAACACGGAAGAAGACACCACAATACTGAGTTGTAAGCGCTGTATGGCAGTGAGAACATAGTTAGACAACTAAAGGCTAATAGAATGAGATGGGTAGGGCATGTATTGAAATCAGAGGACCACAGATTGTTAAAAACAGTATTCCTTGAGAGACCAGATTTTGATGATCCCAAAAGACACTATTATATTTAATTAGATGTAACTAGATTTTAATTTCAAATATTGCTAGCGGCCAGTGAACTTGAAGGTCACTGACAAGATGTAGTAAGGTTAATAACATATTGAGGAATCACGACTGTTTGTAAAATATATCATTGCCGCGTCTTAATAATAAATAATGTAGTCAGCAAGGTCGACGGAAAGATCATCGACTGTTTTGGTTTAACAATGTATTCATAGAATTTCCTATATAAAAGAAAGACTTCATTCATCTTTAATTATCAATAGTATCACTGTTTATAGTGTAAGTTTTCCCTGGTCAGTGAATTGTATACGTAGTGTTGAATATATGATCCCCGTGAGTTTTGATAAACAATGGTATTTATTGAACCCCAATAGATAAATGGGAAGTGTTTCCCGAAGATTAATGGATCAATGGTTTAAAAAGTATATACGAGGGGCACTTGCTAAATAATCACCACAAGATGGTAGAAGATCAATAAGCCGACCCAGGAAAAGATGGAAAGATGCTGTCGCAGCAGATGTGTCTAGAACGGGAGTCCAATAGTGGGAAATGGAAGCACAAGATCGAGGAAGATGGAGGGCGATAGTGTATGCGACCAAGACTCACCCAGAGTTGTTGGGCCAGGAAAAGGAAGAAAGAAAGAAATGATGGAGAGAACGGAAAGCATAATGAATACAATGGATAGATAATCAGAAAACATTTATCCTCATAATTGATTGAAGAGAGGATTGATAAACGTTGTTGGAAAAATTGATCAATGGCTTTTTGGTACTCTTGAGTCCGACGACGAAGAGAGATATGATATCGGGATAAATATATGACAACAAAACCAAATACAAATAATTGACTATTAAAATAAGTCATTAACTACTCTACGGTATAATCAACTGAAATTACAAGATAATTTGGGAAAATTTCATATCTATAGAAAATTGAACAATAATTTTGAATAATTTAGCGCCGTTTATAGCACGATTTCAAAGAATAATCTGGATTGTCAAAATTTAATCACGTCATTTGATAACATCGAAAATTCCATTACATTTTCCAAATTAAATTCTATTCATAGCTCAGTGATTTCAAATCAAGAAATTATAGAAATGTAGAAAGTATTTGCTTACAGTCTATAAAGGAGAAGAAATTCCAAAATTTATTAATATTTCGACATATTACCTTTTTTTGGGTTCCCAATTAACCTTTTCCAAATCCAAAATAATTTTTGCTGTCCATGTACCCATCCTGAAATCCATAACTGCAGAGTTTTACCACTTATACCCCATCATCCAAAACCAAAAAATATTTATCCCATCACAACCTTACTTGGAAAAAACTCCAAAAGAAGTCTATTGAATAAAAGAAGAGAGACAACTGTACTATTGAATTATTGAGCGGCCTCGTACGAACTGTTATGCTAACGATGCTCACATTCGAGAAACTATTAACAAGTCACTAATAACGAAGCTTTAATGATTCCAAATTCAGCGATAGAAATATTAACGAAATGTACTTCCGATCAATATTAAGAAATTTATTATCCATCAATCATCCGAATTCTAGAAGATTGCTAGATTCAAGTTGGGGAAGAGATATTCTCAACCAATATCCAAATTAGAAAAGGAAAATCAATAATATTGTCGAAATTAGATTCAAAAGTTTTAGAAGTTCAAACATATAATTCGCCAAACTTGGCTAAAATAGATTCTGAAGGATTACACGAAATCCACAAAATTCCGTAAAATATAAAACCTTTTCAAGAAATAAAAGAACGACAGCACATAACAATTGGGTTATTCTTAATAATGATAATAATATTAATATTTTGGTTCATACGAAAATTCCGAAGAAGCAAGAGAAGAACAAGAAGAAGCAAGACTTGGAGGAAACAAACTCAAGATCAAAAAACAACTCCATTCTTTTTCGATCTTAGGAATGGAGGAGTTATAGGACGAGAAAACTCTAGAAATACATAAGAATATTATGTTACAGCAAGTAAGATAAGAATTGAACAGTTAGCATATATTTTAATGTATACAGATATATTGTTCAATATAGCGTTGTTAGTTAAGTTGTTGGTTTATTATTATTAAAGTAGTTTAAATTATTATTAAGATAGTAGACAGTAGATACATGTATATAATATTATTTCACGTAATTGTTACAAAAGAATTGTGAAAATAAAGTTTTTAAAAATAGTTTTCAAAGTTAAAAAGTTTTATTACCGTTCATTTGCAGTTTTTTATTCTTGACAACGACACAGAACACGTGTTCTGTGTAAAATTGCACTCGCTTCAAAAACTTTTTCCATAACTTCATGAATAAAATAGTGAGACACGACGCAACACACGTCTAAACCGATCAAGATATCTTAGTAGGACGTAAATACAGATATTTTATCTAAAAATGTTCTGTTGCCTTCTTAGTTTGTGAGATACAGACTAATAAAGGGTGCAGAACAATTACACATTCTATCGCATATATCTAGTTCTAGTCACTTTGATATATTTACACATTTTTTGTAGTTTACAGACTTATAAATAAATAAAATTAAAACATTTAGAAAAAGTAAAAGTATAGAATGAAGGACAAAGAAGTCGCTAACGAACTTATCTACTCCAAATACGACCCTAATTTCTCTGATTCAAGAAGTTTTTCGAATCGCAAACTTTTCAAACTTCACTGTTTCTAATTCGTTCTCCATACTGACACATTCTTACAAAACATTCGGATTGATTTATGGAAAAAGGTTTAATTTAGTATCTCTAGAGACCTAGCTGACCTGTCCAATGAAGCAAGCGACTGATAAGGATTAGATTCCCTACCAATCGGACGCCAGACAGTGACTGATGCGATCATCGGTGGTTACTTGATTAAATGCGAACTGTCACCGCGTTTTCTATGATATTCACCGTCTACCATGAGGTACTTATAGGCCAGACAGTTTCATATTTAAACAGACATAAAAATTGACGACTTTGGGGACTAAAATGTTCTAAATATTTTGAATTAATGAACATAGAATTAGAGGCGTATCTAATCTTTCTGAGGCCCATGGCAAATTAATTGTATTGGGTTGAGGCTCGAATTTAACTTCTTCATGAACCGGAACGGTGTATTTGCGGTTCTGAAATTTTTGTTATTATGATAATGTTCAAAACAATCACAGATATTTTTATCAGAATATAATGAAAAAAAAACTACTTACTTGTTACATAAAATTTTATGTACAATGAATTAACTGTTACGAAACGCACACTTAAATAGTCCCTGAATCCGACTGTGCCAAAGCCATGTATGAAAGGTAAAATTTTGGAGAATGCACAGGGATTTGTTCGAACTGTTCACCATTATTTTTTGTGACTAGTCTTATCTAGACATTTCCAGTGAGTTCCATTGTTCTTGTTACCAGTATTAACCAGACACCTCCAGGGAGGCGATTGTTTTTGTGAGCCGCAGCGGGATGAGTTAGTTTATAATTTGATCTCGTGATATAAACAGAGAATAAGTAAATAATCTAAGCAAATGAACAATAGTGAAGTGTTTATATAAATTAGTGTAAGTGAATATACTGCGTATATAATATCAATTATTGAATAGTTTAGTAGATAAATAAATTAAGTGAGTAGACATACCATGATCATAAATTTATTCCACCGTCGCAATAATAATTTGCAAATAAATCAGAAAAACATTACATTGGTGTCAGAAATGGGATAATCTAGATAAATGGGTACGTAAAAATGGCCAAGAGACTAAATAACCTGAAAGTGACAGAGCTTAAGGCTGAATTGGAAAACCGTGAGTTGGATATGTCCGATAAGGAAAGTGAATTAGTAGAAAGACGTAAAGTATTAGGTGGTAAGTAGTCGTCGTGTGAATCGGACTTATCAAGTGATTCATCATCACTAAGTGATCCATCTCCTGGAATGTCACTTGTATGTTTCAGGGTTCCATAAAATCGCTTAGAACTCATTTCTGAAATGAATGAATACATACTTTACATTTAAGTTTAGGTGCATAAAGAGCCAAATATGGCTGGTAGAAAAATAGATATTATCACGCAAGGTGCATGAGTAGCCATATATGGCAGGTAAACAAATATCAGTTTTGTAAGAAAACCGAAGTATATTATTTGAAAATTTCATTTAGAGTGTAAAGAACACATACCAATAATACTAAAAAAAAATTAAAATATGTGTTACTTACCCACAATAGGCCGATGTTACTAGAAACAATTGAAATAAACTTAACACACCTCGTTACACAGTCACGTCACAATAATAAATGAAATGAATGTTTAAGGCGCGCTGTTGCCAAAGTTTAAAAAATATATTCAAACTGCTGAGAACCATTAATTTACAGAACTGGTGTCATCTACTGGCCTATATAATTTCGAACACATGAAAAAAAATATTATAATCATGAATCCATACATGGATTACTATGCGGTGAAGGGTTAAGTAGTTATCCAAAAGTATTACTAAAATTTTGTGCATTATAGTTAAATAACTAATAAATTTTATTTTCAAAGGCATAACTTGATGAAATGACAATTCAATAATAATTAAAAAAAAATATTTTCTCTGAGATTTCTGTTCTGCAAACGTATCAATTACATCATCAAAGTTTAAAACTCGAGCTATAGAATTTTCAATGGACAGAATAGCCATGTTACATAGCATGTCTTGTCCCATAGAGTTTCTTCAATAGGTTTTTATTAATATTAGTTTCGAAAATGATTTTTTATAATTCGCGTAGGAAGTGGACTTCATTATAACATTGTTTACAGTGTCACAATGAAATCTCTTTGAACACTTTTTTAGTAATTTTAATTGTCATACGGTTGGTTATAATAGGGTAACGGGTACAGTGATTGGCCACTTAAGCATCTACCTAAACATTGACAGATTAAAACATAAAGGTTTTTGAATATACATATATGATATATTCCATATTATACGCTCAGAATGGTGGGAAATCAGATGGTGCTACTGCATTTACTCAAGATAAATGTTTTCGTAACAATTCCAACATATTTATTCAAAATTGCACAATGTGATAGTTATTGGACGTCAGGAGACAGTTATTGGCATACGTCTTGTACAGTGACTGGCCCTTCAATATTTAATCTGTTTTTTGAAGTTCTTTACTACTTTTACGTAGGTACTTAGTATGTGAGTAGGTAATTTACACTTGTGTAAGCCTGGTAGGTACCTACCTATACTGAGTAGCTAGTAAAACGAAACATAAAATATTTATAAAAATAATAACTAATTTATTTATTTTTTCACAATAAAGTACCTAGATATCTAAGTGTTAAGTAAAGTCTATTTCAGCTTCAAACAGGCGAAACACTTAAAATAACCATTTGAAGTTATCGTGTCTTTTTTGATTTTAAGAATGCAGGGTATGTGGTACGTTCTTCGACAGGTCGCGCATTTTACCCCATTCTGGCTCATGTTTATATTTTCTACACAAGTAAAGCATATCCCACTCGTTATTGTGGTATTATTGAAAGGATTATGGATGTTTTGACGTTCTTGTATTGCATGATCCATGTAACCTTTTTCACTTGTCAGTGAAATATCTGAAATAATTTTAATTTTTTTGCCTGGGGAATCATTGTCAACATTCTGAAAAATCTTTCTTACAACAGCACTATTAGAAATATGACGTTCCTTTAACTTTGGAGGAGTTTCTTGGCAGTCAGGAATTTTATTCGTCATATGACGTTCTGTGTTATCTTCACTTGCGGCTTCTGCATTTTTGAAGAGGTGAACTTGTCTGATCTGTTTTCCTTTCCAACAAGTAATATATCAATACTTTGTTGTGTAGTGCCATTTGCTGTCTCATCGTCGCTGTTTTCAATAATTTGAACTGGGATTTGTTTAGAGCTAGCTGTCTAACTATTTTTCCTGGTATTTTTTTACCTTTCTTTTCCAATTTATCATTCAATTTGTCTTGTTGTTTTTCTGTTGTTTTTGAATTCTCTCGGTTTCTCAGCTTCTACTTTTGTCCTTGTAGATGAAGTAAGCACAAATGGTAATCTCGCAATTTGTTTTTTCCTTTTCTTTCTGGAGTTTTTGGCCGAGTGAGAATCGAGTTCATGTAATCGCTTGAGACGATGTCGGTGGTATCACGTAAAAAGATTTCGAAGGCTCACATTTTTATGGGGTGCTAGCCAAACAATTAGAGAGTGGCATTCCGTTGGTAGTAAAATTATCGATTATAATGAGCATATTTTCTATGTCAAAGTAAGAATCGTTTTTCAAATCATCAGCTTCACTAGTATTCTGATTAGCCGAATTCTTTGTATATTCATTCCGATAAATTCCATAGTAGTTTAAATCTTCACTTTGAATAATACTTTGATCAGTCAAATTCTGGGCATCGTGCTTATCTGAATATGCTTCTTGAGTATGATGTACTTCATCGTATTCTTTGTTATTCAAATCTTCTGTTTCTATGTTTTGAATTGCTGAATGTTATGCACTGTGAGTGCCATGCATTTCAACATACACATTTTTTAATAAGACTAAATCTTCATTTTCGGTATGGTCAGCATTCATAGAGGCAAGTAGTTGATATTTTTGTTCACCAATGATGCCTCGAAAATCTTCTGAAGTAATGAATTCTTTTTTATATTTTCCCTATTGGTACTTGCATTACTTGTTTTTTCCCCCACGCATTTTCTGAAATCAATTGCTGAAGATTTCCATAGACACAATCCGGTGAACAACAATAAACCCATTCCTTATTGTTTCAATTTTGGAAGTTTTGTCGATTACATATTTTAGAAGAAGCGCAAAATTTTGTTTTGTGGAAATTTCTTCACGGTTTTTTTGTGGAAATTTGAGGATCCCTGCCTTCCAACCATTCTTCAAGGGTTTAAAAGCAGCAACATCTACTGGTTACAAAATTCAGGTTGCATTGGGCAATTAATATTATTTCAAGTTCAGTACACAGTTGGTAGTACACAGTTGGTAGCTTAGATGAATAGAATGACCATCGACAAATAGTATAATTGGAAATTTTGTACCACTTCGTCTTAAAAAAGGGTGCAAGACATTTCCGATATATTCATAAAATGACTCGTGTTTCATCCAACCATTATCACTAAGCCCAAGACCTCATTCATCAGGCACTGAATTAGTTATGGCCGATGTTAGTCGTGGTTGGGCATATGATCATAGGAGGAGTAAGTAAACCAGAAGCTCCAAACGTAAACATAACTGTCAAATTCTTTTGGGGATGATGTTCGACCTCATAGACATTTTAGTACCTTTGGGGGCTAGAACCTTCTTGTTATTGGGCACAACAGGAAGCACGTCTCATCATCATTAAACACACGGTTTGGGTCTTCCAAAATATCAGACAATTTTTTTTCTTTCATATACGTTTCGATTTCTATAAACCATTTCCTTATGTCTGCTTCAGAAATATTGCCACTAGCAGCCGTAATTGCCTCGGATGTTCTCAGCGAAACTTTAGGACGTCGTCGCAAACACGCTCTCATCCAGCCACGACTTGGAAGATTTTCTGTCAGAGGGTTTAGCCTGGGATGGTTGTCCAAAAACCTTTTTACTGAAGTCTGAACGTCTTCGTTTCGAACTGGGAAGCACTTTGTATGGCAGGAAAATGTCCAATCTTCTAAGGTTTGTTCTTCCCCATCTGTTAGTACCGGTCTAGGACCAGGTATAACCTTATGCCCAAAGTTAACACCTCGCCTGAATTGAAGAGTTGCTCTCGGCCAACAACTGTACCCGTTACCCTATGTATTTTTATTTGACATTTGACTTTAACCTTAACTTAAAGCAAATTGTTATTTGGTCTAGCGTGGATCTGGCTAGCAAATTAATAGACTAAATGGTCAAAAAGGTAATTTGGAACAAATTATATGTTAAAATTTTCAATGTATAAATGACAATAACGTTTATTCATCAATGATTTGCCAATTGTATAATTTTATATTTTATAGGATCAATACATAGGTATACATTACGTTTGAATTTTGGTATAAATTACGAGATACATATTTGAAAATATACTACAGAAATTATTATGTTCATGATAAAATATTAATAGGGTGCAAGAAAATATGAGGTAACTCTTTTTTATAATAAATAATCATGAAAGTTTGTTCACAATTTACACAATTTTCGATCACAATATATGTTAATAGTGCTGAGTAAATCCGATTGTGATCTGACCAATCAGGAATCTACAGAATTGCCAATTTAAATCCAAATCACTCCCCCTGTTCTGCAACAGAGATAATGTAGCTTTAAAAATGCGACTTTAAAAAAATATTGTGTGAAACTTGTGTAAAAATGACTTTTTGTAGTACTGGCTGTTCGTTACGCAAACTGCACTCGTATTACAAAACGAGTGATTGTGACACTTGCTTTAGAAATAACTATTCAAGTGTTAGCTGTAGAAAACAATATTAAAGCTGTATATACAATAGAAAAACTAAATAAAATAAAATTATATTTCATTATTAATAGATCAGAATATAGACTCCGACTTTTCGTCGACTCGTGGTTAGTAATCTAAAAAAGTATTGTCCAAGATGCACTTGTTTTATTGGAGCTATAGATCATTCTCAAATCAATTGTTGACATAAGAGTGAGTGATATTGTAAGAATCCTGCGCAATCAATAATAAACTTATAATGACGGTTATAAAATTCTATAAGTAACAGTTCATACCGGTCTAAGTTTCTTTGGCCGGACTATTTAATATGTCATTAATCACGATTACTTGATTAATGTACTAAATTTCTTACATCACCGGACGTTTCACTTAATTACGCTACGTTGAGAATTCACACGTGTCGGCATCATTTATAAAGCAGTAATTTGGTAGAAGAGACTAAGCTTAAAACATCATTCTATTTTTAATCCGAGTTCAAAGAAGAATTAATTCAAGTCAAATATATAAATTTCAGTAGCCCTTTATTTTGCGTGAATTACCCATGAATCTCTTTGTTGTTGTTGTTTACATATCACGCGATATTCCTACATCTTCTTTGTTATTTACTATGGGTCGGAAGGTTCATGGCGGGGGGCTATATGCGCCTCCGTGTCGATGTTGGTTGATGTCCTGAAAACTCGGGATCTTCCAATTGAAGACACAAATGAGAGTTTGGTTTCCCTGCTGAAATCCGTTATTTTGTGTTTTCCCATGTTTCGATTAACATCTTTGCTCCCAAATTTCACATCCTCATTTGGTTATGCTGTGCTGAAGAGGCAAAATGAGCCAGAAACATGCATGTCCACGGTTACCACTCTATTTCAGTAGCCCTTTATTTTGCGTGAATTACCCATGAATCTCTTTTTTGTTATATATATATATATATATATATATATATATATATTATTGTGAATATATTATTCTTATTCTATTTCATATTTGCCCAGTATATTTATGTTCAATAATGCCACACAGTGCACTTACCTTACTGTCTCCTTTGATTATTAAAATTTTTTAAATGAGCACTCAGCCTCTCAGGATGTTGGGTTCATAAGTTAGATATTTATATAATTCTTTTATCAATAAGCGCCAAATTTTAATATTTAATTTTGATAAAAAAAATCTTGTGAACTAAAATATCTGAATTCAATAAATTTTTACGAAATGGTCCTGTAAATTCTGTTTCCAAATCCCCTCTCAAGTTACAATAGGGTCTATCATTACTGCCAACCAACTGATAAATTAAACACTAGGAAATATGGTCTACAGCCAATATAATTTATTCTTCCAAATGGGAAGACTTGTTAATTTATATATAAAAAATACATTATCCTTTTTAAACATCAATTAAAAGAAAATGAACTTTCACACAATACACATTCACACAAATGAAATTTATGCTATATACATACAAATATTCAACTTATTAACTATACGTTATATACATGAAAAAGAAGACAACCTTGAACTTATTATTCACAGAAGATTCTCGTTACAAAATGCATGGAGACTCCATAATGGATGAACGTCAAAAAACACACGTTTTCAGTATATTTTCAATATCTAATGGTCAAACACACACGGTAAGTTTTATTTAAAATAAGCAGTTTTTAAATACCTTCTATCCTCCGCTGATTATCAATTATTTGGTCAATTTATTGTATTGTCTCTCTTCTTTCTAGGAAGCTACGAAAATGTCGGGAATTTGATTCAAGAATCCATTCGAATCAATTTAATTTCAAATGCTTTCCAGGCATAGATTCTCTTCAAAGGTCATGGAAATCACTGTTCTCTTGATACGGGATATATGACTCTTCAAGAATGCTTTTTTTAAGGTTAGTATCACTATTTTTAATATCATTTTAACTTTAGTTTTAACAATTCTAATATTATTTCTAAAGAATAATGTATTTCTTTTTTTTTCCATCCTACTCGTCAACAACTTCCTTTATCCCCCTAAGCAACCACTTTTTTCTAAACAAGAAACCTCATTTTTCATTAGCCCTCTGTTTATTGAAATCATAAAAATATTTGTAACCAATCAAAATAACTCATAGTAGTTCAGTCAAACAATTTCATTTTATTATTTAAAATATTAACTATTTTAATTATAAAACATACTTTTTAACAATTCTAAACTAACAATTCATCCATTTATCTTTTACATTTTATTAATTCTTAAAATTTTTTTAGCTGTCATGGATTTTTCTCTACCCAGCTGACACATACTTCCAGAAGTCAAAGATTTTATAACCCTAATGTTTTTATATGGGTATATTACAAGGAACATTTCTAGGGCTTCTAAATAGTTTAATGGTATCTAATGGGAATTTAAGACATGCACAAACATTTGACGATTTCACCCGAAGAGTGGACTCATTCATTTCATAACAGGTGATGTTATTTTTATAAACTTTTCTCTTAAATAGTTTGAATTCTTATATCGGTGTCATGTACATATGTACAAGGTACATTATAAAGTTTAAAGATATTTCATTTGTTTAATTTAGTTTAAATTTGACTCGAATAGTTTTTCCTTCAATAATTTTATACTCGATAATATCTTAAGCTGTAATTGATTCGTGTTAGATATATACAGTGTGTAGCATTATTTTTTCACAATAACATCCCCTAAATTTTGCGTTTATCAAATTTTTTATTCTAGGAAAAATTTTATGAACGCAAATTTTACTTCAAGTACTTCATTTAAATATTGTCTTTCGATTTGACTGATAATAAAATTTCTTTTTATTTTAGATCGCTGTTGTAAGATGATTCTGGAATCCTGTGTTGCAGTATCCTCTTCAGTTAATTTTAATTTATTTATAATACTATAATTAAATGTATACAAATTCTTATTTTATTTTTATGTACACGTTTCATTTGCAAGTTTCATCCGAAGGAATTAGTTTAATAAATCGTGTTATAAATCCATTTTTGAAAATTCTTTAGTGTTCGTTATGCGTCTTATTACTTATACATTTCTCGGAGTCTCTTATTTCGGTACAATTTATTGATTTATATTTCTTGTGTTACATCTTTCTATAATACTGTCTTTAACATGTTTTGTATTTCTAATTCAACCTCTTTTCTATACTTGTAAGGTATGGGATATGTTCATACTCTGAAGTTCTCTATTCCTCTAACTTCCATTTTATGCACATAGTTCTTTGCCATTCTCATTTCTTTTCCAATCAATCCTTCATATTTCTCTATTAAATTCTTCACTTTCTCTTCATATTCCTTATTTCCACACACAAATTCTAATTCTTCCATAATTACATTCCTCTCTATATTACATAACTTCCTATTATCCTCTTCAATATCCAATTCTTCCATATTTCCACTCCTTTTTATATTCCATAACTTCCTATTATCCTCTTCAAATGCCAATACTTCCATATTTCCATTCTTTTCCATATTCCATAACTTCTTATTATCCTCAATTTCCAATTCTTCCAAATTTTCGTTTCCAAATTCAATTCTATTTCCATCAATTTCTATCTCCATCTTTTCAAAATCAAGTATTACTTTAAACTTTGTTAATTCATCAATCCCTATTACTATGTCTATTTCCAAATTATTCACTAACAGTAATTGCATTTCAACTTCTTTCCCATCCTTCAATTCAATCTTTAGTATTATAGACTTATTTACTTCACATAGCTTCTTTCCGTTTGCTCCTATCAATGTAGTTTTTGGTATTTTAATTAATTTATTTTCATAATTTTCAATGTTTTCTTCTATTAGTTTTGTTTTAATTATGGACGCTTCCGAACCTGTATCTATTAATAATTTTATTTCTTTTCCATTTAATTTCCCTTTAATATTTATCAATATCATTATTTCTTTTAATTCTAATTCTTCCCCAAATTTTTTATATTCCCTTGGATGTTCGTATGTACAGATAATATTTTTCTTTACATTTGGTATGTGCTCGATCCAAAATTTTGATCGGGCTCTGTTTCAGTGACTATTTCTGGTTCTATGGATATCACTCTTTCTTTCTGTCTTTGTATATTGTTCACTCTCCTTTGTTCTTCATTTCTATTGCCTCTTCCTTCAAAATTTCCATTTGTCCTTTCTGTATTATAGTCTCTTCTTTGCTCTTGTTTTTCATCTCTTTGTCTGTTTTCATAAGATCCATTCCGATTGTTTCCTTCAAATGTTCTATTTCTATTATTATTGTTATGATGTTGATCATTTTTGTTGTAGTTGTTTTGAGCATTATTGTTCCTGTTATAATTATTGTTTCTATTATATTATCCATTATTATTATTTCTGTTAAAGTAATTGTTCCTGTTTTGTTCATAATTATTCGATCTATTATTTTGATTGTTATTATTCTCATAATAATTTTTATTATCGTAACCATTATAGTTTTTGTTTTCATTTTGATTCCTGTTCCTGTTCTGGTTATTGCTTATCTTGTTTCTTTCAATTCTTTGTAGATAATTAGTTAACTGCTCTATGTTTCTGATATTTTGAATAGCAATTGTTTCAGTGATTTCAAATTTAAAATGTCTCGAGATAAACATAATAATTTCCTCCTCTGGTATAGGTGGATCTAAAAACTTCGCATTCATGAAAACCTTCATAGCGTCATCATTCATACTATTTCCTCTACCTATCTCAAATTTTCCAGAGTAAAGTTTTTCTCTCACTCTTGTTTGCGCATTGTTTCCCCAGAAATATCTCATGAATTGAGCTTCGAATTCCTCAAAATCTTTTAAATCCTCTTCCTTACTTGTATATCACACTAAAGCATGGTTATCCAGATTTTCTCTAATCATTTCCTTCATGTCTTCATTATTTCGGATATTTTTCATCTTGTTCCTCAAAATTTTTATAAATACTTTTGGGTGTATTTTTCTATTATCCCCTTCAAATTTGTGTTCTCCTCTATTTCCTATATATTTGTTTATTATTTTCGTCTCCATCATTCCATTTCTCACTTCTTGAAAATTTCTACCCTCTGTGTGGTCATACTCTTCCTGTAAGTAAACTAGTCTATTTTCCATGTTTTCCAATTTTCTTGTCATTTCCACTGTTTCCTTTGATTGTTCCCCATTGTGGATTCTACTTCCAGTTTGCTCAATTCTTCTTTTCAGAGCTTCCATCTCCTTCTGTATTTCCTTAATCTTCTTTTCTGTTTTCTCTTCCTCTTGTTTTTGTTTCTCTATACACGCTTCTTCTACATTTTGTTGAAATTCGGTAAGGGTTCTGTCCCATTTTCCCTCTAATTTTCCCATTCTTTCTTGGGTGTCTTGAACTCCCATTTTTATTTCCTTAACTTCTCTTTGAATCTCACCTTTGAAATTCTTTTCTTTCTCCTCTATTTCCTTAATTCTACTGAGTAGATATCTAGTGGCGGTTCAACATCACAACTTCGAAAAACATCCGCTAGTTGGCGCTCTGGTCGGCCGTGACGTAACAGCGTGTATTGTATTTCATCTATCTTCGTCGTCCATCTTGTGTTCTGTGACGTATATCGCTATGTATTGTGTGTCGTCTATGTTCTGTGTGTGTGTGACGTAAGCAGTAAATTCATACGATTAATTAAATTAGAAAAAAAAGTTCTACCACGACGGGGAATCGATCCGTCTACCTACTACATCATGGTCATGTACCTTATATGTTACACCACGGAGACCATTCTAATAATTGTAATATAAATGAATTTGATCAAAAATTTACGATTCTAACAAAAAAGTCTCATAAGAGCGTTACACACAATAAATATTCAATTGTATAGAAGAGACACAAAAAAGAAGTTAAAAAGATTATTAAAAAGAAAACCCCTACACAATAGAAAAAAAAAATTCTCACGACGGGGAATCGATCCGTCTACCTACTACATCATAGTCATGTACCTTATATGTTACACCATGGAGACCATTGTAATAATTGTAATATAAATGAATTCAATCATAAATTTACGATTCTAACAAAAAAGTCTCATAAGAGCGTTACACAAAATAAATATTCAATTGTATAGAGAAGAGACATAAAAAAGAAGTTAGAAAGATTATTAAAAAGAAGACCCCTACAACAATTCGATCCAAGAGTTCAATGAACTCATCAAACTCGCAGTGAAAGTTAAACCACACTGCCATCGGAAATTATGATAATATTGTTATGACGTTCGTAGATGAGGAAATTGTATAATAGTTGATTGAGCACATACAATGTATTTTGATAAAAATATCATTCATTTCATAAAAAAATCAATCGATTATTATTAATATATAATGTTTACAAAGGTAATAAATACACTATTTAAAAACCAGTCCCGAAGGTATAAAAATGCTCGTTCCAAGTTGTTCGACGCTAACTTTTCTGTCATAAAAACCAGCCAGAGGCAGTCAAAGCGTGAGTCTGACGTAATAGAGGAAATTATGTATACACTTGTTACGTTAATTAGCATGTAAAAAATTAAACATGTGTGTATATATATTCAATAAGATACAGTTTGTTCCTAATTCAAGTAATCACATTAAAGGTGACGAATTTGAATCTGAAGTTATTGTTAACAAGTAAGTATGCTAAAATCTTAACATTATGCTATAGTAACCAAGACATTAAAAAATATGATATGCAAGAGCAATAATATAAAGATAATCCAAGTGCTTTATTTAAACTTTACCCATCGTTCAGAAGATATTAGATGAATAATTTTGAACCTAACAAAGAAATAAAATGGTTCAATAAACCTACAATACATGTATAGGTAATTACAGATAATAAATTAACTAATTTTATATTATATCTTCCACAGATTCAACGCACAACTACCAAAAGTAAGTCATTGGTAATTTCAGTATGACAACGACTGCAGCCTCAAATGTCACTGGCACATCTTCGAAGAACTCCAATGACGATTGGGAAGTTATTCGTACATGGTCAGTTCTATATACAGAAGTTTATCATAACCTTAATGAATCCCAAATTTTATTTTATGATAGAAAATTAGAATATACACCTACGTTTTCTTATGCTTTACATGATTTAGTTTATAGAGATTGTTATTCTAGATATAGTATTGATACAATTAATGAGTTTCTAGTACCTGATAGAGAGGCCATAGAATTATCTGAAAATTGGACATCACAAAGAATGTGTAGTTTAGTATTTTTAATTGAAAGAATCAGCACTTCAGATTATAAGAATTTTGCAATAGCTATTTTTGATAAACTTTTTTGGAAAGTATCCAGAGTTAATGATGAATATAATGTGTTAGGTATTATGGAACATTCCGAGAACAAAGGATATCATTTACATGTCTTATTCTTCTCTACAACATTATTTAACAAGAAACAATTAACAAAATATGAAACTGATTATTCGAAATTTATTGTTAGCACTGATACTACAGAATTTACAGCATTAACACCGGAATTAAGAAAGGTACTCACCAACACATATAAATTACAATGTAGTGCTCAAAATATTAAAAGTCCTGCAAGTTATGTTCATTATTTAAAAAAATATTTAAAAAGAATATATTGCACTAATATAGATCTATTGAAAATGTTTATCAATTACAAAAGAACACATATCTTTAGTCCTGATTCTGCACCAAAGAAAACAAAGACTTACAGAGTCATTTAAGTAACACACAATTAAGAACTATATATAATAACTGTTTTCCTAATTTCACTACAAATATATCTATCGTTAAAAATTTAATCTATTCTTTTACTTATCATTCACTATGAAATGTTTATTTAAGGTAAAAACATTTGTTAAAGCACAAATACATGGATTGATCTTATGATAAAAGCATTTTAGTGTCAAGGCTGCTAATGGTGGATTTTCATCGACTTCATATACAGGTGTGGTGGAATATTTTTGAACTTATGTAAATGTGTATAACCAACATTCAAATCAATATCATGATGATTTTTCATATTTTATATCATTCAATTTGGAGTACTCGATACTTAGTTGCAGGATGTCTCTCGCAGAATACAGACATCGAATTGAAGAATATATAATAAAAATAAATGGATTGAATAAGGACGTTACTTTTTATGAAGATAAAAAAAGGTTATAAAGCAAATTGAAAACCTATGTCTAGCTGACTCAAGTCAAAGAGTATGGGATAAGCTTACGATAAATTGGATACCTGAAGAATTGAAAAACGGAGGACAACAACAGGAGATTGCAAGTGCCTTAGATCACATCTTTAGACGTCAGACACCTCAAACGACAACATATCCATTGAACCGAATAAAGCCAACAAGTGTTCAATACGACCAATACACAACCCTCCACCAGCAGTATTCTCTACAACATGAAAAATGACATGTATAACATTAACATCAATATTTGTTATTTTAAAATTTTATTAAAAATTGTTAAACTTAAACAGGAAGTGTAATGTAATTTATAATCGATAAATAGATATTAAGCAAATACAAGGTGTTTTAATAAAAAATGTCATTCATTTCAAAAATCAATTTATTATTATTATTAATATATAATATTCACAAAGGTAATACACTATTGAAAAACCAGCGGCGGAGACGTTCTACGTTTCTTTGTGTGCAAGAGTACAGTCCAGTGACGTGACAAGGATTTGGATCACGTTCAAAGTTTCCAGTAGCACATGATGTACCGTCAAACTTGCAAACATCAATAATATGTGGAAAAACATTGAATATATGGCATTTCTTCATTAGAAATTCTGCTTTTTGTTGTCCGCGTACGTATATGAAATCTGCAGCATACAATAGCTTATTTTCCAATATATCATCCAATTTGGAGTACTCAATGTCACCCGAAGAGTACCGAATACCATGTACATTCTTCTCCAAGTATGACACAGTCTTCTTATCTTTGTTGCTCAACGTAGCAATTGATTGGGGTGGTAAAAATATGTAATGACTCTGTTTAAATCCAATTTCGATTGTAAGTTCTTTAGCAACAAACAGACCATCTATAACGAATCCCTGAATGTCTACGATCGCTATTCTCATGATGATGACTGTTTGAATACTGACTTGCAGCAGCAACACACACTTCAATTTAGAGTCTTGACTATTTCGGTGAGAGGGAAGTACTCCATTACGCAGTCGTGAATTATGATACAATATGCTTTGGTGTTTTCGGGAAAACCAATGTTTGCTTCAATGTCAAGTTTTACATCGACAGTAGATGCCTTCATGCTTTCTTCTTGTTTCGAGCAATCGATAACAAACAAGGCGCGTTTCTTAAAAGAGGAATAATCCAGGAGAGGCCGCTTCTGTGTCGAATTCATATAGCTGAGATAAAATTCGGTATAGTTGAAATAGGCTTCATTGTAGTCGTTTCTACTAAAGTCCAACTGCATTCTTTCATTGGGAAAATATTCGCCATTTAACGATAAACGTATACTTTGAATGTCTGCATTATCGAGCAGAGTGGGATCAGCTTTGCTGTTGTCACGTTTGTTAGTTTGAAAGAAAACAATAACATAACGAGGTCGTTCGACTTCACGTTTAGCATTTCTGGTAATTGCCGGCAGTTCGTGTATCTCCCACTTTCTAAACGGAATAACTATAGGCCGATCCTTTTGAATGGCCTTCATAAGTTCCAACTTAATATCATCATTAGGATAGATATGCTTGATTTTTAATTCAATGTCGGTAATTTTAATGTTGACGGTTGTATTGGAAGTCACACCAGCAACGGTTTTTTCCGTAATATAAACACAGTCATTATCGTTTCGAGCTCGAACTAAACGTATTGTTTGTCGTCCACACGTAATCATAGGATAGTCATTGAAAATGTTGAAAATATGTTTGAGAGGAATTTGTAGGTTGAATGATTTGTCTGTGGTATTTAGGAGAGGGTCTTTGGGATAATTCCAGCCTGCTATAGCCATATGATTAGAATCTTCTTGATTGTAGCAAGTCATGGCACGTACCGCGCTCACGATTCCAGGATCTCGAACCGTTTCCATTTCTCTTGCACTTTCACTGTATGTACACGAATCGAAAAGGAAAGCACCAACATTATTAGCCAGTTTTACGTCACCGGCTCCTTGTACATCGAGTGTCCCTTTAATGCACAACAAAGTTTCGTTCATGGCAAAAAACGAATCAACTTGATTGATGCTAAATTCTACAATATCACTGCAACTGAATGATTTGATGAACGGTGCATATGTTCTATATTCAGCTTTGCGGATTGACTCGTCAAATTGCGGCTTACGGTAAATATCAAACATTGGTGGCATATCGTTCATACGAGAACGTTTTCCATACATAGTCGTCATTGTTGTTGTTGTTGTTTCTCTTTCAACAAAAAGCCTAAAGACTGCAAGAACAATTTGTTGGCAAATGTAAGCTGCTGCTTTGAAGATTGCCGCGTAACTAATGACTTTGAATGTGCGTTGGAACGTCTTTTATGATTAATTATCAATCCCATCTGTTGCTCCTCGCTCTAAGCTCCAACACCAAGGTACTTTTTTCACCACGAAAATTTATAGGTCGTCCGTCTTGGTCTACAGCCAACACAGTAACGTTGGTTATTTCACGTTGTGGTATA